>OX465284.1:56589459-57262547 GCA_949987705.1 Thereva unica
GGTGTCAGGTCCGGCGATCGTGGCGGCCATTCGATCGCTCCTCTCCGACCAATCCATCTTCCGGGAAATGTCTCATGCAGATACGCACGTACTTGCAGTCCGAAATGTCCTGGTGCCCCGTCTTGTTGGAACTGAACTAGCTCAAATTGATCTCCAACGATATTTCGGATTGCAGGTACAATTTCTTCTTGGAGCATTCTCTTATATCGCGTAGCTGTGAGATTCTCTTCAAGAAGAATGGTCCCACAATCTGATTTGCAACAATACCAGCCCAAACGTTAACTTTTTGCTGGTATTGTGTGTGAGAATCTCTCATCCAGTGTGGATTTATACTAGACCAGTACCTGCTGTTGTGTCGATTCATATTTCCATTTAGCTCAAATTTTGCCTCATCCGAAAAACAGGTCCAGAAAAATGTCATTGGATTCTGATCATATCGATCCATCATGACATCGCAAAACTCGACTCTCAGATCGAAATCGTTGTCCGTCAACTCTTGTACCAAGCAAATTTTGTATGGATGATACTTGTTAGTTTTTAAATTTTTCGCACGGACCAATCGCTAATTCCCATTGCCTGACCTACTTTCCGTGTCGACTTATGACAATCTTCGGTGAAGTTGAGGAGAACATTCAGTGATGTTTCAGGATTTGTAGCTGTTCTCGGACGTCCGAGTCTCGGCCTGTCTGTGACAGAACCTGTTTATTGAATGCAAAAAAGCAGCATTTACCTAACAAATCAGCAAAACCATTTAAAGGACTTACCTGTTTCTACGAACCGATCAACTGTTCGCTTGACGGTAGATTTGTTTATCGGGATGGCACGTTCTGGATGTGTTTCATTAAATAGGTTTGCAGTCTCCTGATTAGAGCGTTTTCGATCTCCGTAGCCCCGCATAATCAAAATTTCAATCCTCTCTCGTTCAGTGAGAGGCATGGTTATAATAAAATAAACTTAGATTACAAGTACAATTCTAGAAGAAAACGTAGGTGTGATATCCCAATGGAAATGAAACCAGATATTTCAGGCCGGTATTCAAAGTTTGAAAAAGATTTTTCCAATTTAAAGGCATCAACTATTGATCTGAAATTGCACTCTTGCCTTCTGATCTTTTACAAATGTTTATTGAAAAGTATCCACGATAACTCGTTCTTGTTAGGTTCTTGTTTTTTTGTTACATTCTTAACCGAGACGATATGTTCTCAGAAAGAGACAGTATTGAAATTTTGATTAAGCGGAGTTACACTGATAGACCCTGTTGTTCTGAGAAATCGTTCTTGTCTTGAAAAATCCATTCTACGAAAGTAAGCCTGCTGACATTCATGATTTGAAAAACAGGATACTGGAGGTCTCAATTTTCATAACGGCTATTTAAAATTTTAGAGTTACCCCCACCCCCCGCGAGGGGGTGAGTGGGTGGGGGTGAGTTTTGTGTTCAAACAATTCTACCCTCCAAGGTGAGCAACCTTTGCTACAAACTTTTTTCACGAAAACCTACCGTTCAGAAAATATCGAAACGGTGCCGGACTATTCCCCATCCCCAAAAATTCATTTTGGGGGTGCAGGGAAGCTTCGGATAAAAAAAATGTTAAAGCGAAAGTTTCATATTTTTCTTCGGAGAATCATAATCCGTGAAAAAAAATGGGGGTTGCTATTTAAAAATTTAGAGTTACCCCCACCCCCTGCGAGGGGGTGAGTTGGTGGGGGTGAGTTTTGTGTTCAAACGAATCTACCCTCCAAGCTGAGCAACTTTTGCTACAAACTTTTTTCACGAAAACCTACCGTTTAGGAAATATCGAACCGGTGCCGGACTTTTCTCTCACCCTGTATATCTACCGTAACTTTGCAAGCACATATTTTTCACTTAAAAATAAACTTCAAACATTCTGTTAAAATTCAATCCAATTAGCCTCTTTTCCAATAAGGATTTCTCTTTTTACTACTTTTTACTATATTTTTAGCCAAATATTTGCTACGGGCTAAATAAAATCAGCCCTTCACGTATATAAAACCCATAAGTGTAAAAAAGGTTTCTAAATGTTCGGCCAATTAGTATCAAATGCAAGCAAAATTCCTTTAGAAATATAAGAAACAGAACTAAAGGAACGAGTCGACAACACTGACACTCTATGTGCGTGAGTAAACCCAACAGAGCAAGAGAATCCATACATGCCAGTGAGAGAATCCCAATGAATCGCTCGGGGCTAATAAATTTCAGCCCCGCTTGGTAGAACAAAAGTGGATGAATCGATCGTCTCAGTCAAGAAATTTTGCATACAAAATGGTTCATCTTCGGGGCTGACTAAACGATAGCCCATGAGGACTGAGAATTACATGTAAATAGGAATGGCGTTATGATTCGGCCAGATAGAGAGAGAATTGTGAGTTTTTTTATTTGTTTTATTTGCTTTTTTGATACTTTTTCTATGAAATTCCACTTCGAATTTGTTTGTGGTTTATTATTTTGAATTTTTTGTTTAGAAAATGTAAGAAATTGCAAAAAAAATTGGGTTTTTTTTTGTAAAAATGAAATTAATTCAAAATGTAATAACATGTAATAATTAATTAAAAATAGGATTTTCTCGAAAATTTCTGGTGGGGCTAAGCCCCTAAGGACGAGCCGCCACTGAGCATAAGGATAACATTCCTGTTATTAAATAAAAAAATTATCGCTAAAAAAAATATATAAAAGTGTTCTGTATATACAAAGTACGTTCTCACTTAAAAACCTACATAACATACAAAAGGCGGTGAGTAATTTACCTGTGCAAAAAAAATTGTATAAATTAAATTTGGAAATGTTTCCATTCTTTGTTTAAATAATATTTATTATTAAAAAAGACTAAGAATAAAATTTTCTGTAGTGGTGATAAAATATATACAAAAAATAAAAGTGAGTTAAGTAACATAACAATTGTGTTATATAATATAACAAAGTCCATGCCGAGACTCGTCTACTATGTCAGTTACCAGGAACGCATGTGTAAACTCAATGTCGCCAAGTACCACATCCGTCATTGTCTCCCCATGTAGTCTCTCTGGTTACCGTTTTCAAAGTGTACTGGTCCGCGTTCTTCAGCCACTTTCTACCGACCAAGTCAAGGATAACAGATCTTGAAGCACCTGTATCCACTGTAATTGTGCATTGCTCATCACCAACTTTCCTCTCGATTACGAGGCTATTTTGTTGCTACGCTGCAGTTGGGTGATGTTGATGACATCAGAGGTCTCAATTTTCCCCACCAACTCCCTCCGGTCGCCCTTCTCCCGTTATCTACATTTTTCACAGCATGTTGAGCCACTTCTACTCCCTGGAGATTCCACTCTCCTTCGCTTTCGACAACTCCTTTGGGGATGGCCCGTCTCACCACAGTTCCAGCATCGTAGACGGCGACGTACTTCCGAGGTGTTGATTCGATGGTAAATGTTCTCAGTCGCATTGATTCCCCTGAGGTGGACTGTACTCCTTGTTGCTTGCTTTGCTGCCTCTTATGCCAGAGCATATGCCAAAACTTCTTGGGTAGTCTTCTTTCCGGCCAATCTGGCTGCCTGTTGCAAATCCCGGTCAGCAAATGCGCTAAGAAGAACCTCTCTTGCTATTTCATTGATGTAGTCCTGTCCGAAACTAAGATAACCCAGATGCACTAACCTCTCGATATCGGCGCATAGTTGTTATGAAGTTTCTCCTGGCTTTTGAAGTCTGTTTCGAAGTTGAAGTCGATAGACCTCTGGCATGTGCTGATCACCGTAACGCATTTCCAGCAATTCCTTACATTTTCCTTTACGTTATCCAGCTTTTTGTCAACAGAGAGTGACATTAGTTCGAATTTCTGCTCCATCTGGTTTCTCTGTTCTTCCATAGACTCGAGTTCTGCTAACGAGCGTTCATGAGCTAATAATGCTAATAATTTCTGTTCAGCTTTTAACGCCAACACTTCCGCCTTGATCTCTGTTGTCGCTTCTTTCATCTCTGCTGATGACCGTTCTTGCGCTTCTTTCATCTCGTTTGTCGCTTCCTTCATCTCTGCTGATACACGTTCTTGCGCAGCTGAAGACCGTTCTTGCGCCTCCTTCATCACCATCAATGTCTTAAAAAGTTCTGCCATACTCACTGTCGATTCTTCTGGTTCTGCTTCTACCTCGCCTACAAACATGTAGGTTTCAGGATCCTTACCTTCGTTCACCATAGCTTCCCGAAGCAGGGCGGTTAGGGAGTTTTTAGCCCCCACCGTCGACAACGACCGTTTACTTAATTCTCTTTTCAACTCTCATCTTTATAAATGACCTACTTTCAATCCCCTCCAACCCACTTCTCAGCTTCGCTGACGACGGTACTCTACGTTACTCGTACAGCTTCGATACAAGACAGACACATGCCAGATCCTGTCTTGATGATCGTGAACTAATGTTCAACTCTATTAAAAAAGACATCAAAGTAATTCTAGATTGGGGAGAGAAGAATCGTGTCAAATTCAACCCCTCTAAAACCAAGTACTGTCTTATCTCAAAAAGAAGTTCAACACCTCACCATCCTTGACAGTGGATGACGTTGAACTAAAGGCCGACCCATCCCTACACATCTTAGGCGTGACATTAGCCAAAGACCTTCGTTGGAATGATCACATATTCCAAATCGCCAAACAAGCATCCCAGTGCTTGGGATTTCTTAAGAGGTGCAAGTTCCTCCTCCAGCCATCGGCCCGCGCTGTTATTTGTGCCCATAATTATGAAAGTGGTCTAAGTCATATATTTCTTGTTTGAAGATATTTAATGAATTGCATTTGACACACTGAATGAATTCCATATAATGTTGAAATTACAACCACTATCTAATGGTTCATTTTTGACAATTTCGTAAAAATTACATTGAATACATTTAGTTTAAACTAATGTGGTATGAAATAACTGATAAACTCATTTTTTTTAAATTTTGACTTAGACCACTTTCATAATTATGGGCACATTTATAAATCCTACATACGGCCTCTTCTCGAATATAACTCCCTCGTTTGGGGCGGCGCTCCAATAACCACCTTAGCATGGTTAGATAAGGTCCAAAAAAAGGCCCTTAAATTAATTGATGACGACACCGCTGGCTCCACCATCGACCCCCTCAGCCACCGTAGGAATGTAGCAGCATTGACTAAATTTTATCGCTACTATCATAATGACTGTTCCTCAGAGTTAAATGCTCTCCTGCCTCCACGGCAATCTTATAACCGCAACACCAGATTAGCCCACTCGTCTCATTCCCTTCACCTGCAACTCCCCCTTTCACGCACTCAACAAGATATGAATTCGTTTGTTAATAGAACAGCTCGACTGTGGAATAGTCTCTCGCAGTCAGTATTTCCGAGCTCCTACAACATCCAAGAGTTCAAACGCAGGGTTCATCACCACCTTCTTCAATACCCCCCCCGTTCCTTTTAACCCTTAACCTATACCCCCCTCCCCTCCCCGTACTAAGCTTACTGCTAGACATTGCACAATGACGTGACAAATGACATGACGGACTGGTAGTACAAAGGGTGACTCCTGAGCTTAGCACTGTCACATAAAAAAAAAAAAAAAACATTACGCTAATCCACTAATTTTCGACCCATTTTATTATTATGTCTTTAGTTCGTACTCACAAAAATTAAATTCCGGTCACAATAGTTTGTAAATGCACGTGTTTAATTATTTTGTTCAATTCTTTCACAGCAACGTATTTCCCTTGGTTATCCTTTTAATTTTGTCCGCTCAAGGTTTAATCACCAAATCACCGTTAGGGTATTTAACGCCCTTTTTATTTCAGATGGACAACATTAATTCACAAAGAAAAGGTCAAAATACACATTTCTTGAACCACGTATGAAAGGAAGCATAGTCATTCGGGTACAGTGAACACTCATCAACATAAATCATTACCATATCTGGCGTGCTTGGAAATTAACCAGCAACACATCACAACATTATCAATATTTACTAATCTAAATTTAAGTTTATTAATCGAACATTCACTTAAAATTTACGATATTCAAATTTTACTCTGGAACACCTATCACATCACACATGCTTACGTATAAAATTGCATCCATACTTCTATCATCGAAGCAAGATCACTTCACGTTACGGTTTTCCTTTGTATACCCACTTGAATTGAATTCAAGCAAACTGATAAAAATTGTTGCGTACGAAGCGACCCACTTGAATTGAATTCAAGCAAACTGATAAAAATTGTTGCGTACGAAGCGATCGCTCTCTTGGTACCAGATCATCATCGAGGTAAGTTGGATTGAACTTGATCATTTTAATTTTTTCCCTTTCCTAAATTCCTTCTGTTGTTGGGTATCGACCATCAAACGAAATAACTAATATTCCGTTTGTTCTTGGGACTCGACCATGAACAACTCTTAACTTTCCTTGTTGTTGGGTATCGACCATCAACAAATTATTAACCTTTCCTTCTGTTGTTCGGTATCGACCATCATCAAATTATTAACCTTTCCTTCTGTTGTTGGGTATCGACCATCAACAGAATTACTAATATTCGTTTGGTTTTGGGACTCGACCATAAACACACTATTACTAACCATTCCTTTGTTGTTGGGAATCGACCATCAACAAATCAATCCTTGTGCCGTTTTTCTTTCCATATAATACCAACTTCAAGGCCAACTTTCGAAATCAGGTGAGTACCTTATTCAGAGCATTGATATTACATATGTACATATATATTTCAATCCATACATATATATTTTCTCTCGCTTTATTTGGTGAAGTAATTCCCAACAATTTTTCTCGTTATTTATTTCAAAGTTTTTTTTTGTTTTGTCGGATTTGGTGATCAACGTTGTAGTGTAGAGGTTTCGATGCAATTCAATAATTGCTTAATTAATAACTATAGCTTACAACGTTGATGAGGTGGTGAATCAGGTGAACATTGATGAATTTAAATTATAGTTTACAACGTTGTCGAGGTTGTGTAATAAATTTTGGGTGAATGTTCATTTTGCGTCAATTTGAACTTATAACATATTATATGTATATATGTATATACCTATATATTTTCTTTCATTGAATTTACTTTGTCGTTGAATTTTAAATTAACTAACGGAATTAATTAACTAACCCTAACAATTATATTATACTAGCTGGAACCCGTTGCGCCTCGCTGCACCCATCAATTTGGTGGATGGTTACCATTCAGCTCTTTCCGCAGCATTATCCGTTGTACAATATATACGCTGGCCATTTTCTAGATGACCAACCAAATGAACAACAGTTGCATATCTTTTATGAATGGCGAATGAAAGAAATTGCCATACCGCTAGATTATTGCTAACTTTACGTCCCATTTAATATTGTGCTATTTTGCCGATCGCATTTGCATTAGCAGCACCAAAAACAGCCATGTCGCTCCCCTTTATTATATATTTGAATATGAATTTGATTGATTCGACAGAATTGCAAAATTCAACATTTATGAGAGCATTGAACGTCTTGGACAATAATGGCGAATAGAGTACGACCCAACGATTGTCAGCTTCACAATCGTAACCTTCCAAGTTATCTCTTTGCCAGTGACCTTAATCGGTCGAATAAGATACATTGGGTAACCATTGTTCCCGATTACATTTTCAGAAATCAATGCTCTTGAATACCGCTTTGAATATTTCTAACATGCATCATGATTCAGTCTCATCCCATTGTGGATTGCAAGTAAAAGTTATGAACAAATCTGACGACCATATTGATATTGGACATATGCTTTCCGACACACAATGCATCAACGATTTTCCAACGTTCGTTTCGAACTGTATCGATTTTCTTTGCTGAACCTAACTAAAATTGTTAAAGTAACCGTCCGGCTGCGCCAACTTTGATATTTTTTGTTCTTTTTCACATATGCCTTTGTCGAAAACTACTAAATAAAGTCCATTTTAACATAACAATTGGGTCAATAGCAAGAGAGGGAAGTATTGTACCTTGTTCAACAAAAATTTTTGATTAAAAACTAACACATGCACAAATGCCTTATAGATAAAGAAACATTACTCGGCCATAGCCGTTGATACATATCCCATCTAAAGATAATAAGTTAATCTTGGTGAAGCAAGACCCATGTACCACGAGAGTATGATAACAAACCGGTTAACCAAGTGTTAAATATTGACCCGTGTACGCCAGCCTAATGAGAGTAACATGTAAACGCACTCTAACGTTACTACTGTTACGTTTCGGTTAATGCATTTATAATTTGACGCCACTATCGCTGCTACAATCCTTTTTTAGAACGATTTTACTTTTTTTATTTCATTTAATAAAACAAACCCATTTCACGTACAAATCATATCAATTAAATGCGAAGAAAAAATTTCCAATAAGGATATCGACAATTCTTTTTCAAGCGCCATTACAAAAATACCAACAGACATAATCATGAAAACTATATACATAAACCTTGCTATTGAGGTCTTCTAACATAAACCACACTCAATCAGTCATTTCATACAGCCAATTTTTCAAACATCGATTACATACAAAACAATGATTCATTTTTATATATATAGATAATCATTTTTAATTTGCAGAATTATTGAAATTTTTGAATTCCCCTTTTTACATTATGAATTTATTGAAATTATTAAATAAAATTGGATTGTTCTAATTGAAGTTATACTCGTCCGCGTCCGATAAATTTCTCTACTCTTTTGAAGTTTCTTAATACAAAAACATATGGTCCTTCGAGCCGGATGTGCTTCTAAGTGCAGTGCATAGTGTTTAAAAAGAGTTAAGTGGAGGTAAAGTTCCTCATTTCATAAGATACTAATATCAAACAGTTCTGTGAACCTAGTGCTCAAGACTTTCTATTTCAAGACAAGGTGTTTTATGTCAAGCAATCAAACTCAAGAGATTATTTCAAACTATTTACTCGAGTGTTTCAAGTTGAATTTATTATTTTTTTTCGAGGCAAGTCCCTCACCCATAGCAAGGTCTTAAGCACCAAGCTAAATTTATTTAAGCCTAGTCCTCAACTATACTATTTTCAGAGGCAAGTCCCTCATTTGAAATCAAATCAATTGGAAGGTTTTCATACCAACCCAATTTATTACGACGCGCTTAAATTCATTATCAATGTCAACACAGCTGCTGCGACTTCCAAAAATATCACTTCCCAACTTTTCAGGTTCTTATGAATCATGGCGCTCCTTTCATGATTTGTTCAACTCCTTAGTACATCAAAATCCTTCTCTTTCTAATGCACAAAAATTGCATTATTTAAAATCTGTGTTATCTGGTGAAGCTGAGCATTTAATTCGACAGTTTCAAATAACAGAAGCTAATTATGAAAAAGCATGGTCAATATTGCTCAACAGATACAATAATAACAGAGTTCTGGTAAATTCTCAACTCAAAAATTTATTTAATCTTAAAGAAGTGTCTAGTGAATCGGTGAATTCTATTAAATTCTTAATGGATAGATCTAACGAGTGTTTGTGTGAATTGGAAGCTTTAGGTGTTAACACTTCTTATTGGGATCCCGTTCTTATTTATCTCATTGTTCAAAAACTTCCTTCTGAAACTCATCGAATGTGGGAAACAGAACTTAATGGCACATCAACACTTCAAACGATCGAAAAACTCAAGCAATTTCTCGAGAAGCGTTTCGCATGCTTGAAGCTATTTCAGAACATAAAACTAATACTCACAGTGCCCTTATAGTGGATCAAATTCTAAATTCTTCACAAACTTCGCTTCATCCTCGACGATTTGTACCTGCCCTTGCTGTAAGAAATCTCATACAATATCCGCATGTTCTAAATTTTCAAGTCTCTCTCATCAGCAAAAATGTGACATTGTAAAATCAAACAAGTTATGTTTTAATTGTCTTTCAAATTCTCACTCCACTTTAAACTGCTCTAGTAAATTCAAATGCAGGAAATGCGGCAAAGCCCATCACACCTAACTACATAGAACTCCATCACAAAGTTCAATTCCCAATAACATACAAAATGTAAATAGTGAAGGTTCCTCTTCAGGGACATCAGCTCCCAACTTGAATAGTGCGCACGATTTACCTAATAATACCGAAACTACGGTATTTCTCTCTACACATTCGTTCTGCTGTACTAAGGAGAAAAATCGTTTCTCTAAAACCCTTTCTTTCCACTGCTTTGCTAAATGTTCCAACCAGAGCAGGTGTTGTGACTCTACGAGCTCTTGTTGACCCGGGATCACAAGTTTCTTTTGTTACTGAAAGAACAGCGAGACAACTTCAACTGAAAGGCTCCCCTGCTTCAGTAACAATTAATGGAGTATGTGAAAAGCCAATTACCCAAGCTCATAAACAAATACAATTTTCTTTTCAGCCAAGAGATCTTTCAACTCAAGAGCAAGTTGCTGTGACGGCCCTAGTTGTTCCTTCAATCACAAATTTCTTGCCACCATCCGAGAGATGGTTGGATCCATTTAACTAATCTTAATCTTGCTGACAAACAATACTATCTGCCGGGAAAAATTGACTTACTACTTGGAGCCGATGTGTATTCAGATTTGATCTTAGATGGTCTAATTAAAGGCCCTAAAGGTACGCCTACAGCTCAAAATACCTTACTTGGTTGGCTTTTATTCGGACCAATAAATTCAAGAAGTGAAAAATCTACCATACAATCACCAATTACTCAAGCTATATCCCACTTCCAAAACCAGAACAATCTTCATGTTTATCTGCTCTTAACACAGTCACTGCAAATTGCTTTTCAAGTTTTGTTTCAAGATCCACTAAAGAAAATCGAAAACAATCTAATAACTTTATTAAAAATTCTTCCACTAATCCCATTACCACTAAATACCAAAATGCAATCACAACCACATTAACTAATTTTGGTCAACCTAATTACAAGGGTTTCTCCAAAAAGGATAAACCATACTTAAATGGATCGCACTCACCATGATCAATAGCTCCTGTGTGCACACCTCGTCCCTTAGCATACATTCCCAAGCCACTACCTATTACAGATTTTGAAAATCTTTCAAACACTAGGCTTAACAAACCATTATTTATACCTTTAACAGCTAATAAGAAGACCATGACGTCCTCGAAAACTTACATGTACAAAATTTAGCAATAGAATTAATGCCAAAACTAACTTATCAAATAAAACAAATGCAAATTTGAAAACACATCCCTTGCCGATTACATCTACAGAAACCTTACCTAATTTTCGCGTTTCTCCCCAGAAACTACGTGCGAGGCAATTAAAGAATACCTAATGGGGAAAACTATTAATCCTGCTACAGTCTCCTGCAGGAAGATCAGCAATGTCTCCAAACCGGTTGCATCTTTCATCTTGACTGCACCGCCCAATACCGCTGAAAAGCTTTTAGACCCCACGTTCTGGCTTCCTGGTGCCTTTTCAAAATGTTTTGTCCCCCGCACGCGCGAGCAGCGCACTCCTGATACTCTACAAGTTTCAAAAAACTTAAGACGCTTTCCCTCTATTATCAAAATGTGAGGGGAATCAGATCTAAAACCCAAGATGTGTTTCTGTCGACTTCGGCCAGTGATTTCGATATAATCGCTTTTACAGAAACATGGCTATACAGTGGGATTCTTAATGCCGAACTTTTCGACTCTTCCTTCCAAGTTTTTCGGAGGGATAGATATATTGACTCGGAGGCTCGTGGAGGTGGTGTACTACTTGCATGTAGTAACCTTCTCAACTGTTGCTTAATAACGCTTCCTGATTTTTCCAACACTTTAGACATTGAGGTCCTCGCTCTCAAAGTCATAGTTCATAACAACTTATTCTTAATCTGCTGTTACATCCCACCAGATATGTTCAGCACTCTTGACGATAGAGGTCAAAATCTCTATGATATTCTAATCGCTTGCATAAATCATATCCAAGATATGATGGATTCCAAAGATGAACTCCAACTTGTAGGTGATTTTAACTTACCCAATGTTAAATGGGTATCGTGCGATGATGACGATAACTACCTTCCTGGAAACAACCTTAACTCTAAGGAATCCAGCTTTCTGAATTCCTTATTTTCCTGCGGCTTGTGCCAAATGAGCGGTGTGAATAATATTTTAGGAAGGCGGCTAGATCTTGTATTCTTTTCCGACTCAGACAACATGAATGTTGAGCCTAGCTCAATTGTCTTGTCACCTGTCGATAATTATCACCCTCCTCTCCTACTGAGCTATTGTTCTGTCTTTAACAATAAGCCAATCCCAGAGGAGCCAACTTTTACCTTTAACTTTAAAAAAGTCAACCTTGAGGAACTGTCATCCAAGCTCACTTCGGTCGATTTCAATTGGTTGCTCTTACCTAATGAGTTGGATGTCGATGTAGCCAGATTTTACTCCGTCCTGTATGAAACTTTCGCATCCTGTGTACCTATCGAGCCGTTAAAATCATCCAGATCATCCCCACCGTGGTACAACAACGAGTTGAGACGTACCAAAAACCTGAAGAATAAACTCTGGAAAAACTACCTGAAGAAGAAAGACACTGCGAGTTTCGATGCATTTCTCAATTGCTATGACCAATTTCATGCTCTCTCCGAAACCCTCTATAAAGAGTACCTCAGAAACATGGAAGGTAAAGTGTTTGGTGATTCCAGAGCATTCTTTCAATTTATCAACACAAAGAAAAAAGTTGATAATTACCCTTACACCATGAAATACGAGAACTCCCTTAGTTCTAATTCAGCAGAAATTTGTGACAATTTTGCATCGTTCTTCCTCAAATCTTTCTCGTCCCCTGTATTCCAACCAGATGAAGACAATTTTCGACATATCAATGCAATCCAAACGGCTCAAAACTTTTCCCTGTCTATAACCAGGGATGATATCTCGAAGCATATAAATGAACTTCCACAAGACTTTTCGTCCGGCCCTGATGGAGTCCCTCCAGTTGTTCTAAAATCCTGTGCAGGGGCCCTACTGTCTCCTCTTCTATGTTTATTTCAAAAATCCCTAAATAAAGAGCGCTTCCCAACCTTATGGAAGAACTCTTTTATAATACCCGTCCATAAGAAAGGCTGTAAAAACGAAATATCTAATTATAGGCCAATTGCGAAATTATCGTCTATACCAAAACTCTTCGAATCTATTATTTATTCTGCTATCGCCCCTATCTGCAAGAGGCTTATCTCAACAAACTAACATGGTTTTCTTGCAGCCCGTTATACTACTACTAATTTACTGGAGTTCTCTTCACACACAATTAGAGGCTTTGTCACTGGCTGCCAAACTGACTGTGTCTATACAGATTTTAGTAAGGCTTTCGACAAGCTCTCCCACTCTATTATAGTTCTTAAACTAAAGAAATTAGGCTTTCCGCATGCCCTTGTCGATTGGTTCCAGTCGTACTTAGCCGATAGAACCTACCAGGTTCTATTCCGCGGAGTCAAATCGAAGAATATCGAAGCGTCCTCTGGAGTCCCGCAAGGCAGCCATCTTGGCCCTCTTCTTTTTATTTTATCAATTGACGATATTGTTACACTGCTAAAGCACTGTAAAATCCTTATTTACGCTGATGACATCAAACTGTATCGCCACATAAGGAGTATAGAGGATTGCAAACTTCTGCAAGCAGATCTAAACACCTTCTATTCTTGGTGTTCCAACAACAACCTTGTGCTTAATATTAGTAAATGCGAGATCATGACTTTTTGTAGGAAACGTGGTGTTATAACTTACGACTATACTTTCCTTGACAACAAGGTCTCCCGTACTGAATCTGTAATCGATCTTGGGGTTAGGTTAGAAAGTAAGTTGGATTTCTCCACCCACATCAATTATATCTCCTCCAAGGGCAATTCAGTCCTGGGATTTATAAAAAGATGGTCCAAAGAGTTCAACAACCCCCTCGTCACTAAACACCTGTACGTATCTTTGGTTAGGCCTTTGCTTGACTACGCTTCCCAGGTATGGTCTCCTTACTACTCCTCCCATGTTAGTAGAATCGAATCGGTTCAAAGGAAGTTCGTCCGGTTTGCACTCAGCCACCTCCCATGGGATGACCCACTCGCTCTTCCGCCTTATGAGAACAGACTTAAATTGCTCAACTTAAGCTCCCTTCATAAGCGCCGCGAGGTCGCTGACGTTATATTCGTTCATCGACTGATGAATGACAAGGTGGACTCTGGTTTCTTAAGAAACCGCGCGTCATTTAGAGTGAATAACTACAACCTGGGAGGTGAACCTCTTTTGCACATTAATTCCTCTAACACCAATTATGGCATGTTCGAACCCGTTAATCGCATGCTTATAAATACTAACAACAATAGGAGTGTGTTTAGCTTGCTAACCAGTGAAGTTGTCCTTAAAAGGACCCTTCTCAATGTGGCGTGACTCTCTACGTGCTCCACTTCCTTTTTAGTTTTGCATGCTCCTCTGTTTAATGTTTTTGATCTTTTATGTTTTTAATATTTTATGTTTGCATGTCTCAGCTGAGCCACGGCAGTGGTAAATATTTCTCAGCCCTGCTGGGAAGTGTGCCTTCTGTCTTAGAAGGGAAACTCTATATATGTATATATATACATACATATATATATATATATATATATATATATATATATATATATATATATATATATATATATATATATATGTATGTGTATGTATATATAGATTTTCATGCTTAGCTGTAAAGTGCGCCTTCTGTGCTAGAAGGGTTAACTCTAGAAATTCAAATTAATTTCATCTCTTAATAATTGTAATGTCTTTCTTAGCTCATCTAAACCAATTTGCTACACAAGTAATTCGTTAATCAATGTTTACTCATTAAATTTTCAAAATAATATGTTATCTATGTACAATTATCCACAAGGATACTGTGAAATACTCAAGTGCTACGGAAAAACAGTTAGCAGTGAAAGCATCGCAAGCATCTCAATACAAAGAACTATCTCCAACGTCCAACGCAACACCAGTTGCTACTAATAAAAATAAACGTCGCATAATGAAACCAAAATCCAGTGTTTCTTCGTATTTTAATTTTTTCTTCAACAAAATCCTCATGTTCTAACTTTTCTAACAATATTCTACCCAGTCAATAAATGCCAGTGACGCAAACAATTCAACTTTAACTACTTCATCAAATAACTATTACCCCATTCAAACTCAATTATCTTCGAATTGCAGGTAAATTAATACAACCACCTGCACAACTGCGCACTGTGCAATTGCAGGGGATGATTTCATATCCTCCTTTAAAATCAGAACAACCATAATTAACCTACATAACAACTGGCTATAATTTATGCCTTGAAATACAGTGTACAGAATTCAACTTTCTTTACCGCCGTTAACTTATATGAAACACAATCATATAAATCCCACACATATAAAATCTGAAAAAATTATTATTTTCTTTTAACATAATTGATAATTTCAACAGGTATCAAACTAATTACACGCCCTGTACTAAGGATTACGCATTCCTAGTCTGAAAATTGATTCCTGATAAGCCTAATCTAACCTAATGTCCGTTAAACGAATCGTATTTGAGTTCTTCAGTCCATCCACTCTGCTTCATTTTCAAATTTAGTTGTACAAATCTCTTCATTAACAGCCTCAATAGTCACTTAACCTTGAACTTGAAATTAAGTCAGCTGTAACTAAATTCCTTGTAATAAAATTTTTCTAACAGCTGAATATTAACAATTCTGTTATCATAAAAGAATCGTTCTCTCAAATCCCTTTGTTATCAATTACACTGGTCTGCACATTTTTTCTCCTTTCCAATTTAATAATCGTATCTTAAGTATTTTTTCGCGCTGAATCCGAATCCGTTGGCCAAATTGCCCTATCACGTCAGGATTTTGAGCAATCCTAACCTAAAAGTGCCAAAAAGCGTGTTTTTGCACTTTTGCGCGTTAAATATCTCAAAACTATGGAATGATAGGGCAAATCGAACAACGGGATCGTTTTCAGCATGTCAAAATTTACAGAAAACCATGTCGAAAGCGTTAAATTTGAAAAAACTTTTTTTGTAATACTGAAAAGAAAAACTTCTTGGCGCGAAATCGACGATTTTTATTAACACATGATATCATTGTTGCACCGAAGGCCGTTTTTCTTTCCATATAATACCAAGTTCAAGTCCAACTTTCGAAATCAGGTGAGTACCTTATTCAGAGCATTGATATTACATACATATATATTTCAATCCATAAATATATATTTTCTCTCGCTTTATTTGGTGAAGTAATTCCCAACAATTTTTCTCGTTATTTATTTCAAAGTTTTTTTTTGTTTTGTCGGATTTGGTGATCAACGTTGTAGTGTAGAGGTTTCGATGCAATTCAATAACTGCTTAATTAATAACTATAGCTTACAACGTTGATGAGGTGGTGAATCAGGTGAACATTGATGAATTTAAATTATAGTTTACTACGTTGTTGAGGTTGTGTAATAAATTTTGGGTGAATGTTCATTTTGCGTCAATTTGAACTTATAACATATTATATTTATGTACATATTTTCTTTCATTGAATTTACTTTGTCGTTGAATTTTAAATTAACTAACTGGATTAATTAACTAACCCTAACAATTATATTATATAATCATTTTTAATTTGCAGAATTATTGAAATTTTTGTATTCCTGTTTTTACATTATGAATTTATTGAAATTATTAAATAAAATTGAATTGTTCTAATTGAAGTTATACTCTTTTATTCAGGTGTTCGGCAATTAGAAGCCAAATGCGTCCGATAAATTTCTCTACTCTTTTGAAGTTTTTTAATACAAAAACAATTTCATGCTATTAACGATTCATCTTGACTAATCCATATCATTTCATTTTGTTATAAGTGTTTCTTAAACTGTCCCAACAAATAATTTCCGCGCCCACGAACTTCTAATTCACATTTTTATTGTTTTTTGGTGGGATTTCACTTATCTCTTAATTAATCCCACTTCTGACACCAATTGTTACGTTTTTACGGTTTTACGGATTCGTAGGATTAATTAAGGAATACACACAAATATTTATTTATTACAAACCAAAACACAATTTAATAACATAAATAAAAAAAATTTTAAAAACCGACTTCAGAAAAAAACCCGCGATGCACAAAAAAGGATGAAATAATTGTTTGTAATTCTTAACAACATCAATCCAATAAGAATGGATCTAGAAAGAAGAATCACTTTTGAAGACGGTGCTAACACATGTGGGTGATATATTAAGGGCATAAGCCTAACAAAGAAATGTAAACAATTGCCGAAGCAAGAGTTAGTGCAATCAAAGTCAACTACTACCTGGCACCGTCTTCAAAAGTGATTCTTCTTTCTAGATCCATTCTTATTGGATTGATGTTGTTAAGAATTACAAACAATTATTTCATCCTTTTTTGTGCATCGCGGGTTTTTTTCTGAAGTCGGTTTTTAAAATTTTTTTTTATTTCGTGCTTTTTAGTCCATTCATTTTTTAATATTGCCTGTCATTGCAAGGAGCCTACGTTTTTACGACGCCACATAGCGAAGTGTATTCTACTTGTCACACCTTTTCATTTGATACCCATGTCTGGGGTCGGGGAGCGCAATTGCAAAATTTGATTGCAGATTGTATTGTCATGCGAACTATACGTATGTGCAAAATTTGCAGTTGATCGGTTATATGGAACTGGGTCAAAATCAAGTTGCAAGATTTGTTTACACTATACACACATACAGATCAAGATAATATAAGGCATATAAAAAGTTAAGTTGCCATTGATATCGGGGAAATTAAATGTAAACAATAAACTTCTTTGATTCTTCATCCACGTCATGGTATATTTATTTATTCGATATAAACAATAGCTTTTTGAGCTGCAAATTTCGCCATAATTTCGTTCTTATCGGCTTTTGTTCTGGAAGCAAATTTACAGACGCATTCACGTCGAAAACTTGTTTAATATGGAACAAAATTCCCCGAAGGAAATTAAAAAATAATTATTTTGTCGATATATAGAAAAAAAAGCACCGCGAGCCCTTGGGATCGAACTCGCACCCCACAGATCCCACAGACAAGAATACTTGTCTCTAGCCCTTTGCGCTATGTCAAGTACTATCGGCCGCTGACCAATATGTTAATAAATCATTTCAGAAAAAAGAAAAAGAAAAAAACCGGCTGCCCCGACCGGAATCGAACTTGCAACGCTGAATCGAGGATCCGACGCTCTACCCACTCCGCCATCGGCCTGCTGCCAAATTTACAACAATAAAGTAATTTGTTCGGTGCCCATGAAATGTTTAGGTTGAACTTTAACAGGTTGAATTTTAACAGTTTTTTCTGCCTAACTTCGAACTCCGTTATCAGAATTTAGAAAAAATTTAACGGGACCACCGTGGGAAGCTCCCCCTTCAAATGAACCAAAAAAAAAGCAAAAAAGTTATTGGGTTACAAAGTTATGCGTGAACAGGACCACAAAATACCTACACGTCGAATTGAGTAACCTCCTCTTTTTTTGAAGTCGGTTAAAAAATTTTTATAGTTCACTATAAGCATTTTCAATTTAATATTTCGCACTATCAAATTCTATCTATCGCTTTATAAATCACTTTTAAATCACCACTTTTCACTGTTATCGCTTTAGAACACTTTCGTCCCGTATCAAATCAAAAACTGACTCACTCAGCGCCTGCAAGTCGCTTTTATACCCCAGCTCCACCTGTTCGGTGCTAACTGTCATCACCATCAAAAAAAATATATATATAGAAATCATATCTGGAAATAAAATAAATTAATTAAATACTAAATGTATAAATACTTACCTTTTCTTTTGTAAATAAACCAAACCATGAAACAACAAGAGACATCTCAAGTCAACCCGAGAAATAAACCAAAACGCATACATCGAAGAGACCTAAAACAAGAAAAGAAAAAATTACCACAAAGTATAACAAATCCAACAAAAAATACTTATCTGAAAACACTCTTAAAGCTCCTCCTTCGGAAAACCCCACCATATCTCAAAAACGGCCTAAAATATAAACTAATTTAAGTAAAGAAAAAACAACATACTTATCAAAACAAACCCATTTGACGTCTATGGGTCAGAAAAGGAACAGCTGATCAGACGTCGAATACATAACCCGAAATTATATACTTCGAAGACGTAGCCCCCTACTACAGAATAGCCTCAACCATTATTCGAAGAGAAAATAAATACCGACTCACAGTCAACGTCAGATCAGACTGCATTCAGTCTTTCTAGCGAATTGGCCTAGAAGATATAAAATCGTCTTGAGGTTTTCGAAGCAATTTCAACCAAAAAAGCAGTATTGAAGCTTTTTCCTATCTTAGAATCTGCTAAAGTACTGAGATAGCATTCTAGAGGGAATCATAGTGAGATTTCTCACCAACAACTTAATACGCAAAAATTGATTTGCAGCAACTATCGAACACGAGAGGGACCCCGATACCCTGATAAACAACAACACACAAGCAGCGAAGCAGTACAGCAAAGCAGTGCGCAGGCAGCAACTATCACCATCAGCTTCTATAAGATATTGCATTTTAGTACAACAGGCAACATTCCTGGCACTTGGCAGCTAATTGCAGAGGTCCATCGAAAACCATACAACCCGACATCCAGGTGGCGTTAGTAATTTTTCCAACAAAAACAAATAAAATATTAAATCTTAACAAGTAAATTCATTTAATTAAGTATCGAAGTACATCAAAATTATATTAGAAATTATATTCGAAAGGATTAATTATTAAATCAAAATAAAAATTTATTTAGTTATTTGGAAAAGTTATCTTTTATTGAATCACACCCTTCCGGCACCTTCATATATATTCAGAAATTAAATTGCTAATTCTGAACATTGGTCCTTCGAGCCGGATGGTGACTCAATAAGATAACTCCTTTAATAATTCAACAGAGCGAAGTACGAGAGAGGCTCGAAAGGTCTTTCAGAAACTATCTCAAGGATGGCCCATCTAGGAAGACAGCGCAGTATTTTCAAAAAAGGCTCAACATGCTCGACGATGACTGGACGGAATTCAAGAACAATCATCGACAGATTACATCAATCAAGACGAAGAAGAACGAGAAAGAGCAGCTATACTTCAAAGAGGACTGGTATGCCGATACAGAAAACGCCTACATCGAGATGTACTGCAAAATCGATGAAGACTATCACAAAACGCTGTCAGTCACAGAACCAGTCGCACGAGCGGAGCAGTCATCAGCCGAATTAAACAACAGCTGCATTTCGCAACACAACAACAATGTGAAACTACCAAGGATCTCTTGACTTTTGTAGTTCCCACCAACTCATGGTAGGTGGAACTTACTTTTGCCACAAGAAGATACACAAAGAGACCTGTGTATCGCCCGATGGTAGAACGAGAAATCAGATAGATCACGTGGCCGTTAGCCGCAGATGGAGAACTATTCTTGAGGATGTCAGGAGTTTCAGGGGAGCGGATACTGGAAGCGACCACCATTTGGTTGTAGCAACTATTCGCCTTAAAATCGCAGCAATCAGAAACGTGCAACAAGATGCTATAACCCGTAGACGGTTTAACGTAGATCTTCTGCGGGAGAGCGTTAAAAAGCGGGAATTCGCTGGAAACTTTTTAGAATTATTAAACCAGCAAACCGTTTCTGACGACACAAATATTGAGGAATTGTGGAGTACGACAAAGGGCGCGATATTGACGGCTGCGGAAACAAGCATCGGTTATGTCCAAAGAAACCAGCAACACTGGATCTCGGACACAACCTGGCAAAAAATAGAACGCAGAAGGGCCCTCAAAAATAGCGTAAACTCCACAAACGACCCGGAAAGACGTCACCAATTAGAACGGGAATACTCCCAATTACACCGGGAGGTTAAGAGAAGTGTCCGGCGTGATAAAAGGCAGCAGATAAATGAGCTCGCAGAAAAAGCGGAAAACGCGGCAAACACAGGCAACAGTAAGGTGCTGTACCAAATCACTAAACAGCTCTCGGGAAAGCACTCTACTAAAAAGCATGCCGTTAAGAGTGCGGATGGAAGGCTGCTGTGCAGCGACGAAGAGCAACTCCAAAGATGGAGAGATTACTTCTTCGCCGCTCTGAATGGTACACTTACACAGGAACCTCAGGAAAACAGCAACAATGCACAGCCAATAAGAATCACCACCCGGGCCCCATCCAAGACGGAAATAGTAACCGCAATTCATGCGATGGCCAATGGTAAAGCAGCTGGGAAAGATGGCATCCCGCCAGAATTGTTGAAAGCCGACTCAAGCCTCATAGCAGATGCGCTTCAGCCAATCCTAGAAATAGCATGGAACACCTGTACCTTTCCGGAGGATTGGACGGAAGGTATCATAGTCAAAATACCAAAAAAGGGGGACCTAACAATATGCGACAACTGGAGAGGTATCTGTTTACTATCAACAGTGGGCAAAATTTTGTCCCATATATTACTATCTAGGATAAGTGAGGCAGTTGACCGAACGCTTAGGAGACAGCAGGCCGGATTCAGGAAGGGCCGCTCCTGTATTGATCATATTAACACCTTGAGAATAATAGTGGAGCAGTCTACTGAATTCCGATCCCCCCTTTACCTTGCTTTCGTAGATTATGAGAAAGCGTTCGACTCGGTCAATAGGAGCTTTATATGGCAGGCACTACGGCGACGTGGATTGCCTGATAAAATAATAGAATTGATAAAAGCCCTATATAACAATTCCAAATGCAGAGTTCTCCATAATGGAAAATTATCCGACAGCTTTGAGGTGAGATCAGGAGTACGACAAGGATGCCTACTTTCGCCTTTACTATTTCTTATAGTAATAAATGACATCCTTGTCGGCGCTCTAGATAATAGAACAGGCGGCATACAATGGGGTTTGGTAGACCGCCTTAAGGACCTCGACTACGCCGATGATATCTGTTTGCTGGCCCACAGACACCAGGACCTCAAAAACATGTTGAACAATTTGGCTACAGAAAGTAGTCCAGCAGGCTTAAGGCTAAATCCGACTAAAACTAAAGAAATGCGGATAAATGCAAACACCATTGAACGGACAGCGCTGAATAACCGTGACGTGGAACTGGTAAATAAATTCTGCTACCTCGGTAGTGTTATTACCGAAAATGGTGGGGCAGAAGAAGACGTAAGTTCCAGAATAAACAAAGCACGAGGCGCATATGCATGCCTGTCCCGCATATGGAGATCAACGGAGATCTCAACTAACACCAAATTACGGCTGTTCAACTCCAACGTTAAGGCAGTTCTTTTGTACGGTTGCGAAACATGGAAAGTCACCCAATTCATCACAGGGCGCCTACAAGTCTTCATCAACAGATGCCTTCGTCGTATCCTAAAAATCCGCTGGCAAGATAGAATTTCAAACGAAGAACTTTGGCGCCGTGCCGGCCAAGAAAGGATAGACGACCAAATCAGGCGAAGGAAATGGAATTGGGTTGGCCACACCTTGCGACGCGAAAACGAAAACCTAGCCAAACAGTCCCTTGACTGGAATCCGCAAGGTTCCCGTCGAGTAGGAAGACCTAGAACAACGTGGAGGAGAACCCTACTAGAAGAAGCCGCAACAACTGGGAGATCCTGGTCGGAGCTGAGAGCTGTCGCGCAAAACAGAGTCCGCTGGAGGGCAACTGTTTCCGCCCTATGTCCCATGAGGGATTAAAGGAGTCTAAAGAAGAAGAAGAAGGATCTCGATACCCACATTTGCAGGGGATTGCGAGTCATGGCCATCATTCCTGGATTTATTTTCCAGCCTTGTGCATAACAAAATATCTTTAACAGGAGCACAAAAACTCCAATACTTAAAGGCTCATCTTTCTGGAGAAGCTGCTCGACTACTCAGCAACACGCTCATTAGTGACGCCAATTATGTAGTATAGTTAGGATTCAAAGGCCTCGATTCCCAGATCCGACGGGAGGGAAGTGTGTGCGGATTTTACACTTTGCGATTCTCAAATCCGCAGTCCCGTGGTTTAAATCGAAAATTCGGAGTGAAGACTCACGCGATAATGAAATATACGATGTCGGATTATCTTAGGCGCATTTGTCGTTCAAATCCGCAGAAAATTTGTTGCGGATCACACTTTTACAGCGCGGAAAATGTCAAAAAGAAATTCGGGGTTGCGAATTTGAGAATCGCAAAGTGTCAAATCCGCAACTCACTTCCCCGCCGTCGGATCTGGGAATCGAGGCCAAATAGAAAATGATACCGTTAATGCCGAGTGGCAATTGCGATAACAGCAATCAGCAACCAGTTGCTCGGTCGTGATCAACCAGTCAACATCATTGTAAGAATCATTAGCTCTGAATACATTAAGTCAAGTGAACTCGGTGTTGCTCTTTATTTAAAAAACTATTAAATATCAAATAAAATATTACATGGCGACGAGGATGGCCACAATAAAACATAATTTGTGATACTTTGTGTCGAATAAAAAATTTAGTAAAAGGAGCAACTCGCATGTGAAACAGGTGCATAGAGACTGCTGTAAAGGTGAGATGATAAACTTGCCCGGTAGTGAAAAACTCATACGGGAATAGTAAAGAAAAGCAATACCGTAGAAAGCAAGAAACCACGAGGTAGTCCACCAAGAACACGAGTTATAACGGTGAAAGACAACATGGATTTCCTAAAAAGGATAGACCCGTTAGTTCTTAGTGGCAATATGAGCGAACAATGGAGAGTATTCAAACAAAATTTTGAATACTTCCATGTGGCCGCAGAATTATCAAAAAAAAAAAAAATTTAAAAACCGACTTCAGAAAAAAACCCGCGATGCACAAAAAAGGATGAAATAATTGTTTGTAATTCTTAACAACATCAATCCAATAAGAATGGATCTAGAAAGAAGAATCACTTTTGAAGACGGTGCTAACACATGTGGGTGATATATTAAGGGCATAAGCCTAACAAAGAAATGTAAACAATTTCCGAAGCAAGAGTTAGTGCAATCAAAGTCAACTACTACCTGGCACCGTCTTCAAAAGTGATTCTTCTTTCTAGATCCATTCTTATTGGATTGATGTTGTTAAGAATTACAAACAATTATTTCATCCTTTTTTGTGCATCGCGGGTTTTTTTCTGAAGTCGGTTTTAAAAATTTTTTTTTATTTCGTGATTTTTAGTCCATTCATTTTTTAATATTGCCTGTCATTGCAAGGAGCCTACGTTTTTACGACGCCACATAGCGAAGTGTATTCTACTTGTCACACCTTTTCATTTGATACCCATGTCTGGGGTCGGGGAGCGCAATTGCAAAATTTGATTGCAGATTGTATTGTCATGCGAACTATACGTATGTGCAAAATTTGCAGTTGATCGGTTATATGGAACTGGGTCAAAATCAAGTTGCAAGATTTGTTTACACTATACACACATACAGATCAAGATAATATAAGGCATATAAAAAGTTAAGTTGCCATTGATATCGGAGAAATTAAATGTAAACAATAAACTTCTTTGATTCTTCATCCACGTCATGGTATATTTATTTATTCGATATAAACAATAGCTTTTTGAGCTGCAAATTTCGCCATAATTTCGTTCTTATCGGCTTTTGTTCTGGAAGCAAATTTACAGACGCATTCACGTCGAAAACTTGTTTAATATGGAACAAAATTCCCCGAAGGAAATTAAAAAATAATTATTTTGTCGATATATAGAAAAAAAAGCACCGCGAGCCCTTGGGATCGAACTCGCACCCCACAGATCCCACAGACAAGAATACTTGTCTCTAGCCCTCTGCGCTATGTCAAGTATTATCGGCCGCTGACCAATATGTTAATAAATCATTTCAGAAAAAAGAAAAAGAAAAAAATCGGCTGCCCCGACCGGAATCGAACTTGCAACGCTGAATCGAGGATCCGACGCTCTACCCACTCCGCCATCGGCCTGCTGCCAGATTTACAACAATAAAGTAATTTGTTCGGTGCCCATGAAATGTTTAGGTTGAACTTTAACAGGTTGAATTTTAACAGTTTTTTCTGCCTAACTTCGAACTCCGTTATCAGAATTTAGAAAAAAATTAACGGGACCACCGTGGGAAGCTCCCCCTTCAAATGAACCAAAAAAAAGCAAAAAAGTTATTGGGTTACAAAGTTATGCGTGAACAGGACCACAAAATACCTACACGTCGAATTGAGTAACCTCCTCTTTTTTTTAAGTCGGTTAAAAAATCGGATGAGGTGTAAGCGGCAATTTTTTTTAAATGCAGTAGGTTCTGATGCGGTGGAGTTATTTAACACATTTGACCTCACCAACGACCAACGGAAGTCATACAAAGAAGTGCTTAAAGCATTTGAAGACTTTTGCAGACCAAAGAGCAACGAATCATATGCAAGTTAACGTATTTCACACAAGAAATCAAAAAAGTGGAGAGCCATTCGACAACTTCTTAATGGACATAAAAAAAATTGTGCGTGAATGCAAATTCGGCAGCCAAGAGTCAAGAATGATAAGGGGCCGGATCATTTTAGGAGTGTGGGACAAGGGGCTCCAAAAACGCCTGTTAGAAACGGATGATCTGGATGAAAGTAAAGCAACGAAAATGGCACGAGCAGCAGAAGTGCCGCGGCAGCAGGCAGCCCAGATCCAAGGCCAAGGTCACGAGGTGACTATCAACGCAATTAACAATAGTTTAGAGCTTTCTGGAAATGGCACTAATATGGTGGACTACACACGAGTAGGTAATAGTAATAAGCCGGCTAGGAGGTATGTAGATAATAATCAAAAAAAAGTTTATGTAAACAATAACCATGATTTTAAAAATTTTAGGCATACTGTAAATAAAGGAATAGGATAGAAAAAATGTACATACTGCAGTCAACCTCACGTGAAGGGAAAGTGTCCTGCTTCGAAGCAAACGTGCCATAACTGTGGAAAGAAAAATCATTTTGCTTCATGTTGTTTGAGCAAACAACAAAGGAAGGTACGTGAAATTACTGAACATGTAAATAATTTGATAATAGATTCGGTAACGACAGTGACAAATATAAATGCGGTGCGTGCATGGTATAAAGAAATAGAAATTGCGAACAAGCCGATTAAATTTAAATTAGATATAGGTGCAGAAATTAATATCTTACCGTTAGCTGTATTTAAACAAATAAAAAATGGAAAATTAGAAGAAACAGATATAACGTTAGAGGTATATGGCGGGTTCAAAATTAAACCGTTAGGATCGGTGTTGTTAGAATGTACCATAAATAATAGAAACCGAAAACAAAAATTCATTGTGGTAAATAAAAATGCGACTCCCATTTTAGGATTACAGTCGTGTGTAGATTTAGGATTAGTGAAAAGGGTAGATCAAATATGTGAATCTGAACATATGCTAGTGGAAAAATATGGACAGGTGTTTGAGGGCTTAGGAAAGTTTCAACAAAGCTATAAAATTAAATTACGTAGAGACGCAAAACCAATAGTAAGACCGGTACGACGCGTACCACTAGCTATATTAGATACCTTGAAAAAGGAATTGGAAATATTGTGCAAGAAAGAAATAATCCAAGTAGTAATGGAACCTACAGAGTGGGTTTCGAATCTTGTAGTCGTAGAAAAGAAAAACAAAAAGTTACGTCTGTGCTTAGATCCCAAATACCTGAATGAAGCTATTGTTGATGATCCATTCCCTATTCCGACTTTCGATGAAATTTCAACTAAATTATCAAACAAAAAATTCTTTACGGTTTTAGATCTGAAAGAGGGCTACTGGCAGGTGCCCTTAGAGGAAGAGTCTTCTAAGTTGTGCACATTTTCAACGCCTTTTGGCATGTATAGGTTTAAACGGTTACCGTTTGAAATCAAATGTGCTCCGGAAGTGTTCCAAAAAATGAACGAAAAAAACTTCGGCGACATTCCGGGTGTTGTGGTATATATAGACGATATTCTTATTACGGGAGAAACGTTAAAGGAACATGATGAGAGCTTGGAAAAAGTTATGAACAGGGCAGTAGAGCAAAATATAAAGTTTAATAGATAAAAGATACAATATCGGAAAAGGCAAGTTCAATATCTAGGCCATATAATTTTACATGAAGGGATCAAGTATGACCCTGAGTATAGGAAAGCGATAGAACGATTAAAACCCCCAGCTAACAAGAAAGAATTACAAGTTTTGTTCGGCATGGTAAATTATGTAAGAAAATTTGTTCCCAATCTGGCAGAAATTTCGCAACCTATACGAGAACTCCTGAAAAAAGATATTCTGTTTAAGGGGGGAACTCTATTTAGAACATGAAAAACGAAGCTATTTTCATGATTATTTTTTTAACCTAATAAATTATACAATTTGTTTAAAACTTTTACAGTATATTAACGGATGTTTAAAGACAAAAAAGACATTTTTTTTTAAATTTATTTTTGAGGGAGAAATACATGTTTCAATGTCACCACCACGCGCAGTTTCCCTTGATTGGCGTACACGCTGACGTCTCTAGTTTTTATCTGAAACGAGATTTCAAACCCGATTATTATTCGTAATGGTTTTTTATAGTCGGTGAACCTAAAAAATTGTGAAGAAAGTGTAATTTTAGTTATTTTAGGAGACTTTGAAAAAAAAAGTTCGAAATTTGCTGCAAATTTTTTGCTTTGTTGTTGTAAAAAAAATGCCTATTATTAATTTTTTCACAATTTTTTAGGTTCATCGACGACATTTTTTAATTGTGCATAAGCATGTAAAATTTCAAGTCGATAGGTTTCTTCGTCACTTTGTGATCGTGTCCGCCAATTCCAAAAAGATGGTTTCGAGAAAAACGCGTTTAAAGATTTTGTTAAAAAACTAATTTTTTTTTTGTTTTTTTTTCTTGTCTACTTACAGCGTGTTCATGCTAATCCGCTATTCCAGATGAATACAGTAGACCTTCCTCTTGCTGGTAGAACTCATTTCGTTCAGCATTGGCGATCCTACGTGCCGCTCGGGCCTCCTTTGTGCTTGCTCGTGTACGATGACTCTGCCTCTTTTTTCTATCTTCATCATAGCTGTCGCAGAAAGTTTTGCATTGGTTACCAATAGTTATTTGTAAAGATTCCATAGTTCGTAAGACTGCACTATAACTGTAGTATATGTGTGAAGTGAGAGGCCGTAAGCCCGTGGTCAGAGTCAGCCACCGGCAGTTGCGAGTTGGATGCGCTCAAGACTACACGCACTTGGAATCATACCTATAGTCAATAAAGAAATCATTGAATTTAACATTGAGTTTTATTGAACGACACCCAAGGATAATACATGGCGACGAGGATAATCGGAAAAAGATTGCATATTATATTACGAAACTAATTGAAGAAAATTTTGCAAGTCTTCAACCGGGCAAGTGTACACGTGATTCAGAAAATCGTGCTGCGAATACAAAAAATAAGAATAGTGAAATTGACAAAAGGTGAGAAGTGAATGGGAGTGAGCAAAAAGAAAAGACCGACGGTAGAGAAAAAACCACGTGGTAGACCACCGAAGACACGTATTATAACCATCACGAAAAGCATGGATTTCCTGAAAAAAATTGATCACTTAAATCTACACGGCAATGTTAGTGAGCAGTGGAGAATTTTCAAGCAGAACTTTGAATTTTTCTATGTGGCAGCTGAGCTTGAAAAGAAATCTGATTCCGTACAAGCAGCTATACTGTTAAACGCACTTGGCCCTGAAGCAGTGGAATTATTTAATACATTCCAACTAACGGACGAGCAACGGAAAAATTACAAAGAGGTACTACGAGCATTTGAGTCGTTTTGCGTGCCAAAAACCAATGAGGCATACGCAAGTTATAAATTCCACACAAGAGATCAAAACAATGGGGAACCATTTGACGCATTCTTGATGGAAATAAAGAAACTTGTTCGAGAATGTAACTTCGGTGAACAAGAATCAAGGATGCTAAGAGACCGAATAATATTGGGTGTGCGTGATAAAGGTTTACAAAAGCGGTTGTTAGAGACGGAAGGATTGGATCAAGCGAAGGCAATAATTATGGCACGGGCAGCAGAAGCATCAAAACATCAGTCAGCGCATATTCAGGGTCACGGTACCAGCCGGGAATTGCTATTAAACTCAATAGCTGAGAACAATGAGGAGTTACAGTCAACAATGGCGAATGGTAAACCAGTTCATAATACTACAGTAGGTAGAATTTATAAGTCATCGAAAGGTAATATAAGAACAAATTATAATAATGTAACTAAGGATAGAAACAATTGTAAATATCAATCTAATAATTTTAGGAGAAATCAAGAAAGTTCAATAAAAAATTGTGGATACTGTGCTCAGAAACACATAAAAGGAAGTTGCCCTGCATGGAATAAAGTTTGCATGAAGTGTGGTCGAAAAAATCATTTTGCGTCTGTATGCAGACAAAAACAGGTACGTGAAATCATTGAACTGACAAATAACTTGGTAATAGATTCTGTCTCGAATGTTACGTCAAATAAAAATGCTCCAAGAGCATGGTTTAAAAATATAAAAATTGGAAATGAAATTATTAAGTTTAAATTAGACACTGGGGCAGAGGTAAATATATTACCATTAGCAATTTTTAGGAAAATTGAAGGTGCGAAATTCACTCCGACAGAGGTAATGTTGGAAGTCTATGGCGGAATGATACTCAAACCGAAAGGGGTAGCGACTCTTGACTGTGTAGTGAAAAATAAAATTAGTAAACAAAAGTTCATTATAGTAAATAAAAGCGCAATGCCCATCCTCGGGTTGCAATTATGTATACACTGAGAAAAAGGAAATGTTCATTCAAACCATTCTCGCTTAACCCAACTCCGCTACGGAATTGGATACGGCGAAATTAGCATAGGGGTTAATTCAATTCCCTGGCGTAGTTGAGAAGGCAGTGGTGTCAATTCCCTAAGGAATTGGGAGAAATCCGCCGAAATCCGTTAAATAACATACCCCCGTTGATTTTATGTTATACGCAATTGCATGAAGTACAATATATTATTAAGAAACATCGTTGAGCATTTGATTTGAATGTTTTTATATTTCGAGCAGTTTTAAAAATATTTCTTCCAAATTAAAATATTTTTGAAAAGAAGTTAAAAATGTTTGAGTCGATACAATCTGCTGTCCATCAAACAATATATCTCGCATTTTATTAATATATTTATATGAAAATTTTTGAAAATAAATAATTGAAGCCAATATTTTATTTATAACATTTTTTATTTACTTCTGAACTTAAATTATTAGAAATATTATAAATTAATTCAAATAAATAAGATTTATAAAGTACAAAAAACATACTTAGGTATTGATATCTACGTTACACACAATAATTAAATAACTATTTAAATTTTTAAACATTTATGATAAACTATCTTTGAAAAAAATATTTGCGGAAATATGACATTTATTAGTGATGTTTAAAATATATTAATCTCTAAATGCTTTGATCTTCAAGCTTTCCTAATGAATTATTATTATCACAAGTACATTTTCTTCAACGAAGATCAACTTTTGTGATGCGGTTTCATCTAAATCTTCATCACTTCTTGTTTTATTGTCCTTTAAAAAAAAATCCATGTTTAAAACTAGTATTTTCGTAAAAAATAGTTTATTAATAACATTTTCATAAGAAAAAATATATACCTTTAAACGAATTGTGATAACCCCTTATAAATTCCATTTAATTAAGTAAGTAAAGGCTCAAGCAGAACCAATTCGTTCCGTCCGTTTTTAAAAGTTGGAAATTTGACATTTCCATAAACTTTCCATGAGACGAACGGAACGGTAGCCACAATCAAGCGGACGGAATGTCAAAAAGAACAAAGGAAAAACGTGCGGAGCGGACGGAACGGATTGGTTCTGCTTCAGCCTTAAGACTTGAATACCTTTTCAGCTATGATAAATATAAAAAAATTTTGTACACAAGTTGCAAAGATTCTACACACAGCCAGACACACATCGTCCTACTTCACAACACCAATGCACTGTGCCACTGATATCACTGTTTATTTTTCACTGCCTACATGATTTTTGCACGGGATCAACTAACATTTTGAAAAAGAAAGTTACACAGATACTGCTGATAGTATTAGGGGTATATACTTACAAATAGCAAACAACCGAAAACAAAGACTACAGGTAATCAGACGGCGATAGGGACATTCCCAATAATAATGAAGGGGTCAGGTTTATATGACAACTTGTTTCTTTTCGCTAAATGCATACATTTTTGAGGAAGCTACAGGCTAATGTCTAAACAAATAATTCATTTTATTAATTGAAAAAAGAAATGGATTTTCCTCAAACGAACAGCAATAAGTTCAACCGCGTAAAGTTTTCAATGTGAACTCCGCCGTGGAATTGACTTAAAAACTCCCATTCTGTTGCTTTAGCATACTTAAGATTGGTACAAAGCGTTATTCATTTTACGAAATTGAATTCTCTCCTATTCCCTGGCGGACTTGGCTCAATTTTTGTTTTTTTCTCAGTGTAGATTTAGGCTTGGTAATGAGATTAGACGAGATAGCAGAGTCCAAAAATGAATTGTTAGACAGATTTCCAGAAGTTTTTGAGGGTCTAGGAAAATTTAGACAGGAATACAAAATCAAAATAAAACTAGTTGGGATGTGGGTTCGACCCTTTCGGTCCACACGATCAACTTCCCGGTATGATGGATGTTGAATATTATGATTGGATATTTTAATAATAAATGAACAATAGGCAATATAGAATATATGCATAATACTGAGAATTTGTCACAATTGTTTATCAATATTTTCGCTAAAATGTCAAACTTAATGTGCGCACTTACAAGATTAGGATGACGAAAATGTATATAAAATTGATGTATGAATGTTTTTCGGCACCTCAATGAAGTCGATATAGTTTTTAGTTTGCGCGGTATCGTGCAGGTACAAAAATCACTTAAGTCATTTACACCAAAAAACCGCTGTACCGAATATTATAAAAATCTTTTCAGATAATATTGTCGCTAATACGCTTCGAACGGCACCTCAAGTAAGTCAACATCTTTTGTGGATCGGGCCATATCGTGCAGGTACAAAAATCACTTAAGTCATTTACACCAAAAAACCGCTGTACCGAATATTATAAAAATCTTTTCAGATAATATTGTCGCTAATACGCTTCGAACGGCACCTCAAGTAAGTCAACATCTTTTGTGGATCGGGCCATATCGTGCAGGTACAAAAATCACTTACGTCGTTCAAACAAAAAAACGGCTGGACCGATTTTCTTGAAAATCTTTTCAGATCATATTTCGGTTAATACGCTTCGAACAACACCTCAACGAAGCCGATATCAGTTTTGGTTCGCGCGATATCGTGCAGGAAAAAATGACCACATCCGTACGCACATACACACACACACACACATACTTCCTCCCAATTTTTTGCTTAAAATGCTCCTGGGACCTTGAAAGATGAAAATACGTTGAAATTTTCGATTTCGATTTTCGGACCGATTACAATAACTTCCTATACTGGGAAGTTAAAAAGAAGCCATACCTATTGCAAAAGCGGCTAGAAGAGTACCCATTGCCCTATTGAAACCACTTAAGAACGAATTAAACACTCTTTGCCAGCGCAAGATCATTGAAGAAGTCAATGAACCGACGGAGTGGGTGTCAAACCTGGTAATTGTTGAAAAGAAGAACAAAAATTTAAGATTGTGCTTAGACCCAAAACATCTAAATGAAGCCATTATTGATGAAGTATTCCCTATTCCAACATTTGAAGAAATATCGGCAAAGCTAGCGAACAAAAAATTCTTCACGGTCCTTGATCTAAAAGAAGGATATTGGCAGGTTCCATTAGATGAAGAATCGGTGAAAATGTGTACATTTTCAACTCCATTTGGCTTATTTCGCTTCAAGCGTTTACCATTCGGCATAAAGTGCGCACCAGAAGTGTTTCAAAAACTGAATGAAAGGAATTTTTCGGATATCCCAGGAGTAATCGTCTACATAGATGATGTTCTAATTGCAGCTAATACAAAAGAGGAGCATGATGCGATTGTAGAAAAGGTAATACAACGCGCTAAAGAAAATAATGTGAAATTCAACAGGGAGAAAATTCAATATTGTGCAGAGAAAGTGCAGTACTTAGGACACATAATTTCAGGCGAAGGAATAAAATACGATCCAGAGTATAAAAAGGCGATAGATAATCTAAACGCGCCGCACAATAAAAAGGAGTTACAAGTACTATTGGGTATGGTAAATTATGTCAGAAAATTTGTTCCCAATTTAGCGGAGATCTCGCAACCACTACGGGTTCTGCTTAAAAAAGATACTGCGTTTCGGTGGCTGTCAATTCATGATACAGCACTTCAGAATATAAAGAATGCAATAACGAATGCACCGTTTCTCCAACCCCTAGACGGTAACAAAGATATTACTATACAGGCGGATGCGTCACAATTCGGGCTGGGATGCTGTCTGATGCAAGACAAAAAACCTGTATATTTTGCTTCCAGGAGCTTAACGTCTGCTGAGTGCAATTACGCACAGATAGAAAAAGAATTATTGGCGATAATTTTTGCATGCACAAGGTTTCATCAGCTTATCTATGGCCGGAAGGTGACTGTATTAACCGATCATAAACCACTAGTAGGAATAGATCGCAAGGAACTAGGCAAAGTAAATTCCGCAAGGTTGCAGCGAATGAAGCTGAGATTGCTAAAATATAATTGTTGTGATTCAAACTCTTTATTAACTTCCCAGTATAGGAAGTTATTGTAATCGGTCCGAAAATCGAAATCGAAAATTTCAACGTATTTTCATGTTTCAAGGTCCCAGGAGCATTTTAAGCAAAAAATTGGGAGGAAGTATGTGTGTGTGTGTGTGTGTGTATGTGCGTACGGATGTGGTCATTTTTTCCTGCACGATACCGCGCGAACCAAAAAAGATATCGACTTCGTTGAGGTGTCGTTCGAAGCGTATTAACCGAAATATGATCTGAAAAGATTTTCATAAAATTCGGTCGAGCCGTTTTTTTGTTTAAGCGGCGTAAGTGATTTTTGTACCTGCACGATATCGCCTGAACCACGAAAGACATTGACTTACTTGAGGTGCCGTTCGAAGCGTATTAGCGACAATATAATCTGAAAAGATTTTTATAATATTTGGTCGAGCGGTTTTTTGGTTTAAATGACATAAGTGATTTATGTACCTGCACGATAGTGCGCGAACTATAAAAGATATCGACTTAGTTGACGTGCCGTTCGAAGAGTATTAACCAAAATATGATCTGAAAAGATTTTCATAAAATTCGGTCGAACCGTTTTTGTTTTTGTTTAAACGACGTTTATGATTTTTGTACCTGCACGATACCGCACGAACTAAAAACTATATCGACTTCATTGAGGTGCCGAAAAAATAATATTAACGAAGAAATGCTCTGAAAAAAATTTCATAATATTCGGTTGGGTCTTTTTTGTTTAAATAGAAAAACTTCGGCTAATTGTCAGAAAGACAAGTTTTGCTAATACATATCTAATAAACTCGATGGAATGAGACCCGTTCTAAACGAAGTGATCTTTTTTGGGCTCTGCACAGAGATAGCTTTCGAACAAAACATCACTTGTCAAAATCCGACAACCTTTCAAAATCGTGCAAAAATCTCGTTACCCTTTACAAACAGCGCGAATTTTCAAACCTTGGATTAGCACTTTTTGACGGGGAATTGTTTTCTACGCGTGATACAGTTTCAGGAAATTGCGGTTCATCCCGAGATTTCCAGTAGTTACCGTAAAATTTGTTTTTTTTTTGTCAATTCTGACAAGTACTTAACAGTTACAGTTTTGCTAATATCTCCGGAAAGCTTTGGAACTTCCAAATGAAGTCATTCGCTTCTCAGCTCGTCAACGGCGCTTCAGCACGCTCAATACGAATTTGAACACCCGCTTTAGTGCAGCGAACGAAATACGGAGGAAATGTTTGTTTGCTAACCTTCAAGAAAAACAAATTCTCTAGAAAAAGCTTGCGGATTTACTACTATTATAGTTATTTGAACTAGCTTCTCTCTCTCTTTGTCATCAGTTCTGATACTAGCCAATTTTCCACTAGTGCTAAACGTGTAACTATTTTGTAAGAAGTCAGTTTATTCCATCTTCGTTCATCATACTGGGAAGTTAATTGTGTGGACCGAAGGGGTCAAACCCACATCCCAGCTAGTTTATTTAAGTAATACAATTTATTTTAATAGTTTTTAATTACAAGGAGTAAACCGACCCGAACTCTTGTGCAAGAGAATGCGCAATGAATAATCTCTCTAGCTTCTTCTTCGTATTTCTTGACGTCGTACTGATAGGGTTGCCAACATCTCCCTTAATAGAGAAGATAAGGTTCCAGTCGCCCAGGAATACATCGATCTCTTGCTGAACGCCGTATAGGAGCAGGTACTGATGTTGAACTTGCTGGCGATTGTTGAGTTACGATTCCATTATTTTGTGAATGTTGATCCTGATTACCAATTACAATTGTTGATGAACGACTCGGTGAATCTGTTAATATTTCCAGCGGAATTTTTGTCATCTCTGACTGTTGAACTTCACTTGGCCTCCGTAGCAACTGATTTGTATGTGATCTAATGTAGCGGTCCCCATCGTGCAGCTGTATTTTGTACATAACTTTCCCATATCGTTGTCGTACTGTTCCAGGACACCAACGAGACTTGTTGTTTTGGTAGACCTTGGCATATACTTGGTCGCCAATGGCGAATCTCCTTAGTTTGGCATTGTTCCTTGTATTGAATTGGTTATCCTGATTTTGCTTATGGATGTCGATTTGGTCTCGGGTCTCTGGAAGGTTTGGCGGTTTCAGCAAATCGAATGTAGTTCTGATTGATCTTCCGAATATGATTTCTGCGGGTGATTTCCCCATCGGTGCGTTTGCATTCGGTGTTGTTCGATAAACTGCTAAAAAGTTTGAAGGCCTTCCATCTGTCCTCCCTCTTTATGAATTTTTCTAAGCGACCTCTTCAGTGTATCGACGAAACGTTCCGCCTGCCCATTTGATTGCGGATGGTATGGCGCGGTGCGCATGTGCTGTATACCGTTCAGTTCACAGAATAATTTAAACTGGGACGAGACAAATTGGGTCCCATTATCTGACACAATTGTTTGCGGTAATCCAAATTTTGCAAAAACTTCTTGTAAGATTCCGACGGTCTTTGTGGCAGTGATTGATGACGTTGGAACAATTTCTGGCCACTTTGAGTATGCATCTACTATTACCAAGAAATAATTTCCATCAATAGGTCCCGCATAATCAATGTGTAGGCGCTCCCAGGGGCCATCGGGTGTTTTCCAAGATTCAAGAAGCGTTTTTGTTGGTTATTTGGCTTCCGAAGCACATCAGTTGAAATTTTTTACTAATTCTTCTATTTGTCCATCCAACCCTGGCCAGAATACGTAACTGCGTGCTATTGACTTCATACGTTGCATTCCTTGATGACCCTTGTGCAACTGTTGCAAAATTCTATTTTGAAATGGCGGTGGTATTACCAATCGTTCACCAAACATAAGACAATCGTTGACAACTGAAAGTGCGTCCTTCCGTTTGAAAAATGATTTTACGTCGGGCTCATCTATATTTTTCCAATCGTTAGGCCAACTTGTGTTGACGTAGTTCATGACAGATTGCATGACTGCAGATTTCTGTGTTGCTTCCTTGACCATTTTGAATGTGACTGGTAAGTGTCCGATGATTTCGTGTTGAATATGTTGAAAATCGTCTTCGACTCGGATTGATGCAATTACAAGGTCTTCATCTGGCTTAACATGTGAATTGATGAGTCTTGATAATATATCGGCGTATCCAAAACTATTCGTTGAGACGTATTCAATTTTGAAATCATATAGTAATAATGTCAACGCCCATCTCTGTAGTCTGTTGGCGGTGTATACCGGAATACCCTTTTTTGATCCAAATATTGATAACAGCGGCTTGTGATCGGTTTGAAGGAGAAATTTCCGTCCATAGATGTATTTATGGAACTTAGTGACTGCAAAAACTAAAGCTAATCCTTCTTTTTCGATCTGGCTATATCTTGATTCAGCTTTGGTCAAGGTTCTTGATGCATGACTTATGGCTTTGATTGTTTTGTCCGGGTATTGGTGATAAATAACCGCACCTATACCTGTATTGGAAGCATCGGCAGCTACTATTATTTCCAACTCCGGGTTGTAATGTGTTAGCAGAAGGTCTGACTTCAAAATTCCCTTGAACTGATCGAATGTTTTCTGGCATTCTGTTGTCCATTCCCATTTAGCATTTTTGACCAATAGTGCGTCAAGAGGTCGGCGAAGCTGATGCATGCTCTTCACAAATTTTCCGTAATAGTTTATGGCACCCAGATATGACTGAAGGGTTGATAAATCTGTAGGTGGAGGCATATTTGCAATTGCTTCGACCTTGCTAGGATCCGGGCGAAGTCCCTCTTTATCAATGATATAACCAAGATATTTAATTGAGTGCATGGCAAATTCGCATTTCTCGATGCGAAGATGAAATCCGTAATCTTGAATGCGATGTAGGACTTTCCACAAATTTTCTTGATGGTTTTGATGATCGATTCCTGAAACAATGATGTCATCCATATATGCTGCAACACCATCAAGGTCTCCAACCATGCTGGTCATTATTTGTTGAAATGCACCTGGAGCTACCTTGACGCCTGGCGGTAAGCGATTGAATTGATACAATCCCCGGTGTGTGTTAATGGTGAGCATCTTGCGAGACTCTTCTTCGACTTCCACTTGAAGAAAAGCATCTGATAGGTCGATGTGACTGAATATCGTTCCATTGGAAATTTTTGAAAAAATGTCTTGTGGGAGCGGCAGTGGGAATTGATTTGGCTCTAATGCATCGTTAAGACCTGTCGAGTAATCAGCGCATATTCGCACGTTTCCTCCTTTTTCTTCACTACCACAATGGGGGCTGCCCATTCGGAATATTCAATTGGAGTGATGATACCAAGATTTTCGAGCCTTTGCAGCTCCTCACTGATTTGTGGCAGAACTGCGTATGCTACTGGACGTTTAGGTCGAAAAACAGGTTTTGATCCAGTTTTAGGATGAAGCTTCACTTGTGTCCTTGTACAAAGTCCCAATTTTTCTGAGAATAAATCTGGAAATGCGGCTTGTACTTGCTGACGTGGCTGTTCATCTACGGTGATATGATTGCACACCGCGTTGAGCGGCACATCAAATAATTCGAATTTATCCATCCAATCAATGCCAAGTAGATTGAGATTTGCTGACACGTAACATTTGCCTGATTTAATTATATTGTTAAGGCTGATGTCACAGTCGAATTCGGCTAAAATTGCGAGCGATCGTCTTGAAGCGTCGATGGCTAACCGCTGTGTTTTTTGGAGTGATGGCTTCCCGATAGATTCCCATACCGATTTCGAGATGATTGTGATGTCTGAACCCGAGTCGACTTGTAATTTGATAGCGACCCCATTAATTTTAACAATGATGTATTTTCGTTTTGATCGCATGTCTACGCTGTTAACAGAAGAAATTTCTTTAACATGGCTGTGTTTAGAATTATTACTTATCTGGTTTTGCTGCGATCTGTTGGAGAAACAGCTACAATAGCCCTCCTTGTGTCCGGTTTTGTTGCAACTTTGACACTTATGGTTCTTGTATGAACAGTTTTTTGAAAAATGCATTTCTCCACAACCCCAGCAAGGAGTTCGTGGAGCCGCAGGCGATTTCTGATGATTATGTGTTGAAATCCCTGTCCCGCTTACTGGCTTAGTACTTAAAGGACCATGTGAAGACATTTTACGGGCACTGCTTTGTTTGATTGTGTTGACACTTGATTGATTTGAGCGGTTTGAGTGTTCAACCATGTTAACGTCAGATTTTAGATTGATTAACGCTTGGCATTCCGCGATAAGGCTGCTGATACCTGTAATAACGGGTGGTACAGAATCGATTTTTGACAGGAGTCGGGTACGTATTTCCTTGTCACGAGATGAAACAAGTCCACTGATGAAAATCAGGATCTTAAATTGATCGGCTGTTAAATTTGATACTTCGAAGCTTTCACATGATTTATTAATTCTACTTCCATATGAAATAAAATCTTCACTGTCTGATTTCTGAAGTTGGAGGCATTCAAATCTGCGATGGAAAAGTGTTTTTCCCGGTCCGAATAACTCTTTGAGTTTTTTGACAGTTTCATCGAATGTAAATTCATGTGGCTTCTTTGGCAGAATTATGTTGGTGTATCTTTCGAAATTAGACGTGTGTAATTTCCTAAGAAGAAGTCTGACTTTCCCTTTGTCGTCTAAATTTTTAGTATCTTCTTGGAAAAGATCTTCAAATCTATTGTACCACGTCTCGAAAAACACATTTGAGTCTGCGTCATAACAAAATTCCGTAATCTGCGTTGACAGTTGTATGTGTGAGTTGATGTTGGACTATTTCCCGCCTTATTTTGGTTCATTTTCACCAGTTCCGCCAGTAATGCTGCGATTTTATCTATTGCTTCAGCCATTTTGATTTTTCTTTTTTTCTACACAGAAGCAATTTTATTTTTCCATGAACCAACTTTTTGAAACCAGAATCCTCGTCGCCACTTTATGTTGTGATTCAAACTCTTTATTTATTTAAGTAATACAATTTATTTTAATAGTTTTTAATTACAAGGAGTAAACCGACCCGAACTCTTGTGCAAGAGAATGCGCAATGAATAATCTCTCTAGCTTCTTCTTCGTATTTCTTGACGTCGTACTGATCGGGTTGCCAACAATAATCTACAATTCAAGTACCCTCCAGGCAAAGATATGTTAATTGCAGACCTGTTATTTCGCAACTTTCTTGTTACGGAAAACACAAGACCAGAAATCGAAGACATAAATGAAGTGGTTCATACCATAAATATTAGTGAAGAAAAAAGGGAAATGTTTAAAAAAGAAACATCCAGTGATCCTGTACTAAAGGAGCTTTTGCGTACAATAAAAGGGGGCTGGCCAAAAAATAAAAGCCAAGTAAAGGAAAATATCAAGCATTACTGGAAGCATCAGACGGAATTATCAGTTGAAGACGAACTAGTTTTTTTTAATGACAGAGTAATTGTTCCGGTAACACTTAGACAACAAATACTCGATATTCTTCATAGTTCACATTTTGGAATAGAAAAAACGAAACCCAGAGCAAGAAGCCTCGTATACTGGCCAGGCATAAATAGAGACATAGAGGAAATTGTTGCAAAATGTAGTATTTGTCAACGGCATAGAAAAGCTAATGTAAAAGAGCCCCTACTCCCTCATGAAGTTCCATTATTCGCATATTTTAAAATCGGGATGGATATATTTGAACTGGGTGGTAAGTCGTATCTCGTAGTTGCAGATTATTATTCAAAGTATTTCGACATCCTTCCATTAAGAAATAAAACCGCTACAGAAGTGATGTCAAAACTGAAAGAGTTGTTTTCAATTCATGGCATTCCAAGAGAGATCATTGCCGATAATATACCATTTGGGTCATACGCATTCCAAGCGTTTGCACGTGAGAATGATATTAGGGTAACAACATCGAGTCCCCGCTACCCCCAATCAAATGGGTTTGCTGAAAAGTTTGTAGGAAGAGCGAAATCCATATTATCAAAATGTAAAGACAGCAAACAAGAGCTCTGGAGAGCACTACTAGATTATAGGAACACGCCTGTGAAAGGAAGTCTGTTGTCACCTGCAGAGTTAAATTTTGGAAGGAAAACAAGGAGTGCAGTTCCAGCAAAATTATCATTATACAAAAATAACTCTCATGATGAAGTAGGAAAGATAGTAGCAAAAAAGAATTATAAAGATAAATTATATTACGACAAACATGCGAGAGTGAGACCTGAGTTTGGAAAAGGGGAGGAGGTATGGTATATAGATAATAGGAAATGGAAATTAGCCAAAATCGTAGAAAAAGCCAAAACACCTCGTTCCTATTGGATAAAAATTGCAAATGGTAATATCATTAGAAGAAATTCAAAATATTTGAGGCATACTAGGGTAACACGCAACAGACCATCAGAAGTCTACCAAGAAATAAAGTAGATTCCGCAGGGCAACTTCCCAACAAGAGTAAATTTGAAGTAGGGTAGAAGTACGTACTAATTAAGATTATCTTGTGAGACGCATTGATAACTTAGTGAAATCTGATTTTGTAAAATGAAAATGTAATAGTGTAAGTTGATTTGTTAAAAAAAAAAAAAAAAAAAAAAAATGTGAAAATGAATTGTATAAGGTTGAGATCCTGTCGAAAGTAGATGTTCTCAAAAGAGGAAGGTGTAGTATATGTATGAAGTGAGAAGCCGTAAGCCCGTGGTCAGAGTCAGCCACCGGCAGTTGCGAGTTGGATGCGCTCAAGACTACACGCACTTGGAATCATACCTATAGTCAATAAAGAAATCATTGAATTTAACATTGAGTTTTATTGAACGACACCCAAGGATAATACAATAACCTTCGTTGAATATACTAACAGCCAGAAAAGAAGCGGTTTCCAGTACTTTAGAGCCACAATGCAGATGTTTGGGAACTAAACGCCAGAGCGTTGAATTGAAACTTTCATTTGCGTTTTGCGTGTATCCGCCTAAACATCTGTTTAGAAGATCGTCCTTTGAAATATCATGGTAAACAGGGAGAAGGTGTTTTTCCATTTCGAAAGAAATAAGTTGTTGCGGATGAGTGTAATTGTCCAGGTGTCGCCGTGCTTCCGCCTTACGCCAGCAACACCAACTATCCGCTCCTGTCGGGCAATATTCGTGTCTTGGATGGTCATCAGTCGAGCAATAATGATAAAGAGATGCTAATATGGCTTTCCTCATATCCAAAACTGAATCTTTGTTTTGTATAATTGCTAAACCATAATTTTTTGTTAGTTTGGTTATAACACTATCAGTCAGCTTTCCTCTTCCTCCAAGTTTTTCTTTCTTCTTGATATTTCGTAGTCGGCTGCCCATTCGCTTCTCCACGTGTCACACATTCGCTTTTGATTATAGTGCAGTCATCGCCATATGGATTTAGATCTAGTAAGCTCTTGAATGTTTTGGAATCCCCGTCTCCAATGTAATTCACATATCTGACTCCGTATTTCTCAAGAGAAGACGCAAACATTTCTTTCATAGCATCTACCTCCATCTTGCCTGCAGAACCTTCATGGTTGATTTGACACTCTTCTTGGTGTGTTTCGAACCAAACATCATACTCTACACTATCTTTTTTACTGTTCCAAATTGCACACTGATGACAGTATTTGCTTTTTACCACGATATCAACTATTTTTCCAGTGAAATGTCCAATAAGCACTGCAACACCAAATAATGAAGTAAACCCACGTTTTTTCCACGTACCATCTTCGGATACTCTGAAATCTAGTACTGGTTGTCCATTATTCACGTTTGCTAACGTTTCCTCTTGAACAGCTTTTTCGCACACAAACTCAAAAGTGGATTTTGCCGCTTTATGTATATGTTTCAGGATCATTTCATATGTGCTCGAAGCAAGACCTTGTCCGATATCCATGAGACCGCAGAATATGTTTACACCTTGTCTACCGAGGCCTAGCATTCTCATAACAAAAACAATTCTTCGATTTATTTCATATCCCGTATTAATTAAAGGCCCGGAATTTATTGTTTTACGACCACATACACATTTCATCACAAGTTTAAATCCTAGACCTCGTACACCGGTTTCTTCGAATTTCACTTTACCTTTACATTGTTTACAAACTACTAACTCTTGCAACGCACCAAAAACGGTAAAAAATTCAATAATCCTGTAGCAATGCAAAGGATTTATTGAAACATTCGCACTACTCGATGTACTTAATTTTCTGGCAGAAGCACTAGGCCCGGGTTCCGGATTATCAGAACTATGGTCCTTTTCTAAAAATTGATTCCCGCGAAACTGTCGTTTACGCGGTCTAGAAACGCGACTCAAATTATCTTTACTTCCTTTCGGATACATTTTAGAACGTACAGGACAAAAACCATTACAGGAGTGAGGTGAAGTTTTCCACAGCACCATTAATAAGCTACAAAAAACGGTAGAACAGGTAATCCAGGTAATCAGGAAACAGGTAAAACAGGTAAAACCGGTTAAACAGGTGAAGCAGGTGCAGACAAAATGTAAAAGCAGGTCAAAAGGGTTTCTACTATGTACTTACATATATACTTTCATTGCCATGTAGACGCAGCGACATCGACTAAAATTTTCAACATCAAAAATCTATATCGAATGTATTTTAGCAAAATGGGGGTGGTCGGGTTCAAACGACTGTGCCGTGGAAACAATTTCGAATTTCACCTTGATATTTTACAGGCATATTCTCCAAGGATAATACTATGAATAAAAGCCAAAAAAAAAAATTCTTCGAAAAAAAAAGTTTTAAATAGAGTTCCCCCCTTAAGTGGCTACCAACACATGATAGTTGTTTACAGAACTTAAAATCGGCTATAACAAATGCCCCATTCTTAAAACCTCTTGATGTGAAGGGAGACATAACAATACAGGCAGATGCATCGCAAAATGGATTGGGATGTTGCTTAATGCAAGATAGCAAACCAGTATATTTTGCATCGAGAAGCTTAACGCCAACTGAGTGCAATTATGCACAAATTGAAAAAGAATTGCTGGCGATTATTTTTGCCTGTAGCAGATTTCACCAACTAATCTATGGTAAGACGGTAACGATAATGACAGACCATAAGCCCTTGTTAGGAGTAAATGCAAAAGAGTTAGGAAAAGTAAATTCAGATAGACTGCAGAGAATGAAGCTTCGTCTATTAAAGTATAGACTCGAATTCCAATATACTCCTGGTAAAAATATGCTAATTGCAGACTTATTATCCCGTAACTACCTTGAAACCAAAGATACGAAACCCGAAATAGAAGACATTAACGAGATAGTACACACGATTAATATCAGTAAGGAAAAGCAGAATATATTTAAACAACAAACTGCAAATGACACTGCCTTGCAAGAACTCATTCGCGTAGTTAAATTAGGATGGCCAAGAAACAAAAGCCAACTAAAAGAAGAAATAAAATTTTATTGGAGACATAAAGATATCATTTCGGTCGAAGACGATTTGGTATTCCTAAATGAGAGGTTGATTGTGCCAGTTGCACTAAGAGACGAACTACTATGCACTCTCCACTCCTCTAATTTTGGCATAGAAAAAACCAAATTCAGAGCGAGAAGTTTAGTTTATTGGCCAGGGATGGATAGAGATATTGAAGAAATAGTTGCCAAATGTAACTTGTGCCAAAAACATAGAAAAGCGAATGTTAAAGAACCCCTAATCCCTCATGAAGTACCACCCTTCTCGTATTACAAAATCGGAATGGACATTTTCGAGTTTCAGTCCCAGCCACACTTAGTGGTCGTAGATTATTTTTCGAAATATTTCGATACGCTGCCTCTGAGAAATAAAACAGGAAATGAAGTCATAGGGAAGATCAAAAATTTATTCGCAGCCCACGGGATCCCGCGAGAAATTATCGCGGACAATGTACCGTTTAACTCATACAATTTTAAGCAATTCCTAACAGAACATGATATAGTGCTTACTACTTCGAGCCCGCGATATCCTCAATCAAACGGTTTAGCCGAACGATTCGTTCAAATTTCGAAATCGATATTAACAAAAGCAAACGAAAGTAAACAGGAACCATGGAAGATGCTGCTAGAATACCGAAATACGCCATGTAAAGGCAGCCTGCTATCGCCCGCAGAAGTGTTATTTGGAAGACAAACGCGAAGTATATTACCGACGAAGCTATCGCTGTATAATCAGCAGTGGGAGAACGAAACTAGTAAAGTTATAAAGAAGAATAATGGTAGGAATAAGTTATATTATGATAGAAATGCGAGAGAAAAACCGGATTTTCAAAGGGGGGAGAACATATTGGTTGGAATGGCAAGTGGGAAGTAGCAAAAATTATAGAAAAAGATAGGACTCCTCGTTCATACATATTGGGTAAAAACAGCTAACGGCAAGATATTCCGTAGGAACTCGATATTTTTAAGACACATTAAGCAATAATCTATCACCGCAGTACAAAAGAGCTCCAGACAGGACATTTTCTGCAAGCGAATGATGACAAGTGAATTTGACTGTAGTATTTTCTTGTGTATTTTTATAAGAGCAATAATGTATAAATAATAATAGAATATATTGGAAATAGCGTAAAATTGAAATTGAATTAGAAATGATCTACATATATTGGAATTTATATAAATAATAATAGAACATATTTGAAATATTGTAACACTGAAAGTGAAATTAGAAATAATGGAATTGTAAAATAGTAGATACACTTGGAAAATGAATTTAAATGAATATGTCAAGATATTGGTCTTAAGGGGTAGATGTAGTATAGTTAGGATTCAAATAGAAAATGGTACCGTTAATGCCGAGTGGCAATTGCGATAACAGCAATCAGCAACCAGTTGCTCGGTCGTGATCAACCAGTCAACATCATTGTAAGAATCATTAGCTCTGAATAAATTAAGTCAAGTGAACTCGGTGTTGCTCTTTATTTAAAAAACTATTAAATATCAAATAAAATATTACAAATTATGAACCAGCATGGCAACTTCTCGTCGATAACTACGACAACAAGAGAGCATTGTTGAAAACCCAGCTCGACATTCTGCTCAATCAACCAAAACTAACCCGAGAAACAGCTCAAGGCATCAAGGAGCTAAAAACGAGGACACATGAATGCCTCACTGCCATTGAAAATCTGGAGGTTCCAACACAAGATTGGGATCCTATTCTCATCCATTTGCTTGTACAGAAACTACCGACCAAAACTCACGAGCAATGGGAGCAATCCCAGAGTACTAAGTCGAGGCAAACCATTGACATGGCCAGAATTGCGTAACTTCCTCGAAACAAGATTCAGGACGTTAGAAGCCGTCAACAACTCTGCAAACAAAAAGCATGAACATCACGAGAGTAGATCCAGGGATCATCCAAGAAGAAAAAAAAGTGCCATGGCTTCTCGATGGCACAGTAGACATGAATAGACCCCAAGGATAAGACATATTCATGTCAAAAACAAAAACAAAAACAAAAACAACAAAAACAATAAAAACAACAAAAACAGCAAAAACAACAAAAACAACAAAAACAACAAAAGCAGCAAAAACAACAAAAACAACAAAAACAGCAAAAACAACAAAAACAACAAAACAGCAAAACAACAAAAACAGCAAAAACCACAAAAACAGCAAAAACAACAAAAACAGCAAAACAGCAAAAACCACAAAAACAGCAAAAACAACAAAAACAACGAAAACAACAAATAACACAAAACCAACAAAAACAGCAAAAACAGCAAAAACAGCAAAAACAGCAAAAACAACAAAAACAGCAAAAGCAGCAAAAACAACAAAAACAACAAAAACAGCAAAAACAGCAAAAACAACAAAAACAGCAAAAACAACAAAAACAACGAAAACAACAAATAACACAAAACCAACAAAAACAGCAAAAACAGCAAAAACAGCAAAAACAACAAAAACAGCAAAAGCAACAAAAACAACAAAAACAACAAAAACAACAAAAACAGCAAAAGTAACAAAAACAACAAAAACAGCAAAAACAAAAAAACAACAAAAACAGCAAAAAAACAAAAACAGCAAAAGAAACAAAAACAACAAAAACAGCAAAAACATCAAAAACAACAAAAACAAAAACAGCAAAAGCAACAAAAACAACAAAAACAGCAAAAACAACAAAAACAACAAAAACAACAAAAACAGCAAAAACAACAAAAACAAACAAACCAACAAAAACAGCAAAAACAACAAAAACAACGAAAACAGCAAAAACAACAAATAACACAAAACCAACAAAAACAGCAAAAACAACAAAAACAGCAAAAACAACAAAAACAGCAAAAACAACATAAACAACAAAAACAGCAAAAGCAACAAAAACAACAAAAACAACAAAAACAGCAAAAGCAGCAAAAACAGCAAAAACAACAAAAACAACAAAAACAGCAAAAAAACAAAAACATCAAAAGCAACAAAAACAACAAAAACAGCAAAAACAACAAAAACAAAAACAGCAAAAGCAACAAAATCAACAAAAACAACAAAAACAACAAAAACAGCAAAAACAACAAAAACAACCAAACCAACAAAAACAGCAAAAACAACAAAAACAGCAAAAGCAACAAAAACAACAAAAAGAGCAAAATCAACAAAAACGACCAAACCAATAAAAACAACAAAAACAGCAAAAACAACAAAAACAGCAAAAAAACAAAAATTTATCCTAAAAGTATGCTAAACAATAATGAGTCATGGTAACGATTTTCGTCTCCGCACATTCTTTTAAATAGACTCCAGGGATAAGACATATTCATGTCAAAAACTCAAACTTTCCACGTAGCTAATCACAGCACATGCATCCTGTGCAAGGGCACACATGTTATGAGGAAATGCCCCAAATATGTAGGTGCAATTGAGCATCGATGAGAGATACAAAGAAGTCAAATCAAAGGATCTATGCATCATTTGCCTGGGAACAGGCCATCGCTCATCACAATGTCCCAGCAAAGGTAGATGCTTCCAATGCGGAAAAACGCATCATACGACCCTGCATAGACCACCGTCAACAGAACGAACCAGCAACAGCATCGTTCCGTCAACAAGCTCGAATAATGAGCTGCCAACTAATCAAACACAAGTATGCTTTTTTCAGGCAGCATCCTATGATTGCCAACAAGTATTATTAGCTACAGCCTTGGTAACAGTGATATCTCCAACGGGACGACAGTAAGTCTGCAGAGTACTCATCAATCCTGGCTCCCAATCCTCATTCGTACGTGAATCAGTGGTTCAAAGCTTGCAACTCAAGAAGCCAGTTCACACAGACTCAGAAATCATCACTCAGAAGGCATCCAGGCCCAAACACTAGTGATCAACAAAATCACCAATCCACTACCACACAAAGAATTTGCCATCCAGGATTGGACTCTTGTGAAGGGACTCGAACTAGCCGATCCAACATCGACATCAACATCAGGTCACATCGACATCCTCTTGGGTGCAGACATATACCCCAAGATCCTCTTGAATGGACTAAGAAAAAGCAACAACGGCCGTACCGCAGCCCAGAACACAGTATTCGGATGGATTATCACTGGAGAAATCGCATCACCAGTACAACCAATTACTAACCCAATAACGTTCTTCACGCATGTGTCTCCTGACAACGAGCTCAAAAGGTTCTGGGAGTTAGAGGAGATCCCATCAAAACCCAAGTGGACGAACGAAGAAATACAATGCGAAAACCACTTCGCCAACAATATCACCAGATGCAATGACGGACGATACCAGGTTCGACTCCCATTTGCAGCCCAACAGAATCAAATATCGCTTGGCGAATCAACACAGACAGCTGTTCGGACGTTACTGCAAATGGAAAAACGCCTTCAACAAGATCCAGCATTGAAATCAGACTACGCCAAATGCATACGTGAGTATTTGACATTAGGGCACATGGTAGCAACCAACATCCCAGAGTCAACATTACAAGTCCAAGGTCCCAACAATACAACAACCTATGGTGGGCAGCAAATCATCAAGCCATACTAAAAGAAGTCCCGGAATCCGATCGAGAGGTCTCTCTACCTCTTACACTAAATGAGGAAGACGTCAAGGCACTCGGATTGTTATGGAATCCGTCGATGGACACATTGTCATACAAAGTCACAATGGAAGCAGCTCCAGATGGATTAACGAAAAGAAAAATGCTATACGAGATCGCAAAATTGTTTGACCCAATTGGATGGCTCACACCGATAACAATCAACACCAAAATTCTAATTCAAAGTCTCTGGTTAACCAAAGTCGATTGGGATGAAATAGTCCCAAAGACTATTGAACAACAATGGCGAGGATTTCGAACAACCCTTCCGATAATACAAACAATACAAATTCCCCGATGGACCCAGACTTACAGCAAAGGCCAGAGCATTGAACTACATGGTTTCTGCGACGCGTCCATAAAGGCCTACGCTGCAGCCGTATACATTCGAACACAGAACGAAGATGGATCCATAGATTGCCATCTAATAGCCGCTAAGAGCAAGGTAGCGCCTATAAAAACAGTATCCTTGCCAAGGCTGGAATTATGCGGAGCACACTTATTGGGCAAATTGCTGGCACAAGTTAGAGATGATATGAAATTCGAGCGATCAACGACATACGCATGGACCGACTCCACAATCGTCATCGCCTGGTTGAGAAAACATCCATCATCATGAGAAACATTTGTGGCCAACGGAGTTTTACAGATACACCAACTAGTCGAACAAAGTATCTGGAACCATGTCCGCACAGAAGAGAATCCTGCAGATTGGGCTACACGAGGATTAACCCCAAGTGACCTCAAACAACACCAATTATGGTAGGTCGGTCCGAAATGGCTCACACAATCAAAGGAAAATTGGCCCATACAGAAAGAGATTCAGGAGACCACGACGGGACAACGAAAAGGTACAACCAATCTACATGTCGATATAGATACTTCAAAACAGGACATCATAGGGAGATATTCATCATTAACAAAATTGCTTCGCATTACAGCGTACTGTCGACGATGGTTACAGTCATCCAAACCAAAGCCCACTTATCTCACTTCAGAGGAGATACAGGCAGCCCTAACTTGTTGGATAAAAACCACTCAAAATATGGAATTTGAAAATGAAATCCAAGCATTACAAGCCAAGCAAACATTACCCAATAAGAGCAAATTAATAAACTTAAACCCATTCATCGATCAAAATGGGATTTTACGAGTTGGTGGACGCATCCAAAATGCCGACATAACATTCGATCAGAGTCATCCGATAATCTTAACCGAAAAACACACGTTGAGCAAATTAATCATAGATAATATTCATCGCATCACATTACACAGTGGCACGCAATTAATGTTGAATACCCTGAGACAAAAATATTGGATCTTGAATGCGCGAAATGCAGTCAGAGTTCATAATCACAAATGCATGCAGTGTTTTCGTCAAAAGGCAGAAGGACGCACGCAGCTAATGGCTAATCTTCCCCAATACAGAATCCGTCCAGCAAGACCCTTCGCGCACACCGGAGTAGATTATTGTGGTCCATTTGAGTTAAAGGTCTCCAAATTAAGAAACAGCCGAACTCAAAGGAGCTATATCGCCTTATTTATTTGCATGGTGACAAAGGCTATTCATCTCGAAGTAGTCACCGATGCATCAACAGAAGGCTTCCTCACAGCCTTCCGGAGGTTCACCTCGCGGCGAGGACTATGCTCCGACATGTACGGCGATTGTGGGTCCAATTTCATTGGAGCAAACAACCTTCTCACACATCACAAGATAGAGAGCAATAAGAGGATGGAATTAGAACTAGCCGAATCTCTAGGAAATCACGGAGTTAACTGGCACTTTATCCCGCCAGCGTCTCCCCATTTTGGAGGGCTATGGGAGAGCGGGGTGAAATCCGTCAAATATCATCTGAAACGCACCATAGGCGACACGATAGTAACGTATGAAGAATTTAACACCCTCACTACACAAATCGAAGCGGTATTAAATTCCAGGCCACTCACAGAATTCTCTCAAGATCCCGAAGACATGTCCGCATTAACTCCAGGACACTTCCTGATAGGAGGACCACTACTGGCACCTCCAGAACCCAGTCTCTTAGAGATAAACATAAATCGATTAAACAGTTATCAATTGATTCAACGCCTCTATCAGAATTTCTGGACACGCTGGAGCACGGAATATTTGAGTCGTCTACAACAAAGACCAAAATGGCTCAAACCCAAGACAGAAGTGAAAGTTAATGACCTAGTTCTCATAAAAAACGAACGATTGCCACCGTCTCGATGGTTGTTAGGCAGAATAACAGCCACACATCCCGGATCGGATAATTTAATCCGAGTGGTCACCATACGAACAAAAAATAATATCCTGAAACGGCCAATCACAAAAATATGTTTACTACCATCAAACACGGCCACAGATCAGCAACGTTAATACACTTCCGCCTACGAAATAGCAAAGACCACAAGCAATAAATGAAATTATGCATAACAATCATGCCAACAATAAAAATAAAAAGACGATAAAACGACCGTTATCTAAAGTTAGTTGGAAAAAAAAGTGCCATGGCTTCTCGATGGCACAGTAGACATGAATAGACCCCAAGGATAAGACATATTCATGTCAAAAACAAAAACAAAAACAACAAAAACAATAAAAACAACAAAAACAGCAAAAACAACAAAAACAACAAAAGCAGCAAAAACAACAAAAACAACAAAAACAACAAAAACACCAAAAACAACAAAAACAGCAAAAACAACAAAACCAACAAAAACAGCAAAAACAACAAAAACAACAAAAACAGCAAAAACAACAAAATCAACAAAAAGAACAAAACAACAAAACCAACAAAAACAACAAAAACAACAAAAACAACAAAAACAGCAAAAACAACAAAAACAACAAAAACAACAAAACCAACAAAAACAGCAAAAACAACAAAAACAACCAACCCAACAAAAACAGCAAAAACAACAAAAACAACGAAAACAACAAATAACACAAAACCAACAAAAACAGCAAAAACAGCAAAAACAGCAAAAACAACAAAAACAGCAAAAACAGCAAAAACAACAAAAACAACAAAAACAGCAAAAGCAACAAAAACAACAAAAACAGCAAAAGTAACAAAAACAACAAAAACAGCAAAAACAAAAAAACAACAAAAACAGCAAAAAACAAAAACAGCAAAAGCAACAAAAACAACAAAAACAGCAAAAACATCAAAAACAACAAAAACAAAAACAGCAAAAGCAACAAAAACAACAAAAACAGCAAAAACAACAAAAACAACAAAAACAGCAAAAACAACAAAAACAACCAAACCAACAAAAACAGCAAAAACAACGAAAACAGCAAAAACAACAAATAACACAAAACCAACAAAAACATCAAAAGCAGCAAAAACAACAAAAACAGCAAAAACAACAAAAACAAAAACAGCAAAAGCAACAAAAACAACAAAAACAACAAAAACAGCAAAAAAAACAAAAACAGCAAAAAAACAAAAATTTATCCTAAAAGTATGCTAAACAATAATGAGTCATGGTAACGATTTTCGTCTCCGCACATTCTTTCAAATAGACTCCAGGGATAAGACATATTCATGTCAAAACAACAAAAACAACGAAAACAACAAATAACACAAAACCAACAAAAACAGCAAAAACAGCAAAAACAACAAAAACAGCAAAAGCAACAAAAACAACAAAAACAACAAAAACAGCAAAAGTAACAAAAACAACAAAAACAGCAAAAACAAAAAAACAACAAAAACAGCAAAAAAACAAAAACAGCAAAAGCAACAAAAACAACAAAAACAGCAAAAACATCAAAAACAACAAAAACAAAAACAGCAAAAACAACAAAAACAACAAAAACAGCAAAAACAACAAAAACAACAAAAACAACAAAAACAGCAAAAACAACAAAAACAACCAAACCAACAAAAACAGCAAAAACAACAAAAACAACGAAAACAGCAAAAACAACAAATAACACAAAACCAACAAAAACAGCAAAAACAACAAAAACAGCAAAAACAACAAAAACAGAAAAAACAACAAAAACAGCAAAAGCAACAAAAACAACAAAAACAGCAAAAACATCAAAAAAAACAAAAACAAAAACAGCAAAAGCAACAAAAACAACAAAAACAGCAAAAACAACAAAAACAACAAAAACAACAAAAACAGCAAAAACAACAAAAACAACCAAACCAACAAAAACAGCAAAAACAACAAAAACAACGAAAACAGCAAAAACAACAAATAACACAAAACCAACAAAAACAGCAAAAACAACAAAAACAGCAAAAACAACAAAAACAGCAAAAACAACAAAAACAACAAAAACAGCAAAAGCAACAAAAACAACAAAAACAACAAAAACAGCAAAAGCAGCAAAAACAGCAAAAACAACAAAAACAACAAAAACAGCAAAAAAACAAAAACATCAAAAGCAACAAAAACAACAAAAACAGCAAAAACAACAAAAACAACCAAACCAACAAAAACAGCAAAAACAACAAAAACAACAAAAAGAGCAAAATCAACAAAAACGACCAAACCAATAAAAACAACAAAAACAGCAAAAACAACAAAAACAGCAAAAAACAAAAATTTATCCTAAAAGTATGCTAAACAATAATGAGTCATGGTAACGATTTTCGTCTCCGCACATTCTTTTAAATAGACTCCAGGGATAAGACATATTCATGTCAAAATTATTTCAGAACCGCCATTACATATCAAAAGGAAAAACTTAGCGATGGATCACTTATCAATAGATGACGTCCCAGAAATTCCACCAACATCCAGGACGACGTCACTAAAGCAGTCAATAAAGATCACATCCCCACAACGATCGGTCATTAAGCGACCCTTCGAGGCACTGCCTTGTGGCCCTGAAATTAGGAAGCGGACACAACCGCGACCAATTCCTACAACAAAACCCAGAGGAAGACTAACTCCGCCAGAGCTAACGAGCAAGCCCCCAAAAAAGCGCATTACCTTGGAGGAATATCGGCGACGAAAGCAACAGCCACCGTCAGACCTAGAATTCCCGGAGGAATTATGGAAGAAAATTCGCCACATTACACTCCCATGGGGTAAGATAAGGCAAGTAAAAAGGGCTTTCCGAATGAAAATAAAGGAAGGAACGCTTAGGTTCACAAAACGGTCAAATCAGAAGGTTGCTGTCTGTCTTCAGACACCAAGCAATTTATAAAAACCAAAAGCACACTTTAAATTAAAACATCATTTATTTACCACTGTTTGAAGAGTTAAAAAAAAATTAATGGTCTTGGATGTGAAGTATCACGTCCGTATTTTAACGTGACAACGTCTATTAATTTGAACGTGACAACGTGTTATTACGTTTTGTATTATTTTCTCAATTAATAAATTATATATTTCGAAGCAAATTTTTTTTTGTGTGCGGGACATTTTCACACGCGCGTCCTATCTTAAACCGATTTAATAGACGTTGTCACGTCAATAAGGTGAATGAATGTATTTTTCCCGTGTAGAGGATAAATTAACGAAAATTTTGAGCCATTAACCACCCCCCTAACATGTATGGGGGCGGAGATATGATTTTTTTTGTGTGCGGGACATTTTCACACGCGTGTCCTATCTTAAACCGATTTAATAGACGTTGTCACGTCAAAAGAGGGAAAATCCCTCCTTTGAAGTAGATACTTCAAGGCGGGGAGAATGTTCGGTCCTCACTCTCATCACCATCAAAAACTAGTTGGGATGTGGGTTTGACCCCTTCGGTCCACACAATTAACTTCCCAGTATGATGAACGAAGATGGAATAAACTGACTTCTTACAAAATAGTTACACGTTTAGCACTAGTGGAAAATTGGCTAGTATCAGAACTGATGACAAAGAGAGAGAAGCTAGTTCAAATAACTATAATAGTAGTAAATCCGCAAGCTTTTTCTAGAGAATTTGTTTTTCTTGAAGGTTAGCAAACAAACATTTCCTCCGTATTTCGTTCGCTGCACTAAAGCGGGTGTTCAAATTCGTATTGAGCGTGCTGAAGCGCCGTTGACGAGCTGAGAAGCGAATGACTTCATTTGGAAGTTCCAAAGCTTTCCGGAGATATTAGCAAAACTGTAACTGTTAAGTACTTGTCAGAATTGACAAAAAAAAACAAATTTTACGGTAACTACTGGAAATCTCGGGATGAACCGCAATTTCCTGAAACTGTATCACGCGTAGAAAACAATTCCCCGTCAAAAAGTGCTAATCCAAGGTTTGAAAATTCGCGCTGTTTGTAAAGGGTAACGAGATTTTTGCACGATTTTGAAAGGTTGTCGGATTTTGACAAGTGATGTTTTGTTCGAAAGCTATCTCTGTGCAGAGCCCAAAAAAGATCACTTCGTTTAGAACGGGTCTCATTCCATCGAGTTTATTAGATATGTATTAGCAAAACTTGTCTTTCTGACAATTAGCCGAAGTTTTTCTATTTAAACAAAAAAGACCCAACCGAATATTATGAAATTTTTTTCAGAGCATTTCTTCGTTAATATTATTTTTTCGGCACCTCAATGAAGTCGATATAGTTTTTAGTTCGTGCGGTATCGTGCAGGTACAAAAATCATAAACGTCGTTTAAACAAAAACAAAAACGGTTCGACCGAATTTTATGAAAATCTTTTCAGATCATATTTTGGTTAATACTCTTCGAACGGCACGTCAACTAAGTCGATATCTTTTATAGTTCGCGCACTATCGTGCAGGTACATAAATCACTTATGTCATTTAAACCAAAAAACCGATCGACCAAATATTATAAAAATCTTTTCAGATTATATTGTCGCTAATACGCTTCGAACGGCACCTCAAGTAAGTCAATGTCTTTCGTGGTTCAGGTACAAAAATCACTTACGCCGCTTAAACAAAAAAACGGCTCGACCGAATTTTATGAAAATCTTTTCAGATCATATTTCGGTTAATACGCTTCGAACGACACCTCAACGAAGTCGATATCTTTTTTGGTTCGCGCGGTATCGTGCAGGAAAAAATGACCACATCCGTACGCACATACACACACACACACACACACACACATACTTCCTCCCAATTTTTTGCTTAAAATGCTCCTGGGACCTTGAAACATGAAAATACGTTGAAATTTTCGATTTCGATTTTCGGACCGATTACAATAACTTCCTATACTGGGAAGTTAAAAATATATATAGAAATCATATCTGGAAATAAAATAAATTAATTAAATACTAAATGTATAAATACTTACCTTTTTTTTGTAAATAAACCAAACCATGAAACAACAAGAGACATCTCTAGTCAACCCGAGAAATAAACCAAAACCCATACGTCGAAGAGACCTAAAACAAGAAAAGAAAAAATTACCACAAAGTATAACAAATCCAACAAAAAATACTTATCTGAAAACACTCTTAAAGCTCCTCCTTCGGAAAACCCCACCATATCTCAAAAACGGCCTAAAATATAAACTAATTTAAGTAAAGAAAAAACAACATACTTATCAAAACAAACCCATTTGACGTCTATGGGTTAGAAAAGGAACAGCTGATCAGACGTCGAATACATCCCGAAATTATATACTTCGAAGACGTAGCCCCCTACTACAGAATAGCCTCAACCATTATTCGAAGAGAAAATAAATACCGACTCACAGTCAACGTCAGATCAGACTGCATTCAGTCTTTCTAGCGAATTGGCCTAGAAGATATAAAATCGTCTTGAGGTTTTCGAAGCAATTTCAACCAAAAAAGCAGTATTGAAGCTTTTTCCTATCTTAGAATCTGCTAAAGTACTGAGATAGCATTCTAGAGGGAATCATAGTGAGATTTCTCACCAACAACTTAATACGCAAAAATTGATTTGCAGCAACTATCGAACACGAGAGGGACCCCGATACCCTGATAAACAACAACACACAAGCAGCGAAGCAGTACAGCAAAGCAGTGCGCAGGCAGCAACTATCACCATCAGCTTCTATAAGATATTGCATTTTAGTACAACAGGCAACATTCCTGGCACTTGGGCAGCTAATTGCAGAGGTCCATCGAAAACCATACAACCCGACATCCAGGTGGCGTTAGTAATTTTTCCAACAAAAACAAATAAAATATTAAATCTTAACAAGTAAATTCATTTAATTATTAGAATTATATTCGAAAGGATTATTAAATAAAAATAAAAATTTATTTAGTTATTTGGAAAAGTTATCTTTTATTGAATCACACCCTTCCGGCACCTTCATATATATTCAGAAATTAAATTGCTAATTCTGAACGCCACCTTTATCTAACTTCTGAAACCTTCGTCCCTTTTCTAGTGCCTAGTGGTATGTTCTTTTCTTTTCGGCAACAAGCCTGAAGTTGTCTTCATTTATCGCTCCTTCCCATTTTAGTTTAGTTTATAAATCACATTGATTATCTATAAGTAGATGCGTAATCATGGGACCTGCGACGATGGCGGGTGTTCATGTTTGGCGGCGCTGGCGTCTGTTTTCTTTTTGCGGTTTGGTCTTTCGGTAAAGCTTGCAAGATTTGGAAGTTTTGGTTTGGAGTTTCGATAATACATAATAAAAAAGCTGAGGGTTATCGATGATGTAAATAAAGTGTACATAAAGCCCGCTACACACTATCGTCGTTTTACTCCGCGTTCGTCGAACAGCGTTGTCCGAACGACGAACGACGTACGCCTCTATTCTATACACATTACTCGTCGTTAAGTTCGCGTAGTATAATGGACGAAAATACTTTGTTAGCAGTAGCGGCGGTTCTTGCTGGAAAAAATAAGAGGAAGGAAAAAAACGTATATGGTGCAAACCCTGGTTATTAAAAAGAAATGAATTTTTACATGTGAGCCCTTTAAATGAACTGTCGTTAGAGCCTGATGATTGGAGGAATTATTTAAGAATGAATGCAGACTGCTATAAGGAACTTTTAAAGGTGGTTACGCCTTTTATTCAAAAGCAAGATACTACATTGAGGAAATCTATTTCTCCACACGAACGACTCTGAATTAATAAACTCGAAAATAAATTCTCTTGAGCAATATCTCAGGTCCGCCATAATTTAAAATGTCAGTGCACAACTACTTCACTGCTTTATGACGAACGACGACGTCCAGTTTTCATACACACTATCGTCGTTCAGCGTACAGCGAACGGAGAAAAATCAAAACGGATTTGATTTTTCGCTATGGCGAAAAACGCGGCGGCGTTGCCATCCACACTGCAATTTTTTATCGTCGTTCGTCGTACGGACAAAGACGTTCGACGTACGCGGAGTAAAACGACGATAGTGTGTAGCGGGCATAAGAAGGTATTTTCTTGGAACGTTAAAATGAAGTTGAATTTATTTTGGCTGGGGTGCGGTGCCGTATACAAATTTGAGATTTCGAATCTCATGATTTTTTGGGTCGCTGATTATGAAAGTCAGCAGGAAATTTTAGGACTGCAATAAAATATATTTGTCACCCTTAAAAATGTAAAATACACCCCTTTTTAAGGATAAAGATAATTATAATAATCAAATTAAATGTCCTCTTTTCTATATTTATTTGCGAAGGTGGTTGATTTATATATAAAACTACCTTTTAATTGAAGTAATATTTTGAAAATAAAGAATCAGCAGCTTTTTTCTACGTTTTGGTTAATTGCTGCTGCTACCGGATTGCAGGTTGGCTGCTTGGTATTGTTAAGAAGAAATAAATAATTTTCAACCACCTCAAGATAACAGGTTGTATTTGAAAAATGATTCAAATATTTTTATGTGTTTAAATTTTATTTTTGATGAAATAATATCAAAAAAAAGACGGGAAGTGCCATGGCTTCTCGATGGCACAGTAGACATGAATATGTCTTATCCCTGGGGTCTATTTCTTATTGGAAATCATCTTCTTGTTCTTATTGGAAAGAACCCCTGGAGGGGGTCGAAAGGAATGCACGCAACAATATATATCTGGCTCGCTTCAATACATACCCTTCAACCACCTTATCCTTTTCCACAATGTAACAGAATACAAACACACGAAACGAAATCGTTCAAAATAAAAAAATTGCGCTTTTGTAAAAATTCTAAACGCACCGCGGCCGCACCACACTCAATCCGCAAACTGCGTAGTAAGAAAATTCCCTGATATCGATTCTGATTCCGCCCCGCTTCGAAAACACAAAAATATCGCGCGACGGACGACTCAAGCACACCTTTTCTAATGGGGCCAACTAGTTGTCCTAACTGAGTTGTGTTGTCACTGAATCGCATCTATGCTGCTAGCATAGCTTCTTGTTAATGTATGTGCTCGAAACAGTCATTTTGGCAAAACGACAAATATTCATGTCAAAAGAAATATCTCGAAAATTTCTAACCTTATAGGGGGTTCACACTGACACCCAAAACATGTTTTATGAACCAGTCGTTTTGAAAAGCTCAAAAGCATTCACACTGAATTCGACGTGTTTTAAAATGTTTTCAAGTGTCAGTTTTATCAAAAAATTCAAAAATGACATGTGCGCTACAGCTGAGCGAGAATTCAGCATTGTCAGCAAGTGTTTTGTACGCGTTTTATTTTAAAACACGTCAAAGCCAACTAGTTTTAAAAAGCTCGCTCCATATAAAATATATGGGTAAAACACATGTTTTACCGTGTTTTGCTCCGAAATTTGAAGAGCTTTCTAAAACATGTTTTGGGCCTCAGTGTGAACCCCATATTAAGAAAGCTTTCGATAATATTTTCACCTAAAAGTATGCAGAATTAAATATAAATTTAATTTGCTTCTAAAATTTATCCTAAAAGTATGCCAAACAGTAATAAGTCATGGTAGCGATTTTCGTCTCCACACATTCTTTCAAATAGACCCCAGGGATAAGACATATTCATGACAAAAAAATGGAAAATTTATTATAACCTCCTTTTCAATGCGGTGAATCCACCCTTGAATCAAACCAAAATCAAAAAAAAAAAAACTTGAAAAAGGTTGCACGAATTTTAAACAAATTTCCCAAAATAACCCTTCTACTACTAGTTCATTATGTCGTTTTATGTCATGCTTCAATGTCTTGCAGTAAGATTAGTACAAGTAGTCCATTGAAAACGCGGAGGGGGGTTGTTCCAAAATAACACCGTTAAGAACATCGAACCCTAAAGCTTTTTGGGGTCGCTGATCACGAAAATCGGGGCGGTCCTAAAACATGGGCGTCACCCTTAAAAATGCAAAGAACACCCCGTTTTAGGGGTTTTTCGCGATTATTTCAATAATAATGAAAACTAATGCAATGAAATACACTTTTTTTAATATTTATTTGCGAAGGTGGTTTATTTGTACTAAATGAAGGCGAACTTTATGATAAGGGGTAGTCCTAAAGGGCTGAAACCACCCCTAAATCGGCTAAAAATAGACAAACATGTAAACATTTTTTTTTTAAGTTTAAGCCTCAAATTCGATTGTGGGCGTACTGTCAGGCAAAAATAAATAATTTTAACCCTTAAGGGGTTAAAACTACCCATACAATTATAAAAATCAACTTTATATAAAAACTAGTTGGGATGTGGGTTCGACCCTTTCGGTCCACACGATCAACTTCCCAGTATGATGGATGTTGAATATTATGATTGGATATTTTAATAATAAATGAACAATAGGCAATATAGAATATATGCATAATACCGAGAATTTGTCACAATTGTTTATCAATATTTCCGCTAAAATGTCAAACTAAATGTGCGCACTTACAAGATTAGGATAACGAAAATGTACATATATAAAATTGATGTATTAATGTTTTTCGGCACCTCAATGAAGTCGATATAGTTTTTAGTTCGCGCGGTATCGTGCAGGTTCAAAAATCACTTAAGTCATTTAAACCAAAAACCCGCTGGAACGAATATTATAAAAATATTTTCAGATTATATTGTCGCTAATACGCTTCGAACGGCACCTCGAGTAAGTCAATATGTTTTGTGGTTCGGGCCATATCGTGCAGGTACAAAAATCACTTACGCCGCTTAAACAAAAAAACGGCTCCACCGAATTTTATGAAAATCTTTTCAGATCATATTTTGGTTAATACTCTTCGAACGGCACGTCAACTAAGTCGATATCTTTTATAGTTCGCGCGATATCGTGCAGGTACAAAAATCACTTAAGTCATTTAAACCAAAAAACCGCTGGACCGAATATTATAAAAATCTTTTCAGATAATATTGTCGCTAATACGCTTCGAACGGCACCTCAAGTAAGTCAATATCTTTCGTGGTTCGGGCGATATCGTGCAGGTACAAAAATCACTTACGTCAAACAAAAAAACGGCTGGACCGAATTTCATGAAATTCTTTTCAGATCATATTTCGGTTAATACGTTTCGAACAACACCTCAACGAAGTCGATATCTGTTTTGGTTCGCGCGATATCGTGCAGGAAAAAATGACCACATCCGTACGCACATACACACACACACGCACATACTTCCTCCCAATTTTTTGCTTAAAATGCTCCTGGGACCTTGAAAGATGAAAATACGTTCAAATTTTCGATTTCGATTTTCGGACCGATTACAATAACTTCCTATACTGGGAAGTTAAAAATTGCATTTGCATTTTTTTCAATTATAATTTTAATGTAGGAGTAATTTTACCCCCTTAAGGGTTGAAAATAATAAATGTTTGGCTGATAATACCTATTGAACCTAATTTCAAGCAAAAAGTAAAAAAAAAATTTTTTTGTATAAAGTTGATTTTTATAATTGTAGGGTAGTTTTAACCCCTTAAGGGTTGAAAATTATTAATTTTTTCCTGACAGTACGCCCACAATCGAATTTGAGGCATAAAATTATAAAAAAATTTGTTTACAAGTTTTTATATTTTTAGCCGATTTAGGGGTGGTTTCAACCTTTAGGACTACCCCTTATCATAAAGTTCACCTTCATTTAGTACAAATAAACCACCTTCGCAAATAAATATTAAAAAAAGTGTATTTCCTTGCATTAGTTTTCATTATTATTGAAATAATCGCGAAAAACCCCCATGTTTTCTCACCGCGGGACCCCGATTTTCGTGATCAGCGACCCCAAATACCTTTAGGGTTCGATTTTCTTAACGGTGTTATTTTGGAACACCCAAACGCGCGTTTTGAATGGGTGGAATAAGTTAACCACTATGTGCGTTGGGAGGGGGGAATTGACGAGGAATTCCGCGTTTGAATTCTTGGATGTTGTAGGAGCTCGGAAATACTAACTGATTATTCCAGAATCAAGTTGTTCTTTTTAGAAACGAATTACTATTTTGTAGAGTTCCCGAAAAGAGGGCTGCAGGTGGAAGGAGTGAGACGAGTTATCTAATTAGGTGCTGCGGGAATAAGATTGCTGTGCAGGCAGGAGAGCGTTTATTTCGATGGTACTGAGATAGTGGCGATAGAATGGGCGATAGAGTGGACCAAGATTTATTAATGGTCAATTCGCCTTCGACGATAACTTCGGAAGTTTACGGAATAAAACTGATAAAAGTGTTTAAATATTCTACATTTTTTACAAATAAGGCCTTTGATTTGTTACATATAGGGTGTTAGTAATACTCTACTTACAAATTTTATAGCGCCAAACTATTAGGAGTCCTAGCATACGTGACAGACCCTGTACAAGCAGTTGCGGAAAAATTGTAAAGATGAGACGATGAATATTAACAAAACCAGTTAATACTAAGTAAAGCCGGTTTATAGTACACTTCAGCCCGTCCCTGTTATGCTGTCTGTAAATTTTGGAAAGAAGGATTCAATTGTTTTACAGTTCCAGGATGATATATTTATGTGGATCTATCATTATAGCCAAGGTCCTAAATCCAAAGCAATGCCTGAATGCGAAAGGATCTTTTTGATTGAAAGCCGTGAATTATGCCTACTGGGGACACCAAGTTATAAAAAAAACAGTGGGTGTGTGTACTTATGTACACGCATTAGAAGTTATACTTCTTTGGCGTGATTTTAAGACTAATTTTTAATTTCTACACCAATATTTTATTGCATTCTTTCTATTTGCGTGCGTTGGAAGGTGCAAGCATTATGATGCCGACAAGCTCAAGGCTGTCGGTTATACAGTATTCTAATCCTAACTAAAATCACCAATTAGTTGGGTCATTAGGCCTAATTACAATTATCTTAAGATGGGCTTAAGATGCCTCATGAAATTATCTTAAGACTGGCTAATTTTCTACCAAAACGTAATGAATGTTAAATTTAATATGCGTCGCAAAGCTGGATCAGCATTTATTTACCTGATAATACTACTGGTACTTCTAAGCCCAACTCACTTCTTTTTTGTTCATTTCCGCCTTAGCTTCTGATTGAGGAATTTAGCTTCTCCTCCACTTTAGTCAGTAGATCAAACGATCGTACCATTATAGTCTAAGACGTTCGTTGCTCTTAGCCGTGCCTTTAGCTGTAGGTTACAGTGCAGCAGTTTGCTCGGCTAATCTCCGGCAATCCAAAAGGACATCGTCTGTGTCCTCTGTCACAATCAGGAATTCCAGGCGTTGCGTAGACTCATTTTGCCGGTATGCTCTCGTAACTCACCTGTGGGTTCATCGACCTTGGGTAGATTCATTACGTCACTTCCCCAGCTCCTTCTTTTAGTTGTTACTCAATTAAATTGAGTGGGTTCGGGTAATTGAAATATGATACGAAGAGTTTCATACTAAGGACATTAATGTATCGGCAAATACAGCATCAACCGCTTCCAAAGTTTGAGTGACAACACTCCGAACCTGTCCAAACACCATCGTTGGACGCTTGACATTGGACATTCGTAGTTCGAGTAGCGGCCACACGATGCGTTCTACCATCAAACGTCCAACGTTGGAAAGTGCTCATAGCATCGTTTAGAGCCGGCTTTAGCTGAAAACTAGGATATGTAATTTTTTTCCCTCCATAGCCTCTGGGTAAAAACCTCCTCACTCATGGACATCGTGAACGGACTTTGGCTACGAAATTTCATATGCCCATATAATAATAAACTTAATAGCTAAAGGATTGGAGTTGCAATGCTTCCCTCCTCTACCCCTTCGACTATATCGTTCGCAGGCCGTATCAGAATTTCAAAATTGGCAGCGTGCAGTAAATTACGGCATGAGATAAAAATGCAGCACGCTGTAATCAAAAGTATTTCAATTGGCTCAGGCTGGTAAAATGACAAGCAAAGCAGAGTGCTGCATGTTCATATCATGTCTTAAATTTGCAGTACGCTGCATATTTGAGGTTCTGATAGGGCCTGAAGCAAACCCATCGTAGCTACAGGCCTGGAAGCAGCCGGTGCCGATCCTACATTTGCTTGAATGGAGGACATTTCTCGTGTAATAACATAGTGGAGCCAAGTTTTTTAGTTCATTTTTTCAATAAAAAGTTGTAAAATATTGTATTTTATCACTTTTTTCTGCACCTGGATTACCAGTGATTAGTGTTTCAGTGATTGAATTAAAACAATTTCAAAAAATTTAGTGAACCAATATGTTTTAATGGTTTAATTGTGAAGGTGACCAATTTTGTTTACATTCGCTGTGGTTTTGTCGAGTTATTTTAGGGCAAAAATGTTGAATTTGTGTGGTTATTGAGTTAAAAGTGAATTTAAAGTGATTAAAGCTTGTTGAAGAATAATTTTTAAAAATATTAAAGCAGAAAAATGTGTAGGAAAAAGTTCAAAATTTTTGTTATTCATGTTGTGTGGTGGTACTTGCACTTATGTTTGAATAACTATTCCGTAATCATTTTTAACTATTTTAAATTCACTTTTAATTTTATTACCACCTAAATCCAACATTTTTTCCCTAAATTAACACGAAAAAACCACCATGAATGTAAACAAAACTGGTCACCTTATCAATTTCATTCAATTTATTCACTCGGATCACTAACTAACTTATCACCGATAATGCACGTGCAGTATAAAATGTTAAAATACAATATTTTGCCACTTCTTACAAGTTAAAAACTTGGCGAGTCTATGATATTACACTACGAGTGAGAGAAATTATGCCTTCCATCAAGACCTTCTCAACTACAGGCCATGCAGTTTTATCTGGCACTAATACAACCATAGCTGAGAATAGTCCCAAAATTTGACAGTTGCTGAGAATTTAATGGCGCAGAGTACGTTCGCGAGTGTTTTCGTTATAGTTTTGTGGTAAAAAGTGGTAAATTATTGAAATTTATTGCTTTAAACCATACAAGGATTATCAGTGATTATTTCTTTAGTGATTTAATAAAAAAAAATATAAAAAAATAGTGATTTAGTGTATTTTTGGTGTCTTAATTGTTAAGGTGATCAATTTATTTTACATTCGCGGTGTTTTTTTTCGTGTATATTAAGGGAAAATATGCTGATTATTTAATTAAAAGTGATTTTAAAGTCATTAATTAATTTATTTTGCAATTATTACTAAACATATAAGTATAGAAAAGTGCGAATGGAAAAGTGAATAAGAGAAGTGTTTTTCGGCACCTATATTTTTAATAATATCATAATATTAGTATTAATCACTTTAAAATCACTTTTAATTCCATAACTACACAAAATATTAAATATTCAACATTTTTTTCGTAAATAAACATGAAAAAACACCGTGAATGTGAAAAAATGTTGATCGCCTTAACAATTTGAACACTTAAACACACTTAATCACCAAATTTGTTTTATTTATTTTAATGAAATCACTAAAAAACTATTCACTGATAAATCCAAGTGCAGTTAAAAGTGTTAAAATACAATATTTTATCACTTTTTACTGCAAAAATAAACACAAAAATTCTGCGCGTACGGCTTCCGCGCCATGTTACTCCGGTGTGCGGTGACTTTTGGGACTATTACCATCACCACGAAAAATTCATCTACGAGGCCTGTAGTTGAGAGGGTCTTGCTTCCATCCAGTAAAACTCCTCAGTCCTCACCCACAAACAGCACACAATAAACACTAACGAATCTTCTTTTGTCCACGAAAAACCAAACATACGCTTAGCTGATGACTCGAACATGAAATTTATTTCCCTCCATAGCCTCAGCATAAAAACCCCCTCACCCATCGACATCGTGAACCGGCATCGGCTGCGAGTTTTCATATGCCCATAGTAATCACGGTATTCAGAAACAAGGTATGTAATGTAAAAGACTGTATACCGTATACGGTATTTTAGTGCTGATGTCACGTGGGGGACACTTCCCATATAAAATCGAAGCTGCTGTTGTTGTTTCAGCATTACGGCTGACGTCACCAGGCGCCCATTTTTTACGATATTCGAAGCTGCCGTCGCTTCTGTATACCGTGCATAATAATGATAATCCCAGTGCGCATGAAGAAAGGAAGTTGAAATGCTTGCCCTCCATTGCCTCCACCCCTTCGCCCATATCCTCAAGTTGCGTTGCGTTGCGAATTCGTCAAAATTCACTCTCATAATATTTTTCAAAACGCACCTAAAGAAGTATAACTTCAAAAATATGATTTCATAAAAATATAAAAAAAAATAAAAATCTTCCACGACTAAATTTTTCCCTAAACCCGAAAAATCGTTTTTAAACAACACAACAACAAAAATTCCGAAAATTTTGTCTCAAAGAACGGCAGGCGCAATCGCAAGTATCCCAATTCATGTGATTTTTTATATTTCGAAAGCTCTTGAGTCTCAGTTTTAACATGGATTTTTGAAATCAGTGTAAGGCCATCTATGTCCAAAGCCCGCAAACAAGGTTACGTATCTACTTATAGATAATCAATGTAAATCATTAGTTCAGACAACAACCAGAGACGTTAACGACAATCGTTGATTCATCTTTTTAACGAACAGATGGCGCATAGATCATCACAATACTATATTGTTTCTGGTGTTCTACTTATCACAGCCTTTCATTTCATACCCATGTCTTGGGTGTTGTGAAGAAAATGGTAATCCGCCCTCTTGAGATGGCCGCCATGGATCACACGATATATTGAGTATACTATATTGCTTATGGTGTTCTACTTTTTACGGCAGTCCAATTCCCTTACGAGAAGGAAAAAGAAAAAAACACCTGGTAATAGCCACTTTATAAAAAATGATCAACCGAGGAAAAAATTGCTTTTGGAAAAATGAGAAGGCCAGGAAAATCGAAAAAAATGAAAAAGCCTGACAAAAATGAAAATGTATTTTGGCAGTGGAGAAAAAAAGACCGTGTCGCTACATTATGACGAGCAAGTTGCTCTTTAGCCATCAGTTTTCCTCCAAAAAATCCGTGTAAAATTTATTAGATAAAATAAGTGTATGGAAACTATAATTATTTATAGGTACTAGTTTTTAATTAATATCCGAGAATTGTTAATTTGAAGCTCCTAGTAGCCGAATTTGGACACGATTTTCGGGAGTGCGGATAATAAGGCGACAAGAAGAAAAGAACCAGCGGATTGGGGGGAGAAAAATTGTTGCGCGAAATAAAATATACTTTAGTTTTCATCGTATAAATTTAAGAGAATTTAGCAACGATAAGAATTTCGAATGGTATCGAAAAAAAACAGTATTCAAAGAAGAGGATTGCATGTACATCTGGATTGGAGAAGAAAGGAAAAAGACAACAGGATTGAAAGAGGACAAGAAGCCTTAACGAAACTGAGCTAAATGTTAGGTTCTAAGTTTTTTTTGTGTCTTTAAGCGTTCGTTGCGTAATCAGCCGTGGTAACAAATTGTGGAGGACCATTGCTTGGACTACTGTATATACACTGGAGAATAATTTTGAGGATTATTGATGACTTAAACGGAGCAAGAAAAAAACATTCTTTTAAAAAAGAACAAATATACAATTATATTAAAATTTTTTATCTTAATTTACACTCTTTATTTAACACCTGAATTTCCTTATGAATTTTATTAATTTTTAGCTTAGTTTAGGAAGTTATTGTAAACGGTCCGAAAATCAAAATCGAAAATTTCGACGTATTTTCATCTTTCAAGGTCAGGTCCCAGGAGCATTTTAAGCAAAAAATTGGGAGGAAGTATGTGTGTGTGTGTGTGCGTACGTATGTGGTCATTTTTTCCTGCACGATATCGCGCGAACCAAAACTGATACCGACTTCATTGAGGTGTTGTTCAAAGCGTATTAAACGAAATATGATCTGAAAAGACTTTCATGAAATTCAGTCCAGCCTTTTTTTTTGTTTAAGCGACGTAAGTGATTTTTGTACCTGCACGATATCGCCCGAACCACGAAGGACATTGACTTACTTGAGGTGCCGTTCGAAGCGTATTAGCGACAATATAATTTGAAAAGATTTTTATAATATTCGGTCCAGCGGTTTTTTGGTTTAAATGACATAAGTGATTTTTGTACCTGCACGATATCGCGCCAACTATAAAGATATCGACTTAGTTGACGTGCCGTTCGAAGAGTATTAACCCAAATATGATCTGAAAAGATTGCTGGGTCGAACCCTTTTTTTGTTTAAACGACGTTTATGATTTTTGAACCTGCACGATTCCACGCAAACTAAAAACTATATCGACTTCATTGAGGTGCCGAAAAAAGAATATTAACGAAGAAATGCTCTGAAAAAATTTCATAATATTCGGTCGGGCCTTTTTTGTTTAAATAGAAAAACTTCGGCTAATTGTCAGAAAGACCTTAAATTGACAAGTTTTTATCTAATAAACTCGATGGAATGAGACCCGTTCTAAACGAGGTGATCTACTCTTTTATTTGATACCCACGTCGAAGGGGTTTTAAAGAAAATGGTAATCCGCCGTCTTTAGACGGCCGCCATGGATCACACGATTTATTGAGTATACTATATTGCTTATGGTGCTCTACTTATCGTTCTCTTTCATTTGATACCCATGTCGAAGGGGTTGTAAAGAAAATGGTAATCTGCCGTTTAGAGATGGCCGCCATGGATCTAAAGACATAACCTACTGCCTTCTACTTATAATTCCGTTTCATTTGATACCCCCCTTTTTTTATAAAAAGCATTTATTTCTCTTACTAACTATCTTGATATAAATTTAACTAAAAGCTTAAAGTTAATTATTCTAACTTATTCTAGTTTATCTAACTTACTGGCCCTCAACAGGCACTCTAAATTAAAAAAAAATTATTATTGTACATATATCTAAGGAAAAATGAGAAAAAAAACTTAGAGATATGTTTCTATTATATAAAAATCTTACGACTACTTAATAATTAATTTACTTCTAGAACTATCTGGGCGGCAGCGGAGACTCAGGTAACCCCCGTCCAGGCGACGAGCTTCCACAGGCTCGAGTGATGCTAGAGCTCAAGCTCGTGAAAGTTCGAACCACTTACCTACAAGCTAATCAACCTAAACACTATTCTAACTATTTCCACGGGCTCGAGTTAGTAAAACTAACAAAACAAACAGAAACTAACAACAAACAAAACTAAACTAACAAAAGCTCGTGGTAGCTCGCACTTAAGCTTACTTAATACTAAAGCTATTACTAAGTAAAAACTATAACTAATCCTATCTAAGCCCTAAGCTAATCATTAAAACTAAATTACAAGCTAAACTAGTCTATATCTAAAGATTTTAGGGCGAATACGCAATATCTAACTGACCTCCAGCCACCAGTACAGAGTACAGTCGCGTCTGTCTCTTCCCGAGATTCGAGTATTGAACCTCAGGAGCTCCTGAACTTCCATATCTTCGTTGCTGAATAGGTAACGTTTATCTGTAGCGGAACGATGTAGGTGGTAAAAGAGGGGCACTCCCGAACCGTCTTGGACCAATCTTTTTCTATCCAGAAAGACAAATGCCTCTGGAGGGATAAAGCCACGTTCGCAAGCAGCACTGTGATATTCAGCGTTTGGGTAGAACGCTCCCCAAATAAGAGGATTTTCGCTTTCCGTCGCTCTAGCAATATGTCTTCGAATCAATTTGTTTATGAAGTTGTCGATCCTATGCACATCGTAAGGAGCTCTGCGTAGAGGAGTCTGGAAAAGGATCGATTCGCATTTGCCGAAGTTGATCTTCAACTTCCAATCATCACTGTAGCGCTCCATGGTTGCGAAGTCACGTTGCAGGAGCGTCTGGATCACTCCAATCTTCGGCCCCGTCCTGTACACAATCAGGTCATCCGCATACGCTAATGCGAAGCAGAGTGAACTAATTAGGTCACTCGTAAAGATATTAAACAAGAGCGGCGAGTTCACTGCGCCCTGTTGCAAACCGTTTTTAATATCAAATACCTTTCCTGATGTGAAGTTCCCACTTTTAACGATGAACTTCTTCTTGGAAATCATATTATAGATCAAGTATAACAGAGGTCCGGTCATCCCGTATCTGGCTAATTTGTAGAGAAGGCCCTCGATAAACACTGTATCGAACGCATTCTCATAGCCGATCAAGCATGCTCCGGTACACTGGCCTTTCATTAATTTCCAGTGTATGTCTGACACCAATTTCGACGCGGCATGAATGGTGTCATGTCCCGCCCTGAAACCGAATTGGTTATCGGGAATTATATTCTTTTCCTCAACCCATTTGGACAATGATCTATTAATTAGTGATTCAAAAATCTTACTAATATTCGGGAGCAGACTTATTGACCGAAGATTCGCAGGGTTACTTTTATCTTTACCCTTTTTGGGTATTGGGTACACCACTGCCGTCTTCCAGTGTGCTGGAAAATGTGCGTTGTTTAATGCATTGTTAAACAGAGTGGTATATATGTCCATGGCCACCAGGGGCAAATGTTTCAGGACGATGTTTGGAACACCGTCCACCCCAGACGACTTCTTATTGTTTAGACGGCGAAAAGTTAGCAGGAGATCAGTTTTCGTAATGAGAAGAGAGTTTGCTTGTGCCTCAGGAATATTGTTCGCTGGGCAGTCTTCAATGAACTCGATCATTCTTCGGTTCTCGGATTTCCAGACCTCGATCTCATTAGTTATTCTGAAACGGTTCAGCAGGGCCCTATTTTCAAGGCCAAAATTCGTCGGCTGAACGCAAGCTTTCACCGAATAAATTCCCTGGTAGTAGGCCCCCACTAAATCCACTTTCTCCTGCTCGTCCTCTATACAATAATTATCGTCGGCAATACTGGTTTCTTCGGGATCTATGTTGGCAGCTTTCAGTAGTTCCTGGTTAGCCAGGGTCCTGGGGATACGTAACTTGTCCAACCGGTTATGTGTTTTACTCCTAAAGATTTTATTTATCTGTGGGAACATGCTCGCGCTACTGGATTGTATAGCACGAATCTTTTTGTTCCAGTACAGATTCACAGACTGTGAAAATTGTTGTTTGAGGAGTTGTTGGAGGTTTTTCATAACCGATTTAAGAGTTACGATCTCTGGGCTCTGCTTATCTTGGAACTGGCGGTGTAGGGATTTCAGTCTCGTCAGTATTTTACTTTTAGGGTTTTGTAGTGCGTCGATTGTAGCGTTCATGTAACAGTCTGTGCTGTTCTTTTCTTTGTCCGTGGTATGGTTTTGTCCATTATGAGGTTGTCCATATCTTTCAGATATGCATCAATCTCATTGTTAGTCAAGTTCCTAGTTGGGGGAGGTAACAGTCCGTTATTCTGTATTGCCCTTTCCATAGCCTTCTCGAACTTTTTCTAGTGCATCTTCTGGTAGGCAAAAGGATGCACTTCGCAATATTCGAGGAGTTCCGTGGAGTCGTCAGGGACTTGTACTGTTATTTCCAGTCGTTGGTAATCGCTGTCGTACGGCACTCTCGTAAGACAGTTTGTCACGTTTGTGTTTACCCCTAGTACGGCCATCCGAGAGTCTAACAAGCATATATTCAAAAAAGAACCGCTATTTGGGTATGACGGCATGTCGGTAGCGTAACTTGATTTGATTTACTTTTCGCTGAATTCTATTCTGAACGAGCCAGTCGTTCAGTTGGTTGCCCCTGATGTTAGCCGTTTGATTTCCCCATGCCGCATGGCGTGCGTTTAAGTCTCCGGCCAATAAGTAAACATTTTGCTCCAACTCCAGGTGGAGAGTTTGAAACAGCAAGTTCAATTCCTCTATAAATAGTCTGGATTGGGAGGTTTGGGGTGCGTACGCGGCTATTATATACAACCTTCTGCCACTAGACAGAGGGAGGTATATAACGCACGCTTCTAGCACCCGAAACTTGGCGATGTCCCTGCTATACTTGATCTTGTGTTTAAGAGTGGTGTTTACTAATATTAGTAGGCCCCCACCTTGTGTGGAATTAGGTCTATCTCGCCTAATTACCACATAATCTTTGTAATCCACTTTGTGCTTCTCGCTTAGTTTGGTTTCACTAGCAAGAAGCACATCAGGATTTTGGTTTTGCAAAAGGGTCAGTAAATTCGCCCTTCTTTCGTTTCTTATCAGCGAATTGACGTTCACCGCAATGACCTTGATTGTATCCTCTCTGTGTAAAGCCATTAAACAGCTTACCCAGAGACGGTTTCTGTCGTGAAGAAAACCGAGTATACTAAGTCTAAACGGGCGTTTTGTTCGTTTAGTTGTCTTTGTGGCTGGGCGATTTGCTCTTGAATGGATAAGAGCACCGCTTTCAGCTCGCTGTCCCCAGAACTTGCTGCAGGCGCAGCTTTCGGGGCTTGCTGTTTGGTTGTCTGGGCTCCAGTCGCCATTGGGCGAAGGACATTCCAGGTATAGATTTTTTCAAACGCCGTGACACAAATAATTTGAAGGGTTCTGCGCACCTCGTTGCCCAATTTCATAAATTTTGTTCTATCATTTCCCCTCTTTTAACTTAAAAAGGCAACAAACGCAGAAAAAACTCAACAAAATAATTTGGGAAGGGATGTGCGCATGCCGGATGAATAAAGTTAAGTAATCTTTATATGTATTGTAAAGAGCTTTTAAATACATGTAAAACCGTGCTCAACATCAACCGTGCTCAAAGTTTATTTATCATAATATGAATAGTTTTACTATAATTATTCGAAATTTTTTTCATCCCTAAGTTGAAAATAATTTAAAAACTATGCTGAGAAAATTTCTTTTAAGTTCATAAGCATTTTCATTCATTAATTGAAAGTTGTCCGCAGCCGCAAGCAGCACAACCTCCCCAGGCAGAAGAGCGCATACGACTGGCGGAAAACGTCAAGAATCTAGTAATGACAGCGTTAGAAACACAAATTTCATATTTCGTAATAAAAATTACTAAAAATTATTTCTGTGGCAAATGTCTAATATACAAAAACCTGAATATTAAAAAATATATAAAAAAGGACGTTTTTTATTCATAATTTGTAAATGTTTTAAGTTATCATTAACCCGCCAGGAAAATGCACCTCACCCAAGCAATACGCAGGCGAGACTGATTAGATGACTGCTGCAAGGGATTTGATAAGAAGGAGGAGGAGTCAATTCTCGCTCACTTTTTGAAATATACAATGGATCACAAAATTAAGCAAAGATAAAAAGAATAAAAGATAAAGAGTAAAATTGAAAATGTGCAAGTTACACAAACATTGTTTTCTGTTTCTTGAAAAAGTGAGTTTATTCTTGTTAAAAATTATTTTATTTGCGGTTCTGTTCTACCAAATTTCTACTAATTATTCCAATTGTAAAACATAATTTTCGTTTTCAGGTTGAGATTTTTTAAGTCACTGTGGGATGTACGGAAGCTCTTATCAAAAAACAAAGCCGCCGTAAAATATCCCACATGGTGTCAGAAATTATATGTGAATTGCTGATAATTCTTTTGCGTGCGCCTTTGGCCTTCATTTATAGAGCTTTATTTCTCAATTAGAGAGGAAGAGAAATTATCTTAAGCTTTTGAGCATTTTTAAGGAATTTTTTCCCCAATATGCGCCAGATGTCACGAGGTTTGAAAAACTCTATACAACAAAGTTTTTATACAATTGCCCCTTATGGGTTTGTTGGGCCTCTAACTGTTCTTTACGCGCCTTAATACGTTGCTTGAGCTCTGCATATTTAGGGCATCCTCTATAATTAGCAGGATGTCCGTTAGATCTGCAGAGTACACAGAACAACTGGTTTTTATCCGCGACTTTTTCCCTCCCAAGAGGGCATTCGCCTTGATTGTGGGTTTTCTCACATTTGACGCACCTAAAAGCCATTTGGCAGTTAGCTGCGGCATGTCCAAACCTTTGGCAGCGCATACATTGCAGGATATCTGCTTTTTTATTTATTTTCTCCCAAGTTACAACATGGAAGTTGAGATACCTAATATTTTTAAGGATATCCAAGCGACTGTCGGGAGTCAATTGGACTAAGAATATCGGAAGCTGCCTCTCAGTAGCAGGCGAATAGCTCGTGTTGAATTTTTTAACTGTGGAAAATTTCAAACTTTGCAATTTTTCACTTTTTGCCCTGTAAGTGAAGAATTGTGTATTCGCCCTTTCTAAAATACTGTGATGATTATGCGCCATCTGTTTGTCGAGAGGATGAATCAACGATTTTCGGTTGTTGTATGAACTAAGAATTTATGTACTAAACTAACGAGCAATAAGCGAAGACAACTCAAGCTGGTCGAAACTTAAGAACATACCACTAGGCTCGAGAAAAGGGACTCGAGAAGGTTCCAGAAAGTAGACAAAGGTCGAGCTGCCTATATAAAAGCGCCTGGCAGCCGCTATCGAGTCAGTTTTGATTATAAAGACGATACAAGTGTTCCAAAGTGAAAAGTGGTGATTTCTAGTGAAATAAAAAGCGATAATTAGAGTTTAATAGTGCGAGTTATTAAATTTGCTAGTGATTATAGTGAACTGTGAGAATTGTGTTAGTAATTAAATTGTGTTTTGGTTTGTGATAAATAAATTATTGTGTGGATAATTAAAAAGTGTATTCCTTAATTAATCCTACGAATCCGTTAAGCCGTAAAATCGTAACAATTGGTGTCAGAAGTGGGATTAATTAAGAGATAAGTGAAATAAGTGAACTTGAACAATAATTGTGATTGGAATTTAAATTTTGTACGTGAGAAATAAGGACTTATTAATAAAATGGGTCGAAAGCTAGTGGATTTGCGCACTGTAGAGTTAAAAAAAGAATTAAGTAAACGCTCGTTGTCAACGGTGGGGGCTAAAAGTTCCCTAACCGCCCTGCTTCGAGAAGCTATGGTGAACGAAGGTAAGGATCCTGAAACCTACATGTTTGAAGGCGAGGTAGAAGCAGAGCCAGAAGAAGCGACAGTGAGTATGGCAGAACTTCTTAAGACATTGATGGTGATGAAAGAGGCACAAGAACGGTCATCAGTAGAGATGAAGGAAGCGCAAGAACGTGCATCGGCAGAGGTGAAGGAAGTGATCACGGCGGAAGTGTTGACGTTAAAAGATGAACAGAAATTGTTAGCAGTAGCTCATGAACGCTCGTTAGCAGAACTCAAAGAGTCTATGGAAGAACAGAGAAACCAGATGGAGCAGAAATTCGAACTAATGTCACTCTCTGTTGATAAAAAGCTGGATAACGTAAAGCAAAATATGAGGAATGATCTGGAAAATCTCGAATCTTCCATTAAAGCAAATGTAGAGAATGATCTGGAAAAGCTCGAAAATTCCATGAGGGAAAATGATGAAAAGTTGAAGGTTGAGCTAGAATCGGTCAGAGCAGAGCTAGAAAGGGTAAAGATTCACCACCCAGCGACGGCATCTCACGAAGTCATCGGAGTTAGGAAACTGCAGCCTCCAACTTTCGACGGGCAAAGCCCATGGTCTACTTATAAGCTCCAATTCGAAGCAGCAGCAGCAGGCAATTTCTGGACTGAGGAGGAAAAAGCAACGGCCTTAACGTTGTCACTAAGGGGCACAGCAGCAGAAATATTGCAGTCAATACCAGCAGAACATCGCAACAGCTACGGGTTCTTAGTTCAAGCGCTGGAAATGCGTTACGGTGATCAACACATGCAAGAGGTTTATCGACTTCAACTTCGCAATCGACTTCAAAAGCCAGGAGAAACTTTACAACAACTATGCGCCGATATCGAGAGGTTAGTGCATCTGGCTTATCCTAGCTTCGGCCAAGACTACATCAATGAGGTAGCAAGAGAGGCTTTCCTGAACTCTTTTACCGACCGGGATCTACAACAGGCAGCCAGATTGGCCGGAAAGAAGAATACCGCAGAAGTTTTGGCATATGCTCTGGCATACGAGGTAGCGAGGCAAGCAACAAGGAATACGGTCCACCTCAGGGGAATCAATATGACTGAGAACATTTGCCATCGAGTCAACACCTCGGAAGTACGTCGTCGTCTACGATGCTGGAACTGTGGTGAGCCGGGCCATTTACAAAGGAGTTGCCGAAAGCGAAGGAGAGTGGAATCGCCAGGGAGTAGGAGTGGCTCAACATGCTGTGGAAAATGTGGACAACGGCAGAAAGGCGACCGGAGGGAGTTGGTGGAGAAAATTGAGACCCCTGATGTTATCGTCAACATCACCCAACTGCAGCGTGGCAACAACAGCCTTGTCATCGAGGGGAAAGTTGGCGATGAACAATACACAGTTACCGTAGATACAGGTGCTTCAAGATCTGTCATCAGGGCTGATTTGGTCGGTAGAAAGTGGCTGAAAAACGCAGACCAGTACATCCTGAAAACTGTAACAGGAGAGCCAGTGAAATTACATCGGGAAACAATGATGGACGTGGTACTCGGCGACATTAAGTTTACACATTCGTTCCTGGTAGCTGACATCGTAGACGAGTGTATTCTTGGTTTGGACTTTATGACAACACACGGAATACTATTGGACCTTGGAGAATTGATGATGAAACACCGCAACAGGGGAATTCCAATGGATACTGCTCTGTCCCGGCGACCATGCGAACCAGCTTTTAAAGATCGTCGGTGTATTGAGGAAAAGTGTCAAAAGATGACTGCTGAGCCAAGGATAAAATACAAGGACCAGGGAATTCGAGATGCGCAACGCGACGACTCGGACATATCTGCGATTTTGTCATGGAAAGAACACGAGGAGAAGCCTAAATGGAAAGACATCGCAGAGAGAAGTGAAATCCTGAAGAGCTATTGGGCCCAATGGGATTCATTGCATATCGAAGGAGGAGTATTGAAGCGCAAATGGGAAACAGCTGATGGTACCTCTCATCGAATGCAGGTGCTGGTCCCTCGTGCTGGAATAACAGATATTCTCGAGGAGTGTCACAATAGCCCGTCAGGAGGACATTTGGGAGTCAACAAAACTCTGGCAAAAGTAAAGGAGAGATTCTATTGGCTTCATATGCGGGAGGATGTTACGAACTGGTGTCGTAAATGTGCAGTTTGTGCCGGCAGTAAGGGTCCTCGAGTCAGAGCGAAAGAAGAAACTCGACAATACAACGTTGGGACCTCAGTTGAGAAAATCGGAAGGGAGAATCCTAAGACGGCCAGTGATAGGATGAAACCAAGGTACGACCTCCGAGCGAACAGTAGTGGGTACAAGGAAGGTGACCTTGTTTGGCTGTTCAACCCTCGACGACGAAAAGGCAAGTCCCCGAAACTTCAGCGCCAGTGGGAGGGGCCCTATAAAATCCTAACACGGATCAACGATGTGGTCTACAGGATTCAACAAGGACCCAAAGCAAAGAAGAAGATTGTGCACATAGACAGGCTGTGCCCATATCATCAGCCGGATCCAGGATGGATAACTGTTCGGGACGAACAGTCCTAAGAAGGGGGCAATGTGATGATTATGCGCCATCTGTTTGTCGAGAGGATGAATCAACGATTTTCGGTTGTTGTATGAACTAAGAATTTATGTACTAAACTAACGAGCAATAAGCGAAGACAACTCAAGCTGGTCGAAACTTAAGAACATACCACTAGGCTCGAGAAAAGGGACTCGAGAAGGTTCCAGAAAGTAGACAAAGGTCGAGCTGCCTATATAAAAGCGCCTGGCAGCCGCTATCGAGTCAGTTTTGATTATAAAGACGATACAAGTGTTCCAAAGTGAAAAGTGGTGATTTCTAGTGAAATAAAAAGCGATAATTAGAGTTTAATAGTGCGAGTTATTAAATTTGCTAGTGATTATAGTGAACTGTGAGAATTGTGTTAGTAATTAAATTGTGTTTTGGTTTGTGATAAATAAATTATTGTGTGGATAATTAAAAAGTGTATTCCTTAATTAATCCTACGAATCCGTTAAGCCGTAAAATCGTAACAATACTTTTAATTTTTTTGAAATCTTCAACGCTATTTAAAACTAGAGCATGCTTTGTACCACTAAATCTTTTTATATAAAAAAAAAGAAAAAACAATTTTTAAGAAACTCTTTTCTTTACCTTAATATATTGATCAGTTGTGAACACAAAATTAATATAAATACTAAAAAAATCGACTAAAAGGTAAAAAATAAGAAGATTTTAAACAATATAAACTTTTAAATCAAAATGGAAAAAATGTCACACATTCCTTAAAGAAAAGCGAGGGGTGCGTTTTTATGAAACAAAATGCTCAATTAGTGAAAATTCGTAGCTGTCTGAAATGTTAAAATGTACTCACGGCAGTCATGTTTTTTTAAGTTCAGGTTGGTATGGGCGCCCCACGCTTTTCTTTAAGGAACGTGTGAGATTTTTTCCATTTTGATTTAAAAGTTTATATTGTTTAAAATCTTCTTATTTTTTACCTTTTAGTCGATTTTTTTAGTATTTATATTAATTTTGTGTTCACAACTGATCAATATATTAAGGTAAAGAAAAGAGTTTCTTAAAAAAATTTTTTTCTTTTTTTTATTTTTTACTTTTTAGTAACGAATAGCGTTAATTAATACATTACAATTTCCAAACTTTTAATTAGATTATCATGTTAAATAAGGAAACTTTTTTACATGTTTTGTATTTGTTTCTTTACAACAGTTCTCAAGTGCAGCCCAAAAATGCACAATTTGATGACCCCTCAAAAATTTAATAGCGCTCTACGTTTTTTTTACATTTTGAAAGGTAGTGTGCTCGCGTATACTGGCTGGAGCAATAAAAACTAAAAACTGGAAACATATTTTTTTGCATCTTTTTAAATCATATTTTTATTTGCTATTGGTAGCTATGTTATGTCTTCCGCCATTTTTTAGTGAACGCCATATTTGATTTAAAACGACGTCATACAGTTTACTTTCTTACTCACTTTAATACACTTTCATTTGATATCCATACCGAGAGCGAAGTAAATAAAAGGGTAAACCGCCATTTTGTGTTGGCCGCCATTTTGAATTGAAATGACGGGACACAGACAACAGTATTCTAATTGTCACTCCCTTCCATTTCATACCCATGCCGAGCGCGTTGTAAAGAAAAATTGATCCTCTGTTTTGTGTTGGCCGTCACTTTTATGCCGCCATTTTTCTACCGCCATTTTGAATTTAGGATGACGCTAATTGTATTCAACTTGTTATAACCTTTCATTTGATACCCATATCGAACGAGTGGCTTGTAAAGAAAAATGTAATCCATCATATTTTTTTGGCCGCCATTTTTAATTTGGAACTATCATTTTCGTGTGTTTTCGTCGGAAATACACATGTCTGTTAATTTTTACCAATTTTTATTGAAGGGAAGTGAATTTTAAGACTCTACATTGAGTAGAACGAATAATTCCAAGCATTTTTTATTAAAAATCGTTTTTTGTTACTCAACAACAAAATCAACAACAAAAAATGTAACAAAATGTCATATTCGTGTATTGTCATCGGGAATATGTATGCCTGCAAAGTTTCATCCATTTGCATTGAGTAAAAGGCGGTTAAATTAACGTTACAAGATTTGATGCTCCGAAGTGAAAGTAAAGAAATGAGTTTAAAAATTAGTGTGTTTTAATACCTGCTTAGCTAATCTAATCATATCCGTAGATTGCTGGTGAAATATATTAATTGGTGGAATTTTCTCCATTTTTTGTTGTTGTCTCTGTTGCTGCTGCGGCTGCTGCTGCGGTTGCCGCTGGTTTTGTTGTTGTTGGATTTGTTTTTGCTTTTGCTGCTGTAGAGCTTGCTGCTTCCTACTTTGTTGTTGCTGAGTTGTTGTTGTTTGTTTTGCTTTTGGGAGCCTATGAAAATTTTTTTCCTTTAGCTCCTCGATCATTTTTTCAAGCCTGGCCTCTTCTTCATTCGTGTCAGTGGTCAGTTCCTTGAAATTGAAACTATTGCCCAGGCCTTTATATTTGCCGTTCTTTGTTAGTTTTTTCGTCACCACTGATTTTATAGCCTTCTTTGTCACTAGCTTTACTTTTTGGAAACACTTTAGTGTCATTATCACTGGTGCCGGCGGCACCTTTTATATTATTTACTAGCATAAAACCCGTGTGCCTTGCAACGCCTTTAAATAAAAACTGTTTATTATGTGCAATGTTTTCCTTAAAAAAAAGTCAGCTGTTATTATCCCTAAAAGGGTTTATTATAGTGCATTTTTTTAATAAATATGGTAAACAAATTGCTGCGTATATCACCTCTGCTCAACAAATCTGCAAGTTTTGAAGCAGAGATTGGCATGTTTATGTCATCAAGAGAAGTGACATTTTAGGTTTTGACGAACGTTCGTTAAGTTTGTTCGCCTATTTACGTGGGTGCAAGAAATTATGAAGCAATCACAAATGAATATTAAATAAAGTGAATTTCGAGTCATTCATTTCTACGTGATTATAGGAGTGCACTGTCAAAATTTCAGCCCTTCAGCTTCAGAGGTTTGGGTTAACCCCATTTCACCCCCTTAGGGGATGAATTTCGAGTAATCGCCTCTTAGTGGATGTCCACGTCATTATAGGGATGCACTGTCGAAATTTCAGCCCTATAGCTCCAGTAGTTTGATAACCCCATCTCATTGCGTTAGGGGATGAATTTCGAAAAATCGCTTCTTGGTGAATGTCCACGTCATTATAGAGATGCACTGTCAAAATTAAAACCAACTGAAAGCCTCTTAAACTAAATATGTAGTTCTGTAAGCTCTTTATAAAGGCGCAGTGCCGTCTCCTCATCATGTGCACAGCTCATCAAATCATCCATGTAAAATTCATAATCAAATGCTTGTTCTGATAATTCACATTTTCCTGCGAACTCAATTCTCAATTGTTTTAATGCTCTCTTAGCCAAAAACGAGGCAGATGTAGTACCATATGTAACTGTAGTTAGACGATATTGTTTAATTTATTTCCCTGGGTCCTCTCGCCATAATTTATTCTGGAAATCAAAATCCTCTGAAGCGACTCTTATCTGGCGAAACAACTTTTCAATGTCCGCTGTAACTGCTATCTTGAAGGTGCGAAAATTTATCAATATTGGATAACGATCCCTTTGAACCTTCGATCCAACGCATAAAGCCTGATTTAATGATATTCCTGTGGAAGATACTGCTGACCCATCAAAAACTACTCTAAGTTTTGTTGTGGTACTAGATAATTTAAATATAGGATGATGTTGTAAATATACGTGATGTGGATTATTCTGTATTCTTATTCTTTGTTTTGAAGCGGTTTTCCAGATGACCAAATCTAGCCAGTGCCAATTCATTGTCAACCCAATCGATTTGCTGTTCTGCTTAAATGGTAGTCTCACCACATATCTTCCTTCGTCATCGACAGTTGTTCTCCGTGCAAATAAATCTTCGCAGAATTTTTCTTCTGGAGAGACAAGTTTGGCAGGTTTTTGCAACTCTTCAATCTCCTAAAATTTTCTAAGGGTAGAACCAATATTATTTTACGTTAAATGGAAAGAGCTAAGAGTTTCATTTTTTAATTTACTGATGATACCTGCTACAACATGACCAAAGATAGTATTTTGTACTGTTGGCATATTATTTCCAGCAATACGCGGCTCACCTTTTAGAATATAAAAGAAATAATCTGTACCAAGCAAAATATCAATCCTATTTGACACATTAAAATATGGATCCGCTAGATTACAGTCTTTAATAAAATTCCAATTCTGTATTGCGAAGGAAGTTGAAGGAAGTCTTGAGGTAATCTTCGGAACTATGAACGCTACCACATCAAGCTGGTTGTCATCCAAGCGGAATTGAAGTTGAAGATTAATAAATCCCTTGGTAATTCCTGAAACTGTGGACGATAAACTTAAAATTGGAACACTAGTTTCAATTATTTGGTGTCCAAGCCTTAAAGAACATTCCTTGCTGATAAAAGTCGCTGTCGGAGCACCCGACAATACTGAAATGTATTACGTTCAAGATTTCGCGTAATTCCCGGCGGTGCTCAGCGTTGGGGTGGGTGCCTTGTCATCGAGGGGAAAGTTGGCGATGAACAATACACAGTTACCGTAGATACAGGTGCTTCAAGATCTGTCATCAGGGCTGATTTGGTCGGTAGAAAGTGGCTGAAAAACGCAGACCAGTACATCCTGAAAACTGTAACAGGAGAGCCAGTGAAATTACATGGGGAAACAATGATGGACGTGGTACTCGGCGACATTAAGTTTACACATTCGTTCCTGGTAGCTGACATCGTAGACGAGTGTATTCTTGGTTTGGACTTTATGACAACACACGGAATACTATTGGACCTTGGAGAATTGATGATGAAACACCGCAACAGGGGAATTCCAATGGATACTGCTCTGTCCCGGCGACCATGCGAACCAGCTTTTAAAGATCGTCGGTGTATTGAGGAAAAGTGTCAAAAGATGACTGCTGAGCCAAGGATAAAATACAAGGACCAGGGAATTCGAGATGCGCAACGCGACGACTCGGACATATCTGCGATTTTGTCATGGAAAGAACACGAGGAGAAGCCTAAATGGAAAGACATCGCAGAGAGAAGTGAAATCCTGAAGAGCTATTGGGCCCAATGGGATTCATTGCATATCGAAGGAGGAGTATTGAAGCGCAAATGGGAAACAGCTGATGGTACCTCTCATCGAATGCAGGTGCTGGTCCCTCGTGCTGGAATAACAGATATTCTCGAGGAGTGTCACAATAGCCCGTCAGGAGGACATTTGGGAGTCAACAAAACTCTGGCAAAAGTAAAGGAGAGATTCTATTGGCTTCATATGCGGGAGGATGTTACGAACTGGTGTCGTAAATGTGCAGTTTGTGCCGGCAGTAAGGGTCCTCGAGTCAGAGCGAAAGAAGAAACTCGACAATACAACGTTGGGACCTCAGTTGAGAAAATCGGAAGGGAGAATCCTAAGACGGCCAGTGATAGGATGAAACCAAGGTACGACCTCCGAGCGAACAGTAGTGGGTACAAGGAAGGTGACCTTGTTTGGCTGTTCAACCCTCGACGACGAAAAGGCAAGTCCCCGAAACTTCAGCGCCAGTGGGAGGGGCCCTATAAAATCCTAACACGGATCAACGATGTGGTCTACAGGATTCAACAAGGACCCAAAGCAAAGAAGAAGATTGTGCACATAGACAGGCTGTGCCCATATCATCAGCCGGATCCAGGATGGATAACTGTTCGGGACGAACAGTCCTAAGAAGGGGGCAATGTGATGATTATGCGCCATCTGTTTGTCGAGAGGATGAATCAACGATTTTCGGTTGTTGTATGAACTAAGAATTTATGTACTAAACTAACGAGCAATAAGCGAAGACAACTCAAGCTGGTCGAAACTTAAGAACATACCACTAGGCTCGAGAAAAGGGACTCGAGAAGGTTCCAGAAAGTAGACAAAGGTCGAGCTGCCTATATAAAAGCGCCTGGCAGCCGCTATCGAGTCAGTTTTGATTATAAAGACGATACAAGTGTTCCAAAGTGAAAAGTGGTGATTTCTAGTGAAATAAAAAGCGATAATTACAGTTTAATAGTGCGAGTTATTAAATTTGCTAGTGATTATAGTGAACTGTGAGAATTGTGTTAGTAATTAAATTGTGTTTTGGTTTGTGATAAATAAATTATTGTGTGGATAATTAAAAAGTGTATTCCTTAATTAATCCTACGAATCCGTTAAGCCGTAAAATCGTAACAATACTTTTAATTTTTTTGAAATCTTCAACGCTATTTAAAACTAGAGCATGCTTTGTACCACTAAATCTTTTTATATAAAAAAAAAGAAAAAAAAATTTTTAAGAAACTCTTTTCTTTACCTTAATATATTGATCAGTTGTGAACACAAAATTAATATAAATACTAAAAAAATCGACTAAAAGGTAAAAAATAAGAAGATTTTAAACAATATAAACTTTTAAATCAAAATGGAAAAAATCTCACACATTCCTTAAAGAAAAGCGAGGGGTGCGTTTTTATGAAACAAAATGCTCAATTAGTGAAAATTCGTAGCTGTCTGAAATGTTAAAATGTACTCACGGCAGTCATGTTTTTTTAAGTTCAGGTTGGTATGGGCGCCCCACGCTTTTCTTTAAGGAACGTGTGAGATTTTTTCCATTTTGATTTAAAAGTTTATATTGTTTAAAATCTTCTTATTTTTTACCTTTTAGTCGATTTTTTTAGTATTTATATTAATTTTGTGTTCACAACTGATCAATATATTAAGGTAAAGAAAAGAGTTTCTTAAAAAAATTTTTTTCTTTTTTTTATTTTTTACTTTTTAGTAACGAATAGCGTTAATTAATACATTACAATTTCCAAACTTTTAATTAGATTATCATGTTAAATAAGGAAACTTTTTTACATGTTTTGTATTTGTTTCTTTACAACAGTTCTCAAGTGCAGCCCAAAAATGCACAATTTGATGACCCCTCAAAAATTTAATAGCGCTCTACGTTTTTTTTACATTTTGAAAGGTAGTGTGCTCGCGTATACTGGCTGGAGCAATAAAAACTAAAAACTGGAAACATATTTTTTTGCATCTTTTTAAATCATATTTTTATTTGCTATTGGTAGCTATGTTATGTCTTCCGCCATTTTTTAGTGAACGCCATATTTGATTTAAAACGACGTCATACAGTTTACTTTCTTACTCACTTTAATACACTTTCATTTGATATCCATACCGAGAGCGAAGTAAATAAAAGGGTAAACCGCCATTTTGTGTTGGCCGCCATTTTGAATTGAAATGACGGGACACAGACAACAGTATTCTAATTGTCACTCCCTTCCATTTCATACCCATGCCGAGCGCGTTGTAAAGAAAAATTGATCCTCTGTTTTGTGTTGGCCGTCACTTTTATGCCGCCATTTTTCTACCGCCATTTTGAATTTAGGATGACGCTAATTGTATTCAACTTGTTATAACCTTTCATTTGATACCCATATCGAACGAGTGGCTTGTAAAGAAAAATGTAATCCATCATATTTTTTTGGCCGCCATTTTTAATTTGGAACTATCATTTTCGTGTGTTTTCGTCGGAAATACACATGTCTGTTAATTTTTACCAATTTTTATTGAAGGGAAGTGAATTTTAAGACTCTACATTGAGTAGAACGAATAATTCCAAGCATTTTTTATTAAAAATCGTTTTTTGTTACTCAACAACAAAATCAACAACAAAAAATGTAACAAAATGTCATATTCGTGTATTGTCATCGGGAATATGTATGCCTGCAAAGTTTCATCCATTTGCATTGAGTAAAAGGCGGTTAAATTAACGTTACAAGATTTGATGCTCCGAAGTGAAAGTAAAGAAATGAGTTTAAAAATTAGTGTGTTTTAATACCTGCTTAGCTAATCTAATCATATCCGTAGATTGCTGGTGAAATATATTAATTGGTGGAATTTTCTCCATTTTTTGTTGTTGTCTCTGTTGCTGCTGCGGCTGCTGCTGCGGTTGCCGCTGGTTTTGTTGTTGTTGGATTTGTTTTTGCTTTTGCTGCTGTAGAGCTTGCTGCTTCCTACTTTGTTGTTGCTGAGTTGTTGTTGTTTGTTTTGCTTTTGGGAGCCTATGAAAATTTTTTTCCTTTAGCTCCTCGATCATTTTTTCAAGCCTGGCCTCTTCTTCATTCGTGTCAGTGGTCAGTTCCTTGAAATTGAAACTATTGCCCAGGCCTTTATATTTGCCGTTCTTTGTTAGTTTTTTCGTCACCACTGATTTTATAGCCTTCTTTGTCACTAGCTTTACTTTTTGGAAACACTTTAGTGTCATTATCACTGGTGCCGGCGGCACCTTTTATATTATTTACTAGCATAAAACCCGTGTGCCTTGCAACGCCTTTAAATAAAAACTGTTTATTATGTGCAATGTTTTCCTTAAAAAAAAGTCAGCTGTTATTATCCCTAAAAGGGTTTATTATAGTGCATTTTTTTAATAAATATGGTAAACAAATTGCTGCGTATATCACCTCTGCTCAACAAATCTGCAAGTTTTGAAGCAGAGATTGGCATGTTTATGTCATCAAGAGAAGTGACATTTTAGGTTTTGACGAACGTTCGTTAAGTTTGTTCGCCTATTTACGTGGGTGCAAGAAATTATGAAGCAATCACAAATGAATATTAAATAAAGTGAATTTCGAGTCATTCATTTCTACGTGATTATAGGAGTGCACTGTCAAAATTTCAGCCCTTCAGCTTCAGAGGTTTGGGTTAACCCCATTTCACCCCCTTAGGGGATGAATTTCGAGTAATCGCCTCTTAGTGGATGTCCACGTCATTATAGGGATGCACTGTCGAAATTTCAGCCCTATAGCTCCAGTAGTTTGATAACCCCATCTCATTGCGTTAGGGGATGAATTTCGAAAAATCGCTTCTTGGTGAATGTCCACGTCATTATAGAGATGCACTGTCAAAATTAAAACCAACTGAAAGCCTCTTAAACTAAATATGTAGTTCTGTAAGCTCTTTATAAAGGCGCAGTGCCGTCTCCTCATCATGTGCACAGCTCATCAAATCATCCATGTAAAATTCATAATCAAATGCTTGTTCTGATAATTCACATTTTCCTGCGAACTCAATTCTCAATTGTTTTAATGCTCTCTTAGCCAAAAACGAGGCAGATGTAGTACCATATGTAACTGTAGTTAGACGATATTGTTTAATTTATTTCCCTGGGTCCTCTCGCCATAATTTATTCTGGAAATCAAAATCCTCTGAAGCGACTCTTATCTGGCGAAACAACTTTTCAATGTCCGCTGTAACTGCTATCTTGAAGGTGCGAAAATTTATCAATATTGGATAACGATCCCTTTGAACCTTCGATCCAACGCATAAAGCCTGATTTAATGATATTCCTGTGGAAGATACTGCTGACCCATCAAAAACTACTCTAAGTTTTGTTGTGGTACTAGATAATTTAAATATAGGATGATGTTGTAAATATACGTGATGTGGATTATTCTGTATTCTTATTCTTTGTTTTGAAGCGGTTTTCCAGATGACCAAATCTAGCCAGTGCCAATTCATTGTCAACCCAATCGATTTGCTGTTCTGCTTAAATGGTAGTCTCACCACATATCTTCCTTCGTCATCGACAGTTGTTGTCCGTGCAAATAAATCTTCGCAGAATTTTTCTTCTGGAGAGACAAGTTTGGCAGGTTTTTGCAACTCTTCAATCTCCTAAAATTTTCTAAGGGTAGAACCAATATTATTTTACGTTAAATGGAAAGAGCTAAGAGTTTCATTTTTTAATTTACTGATGATACCTGCTACAACATGACCAAAGATAGTATTTTGTACTGTTGGCATATTATTTCCAGCAATACGCGGCTCACCTTTTAGAATATAAAAGAAATAATCTGTACCAAGCAAAATATCAATCCTATTTGACACATTAAAATATGGATCCGCTAGATTACAGTCTTTAATAAAATTCCAATTCTGTATTGCGAAGGAAGTTGAAGGAAGTCTTGAGGTAATCTTCGGAACTATGAACGCTACCACATCAAGCTGGTTGTCATCCAAGCGGAATTGAAGTTGAAGATTAATAAATCCCTTGGTAATTCCTGAAACTGTGGACGATAAACTTAAAATTGGAACACTAGTTTCAATTATTTGGTGTCCAAGCCTTAAAGAACATTCCTTGCTGATAAAAGTCGCTGTCGGAGCACCCGACAATACTGAAATGTATTACGTTCAAGATTTCGCGTAATTCCCGGCGGTGCTCAGCGTTGGGGTGGGTGATATATGATTTTTCTTATTTGGGCGCCACGTAGCTTTAACGGTCTACGAACCGATTATTATATAAAAAAAACTTGAAGGACAGTTAGTTTTGTAATTTTACTAGCTGGAACCCGTTGCGCCTCGCTGCACCCATCAATGTGGTGGATGGTTTCCATTCAGCTCTTTCCGCAGCATTATCCGTTGTACAATATACAGGGTGTTTGGCAGATGAACCGACAAAATTTTATGGTGGATTGGGGAGGCCATTTGCATGTTTTCACCGCTAGCCGCTTTGTCCTAAGGGCCACGGTAGCTGAGATATGACTTTTTTCGTTTTTTACAAAATTACTCGAAATTTCACCTTCAAATCATCATAATTTTTTTGTTTGAAGCTCTAACTAGACTAAATCACTTTTGTTGTATTCCTCAATGTATTCTTACTCTAAATTAATCAATACTTGATCCAACAGATGTTAAGAAAAAGAGTTATGTAATTTCAAATTCGTAAAAATGTTTAAATGTTATGAAAAGAAAAAATTCTAAATTCATTTTTAAAAAGCGTACAAGCACAGACTTAAATATCTGTAATACAGATGTTCCGCTTCATACAAAATTTTGTCACCAGAAAATTTTCTAGGGGGATTTACTAATTTTACCATCGCGAAGCTTTAGTCTACACATTCCACATAAGCTCTCCGCGCATTTCCCCAAGTTCTCTGTTGATAGACAAAGTAAGAGGCGAAGGGCAGAGTGGCTTCGGAACTTCATTCCACACGGACGAAATGTACTTTTTCGCCTTCTCCCCTCACACACTTTGCCCTATCAGCCCGGCAACAGACGACACAATTTGGTAGAGTTGAGCCGGACTTACAATAGGCAGTTCATTTGTCCCGTACACGATAGTAAATTGTACTGACGCCTCAACTTTTTTACATGTCCCGGTTCAAAAATAATGTACTACTGGGATATGAGCGTGTATCGTGCGTTTGTAAATTACGAAGTGGAGAGACATTTCTTACTTCTTTTGCAGCAGCAAAATATCCAATCTGAACTGCGCCGAGGTGAGATTGTTAACACGAACTGGAACAACATTTTCTTATTTCTTTTGCGATAATAATTATATCCAATTCGAATTGCGACGAGGTGAGATTGTAAACACGAACTGCATAGATATTTTCTTACTGTTTTTGCCGCAGTCAAATATCCAATTTAAGCCGAGCCGTGGTGAGATTGTAAATACGAACTGGAGAGAAATCTCTTACATTTTTGAAGGAGTGAAATTTTATACTAAAGAGACAATTCTTACATTTTTCGAGGGAGGTAACAATTCTTACATTTTTCGAGGGAGGTGAATTTTGTACTGAAGAGACAATTCTTACATTTTTCGAGGGAGGTAACAATTCTTACATTTTTCGAGGGAGGTGAATTTTGTACTGAAGAGACAATTCTTACATTTTTTGGAGGGAGTGAAGTTGGAGAGATATTTCTTACATTTTTCGAGGGAGGTAAAATTTTATTTTTATTTTTTAATCTCTATCTGTAACAATAAAATATTTTCGTGTTATTTTCAATTTTAGGGAGTTTCATTTTAAATCTGTAAATATGTTTTTCTTTATACAGTTAACAAAAATTTTAAAGAATATTTTTGTAATCAACATTCATAGGCACGATAATTAATATTTCCATTCATGCATTTATCATTTATCGTATCCTCTCTTTCGCAAACGCAATAGATCTCCCCCATCGCAACGTTTGAGCCATTCACTAAGTGACGTGCTAGCACAATACAATGGCACCTCGCCTCATTTGAAGTGAGACATTGTACTGGTTCAAAAGGAAAAAGAGGCTCCTCTTACAAACTCATTTTATTATCGTGTCCTACCCAACACTACAATTTGGTGCGCAGGATGGTTTTTTTTAATTTCCATTGCGGCAGGTCATGATTTTGTTTTTTTTTTTCTTGTTTTCAGGCATACGTGTGTACAATTTCTCGGAAGAAATTAAATATTCTTTTTAGGCAACTTTTCGTGTTCAAGGCTATTTCGCTACATTTCAGGTGCGCGGAAAATAATCGATTTGAATTCTATTTGATTAGCCAAGGGGTCAGGCGCAGTGCACCGCAGGATGGAGTTTTTTTAAATTTTTTATATGGGGAACTTTTGAATTGTGGCAGGTCACGATTTTGTTTTTTTCTTGTATACAGGCATATATTTCATATGTGGCCATTGATAGTTGCTCCCGGCCGAATATTTCAGGTGCGCGGAACACGATCTGTTATTGGGTGAACTTAATTTGTGTACCGGTCGGTGGAAGTCGATGGCTCGGTTTTCAAATGATACATATTCGCATTTTCTTCCATAAACAAGGATAAGAATTCAATAACCACTAATTGTTTCTTACAAATTTTTAATGTCATAAAAAATGCATAGGGAAAAGGATCGTAGGATTCAATGAATGTGTTTTGGATAAAATTGGTCCAGGGCAACAGGTGGTAAAAAGATAATAATAGTAGCGAAAACACGTTTTTCCACGTTTTGGGTACGAAAAAATGTTGTTTTGGAAAACAAAAAATACTACATAATAGTGCTTAAAAAACGAAAATTAGGAGTTTTGGACCATTGAAATCGGTCTACAGGTGTTTGCAGAAAAATTCAAAAACCATTAAAAATGGCCGTTTTTTGTCATTTAATTATAGGGAGTGTAGTAATTATCGTAGGACCTTGTGTCAGGGCTTAAATTGTGGCCACTGATGGTGCCTACCTACAATAAAATTTTCATGAAAAAATAATGGTAACTTTTCGAGTAAATATCAAAAATGTAAAAACACCTGTTTCACAGAAAAAGGTTGAACAAGGCCAACAGTGGTCCTAGAAATTTTTTGATGAACCCAATTTATTCCCAAAGAGTTGCTCTACAACCCCATTTTCATGAAATGTATGTAAGGTTTGATTTAACACCTTGAAAAGAAGAAGATTGTATTTATTATAAAAAATGAAAAGAGTATATTTATTTACTTTTTACTAATATGTATTTATGTTTCTATTTATAATAATTAATCAACATAATTTACAAATTAATATATTTTTCTAATTTTTTAGTATTTATAATTTATTGTAAATTATTAGGTAACTACTATATAGAATTAAAATATTATGAATTGAATTGAATTAATGTCTACAAGGTACTTCTTGGGATATTTGGCATATCGAGTTAAATGTGAAATGTGTAGGATTATAATCATTAAGCCAGAAGAAATTTTGACATGTCCTTCAGAGCTCTTCATCCACTTCAAAAACTATATTAACGGAAGTTTATGTACTCCGTCGGATGTATTTTTTGATGAATGCAAAATACAAATAAAAGTTTTTGAAACAATTTTCAACAATAATATGGATATCCTGAATATAATCTGCCGAAAGCATTAGATGTATCAGAGAAAGCCCACAACCGTGTTATAGCCACCGGGTAACTATAATGAATTTGCTTTTAACAGTAATGCTAAGAAAGCACTGCACTTGGGCATGCCGAATGAGAAAGAGCAACAAAGGAAAAATTCGAAACCTGGCCCATCAATAGATTAATTAAAATAACCTCGACGGAAATCACCTAAATATATTGCAAATCAATTAAGGTGAATATTAGAATCGAGGCTCCAGCCGACTCGAAAAAAATTCCACTCATCTATCGCATACAGGAAGAAGAAGAAGCTATTATACAAGCTAATACAATGTACTGCATATTATATACTATGTTCTGAAAAAATTAAAAACTAGATTTGGAAATGTCGAATGATAAAGATCAGAGCACGACGAGGAATGGAACAACGATTGATGCTGTATTTACGAGATTTTTCAACAATTTGACTTTGTGGGTATAGATATGGTCCCTTCCAAGTAGGGTTGGCGTGAGGCTTATAACTCACCCGGAAAAAGAAGAATTATCACGGAACGAGCAGCATTTGTGTCGTTCAATGTAGGAGTGGTGTAACCCTGTATTTTAGGGTATTGGAGGTTGATTTGCCGCGTCAACCTCCAGTATTTTGAAGTGTGGAGTTACACCGCTTTTGCAGTGAGCGACATATTTGTTACAAAAGGTCAGGAGCGGAACGCGTTGGATTGATTGAGGGAGGGCGGGTGGAACTCACTGTGCAGCCACCTCCTCGTGGTGAGTTCTGGGTTCTTTTGCGTTGGTTTTGAACGCAAAATAAGCTGAGAGCTGTATAAATACACTCACTCAAAAATGTCATTGTTTTTGGGTCAGTTTTTACTAAAAACTACATTATCCCAGTCATCCCATTCCCAATCTTTGTGTGATAAGTTAAGGACAAACAATTTAATTTCCAAAATATTGCAAAACATTTTTGAGTGAGTGCATATAAGTAACAATTAATAAATTTCAACAGAATATTCATAAATAAAATATATTGATTCTTATCCTCCTGTATTAAGATTGATTTGGAAATATAGACTAGCCATAGAAGTTAACACTTCTAAAGTGTGGTCCTTCGCACACTATTTTTTTATGTGGTAAAGTCAAGCTTAGGAATTACTACTACACCTTTTCCAATTGTAATTCAGAAAGTGTCAATTGTAATTCAGATTAGTCAATTGTAATTCAGAAAGTAAGTATCAATTGTAATTCAGAAAATTTCAATATTCATCTCATTGATTCAGTAAATTGACCAAATAATATCTTTCATTGCAAAATAAATATTCTCCTAGCCGCATCATGCATGATGATCATCATCAGGAGCTCGACAGCCTATTGCTGCCCTTGGCTTCCTCCAGCATTCGCCTCCATGATTCTCGATCCCTGGCCCGACTTTTCCAGTTTCTTATATTCAACTGCCTAAAGTCGTCCTCGACGTCATCTATGTATCTTTTCTTCACGTCCTGGTCTCCTTTTCCTGGCAGTACTTTCCCCAGCATTATCTTTGTCGGGTTCCGTTCCCCACCTCGTTGGACATGACCAATCCATCGTAGTCTGTTTATTTTGATCACTGTAACAACGTTTGGAATCTTACTGATTTCAACCAACTCACAGTTGTATCTTCTCCTCCAAACGCCATCAACCTGTATTCCTTTGTAGATCGAACGAAGGATTTTCCTTTCGAATCTTCCTACCAATGCTTCGTCTTCGTTTTTCAATGCCCACACTTTCGAACCATATATAGTGGGACAGGCTTTATTAATGTTGTGGCACCATCATGCATGATATCATCCCATTATTACTGTTTCAATGTTAAGTTGTGCTATTTGATGCAATCTCTACAAGTCTTTCAACTGATAACTCATTTCGTGCAAACTGATAACTCATTTCATGGTTAGGCTAACTTTGAAGCAAATTAAAATCTTCTGCGTTCCATACATAAAATTCCTGTTGCAGAAAGTGTTGCAATTGGATGAATGTTGAATTTTTCTGAATTACAATTGGAAAAGGTGTAATACAACTAGTCTGTCATGCCGTTCAACTCATGGTCAGTGTCTATTAGTAATCTTGATTTGAAGGATAGAGGAGAAAGGATAAGTTAGGGGTCTGGAGGGTGCGTGAGTAGATTTCGATGAACCTTGCGTTTGAACTCTGAGATGTTATATGAGTTCGGAAACACCGACTGTGGAAGACAGTTCCACAATCCAGTTGTTCTATTTATAGACGAACTGCTAAAACGTAATGTGCGTGAAGAGGAGGGAATTGGCTAGTCTTGTGTTGCGGGAAAAAAGTTGCCGTGTAGGCAGGAGGTTTCTAATTTCAGTGGAACAGTTGCTATGGTAATAGCGGTAAAACTCTCTGAGTGCAGCTACATTCCTTCGGTGGCTTAAAGGGCCGAAGGAAGAGGAAAGGGTGCAAACGCCAATGAGTTTGATGGCGCGATGTACCTAGTCCAGCCAAGGCAAGGTGGTTTTTGGGCCCCCCCCCCAGATATACGAGTTGTATTCAAAGCGGGGCCGAATGCAGGACTTGTATATGTATATGAGGAAGAGCCAGTGAGCCTTGGTTGTCAACCAAGTTTGTCGTGTGTATGTTGTCGACCAAGTTTGTCGTATGAATGATCTACGCCTACCCTGGACGAACATGAAATGAGAATTGCTGAAACAGCGCCCCCAAAAATCCAGTTCAGCCAAACGCCAAAGGAAAGAAAGGCACCAGGACAACCTATGAAGAGATCTAAAGACGAAATAGAAATGGACTTACGTGCCTTACTACGTGGATTACTAAAGCCTGAACTAAATATGACGTGCCGTACCGCAACCGTACGTGCTCTAGCGGATGAACTAGGGAATCCATTCCCGCATCAAAATCTCAATCCCGCAATCCCGCGGGATCGAGGTCGCGTAACAAACTACAGTCAAACAAGACCAATTCTAAACTACGCAGGAATTTTCTTACATAGAAAATAAATTTTAATTTCGAACTTGCTCTCCATTATAGCAGAGCTTATGCAAGTTTAGAAATGGCCTGAATACTTTGCTTGACAGACTCAGTTATTCGTTTGAAATACAATTGCCGCGAGGATAATCCCCTTACTACTAAGTTTCCATATAGAGTTTAAGATGGGTTTTCTCAAAGTAGAAACGGAGGTTGAGTAAAGTTTCTTTAACAAGTGCGGTTCAGCCGAGTTTTGCATATGTGTGCGATTGAGTCTCCGTTATTGCATATATTCCAAAGGCGACGCAATGCAATATTACTTATCTGACACTTTCGCCCAGAGCCGTCATGGAAATGCCGTCTTTTTCCCTATGCATTTTTTATGACATTAATTAGTGGTAATTGAATTCTTATCCTTGTTTACGGAAGAAAATGCGAATATGTATCATTTGAAAACCGAGCGATCGACTTCCACCGACCGGTACACAAATTAAGTTCACCCAATAACAGATCGTGTTCCGCGCACCTGAAATATTCGGCCGGGAGCAACTATCAATGGCCAGGAAATGCGAAAATTTCATCGGAGAAATATATGCCTGTATACAAGAAAAAAACAAAATCGTGACCTGCCACAATTCAAAAGTTCCCCATATAAAAAATTTAAAAAAACTCCATCCTGCGGTGCACTGCGCCTGACCCCTTGGCTAATCAAATGGAATTCAAATCGATTATTTTCCGCGCACCTGAAATGTAGCGAAATAGCCTTGAACACGAAAAGTTGCCTAAAAAGAATATTTCATTTCTTCAAAGCTTCGCGATGGGATTTATACCCAGCAAATTTGCTGGTGACAAAATTTTGTATGAAGCGGAACATCTGTATTACAGATATTTAAGTCTGTGGTACAAGCTTTATGGAATTTAGCTTTTCTATAAAAACTTGCTCAGCTTACCCTCTTTCCAACGGTGTGCTACATGATACAGAAATTATTAATAATGTGGTCAAAATACGAGATACTAATTTTGTAAAAAACGAAAAAAAAAAATCATATCTCAGCTACCGTGGCCCTTAGGACATAGCGGCTAGCGGTGAAAACATGCAAATGGCCTCCCCAATCCACCATAAAATTTTGTCGGTTCATCTGCCAAACACCCTGTATACGCTGGCCATTTTCTAGATGTCCAACCAAATGAACAACAGTTGCATATCTTTTATGAATGGCGAATGAAAGAAATTGCCATACCGCTAGATTATTGCTTACATTACGTCGCATTTAATATTGTGTTATTTTGCCGATCGCATTTGCATTAGCAGCACCAAAAACATCCATGTCGCTCCCCTTCATTATATATTTGAATATGAATTTGATTGATTCGACGGAATTGCAAAATTCAACATTTATGAGAGCATTGAACGTCTTGGACAATAATGGCGAATAGAGTACGACCCAACGATTGTCAGCTTCACAATCCTAACCTTCCAAGTTATCTCTTTGCCATTGACCTTAGTCGGTCGACGAAGATACATTGGGTAACCATTGTTCCCGATTACATTTTCAGAAATCAATGCTCTTGAATACCGCTTTGAATATTTCTAACATGCATCATGATTCAGTCCCATCCCATTGTGGATTGCAAGTAAAAGTTATGAACAAATCTGACCACCATATTGATATTGAACATATGCTTTCCGACACACAATGCATCAACGATTTTCCAACGTTCGTTTCGAACAGTATCGATTTTCTTTGCTGAACCTAACTAAAATTGTTAAAGTAACCGCTCGGCTGCGCCAACTTTGATATTTTTTGTTCTTTTTCACATATGCCTTTGTCGAAAACTACTAAATAAAGTCCGTTTTAACACAAAAATTGGGTCAATAGCAAGAGAGGGAAGTATTGTACCTTGTTCAACAAAAATTTTTGCTTAAAAACTAACAAATGCACAAATGCCTTATAGATAAAGAAACATTACTCGGCCATAGCCGTTGATATCCCATCTAAAGATAATATGTTAAACTTTTTGAAGCAAGACCCATGTACCCCGAGAGTATGATAACAAACCGGTTAACCAAGTGTTAAATATTGATCCGTGTACGCCAGCCTAATGAGAGTAACATGTAAACGCACTCTAACGTTACTACTGTTACGTTTCGGTTAATGCATTTATAATTTGACACCACTATCGCTGCTACAATCCTTTTTCAGAACGATTTTACTTTTTTTTATTTCATTTAATAAAACAAACCGATTTCACGTACAAATCATATCAATTAAATGCGAAGAAAAAATTTCCAATAAGGATATCGACAATTCTTTTTCAAGCGCCATTACAAAAATACCAACAGACATAATCATGAAACCTACATATATACATAAACCTTGCTATTGAGGTCTTCTAACATAAACCACACTCAATCAGTCATTTCATACAGCCAATTTTTCAAATGATTCATTTTTATATATGTATATAGATTTACACTTTATTTTTGAATTCTTAAACAATCAATTTAATTTAGATACTCAATAATCAATTAAATTTAGATATACTCAATAATCAATTTAATTTATAATAAAGGTTACAAATTCCTACCTGTGGCTAGCCTTATCCCGATCTTAATCTCCTTTTCTTAAAAAAAAACTCGATTTACGGTTTCCTTCTTCGCTTTCCCGTTAATACCGACTATACTATAATAATCAATTATTAAACTTCTTCAAAAAAAAAAAAAAATTTCGATTTCGGTTTTCTTCACTTTCCCGTTAATATATACTATAACTTCACTCTATCACATTCCGGACTCTATCGTATCAAAAAAAGCAAAAAGTCCCCTTACCACACAAGGGCCCATGTTTATATAGGGAAATGGCCCCTATTTCCAAAGGTTCCCGCTGTTTACAATACTGTTTCCGACCGTTCCAATGATGTTGGTTGGAATTGGGACGTCGGTTATAATCGGTGAACATTTGAAATATTATCAATAATATTTTTCAAAAATCTTGGACCTTGGATTTTTGGCGGCCGGGTGCAACTCCTGGGAAAATTCTACGTGCAAGCATAATCTCGCGAACGGCGAAGAAGCCAGAAGTATGGTCTGGATATGCTTGCCGGATTTTCCAGGGCTAACCCATTTCTCCCGTTTATCATCCCCTAGAGCACTCCTTGGTGGTTAATATGCCTTCTGGTATTATTATGTAGTTTGTGTTGTGAAATTTAGTATATTTATTTTATGCGTGATTATATTTTAGAGATTAAAATCGGTACGGCTCAATTCACAGGTGAGTTCTATGTATTGAATTAATACTATTTTCTATTTTTTTTGATTTATTTAATTAAGACTATTTATTAAATTATATCTATTTTTTTCGTTTTGGTGATCGCCTATGGGCTGCTCCGCTTCTGGTGGTTGGTCCTGGATTTCAAAAAAAAGGTCTTGGATTTAAAAAAAGAGACCTGAGGTCTCTTCGACCTGAAAAGAGAAATCCAGCAGCAGTAAAGTTCTTTAAGGGACGACAAACATAGGTAAGTATCTCGGGGGCCTCGGTAGTCTAGGGAGTAAGGCATCTGGCTACTATCCCAGAGGTCCCGGGTTCGAATCCCGGCCAGCCCCACGGTCCTTCGCCTTTTCCACTTTTCCACCTACATAACTTTCCTTCGTTCTTCTTCCCTCTTTACATTCCTGATTCCTTCTGTCATAGCCTTAGTTAGCCCTTCCCCGCTTCACCAAAGCGCATGTCATCGGTTGGTTGATGAGATTCAACTCGTTTCAGGAGGCATAACACTCCAGCGAGTTGTTTCTCGATGCCCCGATGACAAAGTCGCCAGTAATGGTTGGGAGTAGGTGGACTGCAAAATATCGCTGGTAGGTTGTGACAGTTCCTTTCTTCCCCGACTAGAGCTGCTGTTCGACATTGCTACTTTATGAAGAAAATAGATTGTCGACACAGTATAAAGGGCGTTTCCTGTGACTCTAGTCTTTCACATAAAAAAAAAAAATTGCATACTATTATATATTAAATATTAACGCCTTTCTATTTTTAGGTCGTAACAAATGAGCCTGATGAATCCCTTGCGAGCGCTAAAGTTGTTGGTAACAATGATGGCCGTGGACTCTGATGATTCAAAGCAAATGCAGGCAAGCTTACAGCATTCGTTGTTGCTTCAAGTTGGTTCATGCTTTCCTTCGGTTGAATTGCAATTTGTTCTTCATCTAAATGTAACAGGGAATAATGTAATTTCGAACAAATATTGCAGAGGGACTTGCTTTTACATTTCATGACCATATGACCTACTCCCATGCCGTTGAAACATATTCTATTCTTCATAACGAATCTTCGTCTTTCCTCAACGTCCATTTTCCGAAACTCAGGACGTGGGGTTGTTCACATCTTAAACAATGTTTGGCATCTAAATTATGGTTGCGAATAAATTTGGGAGCCTGAACAGTCTTCTTCTGAAGAGGATCAACTGTGTCCAAAGCATCACACCGTTTGTCCAAGAACTTTAAGAAATCGTCAAAAGCAGGAAACTCACTTTCTGTCGATTTTTCGGCCCATGCTTGTCGTGTCTCGCTATCACATTTACTTAGTGTTATAAATATTAACCATGGGTCTCTCTCGTTGGCCTTCAAATCTAACGATTTTATACCTCGGATTATTTCATCAGATAAATCCGGTAACCTTCTCAACTGGGTATATGTGGATGTTATAGCAGGTTGACTCATAAAAGTTTTGATGTAAGACGAGAGAATCTGTTTCTTCTTCTCGTATCTCGCAACGAGTTTTTTCCACGCTTCAGGATAACTGCTATCCGTAATTGGAAAATGTTTCACTATTGTAGCGGCTTCACCAGTAAGTGCTCACTTTAGGTACTGCAATTTTTGAGAGTCTGATAGGGACGATTTCCGATCAATAGACGCACTAAATAAATTCTTGAATGATGTCCAATCTTTGAAGTATCCACTAAAAGTAGGCATACCAATTTTAGGCAGTCTAATTTCACCATAAACACCACTTGACTCTGAATTCCTGACGACCGTATTGCTAGCGTCCGTGTTCAGTAGCAAGTTCTGTTGAGTCATCAATGCGCTGACGGTGGCATTCAATTGGTCTATTGAGCAAATCTCTGGGGAATTATCTTGGACTCTATTATTTGCATTAGCACGCATCTCTTTCAAGGCTTGCAGCATTAGGCCTTTCGCGTCATAATATCTGTCCTCAAATTCATCAACCTCTGACAGATTGTCATGCAGCACTAACTGGAGCGCGTTCAAAAACCTTACTATGGTTAACCATGGTTAACTATGGTAAACTTATGTCGTTCAAAAACTCCATGGTTAACTACAACATAACCACGAGCATAACTTTTTGGCGTTCAAAAACTCCCGTGGTTAACCATGGTGTAGTTAAATTGATTGTTAATTGAGGCAAATAGCCGACACTATTTTATGGAATTTTTTTTGAAATTTTCTTTGCCACGTAGTTAACCACGGTGCGTTCAAAAACCTCCATGGTTAAACAAACATTCGTGGTTAAGTGAAGTGATGTAGCATAACCACCGCTTACCTCGTAGTTTACTGTAGTAAGGTTTTTGAACGCGCTCTTGGTCATCTATGCGTACAAAATCTTCGTACAGCTGTTTAATTTTCTGCAATCGGGCTTCAATTAGGCTGGTCGTCCACTGGAAGCGTATTCGAGCGGCTTCGCGCTTCGGCCATACAAAGGAGTCGCTTGTAGCAGCTCATATGTATGGCCGTAGCGCGAAGCCGCTCGAATACGCTTCCAGTGGACGACCAGCCTTACACCTTTGGTCACTCCTTCGGGAATATTTTCCGCAAAATTCAATAGTTTTGTCATCGAGGCCTTTATCCTACCTCTCTGTTGTCGCATTAATATAACTTCCTTCTCAGTCATTATGATGCAAATGCGGGGATGAAGGCGGCGGGTTTTATCTCTTGAGTTTTCTAAGGAAGTTATGATGCAAATGCGGGGATGAGGGCGGCGGGTTTTATCTCTTGAGTTTTCTAATTACGCGATAAAATTAAAATAAAAAGCGACGCTGAACATACATAAATATTTTGGTACTTCGTCCGTTTGTTGTGGGTGAGAATCAAATATTCCCGGGTTTCGGCACCAAAAAATGTTGTGAAATTATACATTAAATAGGAGGAAAAACCAAAATATCGATGTCCAACGTGAGATTTTATTTGAATTTAAATTGATTATCAAAAAAACAAAATACATAAAAATCATTGCCTACATAGAACAATAAACATAAATAAACACAGTATTAAATTCTCAACATCGGCTGTTTTTTTTTTCATAGTTTATGACTTACAAAAAAGAGTTAATTTACAATTTTCAAAATGTGCTCCACTCTTTCTATGAAGAAAATTGTTTACTTTAATATGCACGACACTAGAAGTTGATTGGTTGAACCGTTTTTGAGTTATCTTATACACAAATTTGTAAAATCTTGAGAAAAAAAAAAAAAATATTATTGTGTATTAAAGAACACAAGGCAGAAGCGAAACATCGCGTACATACTTATGTCTGTATGTTCTTCATTATTGTATTTTTTTTCTTCATTTGCTCGTGTCTTGCATTATAATCTAAAATATGAATGAAACCATAATATTTTAACTCAATTGATAGATCATAATATAATGAATAGTACAGTACAGTGCAGTACAGTGTATAAAAAGCAAAAAGCCATCTATTTTTAAGTAGCTAAAGCTTGAATTTCTGGCTGAAGTTTTATGCGTATCGCCCAATGGAACTTCAGCTAGTTTCAAGTTGTAACACTTTCATGTACACTGCTGTTATTCGCAGCGTAACAACTTAAATTTACCCTTTTTCAGTGGTTAGTATGCTGGTTGTTATTATGGAACACGGCCATAATCTCAATTCTGGCAATATACATTGTTTTAATACAATTCAAAATTTATCATATGATAACCGGAGATAATACATAGATGTAAGGAATTTTGCGATCCATTATCACTGAGCAAATATCACTTGTCTAAATAGAAAACAATCCTGTTTGTAAGCCAAAGAAAACCACTAAATGTGACAGCGGATCACCTTAAATTACAAGTTAAATGTGATATTCAAAATTTACTTTAAAAATATTTTTCAAAAATGATCTCTAATGTCACACTTTAATTGTAACACTTTGTAGCTAACTAGCTGTCGATATGACAGCTCGAAATTATTATTCCCTAATGTAATTGTGAGCCCACGAGATGACAATACTCAAGTTATTACATATGTACTCAAATATATATTACCAAAAACACTTTTAGTATTAATTGACAAAAATTAAAAACATTTAACTGGCTTTACTAAAACTTTATCTTTAATAGTTCATACACAATCTTAATTTTTTAAATAACCGACTCCTCAGATTTACTTTACCGATGCCTGCGCCATCTATGTACAAATTTAAATAAATTGTAAATATTTTCCTGCTGGTTTGGTAGAATTTGTTTATATGGCATCACTTAATGTAATGTAATGTAAATGAGTGAGAAGGCAACTTCCGTTTCGTACAACTGTCTTTGTTTTCGTTTCAGTTTTCTGAATTCACTCGTACTGGCTCGAATCAATTCAAAAATCAAAAATATTTCGCTGCTTTTACAAAAATTTTATATTTAATAATTAATACACAATCTCATTTTTTTAATAACCGACTCCCCATTTTACTTTACCGATGCCTGAGCCATCTATGACCAATTTAAATAAATTGTAGATATTATCCTGCTGGTGCGGTGTGTGTCATCACTAAATTTCCGATTATGTAAATGAGTGAGAAGGCAACTTCCGTTTCGTACACCTGTCCTTGTTTGCGTTTCAGTTTTCTGAATTCACTCGTACTTGAGCGAATTAATTCAAAATCCTCAGAACGAGAGCAAGGAAGTTTCACTTCAAAAAAGTTTCGAGATAATCGTGTTTGCAGATTAAGAGCGCCCCTCTGCCATCATGACACCGCGACAATCAATGGGCTGTAGAATCCGTTCTAGTGCTCGGATCAACAAAATATTTTAAAGGGACATTCTAGACATATTAAAATTTAATAATATGAAATAAAAAAAAAATCGAAAAATTCAAAATTTTAGATGAAAACCTCCCCTTAAAATATTTTTAATATAAACAAATTCATGTAAAACACACTGAAAGTCCAATTAAATAAAATATTGCTGAAGTGAAATGTTTAGTGCAGTCTCGATGTAGGGTGGACTGGAAATCTGCAAAATAATTATATTAAAGACTAATATTTTTTTCAAGCCCCACCCAATTTTAGAGGCAGGAGCCGCCACTGCTGTATTGTAAATTGAAACCACCCTTTGAGATTTATACTTGATTCAAGCATGAAGTCACGACGGGTTTTCATTCATATTTGGTTACTTGAAAGCTTCTTCAAGTACTTCATGTAATCATTGAAACGGAATAAGTTTCGTTCTTTAAAGTGTGCATTTGTATAAGCAAAGCTCAAAATGAAAGCAAGGTTTTTAAGCTGAGAAAGCTTTCAGAAGAAATAAAATTTTGTTTTGTTTTCAGTTGCTCGCAAATGAAAAGAACTTTTTGTAGTTTGGTTCGGTGGCTTGTGCAATAGTGATACACATTACCTAAATACTAATTTCCTTTATATTGACATGAAATTTAAAAGAAAAAACGATTTGGAAACTTGAAAAATAACAAATATAGAGTCTACTATTCACATATCCGAGTACTATTTTTACTGTGCGTAGTTGTAGTATGGGTTCTTCAGTCAGTGCGTATAAGAATCGTTGCTCCCAGTAAAATTTGGTGGTCAAAACACATATTTGCATATGCATCTACATATGTGTCAATCTTCTTATTGAACGAATAACGAGTTTTTTTTATTACAGTTTCAGAAATTCCGTAATCGCTGAGTGTTAGCAAATTCTTAATCGCCAAACTTTGTCAGTCAGATTGATGTGCTCTTAAAATTATTATTACTTATTAACTTTAATACTGCTTATAAAAGCACGATTGTGTTATCAAACAAAATCAACTTTTAATGTCACCAAAAAATTTTGAAGAGCTTTTGGCCTGTTAGGTGTGTAACAGACTAAGTTTCTTAATAAATGGGAAATTCCATTATTTCATAGTTTTTCGGTTTACTAGAGTAAACAATTTCATCTGCTGGAAATTTCGGGAGGTCCATTTGGCTTTAGTCATGATTTTTTAGATGCTTGCACTACAAAACAATATGGCAAAACTTAATAAAAATGAATGAAATAATTAGTTGCAAAGTCGAGTCTCAATGTGTGAACAATTTTGTGCTGTGTTAAACAACAGTGATTAATATAAATTTGGAGATATTTTTATCGCATATGTGTTCCGATATGGTAATTTTTCGAGGGTATCGCATCATTATTTTCATACTGTGGTACTTATTTGGAACTCGATATGCCTATGTAGGTAAGTCGTTTTTTATTTGGTTTTACTTCGAATTATGCTTTATTTATATTAAGATTGCCTTATTAAATTGCCGATATAAAATGGAATAGTTAACTTTAATATTTGTGTGTGCTATATGTGTTTTAAGAGTTTGTGTACGGCTTTATTGTTTCTGTTATTTTTTACCACTACAAGTACTTTTTATTTTATTTGCATTCGGTTTAGACATTTTTTATTTTAAGTTAAGACTATTTAACACTCATAAATTAAACATGAAGCTTGTGTGGGACTGTACGTGAGAAAGTATACGAAACAACTTCCCAGTAGGACCGGCAAGCCTACTAGTAAGGGGTAGGCCTTACCCTTATAGAAGTGCTTATTTTTATACGGGTGGTTCTCACCAAAGTGGTAAAATCGCTGTCTTTGGCAAATATTACGTAAACTATGGGGAGAAATATTTATATTTCTTTAAATTTCAATTTATAACTATCTAAACTATAGTTTACAATATAGAAAATATCTCACTTAAAATCTTATATGGTTTCAATAACGTATTTTTTAGGTCTAAAAACAGTCCCCTGGCCGGTCATCAAACCAAAATATTTTCTATTGAGTTTATTAATTGAACTAATATTTTAAAAACAATTAACTTATATAACACAATTTAATCAATATGAAATGATATGCTATTGGATTCTAATATTAATTTATTTAAACTATTTTTTGATTAGTTTAATTTAACCTAAAGTTGGTCCCCGAAATTCATGATTCATAGGGACTGGTCAAAGTTTCGAGTTATGCATCAGGCCATCTACAGTAAAGACAGGCTTGTTAATGGGCGTAACGAAACGTGAACGACATGAAGTTAGCTTTGTTACCCCCAAAAGTAGCTATACCTCATTTTGTTTAGTGCTGCACGAGTTAGAGGGGCACATGCGCACATCGGTACGCAACATTCGACAGTCCCCTGGTAAGTGTTATTTTTCTTTTTTTAAAGTGTTCCAGTTTTCTCTATTGTGCATCGTTTTAAATAAGATGGCTTATATTGTTTCTATATAACAAAATAAAGTAATAATGAAGAAATTATTAGGGGACTGTTATTGTACTTTTGCCTTTGTTTTAGGTCTATAACCATCTTTTAAGCATGGCGCGAGAAAGAAGAAAGTGTCTAAGAAAGAAATAAAAGTTTACTTGGAACTACACAGAGAACTTGGAACTTCCAATGAAGATTGTTTTATTTTTATATATTTGCGTCATAAAGAATGTTTTTAAAACTAATAAATGCTTATTTCGCTTATATATACAGTATTCTGACATATGCAACAGTCCACTGTGTTGCATTTTTTAAATTTGCTCAATAAGTCCTAAAATAAAACATATATATTTGGGTCCCTTACTGTTTATTATCCACCGGATAGATATCTATTTAATTGTATAGTTTCACGTAAAAAAGTTGCTGGGACAGATTTCTAGCAAAAATTTACCAGTTTACAGAGAAACACACATACACGATTTCATAGGAGGTAAGGCCTTACTTTTTTACTTTCCCTGCAGTAGTTACGTAGTAATTACCTTAGAGTGCTCTGTTCAGTACTTCTTTAAGCTTACAAGTCCCACTGGGGTATTACAAAAAACGAAAACAAATGAGTCATCGGGCAAATTCTCACTTGTTTGGGTCTAATTCTGGACTACACCTTATCTGCCTTCACTTGTAATGGGTTATATAAGGGCTCATCTAACACCAAGAAAATAAGGGGTACCTCTTACCAGATGACTACTTATTTCAGTGCTCCATCGGTAAGGCCTTCCTAGAATTCCTACTGGGTTTGAGCATTAACAAATCGCAGCATGTAATAAGTGTGCGGAAGTTTCCTGGCTAAAAAACCAAAATATTAGCTTTTGCTTGCTAGATCATCCATAATAACCGAAATGTACATCATATTAATTAAAAATTTTATTATCCGTTTCCCATATGAAATACACGTTAAAAGATGCACGGAATTCCGCATACCTAATTTTTCCGTGTACTTTTTGTTTTGTGAGTACGCAGTTGGAACGGAGTACTAGTGGTCCAACAGGTCGCTCTGCCATAAATTTCGTTATTTTATATCTGGTCAGCTGTTCAACTTTTCTCAGTTGTTTACTTTTTCTCAACGATATTCTGCACGGAATTTTTGACGTGAAAACGTTGATAAACTTGTTGAGTAGTGTGTGGCAAACAAGTAAACAACACGAACAAAGTAGCCAACCAAGTTGATCAACATGTCTCGTCGTGTATGGGCCGCATTATAAATCGGAGCGCGCGGACGGAAAATGTCCCGAAACGGTGTGTGGTGGGCGTGGCCTATGTGCATGTGTGAGTAAGCGACGCCGGCACCGCCGTATATTGGAAATAAAAAATACTGAATAAATAATCACACTGTAATTTTTACATTTGAGAATAAATAAAAATAAAAAATAAATGGTTAAAAAAATTTTTTAAAAAAAATTCTTTTAATTAACTAAAAAATGTGCTGCAAAGTAAAAAATAAAAAATATTTTAAAGAAATCGTGAAATTTCAATTTTAATGAAAAAGTTAATTAAAAGAATGGCGCATTTTTCATCAAAAAATTTTGTTAGAATTTGAAATTAACAAAGCAAAAAATTGAGGGTTATTGTAAATCTCACGCGATTTACAGTTATATTTTCAATTTTTGATGAAAAATGCGCCATTCTTTTAATTAACTTTTTCATTAAAATTGAAATTTCACGCTTTCTTTAAAATATTTTTTATTTTTTACTTTTCAGCACATTTTTTAGTTAATTAAAAGAATTTTTTTTAAAAAATTTTTTTAACCATTTATTTTATTTTCTACTTTTTAGTTTATTATATGTATTCCGCCATTTTATGATGGCAATTCTATTAGATTTAAAATTACGTCACACAGTTTACTGTATTCATTTGATACCCATGTCGTGGACTCGGTGGAACATAATTGCAAAAACGGCCGCCATCTCGGAACCGTCTTCTTGATTTTTTTACAAAAAGGTCAGATTGCATTTAGTACTTATACATGATGAGTTGAACTCACGTTGAACCCAAGTCTAACTACATGTAAACGGGAGTCAAGTTGGGTTAAGGTTGACTAAACTCGACTCAGCTCTGCTACCTAGGTTTAGTTGAAATTATGCATACGGACATGAGTTCAGTATTTGAGTAGTTGAATTTAGTTGACAGCAGCATCTCTGTGTTTGTTTGTGATTTTTTGTAACGTGTATTGCTTCTTTATTATCAACTCACCCTTAACTCAACTATTCATCTCATCATTCATACACATTAACCACCCGAACTACGAGTGTGTGCAAAATTGGAAGTTGATCGGTTATATTTTCTACTTTTTAGTCTATTATAAGCTTTCCGCAATTTAGTGTTGGCCGCCATTTTGAATTTGGAATGACGCCACATAGCTTATTGTGCTCTACCTGTCATATCCTTTCATTTGATACCCATGTCAGAGGGCCGCGGAGCACAATTTCAAAAATCGGGCGCCATTTTGGAACCGCCATCTTGATATTTTTACAAAATGGCCAGATTGCATTGTCATCCAAACTAAACGTGTATGCAAAATTGCAGCTCTATCCGAAACCGGGAAGTGGGTCAAATTTAACTTCCAAGATTTGACGACAAGCACAATTTCAAAAATCGGGCGTCATTTTGGAACCGCCATCTTGATATTTTTACAAAATGGCCAGATTGCATTGTCATCCAAACTAAACGTGTATGCAAAATTTCAGCTCTATCCGAAACCGGGAAGTGGGTCTAATTTAACTTCCAAGATTTGACGACAAACAGTGTAAGTGTTGGCCGCCATTTTGAATTTGGAATGACGCCACATAGCTTATTGTGTTCTACCTGTCATATCCTTTCATTTGATACATATGTCAGAGGGCCGCGGAGCACAATTTCAAAAATCGGGCGCCATTTTGGAACCGCCATCTTGATATTTTTACAAAATGGCCAGATTGCATTGTCATCCAAACTAAACGTGTATGCAAAATTTCAGCTCTATCCGAAACCGGGAAGTGGGTCAAATTTAACTTCCAAGATTTGACGACAAGCACAATTTCAAAAATCGGGCGCCATTTTGGAACCGCCATCTTGATATTTTTACAAAATGGCCAGATTGCATTGTCATCCAAACTTAACGTGTATGCAAAATTTCAGCTCTACCCGAAACCGGGAAGTGGGTCAAATTTAACTTCCAAGATTTGACGACAAACAGTGTAAGTTAAATAAAAGAATTTAAAAATACTGCAAAATTATGTATATTGTGTTTATTATATACTAGCATAAAACCCGCGTGCCTTGCAACGCCTTTAAATAAAAACTGTTTATTATGTGCACTGTTTTCCTTGAAAAGAAAACAAACAAAAAAGTCAGTTGTTATTATCCCTAAAAAAGGTTTATTATAGAGCATTTTTTTAATAAACATGGTAAACAAATTGCTGCGTATATCACCTCTGCTCAACAAATCTGCAAGTTTTGAAGCAGAGATTGGTGTGTATATGTCATCAAGAGAAGTGACAAAGGAATCCTAAATAAAGTAAATTTTGAGTCATTCATTTCCACGTGATTATATGGATGCACTGTCAAAATTTCAGCCCTTCAGCCCCAGCGGTTTGGGTTAACTCCATTTCACCCCTTTAGGGGATGAATTTCGAAAAATCGATTTATAGTGGATGTCCACGTCATTATAGGGATGCACTGTCAAAATTTCAGCCCTATAGCTCCAGCGGTTTTGGGTTGACCCCATTTCACCCCCTTATGGGATGAATTTCGCAAAATCGCTTCTTAGTGGATGTCCACGCCATTATAGGGATGCACCGTCAAAATTTCAGCCCTATAGCTCCAGAGGTTTGGTAAACCTCATTTCACCCCCTTAGGGGATGAATTTCGAAAAATCGCTTCTTAGTGGATGTCCACGTCATTATAGGGATGCACTGTCAAAATTTCAGCCCTATAGCTTAGGCGGTTTGGGTAAACCCCATTTCCCCCTTTGGGGAACGAATTTCGAAAAATCGCTTGTTAGTGGATGTTCACGTCATTATTGGGATTCACTGTCAAAATTTCAGCCCTATAGCTCCAGCGGTTTTGGGTTGACCCCATTTCACCCCCTTATGGGATGAGTTTCGCAAAATCGCTTGTTAGTGGATGTCCACGTCATTATTGGGATTCACTGTCAAAATTTCAGCCCTATAGCTCCAGCGGTTTGGGTAAACCCCATTTCAACCCCTTAGGGGATGAATTTCGAAAAATCGCCTTTCTGAGATTTGAAACAAATAATTTTAAACCAGAATTGTCTAATCTTTCAATTGGTGGCATTCATAATGTTCTACGATATACATTAGCCGAGATACCAGGCGTAGAGCGTAAAAAATGGTGACAAATCGTACTAATTAATTAATTAAAAAAAAACTAATCAAAATAGCGAAAAACGGAAACTTACTTCCACCTTCTGGGGTATCCATGCATCTACAAAAAAAAATTTCAGATTTCTATCTCTTCTAGTTTGGCTACAATGCGTGACGGTACGCACAAGCAGACACACAGATACACAGACACACAGACTTACAGACACACACTTTCTTTTATTAATATAGATTGCATAACGAATAAGCAACATGGTAGTTGTCACGGGATAATCGGGGCACCGGTTTTTTCGTATAGGAATAAATAGTAAAAAATTAAACAAACGATTTTTTCAAATACCACGTTTTTAAAACGAACTAAATATTATTAAATAATTTTTTCCTAGTCCCATACATACTCCTCCTGGCACCATACAGACAGACCTGAAAATTTGTGAATTTGAATTTGTAATAGGTATGAAAATATTTGTAAGATTTAAAACGAACTATGCGATGCAAGGTTCAAACGAAAAAATAGTCATTTGAGTGGAAGGGAACCCGTGGAACGGCAAGGATCCCGTCGAGTTGGAAGCCTTAGAACAACGTGAAGGAGAACAATAATTGAGCGTTTAAAACAAGAAAAAAAAAACGAATAAAACACTTCTTTAGATTTATTTAACAAAACTTTCTACTTTGGATAAAACTTATTCAATCTTTATTTAATTATATTTATCAAAGTAATAATCGCACAAACTAATCGGAAAAACAAAGTGGACCGCACCGCTTGAAAATTAACTCTGAACTAAACCTTAATGAAAACCCAAAGTTGGGATGCCTTAGCTATCTATTCTCACGGTTAGGACATAAAATTCTTAGGAATTGTATGTTCCACCGGAAACTCGTGCAGAATGTGCCGAATGCAGAATGTTCTAAATAAAGTTAAGTGAATATGAGAATTGAAAAATGAACTTTAACTGGAGTTTTAGGTTCAAATAAGAACATTGGGATATTATAAGATTTTAAATAGAAGATCATATGAGAGGCTTTGCCGTAACAACCCCACCGTTAGATTGAGGCTCCGACGAAATTATTGTAACTACAGCTCGGTTATTTACTTTCTTTATAATCTTTACAAAAAAGAATATAGTTATAGTTATTATTATTAACATGTTAATACTTAATGATGCGGTTCCGATTGTTCTATTTTTGAAAGATTCTTCTTTTATTAATTCTCTATTTGTAATATGTCTTAAGTATAATTCTTCTAATTTTATATTTTGCGTCAAATTTTCCGCTTTAATCTTTGTAACAAAATTTGGCAATATAATTTTATCATAAATTTTGGTTTCTTTATTTTCGTACGTTATATTTCTTAACTCTATCCTACAGTTATTAAATTTAGTCAGATAGTTCCCGCTAATAGTAAAATTTAAGTTGTAACAAGTTTGTTTCAAGATTATATTAATGAAATTTTTAGATGAACGTTCGATCGAACGATTTTAGAAAAAAAAAATTTAAGTTTTGAAACTGATGGTTGGACCTTAAAAACAAGTAAATAATTGTTTCTTGATACGGGGAAGTCAGTGGAGGTCTTGAAAAATATCACCCCTCAATTATTAATCACGAATTGTAAACCTACCCCTAACTCACCCCTTAGAAATGAGTATTCTGGGAAAAAATAGTTAGGGACTTTAGACCCTGCTGAAATTAGGTCTGTTCCCATACTTTCTGCATTCTGTCACTTACTGCAAGTTGCTTATTGAGAGGTAGGGATGAAATAAAGAAAGTACAGGAACATGTTTCTGCAGTTTCTGCAGTTTTTCTGAAATCGAAAAGAAGAACGATTATTCTTTTGTTTTTAATCTGTTTTAGAGCACTTTACAAACATCTAACGTTTACAACGAACACAGCAATCCCAGTTTTGACATTTCCATATTTCAAAAAATTGCTGCAGCAGGTTACAGCAGCTTGTAGCTTCTGCAAGTTTCTGCTTCTTACTGCAGGGTGGGGAAATGAGTATGGCGGCTGCAGTATAAGTACGGGAACAGAATTCTGTTAAGTAATTCGAAGCAACTTGCAGATTCTGCACTTTCTGCAGGTACGGGAACAGACCTATTATGTACACTTGTTAAGGGTGCTGATAAAACAACCCCAAAAAATTTCAAGTTCATAACATCCCAGGGAGGCATCTGTTTAGGGCTTCGATAGCCTCCTTATAAAAACTCAATGAGTGAATGAGACGTTAGAGAAAAAGACTGCAGTGCTAATTCAATATTCAACAATTTATTATAATCTTCTTCAATTAAACTTACTAACTAAAATTATTAATATAATTCAATCTTTCGATTTTAAATTTACAAACTTTTTCCTCTGCTCTGAAGTTTCTTCTAATTTCGGATAGTCGTGTCTGCAGAACCTTTGGTTGTTGTAAAGCTTTCTCCTTGTATAGTTGACATTCCTTGAACTTTGGATGGTCGTGACTGTAGATATCCCTGACTGTGGTGCGGAACTTTGCTGGAACTTAAATTGATTTATTAATTTTGATATTTGCATTAGCCTCAGGGCAACTAATGCAACCAAGAATTTATATTAGCTCAATGCCGCTAATATAATAAGAAATTCACATTAGCTCAGAAACGTCTAATGTGACCAAATTGAGATCGCTAGATTGGATGATAACTATTTGCATTAGCCTCAGGGCAACTAATGCAATCAAGAATTTATATTAGCTCAATGCGGCTAATATAATAAGAAATTCACATTAGCATCAGAAACGTCTAATGTGACCAAGTTGAGATCACTAGATTTGATGATATCTCTTCTACCTCATAGACGTATAGAAGATCAAGAGTGATCTGAGCTTTTGGTCTGCGCGTTCTGGTATTTATTTGCTCCACTGTCATGCGTCAGTGGAACCTGGTGGGTAGCTTCGGGATCTGTATTGCGTCAGTGGAACCTGGTGGGGAATCGCAGAACTCTGCTGCAAGTTGTGTTTCCCTTTGTGTTTGTGCTGTTTGACATTTGACATGTCAACGCTGGGTGAGTTATGTTTTTTTTGGGGTTTTGTATTTTAATATTAATTAATTTTACGTATATTTTTCAGGGTCCTGGTGGGAGCTATGGATTATGTTGCGGTGGAGCTTCAGTGTTGTCAGATGAGTGTTTTTTTTTGTAAGAATTTTTTCTTTGTGATGATTTTGTTTTCATTTTAGGATGGATACTGCCGGCTGTTTATCTTTGACTGGAGGAACACGGGGACTATTTTAAGGTAAGTATGTTTGGAAATATCTATTTTATTATTTGATAATATTTATATTTTTAGGAACCACTTATAAGACTGAACATCCTCCGGGGCCTTGAAGCGTTTGCTTCAATAGAAGACTGTAAATGGCTGTAATATTTTCTTTGATTTTATTTAATAAAGCACACGATTCACTGATCTTGGTTGAGTTTTATTTAACAAGTTTGAATTCATTCGTTTAAGATTTAACATTCAGTTCTTGGGTTTTTTCTGCTCCTTTTTCAGTCCGTTGCGTTGGTGGAGTGCCCTTGCTGGAGGGGTTTCCCTGGGGGATGAAGTACCACCCTGCACGTTCTTTCCTTGTTTAGGGTAAATCGTAAAATTTTCCCTTCGAACTGGGTGCGGTATGACCTTTTGGCGCGCATAATTTTCGTCCATGGTAGTGGAAGGGCCTTAATTTTCTCCCATAAGGCGGGTTCCACTATTATATTGGGCGGTGGTTGGCTGCGGCGTGTTCGATATTCGTCTCTTCGGGGTTGCGTCCGTCGCCGAATTTCTGGGCCGCATGCTGTGGCTTCAAAAGGTTTTCTGATGTACGGCTTCTGAGGTGAGGTTGGGGCCGATAATAATTTTTTCTTGATTGGTCACGGTCTCGGCGGTGTTGATAGTTTGGGCACATCATCTATCCATAAATAGTCCATTTTAAAATAATAATAAAACTATTAAAAAAAAAAATGATTAATAAAAATGACACTTGTGGATTCCTTGCACTGTGCTCGGGAAATGAACGAGTTAAAGGAGATTGCTTTCTGATGATTTCGTTAACGGTTTCTTTAGTCGATATTATAGTGAGTTTCGAAAATTGTTTAAAGTTGGTTTGGATCTATGATTTGGTATTTCGTAGTTGCTTAAAGCCTAGTTTCCTGATTTCGATGATAAATCGTTAAATGGGAGGATTATTATTATTATTATGGAGCTGCATTCTGTTCACTGTCATTTATAGGGAGAAGAGCTAATTTGGTTATTGGTCGCCGAATTATTGAGTCCTTCATTTTTATGTCTGCTGTGCGTACTAGACCGTCAGGTCCTGGGTGTACGTTGACCGCACGGCCTAGTGGCCAATTAAGTGGCGATAAGCGATCATCCTTTACTAACACTAAATCTCCTGTTTTCACGTTCGGTTGGATCTGTAACCATTTGGGGCGTTGTTGTAGTCTAGATATATATTCTGTAGCCCATCGTTTCCAAAAATGTTGTGCCAGTTGCTGAGTGAGCTGCCACCGATTGAGATGATTGACGTTTCTTTCGACTAGATCGGCTTGTGGAGGCGCCAGAAGAGCATCGCCGATGAGGAAGTGTCCTGGTGTTAATGCATTTAAGTCAGTTGGGTCTTCGCTGATTGGGCACAAGGGACGAGAGTTTAAGCATGACTCAATCTGACACAGAGTTGTCGCCATTTCCTCAAAAGTTAGAATAACGTTTCCAACAATTCAACGTAGATGATGTTTAGTTGATTTGACCCCGGCCTCCCAAAGGCCGCCGAAGTGAGGGGCGTGTGGTGGGTTGAAATGCCAAGTTATACCAGCATGAGATACTTGTTTCGCAAGTTGACTTTGTTGTCGAGATATCTCCTTCAGGTATGCGTTGGCTCCTATGAAGTTGGTGCCGCAGTCGCTATATATGTGTTGAGGTGTTCCTCGTCGTCCTACGAATCGCTGAAAGGCTGCTAAAAATGCCTGGGTGGATAATTCACTAACAAGTTCTAGGTGGATAGCTTTCACGGTTAAGCATATAAATACCGCGATGTAGCCTTTAGTAGCGGGGGCTCCTCTCCTTTTGCTGGTTTTGATGTTGATGGGGCCACAGTCATCGATACCGGTGTTGGTAAATGGTCTTGCTACGTTGACCCTCGGCTGCGGTAAACTTCCCATTAATTGAGTGGTAATTTTTGCGCGGAGGCGAAAACATGTGATGCATTTTAGCAGCAGCTTTCGGACAGTGTTTCGACCGTCTAAAACCCAAAATTTTTTTCTTTGCAATGACAAGGTTAGCTGGGTTCCGCCATGCAAGCTTAACCAATGGAAGTGGTCGATGATGAGGGTGCTAAGATGATTCGATTTCCCAGGATGATTGGATGTTGTTCATCATAACTTATATTAGCGTTTTGAAGACGTCCACCAACCCTTAAAAGTCCCTCCTTGTCAAGGAATGGGGATAGATTCAGGAGTTTACTGCCCGTGGATAAAGTATTATGCCTTTGTAGGTGAGTAATATCCTTACTAAAATAGGTCTGTTGATGGAACTTGAGCCAAAATTGTGTTGCTTTCGTTAATTCTTGTGAGGTTAACCACAAATGCTCAGATTTTGCGCGTGCAGCAACTCGAAGGCAGTAAGCGGTGATTTGAATTAGTTTGGGATAGGGCGAAAACTTAGTGAGAAGCTCTGCTAGGAAGGGGTTGCATATAGGTTGCACATGGAAGATCTGTACGGGTTTTTTAGCCTCTAGTTCGGTATCGGTAGGTTCTTCTGGTTGAGGCCAATGATCATGATGCTTGCTTAACCATTTGGGTCCGCTCCACCAGAGGGAGGATCTCAGTAATTCTGTTGGTGAAACTCCTCTTGAGGCGAGATCTGCAGGGTTGTCTACTGAGGATACGTGATGCCATGGTGCATTTTCTATTAAGCTGAAAATCTCACTTGTTCGGTTTGCCACGAACGTGGCCCACTTTCTTGGTTGTCCTTTCAACCATGAAAGTACAATCGATGAGTCTGTCCACATATGGATTGGTATATTACGCTTAAGTTGAAGAGCTTCCCGTGTATGCCGTGCTAGTTTTGCTGCCAGCACCGCACCGCATAATTCTAACCTAGGTATACATAGATATCTGTTTAATTGGTGCGACCTTTGACTTAGACGCGATTAAATGAACGTTGACGATGGTATCTGGAGATTGAACCCTCAAATATAACGCCGCTGCGTAGGCGTTTTGTGATGCATCGCTGAAGGCATGTAATTGGATATCGATATTTCCCTGAGTTGTGCCAAACCATCGTGGAATCCGTAGTTTTTCCAATAGAGGTAATTGACTCTTTAATGTTAACCATGTCTGTTGAACCTTTGGAGGCACCGATTCATCCCATCCACAACCGAGCATCCATAGAGACTGCATCAGGATTTTAGCGGTCACTATAATTGGGGCAATCCAACCCAGAGGATCGTACAGCTTCGCGATTTCGGAAAGTAGTTCTCGTTTATTGGTCACTACTCGTTCTGAGGAAATGGTGATTCGGTAGCTGAAGGTGTCAGATGATGGGTGCCAAATAATGCCTAGTGATTTGACGCCTTGGTCTAAGCTGAGGTCCACGGAATTGGGTAATGCCTTGTCGTCGTCTGGAATTTGACTTAGAACAGCCTGACTGTTCGAGAGCCATTTTTTTAGCTTAAAACCCCCGTGCTTCATGAGTGTCTCGATCTGTTGGTAAATGATGGTTGCTTCTGGCTCGGAGTCGGCTCCAGTTAACAAGTCATCAACATAGAAATCGTTTAATGCGATTTTTGACGCCACCGGATAGGTGTCACGTTCATCTTCTGCTAACTGTTGAATTGTTCGTATTGCTAGGTACGGAGCGCAGGTTACACCGAAAGTTACCGGGGTTAAGCAGTAATCCTTTAAGGGTTCTGATGGGGAATCTCGCCATATAATTTTTTGATATTTAATATCATCAGAGTGAATCATGATTTGACGATACATTTTGACGATGTCTGCGATGAGCACAACCTTGAATTTCCTCCATCGATTTAGGACGGCAGTCAATTCATTTTGTAGAGTTTGTCCAGTGAGTAGAACATCGTTGAGGGAGTATCCAGAGCTGCTTTTTCTTGAGGCGTCAAACACCACTCGGAGGTGAGTTGAAGTACTATCCTTGAATACTGCATGATGAGGCAAATAATAGCTGGTACAAGACCATGTGTTGTTTTGGTATGTCTTCTCATCATCAGATTCCTCTGCAGGAATCATATGTCCCAGCTCTAAATACTCCTTTATGCATGTGGTGTATTCGTCCTTTAATGATGGGTTGGACATGAATCTTCGTTCGAGGCTTCGAAAACTTCCGATTGCTGTTGCGCGAGAGCATCCTAACGACCTCTTGTGGGATTCATCGATAAATGGTAGACGTACGCAGTATTTTCCATCGTCCAAGCGTCTATGAGTTGTTTTATACATCGTCTCACAGGCTTGATCTTCTTGGCTGAGATTTGTGGTCGTGGGGGCTTCCTCAACAAGCCAAAACTTCTGGATTTGTTGGCTGAGAGTGGTTAACGACAATATTGAAGAGAATGTGTTGATCTTGGTCGAGTGACAGTCCTCTCTACAGGTTTCTCCACTTAGTATCCAGCCAAGAATCGTATTTTGAGCCACAGGTTGACCCTTCAGACTTTTGCGAAGATTGGGTAATAGAAGTGACCCATAAATCTCTGCACCAAGAATGACGTCGATGCGGCCTGGACGATCAAATGTAGGATCAGCCAGCTTGAGCCCTTGTAAGTGATTCCACTCGGTTGACGTGATAGGTTGGGATAGTAATTGACTGGTTAAGTTCTTGAACACTAACGCTGTCACATCCATCGTAAAGTTGTGTGATGGAACTACTAGAGCCGTTTCCACCATGGTCTCAGCTGTCCCAACTTCGGCTTGCCCTTCTCCGAATATTGGTGCGGTGATACGCTTTTTGGGCAACGCTAATGTTTGAACGGCATATTCAGTTATAAATGATGACTGTGATCCGGGGTCAAGGAGTGCTCTGAAGGTTCTCTGTATACCATGCGTTCCTTGCAATGTTATGAACGCTGTGTGGAGAAGGACTTCTCTATGTGTTGAGGAATGCAATGTATTTACCTGGACTTTCGGAACAGAAGTTTGGGCTGTACTAGCAATGTCTCGCGCATGTGGAGTCGTGTGGTTTGAACTTGCCTCTGGTCTAGTGGGATTAACATGGAGAAGCGAATGATGCCGTTTCTTGCAATGGATGCAGGTATGTTTACTAGGACAGGCTGAAGCGCGATGTCCACGTCCTAGACAGTTAATACATAGACCACTACGTCGCACGATGACGTTCTTTTCGGTGAAAGGAAGCGCGGTGAACTGTGGACAATTCCTCAATGAATGGTCCTTTCCGCAATGCGCACATGTAGAAGTCCGATTAACGACGAATGACTGAACTCTGGAGATAGATTTGCATTGCTGGATGCTTTTAGTTGTTTTCGATTTTGTCGAATCGATAGCCTCCAGTGTACGAAAGCGAGTTTCTAAGAATTGTTTTAGAGTGTCAAAAGAAGGCAACTTATTATCACTGGCGATTTGTTGTTCCCAGAGCTGCAAGGAGTCTCTAGGCAATTTCCTAGTCACGATATAAATTAGCATTAGATCAAAGATATCTTGTACATCTAAATTTTGTAGGTTTTGGACACTTTCTGTAGTAGTGTCGAGTAATTTTTTAACGGAATCGGCGTTTTCGCTAGCTTGGGCCTGATTAAACAATTTGTCGAGCTGAACGTGTACTAACATTCTTTTATTGTCAAACCGTTCCTTCAAAATGTTCCAAGCTGTCTCATAATTGAGGTCTGTGATTGCAAAGCCTTGAATGAGTTGCGCAGCCTCACCTTGGGTACTTGCCTTCAAGTAAGTAGTTTTTCGGCATTAGACAAGTTTCTTTTATTATGTATGAGGGCCACAAAAAGATCGTGGAATGACGTCCACTCGACATAGTTTCCGGAAAAGCTTGGTAATGAAATGCGAGGGAGTTTTAGCGAAGTTTCTACTCCTGGATCAATATTGGCGTTTAATCCAGGGGAACCCGATGGAGCACAATTTTGTATAGGAGGGGTGGTTTTCGAAGTTTCCGCTGATGATATCAGGTCTTCCAATTCACCCACGTGAAGCAGGTATACTTCCTCTATTTCCATGAAGGTTGGTCCTGATACATAGTCAGCTACGGCTTCGATGGGTTTTTCCTCCGCAGCCGCATCTAACAAGATAGAATGATTGATTGAAATCTGTTCCCACAACGAATTCACGCGAGCAAGACGCCTTTTAAGATACTGGGTCGTCTTTCGTGTTTTCGAGTCCTTTCCATAATTTCTGAGGGAGTTTTGTAGATCCTCGACTAATAATTCTTGTTTTTTTATAAGTTTATCCATGATTGGATTCAGCGATAGTTCGACGATAAACTGATTAAGACCTTGATGATGCAGGCAGTTCTCTAAGTCACATTAAAATCACTGAGTATATTTATTATACCGGAATCTTGACTATAATCCGGCTCGAAGGACCAAAATGTTTAGGGCTTCGATAGCCTCTTTATAAAAACTCAGTGAGTGAATGAGACGTTAGAGAAAAAGACTGCAGTGCTAATTCAATATTGAACAATTTATTATAATCTTCTTCAATTAAACTTACTAACTAAAATTATTAATATAATTCAATCTTTCGATTTTAAATTTACAAACTTTTTCCTCTGCTCTGAAGTTTCTTCTAATTTCGGATAGTCGTGTCTGCAGAACCTTTGGTTGTTGTAAAGCTTTCTCCTTGTATAGTTGATATTCCTTGAACTTTGGATGGTCGTGACTGTAGATATCCCTGACTGTGGTGTGGAACTTTGCTGGAACTTAAATTGATTTATTAATTTTGATATTTGCATTAGCCTCAGGGCAACTAATGCAATCAAGAATTTATATTAGCTCAATGCGGCTAATATAATAAGAAATTCACATTAGCTCAGAAACGTCTAATGTGACCAAGTTGAGATCACTAGATTTGATATCTCTTCTACCTCATAGACGTATAGAAGATCAAGAGTGATCTGAGCTTTTGGTCTACGCGTTCTGGTATTTATTTGCTCCACTGTCATGCGTCAGTGGAACCTGGTGGGTAGCTTCGAGATCTGTAATGCGTCAGTGGAACCTGGTGGGGAATCGCAGAACTCTGTTGCAAGTTGTGTTTCCCTTTGTGTTTGTGCTGTTTGACATTTGACATGTGAGTCATCTATTTTTTGAATTTTGGTCCGCCATCTTGGCTGCCATTTTGAATTTTGAAAATCTGACCGCAGATTCGTAATCAGCGACCAAAAAAACCCCGATAAACAAGTGAAAATTGGTGACGTTTCAAAAATATCCAGGTCAAAGGGTTCAATAAACATTAATGATTATAAACAAATACTTATAATTTTGGAAATCTTTGTTAGAGTGACTTCTCCCGAACATTTTGAGACCAATAACGTCAATTTCAATGATGGGGTATTTGAGAAATTTAATTTTAAAGTTTTTTACTATTTTTTGACCTTGTGACATCGAATTCGAAAATATGTTTATGTTTTTCAGCAAATTTGTGTATAAACAACCCCTCTGACCTGAAAACATGTAAAACCTATCAAAAACGTCGACCCCAACGAAAGATATAGATCCAAAATCAAAAAAGAAAGTCAAAATTCATGAAAATCCCGAAAAAACACATTTAATTTTTATTGGTCAATAGATTAATGAAAAATTTCTAAAAAAATTTTTTTTGTAGTCTTAAATAGTTGCCCAAAGTCCCTGAAAAGTTTCACCCAAAACGGAGGGGGTCGAAAAATTTTGTCCGATTTGACGTGGAATGTCCCATATATATTTGCTTTCGGTTGTAATTATTTCGATATATAGCAAAAGTGTATTTGTGGTATTCAAATAGGTGAATTATGTATGAAGTTGTCCTATAATAATTGAATCTGTACATTTAACATTAAGGCTTGTCCTTGGAGTAATAATTTTAGTAATAGAGATAGCTTTGTGTGTAAAGTTCAATCATTGTTCGAAAAAGCAACTTGCTTGTGACAAGAAAGATATTGTTAATATTAATCATAAAGTCGAAAAGGGACTCGTTTTGAGTACTCTCCAATTGTAATGTACAAGTTCATAACACTAGTTTTGCTTTACTAATATACGAAAAACAACTTCCCTGTAACTATACATGTGTAACAATCTTATACTGTGTACAAGAATATAAATTAATTAATTAAAAAAAAGAAAAAAAGTGTTTTAAAGCGTTGTTGTTCAGTGTTGATAAAAACGAATAAATTGTGTGATCACCAAGGTATATAACTCAGAGTGCATAAACAAAGTTATACCTAAATATATAAAAATACACAAAAATATATAACAAAATTGGCGCAGCCGGTAGATCTGGGTGCGCTATCAAAAGTTGTTAATACTGTCGGTCTAGCCTCCTTTGACCTCCAACCCAAGGCCGAGCCTGACTTGGGGGCAGTGTTAGCGTCCGCAGCTACGGCGCGTAAAATATCCCAGATCCTCCACGAATCAACGCTCGGGGGTAATCATCTATAGATGCCTCTGCTCCAGGCGAGCACGCATTTACCCCCCCCCCCCCTAAAGTTTTAAGGATACGCCCTATGTCAGAGGGCCAACCAGGGGACATCCATAATTTAGAAACTCCCCCACCGAGGGATAATAACCTAACAGCAAGCCCTTGAACAATTCCCGGGTCCAACGACATCAGACCTCAACACCAACAGGCAGGCAGCACATCAACACCCACAACTGCAGCAGAATCACCACGGAAGCTGAGAAGCGGCACCATCCTAGGGAATACAGCAACTCAACAAGTAGGTTTTAAGTTAAGCTTAGATAAAATTTTGAAGAGAGCGCTCGAGACAGGTGACATAAATATCACCGCGTGTCAGACAGTAGAACGAGAAACAAAAAGAACTTGCGAAAGCCGCCTGACACAAATAGAAAACCTAAAACAAAGCACTCTCAAATTTAGAGAGGATTTAATCAAGTTTCAGTCTCTCGAGCGCCCTCTTCAAGGCGAAAGCCTTAATATAGAAAATTCACAATATTTAGAATTAAGTGAAAAAAATTGTGAAGCCGACGACACCCAGTCGCCTACCGATAGCCTTACAGAGGATCTTCTTAATTGGGTAAGTGTGTCCCTCACAGACTCCGCGAAGGACCTTACCCTATACGGAGATCAAAAAGACCATACAGTAAGGGAGAAAAAGGAGCTCCTACTAGACACAGCAATGGCAGACGAATACATGAAAGTCGCCAAAACAACTGCACAGCTGGTCCCACTATTTTCTGGCGGGCAAAGTCCGACCCTGACGACCGAGCTGCAAATGTTCATAGGCTGTTGTCGTAGAGTTCTGCACTGTCTCACAGGAACTGAAAAGGAGGCCTTTATTCAGATTCTCCATACCAGACTTCGAGGCGACGCATACCAACTAATAGCCTCAAGTCAGCCAGCCAACTTCGAGGAAGCCGAAAAGCTCCTCAACCGCACTTATTTGCCTAGGGAAACTTATCAGGAGTTAGTTAATAAACTAATAACACTCCGACAGTACCCTATGGAACCCCTCACAGCGTATACCACGCGCATAAAACAACAACTGTCTTTATGCATAGAAGCCGCCACAACTAAATACGGCGAAGCAGCATCCCAAGTCAAAGTACAGTTAAAAGATTTTGCGAAAAGCTCATTAAAAGGAGGGATCAATAACCAACACTTATGCCAGTACTTGCTGGCAGCAGGCGATGACGACCTGGATAATTTAATCCAAAAGGCCCTGGACATGGAGAGACTTCAGCAAACAACACTGAACATCCATGCCCAGTACCAAAGTTCATCAGTCCTGCCAATATACAGTCAAGGTGGGCCAAATATATCAACCCTCAACCTGTACAATAATCCATATACGCTGGCTTACAATAATGGTCCTTATACATATCCATCGCAGTCAGGCCTAAACGGCTCCACTCCTCTACAAACGACACATTCACTCTACTCCGCCCAACATAACACCGCCGCCGTCATCACTCCGCCCAGTATCACATCACCAGAACATAACATTCCACCCCAAGCAACACTAGCTAACTACAATCTTCCCCTGCCCAATACCCAACAATCGATTGTAACAAATATACCTGTCCCTACCGCAACTACCACAATACCTCAGGTGACACAATTAACGCCAACGCCTCAGAAATCTCAAGGCAATCCGTTGGCAAATGTCACCTGTAGTTACTGTCGAAACAGGGGGCACACATATGCAGATTGTATTAAAAGGAAGAATACTCCCTATTGGACCATTTGCAGAACGACAAATCACGATGCACGGGATTGTCGCCGCCCACCAGAGCGCTCACGACCGAACTTCCCTAATAACGGTCATTTCCCCGAACAGCTCCCCAACAACAGTAATGGCGGTAGACCTTCACAATATAATAATGGTTATCCGCAAACTAATCAACCACAGTCACTGCCCCGTTCACAACCGCCACATAATCAAAACCAGGTAAGCAACAACAATCGCCGAGTATTCAACATACGCCACACATGCGATTTCTGCGGAAGGCGGGGCCACCAGGCAGAAGACTGTCGACAAAGGCAGCGATGGGAGAACTCACAATCGGGAAACTTCCCAGAGTCGGACCAAATACCCCCGGCCCGACATTAAACACTAACAAAAAACCAAATGGGGGACCTCAGGCCTCAACTAGTACAAACCCACTAGTAAAGCCTCGGTCACGATACGAGCGGCGAGCGGCTAGCGGTGAGCGGCAGAGCGGCACAGCGGCGATTCTGAGCTTTATGTTTGTATAGTTTTATATGGAAAACGCTTGAATCCGGCCACGATACGAGCGGCGAGCGGTGAGCGGCAGAGCGGCAATACTGAAGTGCCGCTCGCCGCTAATCCGAGACATTAAATTTTTTTGGTGCCGCTCGCCGCTCTGTTATTATTTTGTTGTAGCAATGGAAAAAAAGTGTAAAAAAATATTGTAAAAGATGGCTTATCTTGCCCAGAATGTAATTAAAGGTTTCAATTGCCATTCTCGTGTATTCGAAAACACGAATTTTGTCTTTTCTAAACCCGAAAGATGGATGGTGATATTCACCAAACCTTCTTCTTCGCTCGTTAATGGGATGAATTCCATATTTCCTATTATAAATTAATTTATTGAGAATACGCCTTTTCAACAAAATATTATCACTTAAACTTCATACTTTTAGCATATGTATCTTCCGGAGATAGCTTTTCTACTACTGAAGAAGTCGAATCGCCGCTCGTATCCTGGCCACCACCGCTCTGCCGCTCGCCGCTCACCGCTCACCGCTCGCCGCTGGCCGCTCGTATCGTGGCCGAGGCTTAACTCTCCCGCTCGACATAAGCCTCAACGGCAAAACACAACTAGTGGTGGATACAGGCTCTGAGGTTACAATACTAAAAAAGAATAAGCTTCGACAAAATGTCACCATAAACCCTTCTCAAAAGTGCACGCTACAAACGCCATACGGTAAAGGGAAGACTCTCGGAAGTTGCCAAGGAAACTTCAATTTGAAAACTCCAATTCCTTGCACTTTCCAAATAGTGGAGAACATGCCAGAGATTCCCAAAGATGGCCTTCTAGGAAACGACTTCCTCTCCCAGCACTGCAACGTTGAGGGTCCTAACAAGACACTACGATTTCCTCGCACGGAAATTAACCTAACCGTTAACTTCTCTGTGATAAAATGCTATAGGTCGATTGCGACTCAGAATAATTATTTATTAATAATTTGTGCATGGGGTACGCCACAAGACACATATTCCCGGACGACCAAGAGCGTGCACAGCGCATTCAAAAAGTTGACGAGGAGATCAACCTTGATCATCCACTAACGACCGAAGAGAAGAGGTCCATAAAGGAACTATGTCACGAATACGCAGATATATTCCACTTAAAGGGAGATAAGCTCACGTACACCGACGCTATCTCCCACGAAATTCCAATGGTCTATGACCAAATTGTTAAACAAAAAATGTACAGACTGCCCGAAACACAAAGGCAGGTAATTAACGAACAATTAGAAGAAATGCTGGACAACGACATAGTCAGTAGGTATTAGGGCGGTTTGCGGTGGGAACCAAAACCGGTTTTGGAATGTGGGTCAAGGTGGTTGACCGGTTGACAGGTCATTAATCACTTGTAATTATGGTAAGTGGGTGGCCAGACTTGTGGCACGACGAAAGGTGGAGTGCAGCGGAAGTATTAGCGATGACGACGGCGGTGGCGGGGCGACGGCAGGGGCGACGGCGAGGGCGGGGGCGACGGCGGGGGCGGGGGCTGGGGCGAATGTTGAGAACTCGATGGCTCGACGGGTACATCATGTCTATGGGAGGTGTAGAAGTAGTTAGTGGGCCCCCTGTAGCGTGGGAACTTTTTTCTAGGTCACGGAACTAGGTCAATCATCTGTCAGTGAAGGTGGGCTTCCAAACAAAACCTGAAAAACGACTAGGGAATGATCATAATAAAAAACAATATGCTACTTGTTGAACATTTTTATTTTATTTTCTAAAACCGGATTTATTATTACACTCAGTTGTGAAATTCTGTTTTTAAATCTAAATGTATCCACTGCATACTGCTCCCATGGTCCTTTCCTACTTTGTCTGTAACTTGTGGGTCTTCATTGAAACTTATTTTCTCCCTCATATCTGTTCATGGAAATAATAATGAATTGCTAGAACAAATAAAATACCAGCTAAAAATTTCAAAGTGTTGAAAGTCCAAAGAATGGTTTTTGATTTAGGTTGTTCTGTAAGTGGTGCTAGATGATCTTTGAATCGTCCGCATTCGTCTATCCTATTAGCATAGATACAGTGTGGTGAACGATGTCTATGATCGAAATCTATATCCGATGCGCAACTCATAGCATTTATCTGCAGAGAACAAAAGTAACATTGAACACGGTCTTTGATGTTGTTTGTGTAAAAAAATCCACTTCTCGCTAGCTGGTCTGCTGTATCTAAGTCTATTGCTAGATTATCGAATTTTTTCAAACGATTGTATTCTTGTTTCAAGTTTAACATTTTGAATGAGTGTAACAGGTTTTATATCACGTCTTTTATATCAATCCAAGTATTGTGTTTTGATGGAAAACCAAGCAACTTCACTAGAACCTGATTACCGCGCCTTTTTATAACCTTTTCTACTAAATAGACATCAGGGTTTTTCACTCGAGCAATTTCCTGTTCATAAAATCTGCCTTGAATTATATTTCCTTGGTAATCTTCTAGAATATATGTTGTCGGGTAAACAGGTTTAACTTCTTTTATTTCAAAGATCTCTGTGGACCAATTATAGTATAGCCTTTTTCGAATACATGTTTATGGGTGTTTCTCTGTAAACTGGTAAATTTTTGCAAGAAATCTGTCCCAGTAACTTTTTTACGTGAATATGAAAAAAAAAATATACAATTAAATAGATATCTATCGGGTGGATAATAAACAGTAAGGGACCCAAATATATTTGTTTTATTTTAGGACTTATTGAGTAAATTTAAAAAATTCATATGTCAGAGGACTGTATATATAAGTGAAATGAGCATTTATTAGTAGTATATATACTTTAAAAACATTCCTCATGACGCATATATATAAAAATAAAACAGTCTTCTTTGGTAGTTCCAAGTTCTCTGTGTAGTTCCAAGTAAACTTGTGAACTTTTATTTCTTCCTTAGACACTTTCTTCTTTCTCGCGCCATGATTAAAAGATGGTTATAGACCTAAAACAAAGGCAAAAGTACAATAACAGTGCCCTAATAAATGAAACAGTCTCCTGTTTCTGTATGTAGCGGGGGACTGTTGACGGGGACTGTTGGCAGGGGACTGTTTAATTTGTGTAATTGGTACGGTACCATAAAATTCCTTCATTATGACTTTATTTTGTTATATAGAAACAATATAAGCCATCTTATTTAAAACTATGCACAATAGAGAAAACTGGAACACTTTAAAAAAAGAAAAATAACCCTTAGCAGAGGACTGTCGAATGTTGCGTACCGATACGCGCATGTGCCCCTCTAACTCTTGTAACACTAAACAAAATGAGGTATAGCTACTTTTGGGGGTAACAAAGCTAATTTCATGTCGTTCACGTTTCGTTACGCCCATTAACAAGTCTGTCTTTACTGTAGATGGCCTGATGCGTAACTCGAAACTTTGGCAGGGGACTGTTCATGAAATTCGGGGACCAACTTTAGGTTAAATTAAACTAATCAAAAAATAGTTTAAATAAATTGATATTAGAGTCTAATAGCATATCATTTCATATTGATTAGATTGTGTTATATAAGTTAATTGTTTTTAAAATATTAGTTCAATTAATGAACTCAATAGAAAATATTTTGGTTTGGGGACCGGCTAGGGGACTGTTTTTAGACCTAAAAAATACGTTATTGAAACCATATAGGTTTTTAAGTGAGATATTTTCTATATTGTATACTGTAGTTTAGATAGTTATAAATTGAAATTTGCAGAAATATAAATATTTCTCACCATAGTTTACGTAATATTTGCCAAGGACAGCGATTTTACCACTTTGGTGAGAAACACCCTTATGTCTACTTATACGAACAAAATCACCTGCTTTGTATTTAGACTTTGACTTTATTTTGGGGTAATTATACACTGATAATAAACGTTTTTCGTTATGCAGCCCAACATCTACAGGTCTCATCTTAATCGTACGATGTTTTGTTGTATTGTAGTCTTCTGTCAACTTGGTTAACATGCTAATCCAGTGATAATTACCATTCATGCTGAATTCTTTCCACATCATATTTTTCAAAGTTCTGTTAAATCTTTCTACAATTGAGGCTTTCAGAGTACTGTAGCTGAAATAATGGTTTATTTCGTAATCTTTCATTAGTTGACGAAACGGTTTATTAAAAAACTCTTTTCCATCATCGGTTTGTAAATTTCTTGGAATCCGTCCTGTATTAAAAATCGAGTGCACTGCTTTTACAACTTCAGATGCCTTTTTAGATTTTAAAGGCAATGTCCATGCATACTTTGAAAAGGTTTCAATTACAGTGAGAAGAAAACGAAACCCCTGATTTTTTGATGAGTAAGAACCCATTTCGACCAAGTCTGCCTGCCACAAATCATCTATATCTACCTTTGGTAGTGACATGTCGACGTTTAAAATTTTTTCGCACTGGTTTATGCAGTTCTTTGATTATCTGTCTTCTGCTCATTGTGCAGAATGTATAAATACCTGCAGGTGAATGACCAGTTTATATACAAAGCAAAAATGATCAAGTTTAATCACCCATTTACAATGATAGTTGCGGGGCCTTCGGGATGCGGCAAAACAACATTTATAAAAAATCTTCTTAATACTAATCAGGTATTTATAGAACCGCAAATTAGAAAAATTATATGGTGTAATGCAGAACACGGTGCACTACCTACGGATATCAAACTGCAAAACATCGAATATTTAAATGCTATACCAGAGGAGTTTGTAAATCATGAAAACGAGCCAACATTGATTGTTATAGATGACATGATGTTAAACGGATTTAGTAAACAAGTTTGTGAACTCTATACTAAGGGGTCTCATCATCGTAACTTCTCAGCAATTCTTGTGACACAAAACGTATTCCATCAAGGAAAATTCAGTCGTGACATATCGCTCAATTGTAAATATCTTGTTGTGTTTAAAAACCCTAGGGATAAAAGCCAATTTACCCATCTGGCCCGACAAATTTACCCAGAAAATAGTTATGAACTCGTGAGAATATATAAAGAGATAACTCAAATACCTTACGGGTATTTGCTTATTGATTTAACTCAAGACATTAACGACATCTTAAGATTTCGAACTGATATATTTAATAAACACTTTGTAACCTGTTTTTGTCCGCAAAATTCTTTAAATGGTAAGAATGGTGTCACGAATGAAACGATTAAGGAAAACAAGCATATGCTATATGTGCTTAAAAAGGCTAAACCAAATCTAAGAAAGTCCATCATACAAAATGCCGACCCTGAGGTAATAAAAACTCTTTGTGAAATTACGCTCAACACCATAAAAGGTAACCACATGCCGCATGGAAATATCTACAAATCACTGTGCAAGTATCAAAAGGACATGCGTAAATTGATTTGCGCAAAGAGATCTGTTGCTAAACAGCGTAAAATACTAGTGCAACGAGGAGGTTTTTTACCAGTTTTATTAGGAAGTGTACTACATATCAGGAGTTATTGGCTCATTAATTGAAAAATATGCATAGAAATAATGGACTTAACAAGATGCTACTTCTGTCGCCAGAAGTTTACAACAGGCTTAAAGATGAAATTGAAATGACCGCAAATCAGTACATTTTTGATAGAGCAATGAATAAAATACTGCAGAATAAAGACATAAATGATTCAGAAAAATGGTATAGCTATCGAAACCAACTAATTTCATTTTTAAATCACAATCGGAAATCCAAACGAACGTTGGATAAAGAAACAAATTTTTACTTGCCACGTGAACATATTATCAAACAAAAAAGTTTAAGAGATAGTACCACACAAACGAAAATTATTTTTAAAGATGATGTATTAACACAGACTTCACCACCACCAGAAAAGGATTTCCTAACTGAAGAAGAAGTCTTTGAAGAAGCACATAACATAACCCCGCCAAGAAGATCTTTATCACCAGCCGCCAAAAGACGATTATCAGCTAGCGGAATAGCAAAAACTCTAAGGCCACCACCAAAATTACTAAGAACAACATCTGCACCTAATGCACGTGAAAAGGATTATAAAATAATCACAGCAGAGGATGGTGTAACGCAGTATACTGTACCTACTAATATGACTGCCGATGAAGCTAGCGAACATATAGAAGAATTAGAACAAAGTGAAAAACAAAAAGCAGTCCAGAAACAGTCTATATTAATACCCTCTCCGCTAGAATCTGGTCAATATATGCTTTCATTTCCTTTACGTAAGCTCGGTGTTAGACAGAGTGAGCGTCTGAAGACTAAAAAGGATAGAACTACAAGTACGTTGGACATTGCTTGGGAAAGACTGTAAACAATGCCAGTGGAAATAAAAGAAAATGATTTTTACGTAATGTCTTTTAAGTAATAACTCTATGCAATTTTACCCGGAAAATACGCTATCGGCTTTTACAAATGCACTTGCTAAACCATGCAAGTTTCATGGGAACTGGCGTGTTGGAATAACTGAAATTGCATTACCAAATTTTGAAATAACAAAACGTGCAATCTCCAACAATGGGGGAAATGTGCGTAAACGAGTGAGGCGTGAATATGACCAGTTAAAGGAAACTAGAAAGCAGCATCAAAAGGATTTTAAAATACTTAGCATCAAAATAAATGCAAATGTAAAACTTGAATGGACACCAGAAAATCTTGAACAAGTTAGTTACAGACCTGGGCAAATAAACCTTTCAGCATTTTTATTAACATTTTATAATGCAGTTACACCTTCATGGTATACCATGTACTTGAATGATGTTAAATCGAAAATGTGGAAGCGCTTAGAAGATGACCACTTTAATGAAGTTATCCCTGAAATAAAGTATAAGCAGGAGCCAGACGAATACATATTACACATACATCAGGGAAAAAAGACTTCAGAAAACGTTGTTTTAAAATATAAGAACTATGAATCAATTGAAGATTTTGTTGATGATGTATTTGGTCAAGTTCCTAGGAAGAATAGAAAACATCCTGTTTTGAAGAATACAATAGACAATTATACACATCTAACGGCTAGCATAAAAACAGCTGAAAATAAAGAGAAAAAAGGTAGTGAAAAGAAGCATGATGTATTCGAACTCCGTTTAGAGGAATTGGGTGTTACGATAAAATTAAAAAAAACCACTACCCTCACACTTGAATGTTAAAGATCTCATGACATTGCTTTTAGCCAATTTACACTTTGACGATAAACAACTTAGCGAGGAAGAAAAACATAAACGAATTATTGAAATTAAAAATACAATTTTTGAAATATTGAATAGACTGAAGAAAGATTCACTCAAAGCAAAGACACCCGAGCAACGGAAAATAACTAAAAACAGTGAAATTTTGCTGGTCCCATATGAAAAACAAAGGCGAATTTTTATCTACACCAGTACCTATTAATACAAACATAGAGAATCTGTCAAACTTCATCACAGATGTATTTCTACAAACACCTGAAAACAAACGTAATCCTGATGCATTGTTGACAGAAATAAAAGAGTCATTTGACACTGCGGGCTTACGCCAAGAGCATATGTCAATAATGGAAAAAATTAATTCTCTTGATACAATAATTAAAGAATTAATGTTGCGATTACCAAGAAGTACACAAGAAACTACAAAAAATTGCTCTGAGAAAAATATAATGCATATATACACTGATATTATTCAACCTAGCGCTATAGGCGACAAACTAGTAAGATATCTACGAATAAGACCGATTCAAGAGTGTGGTACTATATTAAGATTTGAACATGTAGAATACTGTCCCACTGAAAAAACTTTTATTGAAAGTATTTCTATAAAAATAACTGACCATCTGGGTGAATCAATTGATTTCAAACCAAGCTACATTCCAACCTATGTAATGCTTCATTTTAAAAGACAATAAAAAAACTATAAATATTCACACAACAGACTGTTCTTGCATAGTATAAATAGAATTACAAAATGGACTCCTATTACACACGTTATTATTTAATACAAAGCGGTGGCGGTCTGTCAGATATTGGAGAGTTATATCGTGGTCCACTTATTTATCAACGTGGAAGAGGAGTCGGTAGCTTTTTCAGTGCATTATTTCGACACTTAAAACCTCTAGCTACATCAGGATTAAAAACATTAGCACAACAGGGTGTAAAAACAGGACAAGCTATAATACAAGATAAAAACATCAACAAGTCAGTTAAAGATATTATAAAAGAACAAGGTCGAGTTGCTGTCCAAGATTTAGCACAGAAAGGTATAAATAAACTGTTTGACAGCATGAAGGGTTCAGGTATAAAAAGACCCAATCCGTTTACAACTTTACATTTAAAACCAGCTGTTAAACGCAAGAGACGTGGAAAAACACCTAAGCGCACGGGAAATTTCAAAACTAAAAATCAAAGAAAAGGAATAAAAGCAAGAGTTTTAAAAACACAACGAAAGGTACCTAAACATATACTGGACATATTTGATAAATAATGTCGTACAAGGAATGCATGAAATCAGAGCTGGATCTTTTTTCAACACCACCAGTTCAGAGCAATATTTTGAAAACAGAAGTAGCATATAAGCCAATAGCCTCACTCGACAATTCCTCCGTTCTAGAGTTTGTAACTTTGGACCATGGAGATACATACCGTGATTTATCCAGCATCTATCTTCGTTTAAAATTGCAATTAATTAAAATAAAAGATGGAAAAGAAGAACTTTATTCAAATGATGTCGATGCTCCAGGTTTAATAAACAACATTTTACACTCCATATTTCGTCAGTGCACCGTATATTTGAATGGAAAACCAATTGCTCAAACCGACCACAATTACAATTATCGCGCTTATATTGAAAATTTATTAAATTATGGTAAAGATGCTGCACCCACCCATTTTGAGTCGGTCGGCTGGTATCTTGACAAATATGACACGGAAATTGCAGATATCGATAAACCCGTCACTGAATTACATCAAGGCTATTTAGATCGTCAGAAACTTTTCAATAAAAGTAATGTAGTTGAATTGATGGGGAAAATCCATACTGATTTGCTTAATCAGGATAAGTTGCTATTAAACGGTGTCGATTTACGTGTAGTTTTATCGCTTGAAAAACCAGAATTTTATATTTTATCCAAGGACGGGGCCGACTCACCACAATTAAAAATCTTAGATGCAACCATGTACATGAACCACGTAACCGTCAACCCGAATATTTTATTAGCACATGAGACAGTTCTACAGCGTTCGAATGCCATATACCCGTGCAAGCGAGTTGAAGTTAAAAGCTATACTATTCCCGCAAACACATTCACACTTTCACTGGATAATATTGTCATCGGACAGTTACCGAACTTAATAATTTTTGGAATGGTGGACAATGATGCTTACACGGGCAGAGGAACAAAGAACCCCTTCAACTTTAAACATAACATTACCAGATTCAATTTATCAGTGAATGGCGTGCAGATACCAAATCAACCTCTCGAATTTGACTACTCAAAGGAAAATCCGATTAGTACACGCGGATACAATTCATTATTCAGAGGAACAGGTATTCATTATTTCGATAAAGGTCATCAAATATCCAAGAAATTATTTGACAAGGGATGTTTTCTTCTCGCTTTCGATTTAACAACAGACAATTCATATAACGCGACTTGCGGCAATTTACTAAATCAGGGAACAGTTTGAAGGAAAATTTAGAGACGCGTTAAAAAATAGTGTGACATGCATTGTATATGCCGAGTACGATGGAAGCATTGAAATTGACAAGGATCGAAATGTTTACACAAATTTTTAAATCTATATAAGGTGGATACGATATGTTCCAACTGTTAGTTGGCAAATTGCTTTACTATAGTAACAATGAGTTGTTTAATAAATGCGGAATACTTTTGCGGAGGTAAATTTACCTTCTTTAAAAAAGTCTATTTAGCTGGATTCACTGTACAAAATAAAACGTTTACAAAGGAAATAATTTTTAAATATCCAACATCTAGTTTGGAATGCGGTGAACAACAATCAAGTAAATTTGGTAATCTTGAACTAAAACGTATGGATGAAGACCTTATAAAAACTCTAGCGAAATTTAAGACAATCTTTGTTCGTGGTACATCAACTAAGGAGTTTATAAATAACTATATTACATCTCTCACCAAGGTCATTGACTTAGAAGCAGCATTTACCCGTGAACAAGAATGAACACGATCGAACTTGCAACTGCATTGACAAATAATCGCGTAACAAACAAGTTTTTTAGAGGAGTCTTCCCCTGCAACCATCTACCACAAAAAATAAAAAAACCCGCATGCGTCATAGCTAATACGGATCCATCACATAAAGACGGAACTCACTGGGTTGCATTTTATTTCCCGAAACAAGGTCCTGCAAAGTACTTTGACTCATTTGGAAGATATTAAATTACACGTACCATTTGGACGACTGCCATAACCGGTAATACTCGGCTTTGACCAAACATCGTTCGAGGCGAAAATAGTATTTCAGCGTCATGGACTCATCCCAATATCAGCATCCTATCCCGAATGGACATCTATTTACAACTATCTTGGTGCTTTAAAAACGAAAATGGAAAATTCATCTTCAGCAAATCAGACGAAGGAGTACAAAATCCCCATTGGTAGTGGCAGCATCACTCAAAGGCAAGCAGAACTTTGTAAATTATTTGAAATGCTGAAATTTTTAAACATCGTTATGTACCACAATAACAATGCTTCAGAGAGCGTGAAAGAATATTATAAGAAGTACATTGAAAAATGTAAAGAAAAAAAATGTATTAACATTAGCATGTGAAGATTTTTTTATTCCAAGTCGAACATCTTATGTACACTAAAATTATTCTTGACTTTTTTATGAAATACCTTTGTATTTTATTGCAAATCTTGTTTTTGATACGATAAATTTTGACTGCAAATAAATAAATGAAATACAACTAAAAAATTCTTTTATTTAAAACATTTATTCACTAGCATGTACAAATAAATATTAAAACAATTTTGTACGGCACATCTTAGAGTAGGTAATTTTCCATGTATCGTGCAGAAAGCTCCAAAATTTTCCAAGTTGGCTAGTTTTGGTATTTCCAATTGGTTTATTTTCGCTTCCGAAAGGTATTTCTGAATAAATTTCTCCTTTTCTAGTCCTTTCACGTAAATTGTTGCATTTGAATAATTCGACAGTATCTTGGGTAATTCGTTGTAATTAATAATGCCGCCGTTCCATCTTAATCCATTTATTTTTCTAAAGTTGAAATCATTTTGCCAACGAGCTTTTGACGGTAGTTAATTATACGGGTATGGAGGCATAAAATAGTATAAACTTGGTATGAGCGACCCGTGATGCAAGACGGACAGCTCCTTAGCAAATAGCTGTCCGTTAATTCCACTGACAAATTGTACATCTAAAACAACTCTATCGGAACTCATAACTTTAACTACTCAAAGGAAAATATCAAACTATTTGAATATATTTATTTTAAAGCTTTATATAAGCTACTCGAGTGTTTTATTATGGGGTGTCCGATCTTTTTCCTCCGTGATCTTTTCCGCTGCCTTGGGGCAAATGGACTGATGTTACTTCCAAACAAAATGTGTCAGTGCTTGCTCCTTCTGAATTGCTCTGGAAGATTTTCGCAACCATTTCCCAGATGTCACTAGTTTTTACATCAGATGCTAACTTATAATTTATCCATCCAGGGCCTCTTTCCCTAAAGCTGGCACCGCAAAAACTAATACCAACGTAGTCATTTGGTTGGATCGCCGTCATCACATGCTGAATAATGTCTTCAATGCTGCTCGTAAACCATGTTAAAGGTTCTACATTCCTTGGCGTGTCATTGATTTTAAATTCAATTTTGCGACCCCTCACATTGAAACGTTTGTTGTGGGTTATTATATCTCTAATGATGCTAAATTTAGCCATTTTTCAACAATGTTTTCTAAGCTATGCCAAGCACGCACGTTGCATATTGCTTTTGTTTCTCTGTTTATATAGGAGCTCGAAGGCACAATAATGAATAATTAATTAATGGATTAATAAAAATCTGGTATTACAAATCCATTTAATTTTCCCGCATTTAAATGAAAAACGTATCATGTGCAATTCTTTTCTCTTTCACACTTTGTTTTGCATTTAATCTTACCCCGCGCTGAATCTCAGCTAGCAAAAAGTGTATTTTTTACCCGTCCCGATATTTTATGAATGTATCAAGTTCATTCATTCACTCGGTTTCATAATTTCAGATAGTAACAACCACAACCACCATGCAATACTCGCCCAGAATCATCGGCATCGAAAGTATCCACAGTGTCTGGCTGTGGAGCATGGGGCACATGCGCAGGCACCTGTCATGTACCCTGCAAACACTACAAGTTGAGATCGAGGTTTTTAAATATTGGCGATGTAAATTTAACTAAAAAATCATATAAAACATTAATTTTATTAATTTAACATAGTTTTAATAATTTAAAATATTAAAGACTAGTTGATAAAATGTTTGCAAGGTAGTTATGTGATAAATCCACGAGTCTTGCATTTGTTTACCTTCATCATCCACAGTGTCTGTCTGTTCAGGTTATAACAAAAACAATAACCATGCAATAGTTGCACTGCAGCACAACCGCTGTTTTTGCCGCTCAAGCTGCTACTGCAGTTTTTGTTTTTGTTTCGCTTTTTCTTTCTTTTTCATATTCGCGGGCTCTTGCAGTTGTGATCACGATCATGTCCACGTTATTTTCATCGGCTCACTGGTTCGCAAGATCTAAAAATAGATTTTCACAACTGCATATGTACACAAGTAAACCGATTCTATCCAACTGTCGTCTTAGTCGAGTTGTCTACGGCGTTGGTTTTTTGTTCGCGATTTCCGTGGCGCTGGTTCGATTCCCAAGCAATGTGGGATTTTTCTGTGGAATAACTTTATTTATTTATTATTATTTATTAAGTACACATCTTTTAGAGTAAGAAAAAGCATTGACGGGTATAGACTTGTTGTACAGAGTGTAAGATCCGTGCTCTGCAGAGACCAGGGCACTTGCAAACCCGATAAATAGCAGCTTCCATCACGGCTCGGGCAATAGCTTTCACCAAAGTGTAAACAAGTATTTAATGTATTACCTGCCGACTACCCGCAGAATCCCCCGCCGCAGCCCCGCCGAGCCCGCCCCTCCCGCTGAGTCAAGCCACCGACCCTAACCCAGCATCACATACACACACGCGCATTCACTTGCCCTTTCTTTCTCTCGTACATTACCATGTGATGTCACAAACCAATTGGCACAGCGGAGAAAATCCAAGATGGCGAAAAAGGTGAATCTAGGGGTTATATGTAAAACCCCATGTTAAATTGCGCTAGAACCGGCATAGCTGTACCCATCCTCAAGTTCGAGCTATCCGGTTCTCAACATTCGCCCCCGCCGTCGCCCCGCCACCGCCGTCGTCATCGCTAATACTTCCGCTGCACTCTACCTTTCGTCGTGCCACAAGTCTGGCCACCCACTTACCATAATTACAAATGATTAATGACCTGTCAACTGGTCAACCACCTTGACCCACATTCCAAAACCGGTTTTGGTTCCCACCGCAAACCGCCCTAATACCTACTATAGTCCAACCAAGTAAGAGCCCATGGAACTCACCCTTATTAGTGGTCCCCAAAAAGGTTGGCCCTAATGGAGAGAAGAAGTGGCGCGTAGTTGTCGATTTTCGAAAAGTCAACGAAAAAACTATAGGCGACGCATTTCCTCTGCCACGAATAGAGGACATTCTACACCAACTCGGACACTCAAGATATTTCACTACCCTCGACTTGGCCAGCGGTTACCACCAAGTATAGTCCATTCAAAACGCGGGGGGGTGGTGTTCCAAAATAACACCGTTAAGAAAATCGAACCCTAAACGTTTTTGGGGTCGCTGATCACGAAAATCGAGGTCCCGCGGTCCCAAAATTAGGGCGTCACCCTTAAAAATGCAAAAAACACCCCTTTTTAGGGGGTTTTCGCGATTATTTCAGTAATAATGAAAAATAATGCGATGAAATGCACTTTTTTTAATATTTATTTGCGAAGGGGGTAGATTTATACTAAATTTAGGCGAGCTTAATGGTAAGGGGTACCCCAAAAAGGTTGAAAGTACCCCTACATTGGCGAAAAAAGGCAAAAATTGTAAAAAAAAAATATTCTTCAAGTTTTTGCTTCAAATTCGATTGTGGGCGTACTGTCAGGCAAAAATAAATTATTTTCAACTCTTAGGGGGTTAAAACTACCCCTACAATATAGTTAATTGAAAACTAGGGGGGGGGGGGGTGTTCCAAAATAACACCGTTAAGAAAATCGAACCCTTAAGGTTTTTGGGGTCGCTGATCACGAAAATCGAGGTCCCGCGGTCCCAAAATTAGGGCGTCACCCCTAAAAATGCAAAAACCCCCTTTTTAGGAGGGTTTCGCGATTATTTCAGTAATACACTTTTATTTCAGTAATGCACTTTTTTAAATATTTAATTGCGAAGGGGGTTGATTTATACTAAATTAAGGCGAACTTACTATAATAAAAACAACTTTATATAAAAAAAGTTGATTTTTTTTTGCCTTTTGTTTGAAATTTGGTTCAAAAGGTATTATCAGCAAAAAAATTAATGTTTTCAACTCTTAAGGGGGTAAAACTACCCCCACATTAAAATTTTTAATTGGAACAAATTGAAATTTATTTTTGATGAAATATTATTAAAAAATTTGGAATTTTTTTTAACCCTCTTTCCTTCTGCCACCCGCCAGCCGCCCTGTCCCGCCCGCGCCTCTTGCGCCACACGCTTGCTGACGTCCCTCACCCACCCCGCAGTACGCCCACAATCGAATTTGAAGAAAAAACTTGAAAATTTGTTTTTTTACAATTTTTGCCATTTTTCGGCAATTTAGGGGTACTTTCAACCCTTACCATTAAGTCCTTACCATTAAGCTCACCTAAATTTAGAACAAATCAACCCCCTTCGCAAATGAATATTTAAAAAAGTGCATTAGTTTTCATTATTACCGAAATAATCGCGAAAACCCCCTAAAAAGGTTTTTTTGCATTTTTAGGGATGACGCCCTAATTTTAGGACCGCGGGACCTCGATTTTCGTGATCAGCGACCCCAAAAACCTTTAGGGTTCGATTTTCTTAACGGTGTTATTTTGGAGCACCCCCCTAGTTTTCAATTAACTATATTGTAGGGGTAGTTTTAACCCCCTAAGGGTTGAAAATAATTTATTTTTGCCTGACAGTACGCCCACAATCGAATTTGAAGCAAAAACTTGAAAAATATTTTTTTTTACAATTTTTGCCTTTTTTCGCCAATGTAGGGGTACTTTCAACCCTTTAGGGATACCCCTTACCATTAAGCTCGCCTAAATTTAGTATAAATCTACCCCCTTCGCAAATAAATATTAAAAAAAGTGCATTTCATCGCATTATTTTTCATTATTACTGAAATAATCGCGAAAACCCCCTAAAAAGGGGTGTTTTTTGCATTTTTAAGGGTGACGCCCTAATTTTGGGACCGCGGGACCTCGATTTTCGTGATCAGCGACCGTTTAGGGTTCGATTTTCTTAACGGTGTTATTTTGGAACACCATAACGCGCGTTTTGAATGGACTAGTACTTGTACTACGGCCACGCATGCCGTTCGGGCGAAAAGGAGCCCCGGCTACGTTCCAACGGCTCATGAACTATGTCCTCACGGGCCTGCAAGGCCTCGAATGTTTTGTCTACCTGGATGATACCGTCATCTACGGTAAAAACCTTGAGGACCATAATACTAAACTTCGGAGAGTCTTCGACCGGTTGAGGGAAAATAACCTAAATTACAACCAGAGAAGTGCCAATTCCTCCGAAAAGAAGTTGTTTATTTGGGTCACGTTTGCTCAGAAAAAGGAGCCCTGCCAGACCCACGCAAAACAGAATGCGTCCGGAAGTTCCCTGCCCCACGGACTATCAGACAAGTCCAATCGTTTTTAGGCCTTGCTAATTACTACCAAAAATTCGTCCCAGATTTTTCCAAGATAGTCCGACCCCTAACGAACCTACGCAAAGGCGTAAAATTTTCTTGGACACCAAAGTGTGAAGACGCATTCCAACAAATAAAACATAACTTAATATCCCCTCCACTGCTAATCTATCCAGATTTCGACAAGCCGTTTAACTTAACAACGGATGCAAGCAGTGAGGTACTCGGAGCAGTGCTCTCTCAGGGAGAAGTAGGAAAAGACCAGCCTATTGCATACGCAAGCCGCACTCTAAACAAGGCAGTACGCAACTACTCCACCATTGAGAAAGAGTTGCTGGCAATAGTCTGGGCTGTGAAAAATTACAGATGTTATCTATTGGGTCAGATATTTACGGTCTACACGGACCATAAACCCCTCAAAGGCGTATTCAACGTCAAAGACCCAACTACTCGACTAGTGAGATTCCATCACAAGCTGTCGGAATACGACTACACTATCGAGTACAAACCGGGAAAATATAATACAAATGCTGATGCACTCAGCCATATACCACAATTCGCAGAGGAGCCAAAAACCTTCACGGTAGAAGCTCAAGTTCACCAACCCGGAAAACACCTCCAAACAAAACAAGGAGAGGCGCCCAAGCAATGAAACATTATCACAAGGGCACAGGCGCAAAAGCAGAAAGACGACGAAAAGGACAAAAGAGCTAAGTCTCTAGAAGCCCCTCAGAGGAAGGGCCCAAACCGCCTGAGATCGAAGATGAAACCCCAGAAGACCCTCCCAAAGACAACAACCTCAAAGGGAAGAAGAAAGTTGAGGTCATTACCAGTCAGCAAGAGATAAACACAATTTTAAAAGATTACCACGATTCCCCCTTCGGTGGACACCAGGGAGTCGTGAAAACCTACAATCGTATTCGCCAAAAATATTGGTGGAGACGTATGTTCCGCGATATCTCCCGCTACATAAGAAGGTGCAAGAAATGCCAAACCATGAAGGCCTCTAGACAATTCCGAATGCCCATCGTTATCACGGACATTGCTGAAAAACCCTTCGATAAAGTCTATTTAGACATAGCAGGACCCCTGGAAGAAACACATTCGGGAAACAAGTACATCCTAACCTTCCAGGATAACCTAACCAAATTCGTCGATTGGTGTGCCATTCCCAATGGGGAAGCTCAAACGCGCACAAATCTTCTTCGACCAAATCGTCACGCGCTATCGTATACCAAAACAAATAGTCACCGACCAGGGATCAAACTTCCTGAGTGACCTTTTTAAAAGCATGTGTAAGCTGTTAAAAGTTAAGAAACTCCAAACCTCTGCGTAGGTTAGGTTAGGTTGAAATGGCTGCCCCCACCAGGGAGCCCACTTAGGCACGCCATTGGGCCCATTGTGATGCCATTCTGGTATTGGGACATAGTTCAGGCCATTTCAAGCCATTTCGAGCTTTTAATAAAGCGACAGAGTCTAGAGACACCAATATTTTGCAGCTCGCTCAATCCGTCAAGGAAAGGTGAGCCAAGTAGAGTCCCTCTTTTCCTTGCTAGGGCGGGACATGTACAGAGAAGATGGGAGATAGTTTCTTCCTCTTCTTCATTACCACAACTTCTACATAAGTCGTTGTGGGGGAGTCCTAATCTTTCGGCGTGTGGGCCGAAGGGACAGTGACCAGTCAGCACCCTTACCACGTGTCTTATCTCTTTTTTGTTCAACTGAACCAGAGATTTTGAACGCTTTGCGTCCAAAGTTGGCCACATTGCATGAAGAGTGCGACAAACCGTTGCTGTGGTCCATCTCAGCCCGGCTCGAGCTAAGCTGATTTTTCTCACAGCTAGTTTATAGGTGGCTAAGGGCATTCCCATTCGGGTTAAGTGGGGTGTCCTTTCCACTTCGGTTCCCTGTCTAGCAAGCTCATCTGCCCTACAGTTTCCCCTAATCCCACTGTGTCCAGGAACCCAACACAGTGTTATGTCAAACTGAGTGGCAGTCTCACACAGAGACCTGCGGCAGTTCAGAAGAGTCGTGGATGTTGTGACGACAGAATTAAGAGCCTTGAGCTCCGCCTGGCTATCCGATAGAATACATATATTCTTATGAGATATATTATTTATCTTCAACCATTCGAGAGCCTCCCAGATCACAGTGACTTCCGCTTGGAAGACGCTGCAGTGGTCGGGTAGACGAAGAGAGGTATTTATACGAGTATATAATGCCTCGGAAAAGATACCAGAGCCTACATTATTCCCAATTTTTGAGCCATCTGTGAAGAAACATAATGATCCAGTTGGGATAATACCATCTCTGGCCGGAATGATGGTATTGAAACCTTTCTCCAAGGTCCACGTAGGTGTAGTATAATCTAGGTTGTTCGCAGTGGTGGCGAATTTCCTAAGGATGGATGAATGGCCATATGAGTATGGAGTCCATCCAAGAGAAGCCTTTGTCCTGGCAGCCGTCCAGGCTGCCATTTGCTCGGCGTGTATATCCAAAGGGGTAAGATGCAATAAGACATCCAGCGCAGCTGTAGGGGTGCTTCTCATTGCACCACTGATACACAGCTCAGCTGTTCTTTGGACCCTTTCCAGTATCTTGCGATACGTAATCTTCTGTAATGCAGTCCACCATACCGATATGCCATGCACAAGTATAGGTCTGATTACGGCTGTATAGAGCCAGTGGACGATGCGGGGTTTAAGGCCCCAGTTGACTCCGATCGTTTTCTGGCATAGGAAGAGAGCTGTTTTGGCCTTATTTGCTCTTTCTATAAGATTCGGTCTCCACTTTAGTTTCCTATCGAGTATGAGACCTAGAAATTTCGCATCCTCCTTTATATGCAGTGTTTCATTACAAAGTCTTAAAGGAGGAAAATTGGGAAGTCTATGCTTCTTTGTAAAGAGCACTACTTCAGTCTTGGTTGGGTTGACGCCTAGACCCTTTGTAGTGGCCCAATGAGAAAGAGTATTCAATGCTTGTTGCATTATATCTCTTATTGTTGAGATGTACTTGCCGGTCACCACCAGCACAATATCATCCGCATAGGCCACCGTAGTGCACCCAGACTCCTTTAGAGTTATCAATACTTCATTGACTGTCATATTCCAAAGGAGCGGCGATAAGACCCCACCTTGGGGTGTGCCTCTTTTAACCCGTCTGACTTCTTCCGAAAGCCCCAGGCTAGACTTTATGACCCTGCATTCTTGCAGCTGATCAATAAAGGACCTGGAGCACCCATCAACATTCAGACGCTGGAGTGCCCTTGTGACCGCAGAGGGTTCAACATTGTTGAAAGCACCTTCAATATCTAAGAAAGCAGCCAACGTGAATTCCTTGAATTCAAGGGATCTTTCAATGACCGCTACCAAAGAGTGGAGAGCAGTGTCTACTGATTTACCTTTCGTGTAGGCATGCTGCGAGGGAGAAAGCAGTTTTTTATCAATGCTTTGCTTAACATGGATCTCCACAAGTCTTTCTAGTATCTTTAGGAGAAAGGATGTGAGACATATAGGTCTCAAGTCTTTTGGATTGTGGTAGGAGATTTTACCTTGAATTCAAGGGATCTTTCAATGACCGCTACCAAAGAGTGGAGAGCAGTGTCTACTGATTTACCTTTCGTGTAGGCATGCTGCGAGGGAGAAAGCAGTTTTTTATCAATGCTTTGCTTAACATGGATCTCCACAAGTCTTTCTAGTATCTTGAGGAGAAAGGATGTGAGACATATAGGTCTCAAGTCTTTTGGATTGTGATAGGAGATTTTACCCGCTTTCGGAATGAAAGCTACCTTCGCTTCTCTCCAGGATGTTGGAATGTAGCTTAGGCTAAGGGAGCTCCTATGGATGGCTGCGAGCCAATTCAGAAATAGGTCACTGACTTTCTGAATTTCAATGGGATAAATTCCATCTGGTCCCGGTGTTTTATAAGGCATGAAACCTTCTATGGGCCACAGGAGTAAATCCCTGTTTATCAATCTGTCAATGGTGCCTAAATTATGTGTGCTAGCTGGGCCCTCAAAACCTGTTTCTGCAGATGCAGCAAGAGATGTTGAGCCAGGAAAGTGAGTATCGAGTAGGAGTTTCAATGTCTCCTGACTGCTTGTGGTCCATGTACCGTCTGCCTGTTGCAGCATTTCTTGGCACATTGGGCTTTTCGAGAGAACTTTTCTCATTCTTGCGGCATCCGAAAAACCCTCTATTGTCGCACAAAAGGTTTTCCAGGATTCCCTTTTTGAGTTTCGCAGTTCATATTTGAACTCCCTGAGACGACTTTTGTAGTTGTCCCAGTCCGAAGCCAAATTAGACCATTTGGCCTTATTAAAGGCCTTTCTGATTTCAGACCTTAGTTTGAGAAGTCTGCTGTTCCACCAAGGGGGTTTGGTTTTACCCCCATATTTCCTAATGGGACAGGCTGCTTCTAATGCGTTATTCAGGAGGTTACTGAGATTTGTCACTTGATGTTCGAGATCTTCAGCATTCCAAGGGTGGGTGGGAACATCCTCAGGGAGGGATCTTTCCACTACTTGTCTGTATATGACCCAGTCTGTGTTCCGGACATTCCTGTAACCAGGGGCCTTCTTCACAGTTGAGCACATATTGATATTAAAAAGGATGAGTCTGTGGTCAGAAAAAGAGTGTTCACTGGATACTCTCCAGTTTTCCAAACGGTTGAGCAGATCTGGGGAAACAAGAGTAATATCCAAGGCTTCTTGTCTTACCCTTGTGATGAACGTGGGTTCATTTCCCCTATTGCATAGCAAGAGATTGTGTTGAAGTAATAAATCAAAAAGCAACTCACCTCTTATATTTGTATCAGAGCTGCCCCAAACGGTGTTGTGAGCATTCGCATCACATCCAACGATGAGGCTGGCTCCACCACTAGCCGCTTCTTTTGCGGCAACAAAGAGACTAGAGCTGTCCAAATTTCCCTCATATGGTAGGTAGACAGATCCAATCCACGTAGGCCTACCGCCTTTCCTGTTGTCCAAGCAGGCCAGTACATTATCAGCATTGCTAAATTTAGACAACATAAAAGCGTTAAGGTCATTTTTAACAATTAAACAGGTTCTTGGCTTACCTCCCCCATTTCTGGGATACAGCAACCTGTATTTAGGAGTCCTGATTCCGCATACAAGGCCCCGGACGATCCAAGGCTCTTGTACCAGGACGACATCTATATCGGCCTTAGAAAGGCGTAAGCATAGGCTGGCGGATGCAGCCTTGCTGTGATGGAGATTAATCTGCGCTACTCTCAACATCGTGGTTGGGAGTAGTGGGATCAGTCTCGATCACCGTAATATCAGCCTCGTCTTCTTCCGGTGTGGGAGTAATATCATCATCTCCCACCGAAAGAAGTTGGGCAAAGTCACCCAGTTCATCCTCCGTCCTTGACGGCGAAGGAACTGAGAAGTTAGAATCCTCAGAGGATAAGAAGAGAGGGTCGTTTGAACCCAGAGTTGGTAGGGTCAGCTACTCCTGTTCCTGTGTCATCCGCAATACTAGGTACATTGGGTTCAGATACTTGCGTACCTGTGTCACCCGCAGTGCCAGGCACGTTGGAATCAGAAACATCCGTACCTGTGTCACCCGCAGTGCCTGAGGGCTCACCATCTGGAGCCACAGGTGGAGCAGTTCCACTCTGGGGCAAAGAATCTTTTTTGTAAAGCCTCAGGGTGATTGAAGAAAACCCATAGCTTATGACGCCTTCAGATTTCGCTAAAGGTCCCAGCGACTCCTCGCTAATTACTAATGTAACCGCTCGGCCGTCGCCTTTTGGGTCCTCCAGTTTCGTAATCCTCCACGAAGACGTCTGTAGCTGTGGGTTACTCAACCGAATGATATCCAGAATAGCCTGAGGCTCGGCTGGTTCTGCTGGGATCCAGGAACGCGCTCTTGGCCGATTCGGGATTTCCTCCCTCCTAACAACCTTGAGTTTGGCGCCTGGCTATGCTTCCCCAATTCTGGATATTGCTATCCTATAGAGATCGACAGATCTCTGATCGGCACAAGCGATGAGCTTCACGCGGCCCTGAAACCATCCGCTATCGCGACAGTGAGGAGCAGTGCCAGGATGCTCCTGAAGTATTGGGAGGAAAATCGTCGCGAGCCTGACCTCAAGTTTCTTGCATTTATCAGGCAGAATGGTGCCATCTGGATCGTTTTCGTCGATGACGGCGATAACGATCTGACCTTCCAGCACTTGGCTGTAGGTTTTAGTAGTAGCAGGAAGTATGGAAGTGTTCCTGCTACGTTTAGCCTCAGGGTGATTAGGTTCCTCTAGGGACCTCTGGCGCTTTGGGGCTGGGTTGCCAGTTTGCGAAGTTTGCTCGCCGGCGACCCGCGTCGCCCACCTTATCGAAGCTTGCTGCTTCTCGGTGAGTCCACCCTCCGCCCTTGCAGGCAGTAGGTTTAGTTTTGGAAGCCCCCGAACTGGAGGCGATTGGTTTTTTCGGGTTTTTATTTTCCATAAAAGTCCCACGAGTAGTGCGGAAAAAGGGGTCCATCCTGCCAGAGCCGCTTACCAGGATAAGGCACTTGTACTCTCCGACCTTGCCCGGGCACCGGAGGGAACCGTTCGCGACCAGCACTCTTTAACCACTGGCTGGCCATGCAGCCATCGGCACGGTAAACACCTTAGCTTAGAAGTGGGGAAATAGGAAGGGGGAAGGAAAAGGAGAGAGAGAAAAGGTGAGGGTAAGTGGATGTACCTAGCTTAGTCTGGCCTCTTCGCAATTAGCCTGTTCGGCATGGGTGTCCCTACCTAGCCACCGCCGACATAGCCTAACGCTACTACGAGACTCGCAAGCCCCACCACCGCGGCAAGGTGTAGGTACGAGGTGAGGATTACCTCTGCGTACCACCCGCAATCCAATGGACCACTAGAACGCACACATAGGCCCTTAATAGAATACCTGCGCACCCTCGTTGACGAGAGCCTCCAAAACTGGGACAATTTCCTTCGGACAGCAGCATTCGTGTACAACAACAGTGTACACGAAGGGACTAAGTTAACCCCGATGGACTGCCTTTACGGCTTCACAGCCGACGTCCCATCCAATCTAAACCGAGAGCCGTAGCCCATATACAATCACGAGAGTTATTATCATCAACTCCGGTATAAACTACAAAAATCATATGCACAGGCACGTAAGAACCTACTAGCCAGTAAAAACCGCTCCAAAAGATACTATGATGGGAAGGCGCGGCCCCTAACACTACACATAGGCGACAAGGTCCTACTACACAACGAAGCGCGCAAGAACAAATTGTCCCAAATATGGAACGGACCCTACGTCGTGACCGCTGTCCCAAGCCCAGTAACCTCCACGATTAAAATAAATAAGAAGCTAGTAACGGTACACAACAACCGCCTAAAACCGTTCCATGAAACACAACATTAGGCGCGATAAAACAGGGCCCGCTTACGGGCTTACGCACTCCTAACGTTCAGATGTCAGAACATTAAACTAAATAGATCGCACAGAACCAAACTTTACGAAAATACAATCCCAGACGAACGTCGCAGGTCCCAACTCATGTCTCCATATCCCAAACTCGGGCAAACCCGAGCTAGCTTCCTGTTAACACATTTACAATATATTTGCTTTTAACTCCACTTTTATGAGAATCATTATTATGTATTTTCATCTCCTAATCAAAGCTCTCTTTACATACAACTTTACACTCTTTTTGGTTTTCCATTCACCCTCCTCTCCTTTATAATCTTCAAGTACGATTCTCTTGCTTCAGGGGGAAGAAATGTTATGTAGAAATTTTGAGCCGCCCTCAAAATTATTCAAGTTCCAATATAAATCTGCAAAACTATTTCTAAATATCTAAAAACCTTGAATCTCGAATGCTATGTACAAAAAAAAGTGCACGGGGCCGGTAAACGAGGAGATTTAATCAAACTTTCGGTAAACGGCGACGGTTGTTTTCCCGTTACGTTATAAAAAGTCTTGTAAAAACCTTCACCGGCGGCGGTGCAATCGATAGACCATTTTCACGGCGGTGCGAGTATACAAAAAAAGTCTTAACCTTTACCGGCGGCGCGTTGTATAATAAGGAGTGGAATTTTGAATTTTAACGGCGGCGATGTTGCTTAATGTCGGTTATTTTTAGTCTCGGTTGTTATTAATGTTAATTGTTGTTAGTCTCGATTAATATGATTCACAGTAGTTTTTATTTTAAAGACGGTAGCTTGTAATTAATTCTATATATATTTGCTTTCGGTTGTAATTATTTCGATATATAGCAAAAGTGTATTTGTGGTATTCAAATAGGTGAATTATGTATGAAGTTGTCCTATAATAATTGAATCTGTGCATTTAACATTAAGGCTTGTCCTTGGAGTAATAATTTTAGTAATAGAGATAGTTTTGTATGTAAAGTTCAATCATTGTTCGAAAAAGCAACTTGCTTGTGACAAGAAAGATATTGTTAATATTAATCATAAAGTCGAAAAGGGACTCTCCAATTGTAGTGTACAAGTTCATAACACTAGTTTTGCTTTACTAACATACCAAAAACAACTACCCTGTAACTATACATGTGTAACCATCTTATACTGTGTACAAGAATATAAATTAATTAATTAAAAAAAAGAAAAAAAAAAGTGTTTTAAAGGGTTGTTGTTCAGTGTTGATAAAAACGAATAAATTGTGTGATCACCAAGGCATATAACTCAGAGTGCATAAACAAAGTTATACCTACATATATAAAAATACACAAAAATATATAACACAGTGAATGTCCCATCCCGATCGGATTAGCCGTTTCCGAGATTAGCCCGAACAAACAGACAGACATACAGACAGACAAAAATTTTAAAAATGAGTGATTTCGTTTTAAAATCATGTATGTAAATAACCTTATAAAATTAAAAAAACACAATTATTTTGAAATCACAGACAGACACTCCAATTATATTTATATAGATGGTATTAAGAACTACCACAAAAATTTCAAGTTCATAACATCCCCGGGTGACACCCTTAAACCACCCCTTAGAAATGAATATTTTGAGAAAAATAGTTAGAGGGTTTAGACCCCGCGGCATTTTTGCACACTTATTAAGGATGAGCCTGAAGTTCCGAACGTTCGATCGAACGATTTAAAAAAAATTAAATTTTGAAACTGACTATCGGACCTTAAAAAACAAGTAAATAATTGTTTTTTGATACCAGACAGACATTGGGGGTCTCCAGAAATAACATCCCTAAATTATTAACCCCGAATTATAAACCTACCCCTAACTCCCCCGTAAAAATGATTTTTTTTGGAAAAAATAGTTAGAGGCCGAGTGCCCCGTTGGATTTTTGCGGGCTTGTTAAGAGTGGTGCTAGTAACCACCACAAAAAATCTCAAGTCTATATCGTCCCCGGGGGACACCCTTAACCCACCCCCTAGAAATGATTATTTTAAAAACAATAGTTAGAGGCCGAGTGCCCCGCTGGATTTTTGTGGACTTGTTAAGGGTGGTACTAATAACTACCACAAAAAATCTCAAGTTTATATCGTCCCCGGCCGTCACCTCTAACTCACCCCCTAGAAATGATTATTTTTAAAAAGTTAGTTAGAGGCCGAGTGCCCCGCTGGATTTTTGTGGAAATGTTAAAGGTGGTGCTAATAACTACCACAAAAAATCCCAAGTCCATATCATCCCCGGGCGCCACCCCTAACTCACCTTCTAGAAATGATTATTTTAAAAACAATAGTTAGAGGCCGAGTGCCCCGCTGGATTTTTGTGGACTTGTTAAGGGTGGTGCTAGTAACCACCACAAAAAATCTCAAGTCCATATCGTCCCCGGGGACACACTTAACCCACCCCTAGAAATGATTGTAAGAAAGGAGCCCATCCCCTCTACTTCTGCGCAACCTTCTTACGATTGGCGACGCATCAACGATTAAATCAAATTCAACGGCATAAGTTATGCATCAACTGTCTTCGTCCTGGTCACGACTCTTCTGCATGTACTCTCAGAGGCTGCTCCAAGTGTGACCAAAAACATAATACACTGTTACATACCGGCGGCTCCACCAAATCCACCGCAACAGCAACTACCAACCCGAACCACCAATCTCTACCGCGAGGATCATCAACCACAATAAACAAGCAGATGGATGCCACAACGCTCACAACATTTAAAGATTCCAGTGAAGAAAGGAGTTATGTTCTATTAAGCACAGCTGTAGTTCGATTAGAAGCCGGAAACGGTAAAAGCGTTGAATGCCGCGCCATATTAGACTCGGGATCCCAGATGAATTTTCTCTCCGAAAGATTAATGAAGAAACTCGGAGTGAAACCAGTCATAGACTCGATGATAATACACGGTATATTCAACGTAAAGCAAGAAGCTCACAAAAGAGTCAGTCTGCAACTACAGTCAACCTTGAATGATTTCTCTACCAGACTGGAGGCCTTTGTCACCCCTCAGATCATAACACCTCAACCATCCCAGTTTATCGATACCTCCAACTGGCCAATTCCACAGAATATACAACTGGCTGATCCCAAGTTCAACCAGCCCAATAGAATTGACTTGTTATTGGGTGCCGAATTTTTCCATCATTTATTATCAGATGGACAAATAAAGATGTCCGAGGATCTACCCCTACTCCAAAACACAGTCTTCGGTTTGATATTAGCGGGAAAAATAAGAAATATTGATCTCACTACTGCGGCATGTGGCATCAAGCTATTGAGAAGTTCTGGAAACTGGAAGAAGTGGAGGAAACTACGCCACAATTGACGGATGAGCAAGCAAAATGCGAAATGTTCTTCAACCAAACAGTACGTCGAAACCACGATGGCCGATTTATCGTCAGCTTACCATTTGCAGAGGACCCAGGAAGGTTAGGCGAATCTCGGGACATTGCTTTTAGACGTTTCTTGGCACTAGAAAGAAGACTATCTAAGAACCCAGAATTGCCTTAGTCTGAGGGCACTGCAGGAGGCTAGATGTTTGTTATGAAGGTCGGGAGGGAGTAGGTGCAAGAGAACGTCGAGAACTTTCGTGGGGCATGTTCTCATGGCCCCTGTTGCCCCTACTGCTGCCGTTCTCTGGACCCTTCCCAACTTTGTGACGTTGTAGGTCCTGCTCAGCGCTGGCCACCATATTAGCGACCCATACGTGAGTATTGGGCGTACCACAGCTGTGTACATCCACAGGACCATCTTTGGCCTAAGACCCCATCTTTTGCCAAAGGTTTTTTTACAGGCGTAGAAGGCTATACAGGCTTTCTTAACCCTTTCGTCTATGTTCGTCTTCCAGTTGAGTTTAGGATCTAAAATTAGACCCAGAAATTTCACAGTGGAGGATAAGGTAAGAGTATGCCCCTCCAACCTGGGGAGGTTGAAGGTGGGAATTTTCGTTTTCCCTGTAAAAAGCATCAACTCAGTTTTTCCCCGATTGACTGCCAGACCGCAACCTCCTGCCCAGCTGCCAACTTAATTTAGGCATCCTTGCATGATTTTACTAATCACTGTAGGAAACATTCCGGACACCATAATCACTAGGTCATCTGCGTATGCTACTATTTTAGCTCCGCTTTTGTCCAGTCTTTGTAGTAAGGTATTCATCGTTACTAACCACAGTAGAGGGGAGATGACGCCTCCTTGTGGTGTACCTCTATTAGCGTATTTGATTACCGTCTCGGTTCCCAAATCCGCTTGAATTAAGCCATTGCCTGAGGCTTGCTTCCACGTTTAGGGCTATGAGAGCCTCCCGAATCGATTCCGTACGTACGTTGTTAAAGGCGCATTCTATATCTAGAAAGGCTGCCAAAGTATATTGTTTGTAATGCAGTGTCTTTTCGATAGTTCCTACCACCTCGTGCAGAGCTGTCTCGGTGGATCTACCACTGAGATAGACATGTTGAGCTGGTGACAGTAAAGTCCCATCCACCGATTGGCGGATGTGGAAGTCGATGACTCTTTCTAGTGTCTTAAGCACGAAGGATGTCAGGCTAATCGGCCTATAGTCCTTCGCGGATTCGTGACCTCTTCTTCCTATCTTTGGGATGAAGACGACCCTCGCCCGTCTCCAACAGATGGGGACATACTCGAGCGTCACACCGCTCTTGAACGTGACCACCAGCCATGGTACTACTACCTCAGGTAGTTTCTGTAGCATGACTGGTAATATGCCATCTGGGCCGGGCGCTTTGAAGGGGGAGAAGCTATTTATCGCCCAGAGGACCTTTTCCTTTGTGACAATAGCGGACATCTGCTCCCAGGAGTGTCTCTGTCCGTTCCCCGATGCTTCGACCTCATTTTCGTCCTTGCAACCGGGAAAATGTGTGTTCATTAGGAGCTCTACAGACTCGGCCTGCGATTCTGTCCAAGCTCCGTTCGCCTTTTTTATAAAGGACGGGCTGGAGTGCTCTTTGGACAGGATCTTGCATAATCTGGCGGAGTCTCCTAGACTCTCTATAGATTGGCAATACCCCTGCCAGGTATCTCTCTTGGCTGAGGCAATAGCCTTCTTGTACAATTTTAGACAGTCCTTGTAAGGCTGCCAAAGACCTTGTTTGTAACAGCTATTGAAGGTCTCTCTAGTTAATTTCCTCAGTTTCGAGAGATCTTCATTCCACCACTGAGGAAAGGTTTTTTTTGCTAAGCCTTACTTCCAAGTGGGCACCCTCTAGAGAGTTTAGCTCTCAGAACCTGACCGAACTTCTTCCAATCAGTTCTTCTTGGGTTTCTGTGCGGTTGAGGAGCTTCAACCTGCAGGTTAACCCTGAAACGTATCCATCGGTGGTCCGAGAAGGACACTTGATCTGATACCCTCCAGTTTTCTACTTTAAGTTTTTCCGTGTCCATGGACAGCGTGGTATCCAACACTTCCTCCCAACCTTGGAAATTCTCTGTGCTTGGGAATACGAAGGTTGGGGTGTTGCCCCGGTTACACACCGCTAGGTTTGAATTAATGATATAATCGAATAGTGACTCTCCCCTCTCGTTGTTCTCGTTGCTTCCCCAAAGCGTATGCCTTGCATTGGCGTCGCACCCTACAATCAGGTTGGCTCCATTCGATTTTAGTGCTGTTGTCATTTGCATGAACTCTCCTGGGGGTGCAGGTAGGTCATGAGCCATATAGGCTGAGGCTATGTAGAGACTCTTCCCCCCTCCAAACTCCAGTCTAACTACCGTTAGGTCCGTTGAGCTGAAGTTCGGGCAGAGGAAGGCTTTTATGTTCCTTTGAACCAAAATACAGGATCTTGGCTTGCCTTGATCCGAGCGGTGGTAAAAGGTGTTGTATTGCCTGTCCGAGAGCCCTTGTATGTTTCGTCCTCGTACCCAGGGCTCTTGTATTAAAGCGACATCCAGATTTTCCTCCTTTAGGAAAATCCGGAGGTTGTTTGTGGCTATTTTAGAGTGTTGGAGGTTGATCTTCACGATCTGAAGCATTTTCCGATGCCCCCTGAGCGCCGACCTCGGCGCTCTCCTCCAAGCCCGAACCCTTAACCAGTTCCTCTGGGGAAGGGCTTTTAAAAATTTTCATTTTGGCATACCTAATGCCAAATCTTAAACGGTGTTCATTCTTTTCCAGTATTTTGAGGGACTCCTCGTTGATAAAGAGAAAGAATGAACTGCTATTTTTCAACGGTTCCTCTTTTTTGATGACCACCCAGTCATTCATAGGAACCGTCGGGTTCTGTGCTTGGAGACACTGGATGAGCTTTCCAGGTTCCAAGTCTATTTTTGGCAACCAGATGCGAGCTCTAGGCCTCCTCGGGATATCCGCAGCTGGGATTAGCCTGAGTCTCATGCCTTCCAATGCGTCCCTGATCTCAGTGACGCATTCGCCTAGGAAGTCCCTTGCGGCCTGGTCTTCGCATCTGATTATTCTAAACCCTCTCACTACCTCCGAGGAGTCATAGCAGGGCGTTGTTATTCTCTTGCTTGAGAGGATATGGTCCAAAACCGTCTCCGATAGTTTGGCTTCCACCTCCACCAAGGTTTCGGGACTAATGCGTCCCCCAAGAGCCCTTTCGTCCATCAGAGCTACCTGCAGGTGATCTCTGACCACCTCGCTCAGGAGCCTTCCTGGCCGGGCTGTGATCCACCTGCCGCTGCTGTACTCGCTGCATCAGGCTTTTCCTTTGGGGGACCCTTCGCTCTTTTAGAATCTCGGTCCGTCTTCTCCTTAGGAGAGGATCGAGGTCTTTTCTTTACTTCCCGTGACTCGGGATGGTTGATTTGGCTTTGTGACAGCCGTTTGTTGTAATTCTCAACAATCAACTGGAACTTTACTTTGTCAGACTGGTCTCGCTCATGCACCGCACCGGCCTTCTCATTCTTGGCGATCTTGTCAAGAATGAAAAGGGCTTTTTGGTACTGGCGCCGCATACGCATACCCTCTGACCTCCGTTTGGGGTTTGGTTCGCTCGGCCGATCCAAACCGGGTGTGCTATGGCTGGCACTCGCCGGATTGGTGGTCTTCGCAGTTACCGTCTCCAGGCTGGGGGCGAGTAACTTCTCCTCTGACGAGGTTGAAAGTGGTATTTGTGCAGATGTACTGTGGCTGGTACTAGCTGCACAACTGGCGATTGCCTCCGTACTAGAGGCAAGCAAATTTTTTTTATTAATTTTTGTTTGGTCCATATAGATCCCACGAGTAATGCGGAAATAGGTCGACCTGGCCGACTTATAACAAGGGGAAACAATGGGCCTCTTAAACAGATCCCGACGGGATATTGCCAGAATCACGGCAGTCATTACGGGACATTGGCCTATAGGAGACCACGCTGCCAAGTTGGGCATCCCGTATAATATCTCTTGTCGTAGCTGCGGGGAGACGAACGAGAGAGAAACACTTGTTCACTTCCTGTGTAAGTGCCCGGCTTTAGCTAAAGTCAGGCAGCGCACACTAGGCAGGTACTTTTTTGAAGACTTAAAAGAGATTTCCAGACTGGAGATCAGATCACTGTTAAGCTTCCTAAATTCCGCAGGATAGCTTTAGGCATCCGTCACATCTGACCAAACAACCACTTTACATAAGGTACACAAGTTTGAGGCAACAAAACGGCGCGCCAAGCGCTAATTGGGCCTCCGGTCGCACTGGAGGCAGCCCTTCACCTACCTACCTACCACTAGGCTCGAGAAAATGGACTCGAGAAGGTTCCAGAAGTTAAATAAAGGTGGAGCTTGGATATAAAAGCGGCTTGCAGGCGCTGAGAAAGTCAGTTTTGATTTGAAAGGCGATAAAAGTGTTCTAAGGTGAGAACAGTAAAAAGTGGTGATTATAAAGCGATAGATAGAATTTAATAGTGCGAGTTATTAAAGTGAAAGTGATTATAGTGAACTGTAAGAATTGTGTTTGTAGTTAAATTGTGTTTTGGTTTGTAATAAATAAATTATTGTGTGGATAATTAAAAAGTGTATTCCTTAATTAATCCTACGAATCCGTTAAGCCGGAAAAACGTAACAGTATTTATTTGTTTATTCATATGCATATTTTATATGCTGCTCATTTTATTAGTTTATAGTCATGTAGAGCCACCTACAGTCTGCTGTAGACCAAAAAAAAAAAATCAATTTTATCGAACTACGCTGTGGATTTGTCACAAAAAATATGTTTGATTTTAACGAAACATTTTGTAGGTTTATGAAAAAGGGATAATCACAGTTATTAAAATTATTAGTGTTAGTAGATATAAAACGAAAAGTAGATGTCTAATTTTTACCACGGAATATAAACGCTTACGGAAATGAATGAAAATTTATAAATTTAATTGCACGAACGGTGTATTTAAGACCGTCTTTATAGTCCTTCACTATAAGGAAGTTATTTTTCTCAGAATTTTTAATATTTTACAAAAATTTTACAAACGATTTGTCCCATATCTAAAATTTTTTGCAGCCCTTTGTCTAAAAGCATATTTTTAAGTTTTTATTAACTAAATTTGTATGTATCTCTTCAGAATAACAAAAAAAAAACGAGTGTGCGTAGGAACATACTTTAGAAGTGTTAACTTCTATGGCTAGTCTGAATATTCTGTTAAAGTTTATTTAATTGTTATTTATATGCACTGAGTCCAAAATGTGTTGCAATGTTTTGGAAATTAAACCATTTGTCCTAAACTTATCACACAAATATCGGACGAATGATGACTGGGATAATGTAGTTTTCAGTAAAACTAGTAGATAATATATAGTAACAAATGCATAGTACATAGGTCATAGGAAATATGTAGCACATAGTACACAATACATACATATAGTCGGGTTGATGCAATACTCACGAAACAGAAATTTTTGCTATTTTAAACATTGTGCAAATATGCAAAAAAGTCATATTATATTCAGCCAAAGTCACGGATCTAAATTTTTATGGGAATCTACTGGATTCAATTTGAATTCGTTCGACATTCTATACGAAAAAAATAGATTGTCGAACAGTACAAAGGGGCTTTCCCTAAGCCTCTAGTCTATCACATAAAAAAAACATAGTAAATAATATAACATACCAGTAGGGAATGAAAGTGCTGGAAAAAGTACTTCCAGACGTACTTCTGCAGAAGCAGTTCAGTACTTCCACCCAGTACAAAAAAGGCATTACATTAACACGGCGATGGCCTAGGCTGGGAAGTACTTCTTTTTTCCCTTCCATAGAATGGGTTGAAGAAGTACTTACTCTACATTTCATTTAGAAATACTTCCACCCAGTACAAAAAAGTCATTACATAAACATGGAGATGGCCTAGGCGGGGAAGTACTTCCTTTTCCCCTTCCATAGAATGTGGTTTGGAAGTACTTATACTACATTTATTATTAAACTCATAATACAAAGTTATTATATTGTAAATTTGTGTAATGCAATTTAGTTGGGGTAGGCGTTGTTCAGAATTAGCAATTTAATTTCTGACTTAATAAAAAGGTGCCGGAAGGATGTGATTCAATTGAAAGATAACTTTTTCCAATAATCAAATTACTATTTATTTGCAATCAATTATTAGACTTTCTCAAATGTAAATTCAATAAAATTCCACCATAGATTTACAAATTGCCAAAAATATTTCAATTCAATCTTCAATTCGTTATTAATTCGTGATTTATTACTTGAAAATTCGTAAATTGTTCTTCATTTGTTTTGTAAATAAGAATTACCAAAATATTGCCTGCTCTGATAGCTTAAATGGATAACGCCACCTATCTGTCAGAGTGATGATTGATGTTTTGTCTGATGTATTCTAAAATTAGAACAGCCAGGAATAACCTTTGTGGTTCTGCACTCCGGTTTCGTTCGTGGAAATCGCTTGATATTTGCTTGCTGCTTGCTGCACTTCTTGCTGCTTGCTGCACTGGTTGCTGCTTGCTGGACTGCTTTGCCTGTTTTTTTTGCAAATGCGTCCCTCTGTGGTTGGTTAGAGTAACTGCTAAAATCAATTATGGTGATTAAGTTACTGCTGTATTAAAGACTTCAAAGCTGTCTTTAATTCGGGCTTTACTGGGAAAAGACCTCAATTCTGTCTTTTCAGAATGCTAAGTTCGATACTTGAGCTTTGAAATTGCTTTATTGCTAAAACCTCAATGCAGATTTTATCTTCTAGTTCAAGACTCTAGAAAGATTAAAAGCAATCTGGTTTGACACCAGCTGTGCGTCGGTATTTATTTTCTATGCGAGTAATAGCTGCGGCTAGCCTTTGGTAGGGGGCTTCGTTTTTGAAGTATATAATTTCGGGTTTATGTACTAGATCTGCGTGCGATGTCCGATCAGCTGTTCCCTTCTGACTTGTAGACGTCAAATGGGGTTTCTTGTTTGGGTAAGTATTTTATTCGGATTTTTAGTTTATTCACTAATTTTAGTTTATATTTTCAGGTTTTAGTGGGGGATAGATTAGGAGGAGCCCGCGATCACTCCATTGGGGTTGACAGGTGAGCATTTTTGTGCAAAACAATAAAAGTGAAATCCAACAGTGTGAAGTGGTGAAAAAAAAACTAAGGAAACGTCACCAACACGGACTCCATCAAAGCCGTACTGACGGACAGCAAGTAAGTTTCCCTTTTCCACTTCTCCCGCTCCCCCAGCTAGACAACGCCGGCGCTGCAGCAATATCGGCCAGCTGATGGGAATCGTCTTGCTTAAGCAGGAATAACACTGCAGCAAGGCCGTTCCCATAAGCTCCGATGGTTGCATCGCCGGCCGAGTCAGCCATAAACGAGGTCATGGACCTTGCGCAGGAAAGGCCCCTAAACAAAAACAAATATTTCTCTTTTGTTTTTTGTAATATTGAGGGTCTCCTTGCGAATTTCCTTCATGTAATGTGCTATCTTGATATTCGTACTAAGTGAAACCCAAGTCACTGACACCGATTCTGATCGATTTCAGGTGGCTGGGTATATCTTAGTGCACAATTTCTCCGACCATAGGGGAGTCGCCATGTATATTAGGAATGACGTGGCTTTTCAGAAGGTGTGCAATAGTACATCCTCTGAATTTAATCATTTATGGATTAAACTTATTCTTCGTAACCACGTCATATTCTTCTGTTTTCTATACAGAAGCCCTAATATCAGTAATGAAGCTTCCACACTAGCCTTCGATGCTATCTCTGAACAAATCTCCGGATTTCTATCTTCCCATCCGGAGTGTGAAATCGTTGTTGTGGGTGATTTCAACGTTCATAACGTCAATTGGCTAAATTACTCCAATGGCACCAGTGTTTCTGGTAAAGACGCCGAGATCTTTGCAGACCTAAATAATTTGCAGTAAATCGTGAACTGTGCAACGCGAGTTCCGGACGTTGAAGATCACGGAGCCCATCTGCTTGACCTATTTCTTACTTCTTATCCGACTCGATACTCCGTCGAAGTTAGCTCACCCCTTGGTAACTCGGACCACAGACTAGTAAGCGCTAATTTCCCAATCCATCTTCTATTCCAACCAACGCAGTTCCTAAAAAAACGGTCTGGCACTATGGGAAAGCCAACTGGTTGGGACTTATACGCTTTTTCCAAGCCACCGACTGGAATTTGTGTTTCCGCAGTGCCAGTACGAACTATGCTGCTTCTTGTATTACTAAAATAATACGGGCAGGAATGTGTTTGTTCATTCCTCATTCTACCATATCTATAAAGCCTAGGCCAAATAGATGGTTCAATGGAGAATGTAGGAACGCAATTCAAGCCAAGGAAGCCGCTTATAGAGCGTACAAACGTTCCCCAAACGAGTCATTTCGGCGTGAGTATATCAAGTCGAGAAATTCCTGTAATTCCAGCATCAGGAAGGTCAAAGCATCATTTGACAACAAATTGAGAAGTAAGATCCTCAACACCCACGTAGGCTGCAAAAACTTCTGGGCCTTGGTAACTTCCATTAAGAAGAATTTTACCTCTTCCTCAACCCCTCCATTCATTAATGGAAAGGAGGTGGTAACAGAAAGCAAATCCAGGGCCGATTTATTGGCATCTCTGTTCGCCTCAAATTCTTCGTTACCCTTAGCTGATACGTCACCACCGACCGGTCCTCGAATGCAACGCCCATTCAATGGACCGAATTTTCTTCAGGACACGAGAGGTGTATAAATGTCTCAAAGAGCTCGACGTCAATAAATCCACTGGCCCGATAATATTCCCCCTATGATACTCAAAAAGTGCGCCTCACCCTTAGCTAAACCTCTGCGCAAACTTTTTGCCATGTCATATTTCACCGGAGTTTATCCCAACTCTTGGAAACTAGCTCATGTTCAGCCCATTCCCAAAAAAGGTGAAGCCCAATAGCAATAACTTCTGTTCTCTCCAAAGTTATGGAGACAATAATCAATAGAAGGTTAATGAAATATCTAGAATCTAACCAAATTATTCACGACAGGCAGTACGGGTTTAGACCAAAAAGGTCTACTGGCGACCTTCTTGTGTGCCTGACTGAACACATCAACCAAAGCATCCATGGCTTCGGTGAGTCTGGTCTGGTTGCTCTGGATATCTCCAAGGCCTTTGACAGAGTATGGCATCCCGCTCTGCTGTCGAAACTCCAAGTTATTGGTATTGATTCAGTTCTAAGGTACTGGATTGAGAGCTTTCTTTCTGGCCGTTCAATCAAGGTAGTGTTGGATGGCGTTGAATCCAGCCCCCATTCCATTTCGGCCGGCGTTCCCAAAGGGGCGATTCTCTCGCCTACTGTCTTTCTTATAGTTATTAATGATCTGCTCTCAATCCCCTCCAATCCACTCCCTAGTTCTGCCGATGACGGTACTTTGCGTTACTCATACCCGTCCGACAACACAGGGCAAGCAAGTGCCAGACCTTGTATCTTAGAACGCGAACTCATGTCCAACTCTCTTAACGCGGATATTCAACTCATTCTTGATTGGGGCCGCAAGAATCGTGTCGAGTTCAATGAAACCAAAGCCAATAATTGTCTATTCTCCAACAAAACCTGCACCATACTTCCATCCATTTTAGTGGGCGAGGATAATATAACAGCTGATCCATATCTGAACATCCTCGGCGTGACTCTATCCAACGATTTGCGATGGAATAATCACATTCTCCAAGTCACCAAACAAGCGTACCAATGCCTCGGCTTCCTTAAGAGATGAAAGTTTCTCCTTCATCCTACTGCCTTAGCTACAATCTTTAAGTCCTACATTCGGCCACGCCTTGAGTACAACTCGTATATCTGGGCGGGCGCCCGTAAAACCACCTTGGCTTGGCTAGACAAGGTGCAAAACCGCGCCATCAAACTCATTGGCGATAGCACTCTGCGTCGATTCTTTAAGCCACCGTAGGAATGTAGCAGCGCTCAGCAAGTTTTACCGCTATTATCATAGCGACTGCTCCACTGAAATCAAAAACCTCCTTCCTACACGGCAGTTTTTTTCCCGCATCACAAGACTAGCCAACTCGGCTCACCCCTTCACCCTACAGCCCTCCCCTTCACGCACATTACGGTTTAATAGTTCGTTTATAAATAGAACAACTCGATTGTGGAATTCTCTTCCGGAGTCGGTGTTTCCGAGCTCATATAACATCTCAGAGTTCAAACGCAGGGTTCATCGACATCTACTCATGCACCCTCCAGACCCCTAATCTATCCTATTTCATCTTTCCTTCAGATCAAGCTTACTACTATACACTGCACCATGACTTGTAAGACATGACAGACTAGTAGTACAAAGGGTGACTCCTAAGCTTCAGCTTACCACAAAAAAAGACTGTTTCTGGACTGCTTTTTGTTTTTCACTTTGTTCTAATGCTCCTATATGTTCACTAGTTCATCGGCAGTCATAGCCGTAGGTCCTCAGCCGTGATTATTTTATAATCCTTTTCACGTGCATTAGGTGCAGATGTTGTTCTTAGTAATTTTGGTGGTGGCTTTTGAGTTTTTGCTATACCACTAGCCGATAATTTTTTTTGGCGGCTGGTGATAAAGATCTTCTTGGCGGGGTTATGTTATGTGCTTCTTCAAATACTTCTTTTTCGGCTAGGAAATCCTTTGCTAGTGGTGAAGTCTGTGTTAACGCACCATCTTTAAAAATAAATTTCGTTTGTGTGGCACTATCTCTTAAACTTTTTGTTTGACATTATGTTCACGTGTTAAGTATAAATTTGTTTCTTTATCAAGCGTTCGTTTGGATTTCCGATTGTGATTTAAAAAGGAAATTAGTTGATTTCGATAGTTATACCATTTTTCTGAATCACTCATGATTTTATTTTGTAATATTTTATTCATTGCTCTATCAAAAATGGACTGATTTGCAGTCATTTCAATTTCATCCTTAAGCTTGTTGTAAGCTTTCGGTGACAGAAGTATCATCTTGTTAAGTCTATTATTTCTATGCGTATTTTTCAATTAATGAGCCTATAACTCCTGATAATACACTTCCTAATAATACTGGTAAAATCCCCTCTCTCTGTACTAGTATTTTACGTTGCTTAGCAACAGATCCATTTGCTGGTGGTGAGTGTAATTTTCCTTTTAAGGTGTTGAGTGTAATTTCACAAAGAGCTTTTATAACCTCAGGGTCTGCATTTTGTACATATGATTGACTTTCTTAGATTCGGTTTAGCCTTTTTAAGGACATAGATATATCATAGTTGTTGTCCCTTAATCGTTTCATACGTGAGACCATTTTTACCATTTAGAGAATTTTGTGAGCAAAAACAGGTTAGAAAGTGTTTATTAAAATATATCAGTACGAAATCTTAAGACGTCGTTAATGTCTTGAGTTAAATAAATTAGCAAATACCCTTAAGGAATTTGAGTTATGTCTTTATATATTCTCTCAAGTTCTAAACTATTTTCTGGGTAAATTTGTCGAGCCAGATGGGAAAATTGACTTTTATCCCGGGGGTTTTGAAATACAACAAGATATTTACAATTGAACGATACGTCACCACTGAATACGTTTTGTGTCACAATAATTACTGAGAAATTACGATGATGAGACCCCTTAGTGAAGAGTTCACACACTTCTGTACTATATCGAGCCCTTCCCGCCGTTTTATCGTAACCGACAAAAAGTAAATTTTACAGGAGAAGGTTTTCTTACTTATTTTTGCATCTGTTATTTGTAATGGGCTGAAATTAGTTAGGCTAATTATTTTAATAGTTAGGCTAGTTTATTATCCGATTAATGTCAAAATTGGTGGTATGTTTCGAAGGTTAAATAAACGTCTTTTGCGGTAAAAAAAGAATTTTCGAAAATATGTCACTTACGATAAACGGCGGGAAGGGCTCGATATGCATTTAACATCATGTCATCTATAACAATCAACGTTGGCTCGTTTACGTGATTTACGAACTCCTCCGGAATAGCATTAAAATATTCAATGTTTTTTAGTTTAATATCAGCTGGCTGAATATATATATTTTTTAAATTGCGGCTGTATCAATAACTGATTAGTATTAAGATTTTTTATAAGTTTTGTTTTCAGACATCCTGAAGGCCCCGAAACTATCATTGTAAGGGGATGGTTAAACTTGATCATCCTTGTTTTGTGCTAATATATTTTATATAAAGAGATTAATCACACCGCAGGTATTTATACATTCATTAAAATGAGTAGACTGCAGATAATTAACGAGCTGCATAAACCAGCTAGAAAATATTTTAAACGGCGTCGTGTTACTATTAAAGGTAAAAATGATCTCTGGCAAGCAGATTTAGTTGATATGTGCGCATATTCACAACAAAATCGCGGATTTAATTTCCTCCTTACTGTCATCGATACATCTTCTAAATATGCTAAAAATAAAAGTGGTGTAGAAGTTACTAAAGCAATTAATCCTTCAACAAAGACGTATTCCAAGAAATTTACAAAGAGATTAGCTGGGACCCGGTACGCCTCGCTGCACCCATAAGCCAATAGTAGCCAATAAAAACTACCCATTGACTTCGTATTTTTCGAGATGTTAGTTTTACACAGATGAAGTGTCTTAAAGAACGGGTACATGGGTGTAAAGATGGCCGCCATGAATATAACAGTTTATTGAGTATACTACATTGCTTATTTTACTCTACTTATCATACCCTTTATTTTGATACCCATGTCGAAGGGGCTGTGAAGAAAGTGGTAATATGCCCTCCTCAGACGGCCGCCATAGATCTATCGGTATATTTAGTATATTACATTGCTTATTGTATTCTACTTATTATCATCATCATTGCGCTCCTTTAATCCCTCATGAGACATAGGGCGGAAACAGTTGCCCTCCAGCGGACTCTCCCAGTTGTTGCGGCTTCTGCTAGTAGGGTTCTCGTCCACGTTGTTCTAGGTCTTCCGACTCGGCGGGATCCTTGCGGGGATCCTAGCCTGTTTGGCTAGATTTTCGTTTTCGCGTCGCATGGTGTGGCCAACCCAATTCCATTTCCTTCGTCTGATTTGGTCGTCTATCCTTTTTTGGCCGGCACGGCGCCATAGTTCTTCGTTTGAAATTCTATCCTGCCAGCGGATTTTTAGGATACGACGCAGGCATCTGTTGATGAAGACTTGTAGGCGCCCAGTGATGAATTGGGTGACTTTCCATGTTTCGCAGCCGTACAAAAGTAGTGCCTTAACGTTGGAGTTGAACAGCCGTAATTTGGTGTTAGTTGAGATCTTCGTTGATCTCCATATGCGGACTTATTATACCCTTTCATTTGATACCTTTGCTGAGGTGGTTGTGAAGAAAGTGGTAATCCGCCCTATCGAGACGGCCGCCATGGATCTATCGGCCGCCATGGTCTATCGGTATAGTATGCTACATTGGTTATTGTATTCTACTTATCAGGCCGAGGTGGTTGTGAAGAAAGTGGTAATCCGCCCTCTTGAGACGGCCGCCATTCATCCAACCGAATATTGAGCGTATTTTATTGTTTACTGTATTCTACTTATCATACCCTTTCATTAGATACCCATGTGGAGGTGGTTTTGACGAAAATGGTAATTCGCCGTCTTGGGACGGCCGCCATGGATCTAACGGAATATTTAGGGTACTTTATTGTTTACTGTATTCTACTTATCATACCCTTTCATTTCATACCCATGTCGAGGGGGTTGTGGAAAAAGTGGTAATCCGCCCTCTTGGGACGGCCGCCATGGATCTAATGGAATATTGAGGGTAGTTTATTGCTTACTGTATTCTACTTATCATACCCTTTCATTTGATACCCATGATGAGGTGGTTGTGAAGAAAGTAATCCGTCCTCTCGAGACGGCCGCCATGGACCTATCGGCCGCCATGGTCTATCGGTATAGTATACTACATTGCTTATTGTATTCTACTTATCATACAATTTTATTTGATACCCATGCCGAGGTGGTTGTGAAGAAAGTGGTAATCCGCCCTTTTGAAACGGCCGCCATGGATCTATCGGTATATTTAGTATATTACATTGCTTATTGTATTCTACTTATCATACCCTTTCATTTGATAACCATGTCGAGGGGATTGTGAAGAAAGTGGTAATACGCCCTCTTGAGACGGCCGCCATGGATCAAAGGTATATTAAGTATACTATATTGCTTATTGTATTTCAGTTTTTCAGTTTATTCAGTCAATCCTAAAATTACCATTTTTTTAGATTTTTCCGCTGTTTCTTTTGGTTAAAGGTATAAAAAATAGCCTACGACCTATTCTTAGATCTACCAAATATACACAAAAAAATTCATAAAAAAACGGTTAACCCGTTTCGGAGGAGTTCGGTAACAAACACTGTTACACGAGATTTTTATAGATATAGATAAAGGAAAAGAATTTTTGAACAAACCATTTCAACAACTTATCAAACAATAATTGATAAGCACAACGGAACAAAGCACCGTACTATTCAGATGGCCCCTAGTGATATTGCTCCATCTGATGAAATACGCTTACTCACAACAGTGTATAAAAAAGAAGAATCACAGTGCAAATCAAAATATAAAGGCGGAGTATACGTTCGTATAAGTAAGTATAAACATGTTTTTGAGATAGGGTACACCCCAAATTGATCTACCGAAGTATTTAAAATAAAACACATTAAAAAACAAACCGAATTACTTACATTATTGAAGATTACCAAAAAAATGTAATACAAAGTTGATTTTATGAACTTGAGTTAGCCCCAGCAAAATATCCAGACCAGATTATCTTGTGGAAAAAGTTATAAGGAGACGCGGCAATAACGTGTTAGTAAAATGGCTAGGATTCCCGTCAAAACATAACCCTTGGATTAATATAAAAGACGTAATATAAACACCTATAATGTTCAGTCAGAATTCTAAATTTAAAGTGTGAACACGATCGTTTGAAAACGTTTGATAATCTAGCTATTGATATGGAGATGTCAGAAATGTTGGCTAAAAAGGGATTTTTCTACACAAACTTCAAAGGTCATGTCAAATGTTACTTTTGCTTTCTGGTAACGGACGCCCGACGGACGTATATTTGCACCATAACCGTATTTCACTAAGCTGCGTCCACGTTAAGGCTTTGGGGCACGACGTATGCAGACCCTATGACATGCCGACATCACCACCAGTAACACCAGCAATCGACCAATCGTCAGCAATGCTACCGTATTTCCTCTATACGTTTAAAGTTTTCATCGGTCAATTCATCTTAACTGCCTTTCACGCTGAAATCTTACATCTACACCAACTTTTAAAGTCGAAACTATGATCCAACAAGTAACATTCAAAGACACACTTGAAATCAAGTACATACCTTCGCTTTTAGGAACAGTCGCTAGCGCATGTGGGAATTTTACGCTACCGACAGAATGAGATTTAAAAATAAAATAATACGGACAAGTTCAATTTTGGCCCCAATTTTAAATTGCAGTGATAGATCCAAAATGTACTCCCAGAGATTTAAAAACTAAAAATTAAAAAAAACTTACATTTAACAAAATACGCATTTTTCATTATCGCATCCTCCAGTTTTCTTTCTCCACATTTATAACACAATTCGTTGTTGTTTTCGCTCTTCCCTGTACCACCAATTCTTCCCATGCAGCCTGCAAGATCTGCAACCAAAACGCCCCCTCTGAAGCCACACGCGCGATCGTTCTTGTTTTTGCTCTTTCCTTCTCCACCAATTCTCCCCGTGCAGCCTACAAGATTTGCAACCAAGCGCTCCCCTCTGCAGCCACACGCGCAACCTGCGAACACAGTTCTACCGGTTTTTTCTCAAAACAACTCACGATCTGCGATTATTCCTCTCCACACGATCGAAAGTTGCACGCTGTCGGACGCTTCACACTCATTACATAAAACAGGATTTGCAAGAAAAAATCAATTTCGAAAGCGAAATCCGTTTTTCAAGAGAAAAATCACGTTTTTAGGAGAATATCACTCCTAATTCTCCACCACGCAACACCCTGCTTACTCGCTCTCCCCCACACAGCCTTATGGCCCGGTATGAACTTTTAATCACCTCCCGAAAACCACGCACTCTTACACACACCACTTATGGGCTAGTGTCCACCGCTATTTCCCCACCCAAGAACAGCATCCTGTCCCTACCGCACCTAGTAAAATTTAAAGGCAGGGGTATCTGCTCACTACTCACTTCGGTGGTATATTCTACTCACCATACCCTTTCAATTGATACCCGTGTCGAACTATATTGCTATGGTGTCCTACTTATCATCCTCTTTCAATTGACACTCATGTCGAAGGGGTTGTGAAGAAAATGGTAATCCCCAATCTTGAGGTAGCCGCCATTAATCTAAAGACATAGGCTATTGCATTCTACTTATAATGCCCTTTCATTTGATACTCATGTCGAGGGGGTTGTGAAGAAAATGGTAATCCACCCTCTTAAGCTAGCCGCCCTGGACCAAACGATATATTAAGTATACTATATAGCATATGGTGTTCTACTTGCCATACTCTTTCATTTGATACCCATGTAGAAAGGGTTGTGAAGAAAATGGTAATCCGCCCTTTTGAGATGGCCGCCATGGATCAAGCAATATATTGATTATACTATATTGCATCTGGTGTTCTACATATCACACTCTTTCATTTGATACCCATGTCGAAGAGGTTGTGAGGCAAATGGTAATCCGCCCTCTTGAGATAGCCACCATGGATCTAAAGACATAGCCTATTGCATTCTACTAATAGTGCCCTTTCATTTGATACCCATTTCGAGGGGGTTGTGAAGAAAAGGGTAATCCACCTTCTTGAGATGGCCGACCTGGACCAAACGATATATCGAGTATACTATATCCCACCAAAAAACATTAAAAATGTGAATTAGAAGTTCGTGGGCGCGGAAATTATTTATTGGGACAGTTTAAAACACACTATTTACAAAAAGAAGTGATATGGATTAGTCAAGCTGGATCGTTAATAGCATGAAATAATTAAACACGTGCATTTACGAACGAATTCAGTGTGGCTCAGTCCATAGTGTTTCTAATAAAATTTGTTACATTTCGAAGGACAGCAAAGATTCATGCTAGGTGTACAACGAACGCACCTGCCAACTTTTTCGCGGTTGATAATACTTTATTGTATTTTAAATAAAAATTGGCAGTTGTATAATACCTTTGAATTCGTTCGTAAATGCACGTGTTTAATTATTTCATGCTATTAACGATCCATCTTGACTAATCCATATCACTTCTTTTTGTAAATAGTGTGTTTTAAACTGTCCCAATAAATAATTTCCGCGCCCACGAACTTCTAATTCACATTTTTAATGTTTTTTGGTGGGATATCACTCTTTTTTGTTTTAATACATTCTAAAATAAAAAATAAATAATCTTCTGTATAAAGAAATATTATGTATTTAATTGTTCAGTATATTTTTTTATTTATTTTATAAGTAGGTAATAACAAAATAACAAAATGCAGGAATTCAAATTAATATTATTGCCTTTTTAAAAAAAACATAAGCTCCTTTCGAGTTTCTCGGCCAAGATTTTTTCTGCACTATGGAATCATTGATCCATAACCAGCTCGATTTTTGTTTCAACATGCTGATGTAATGACCTTGTTCGAGTGTTCCTGTATGGAATATAGCACTAATCCTATATGATATTTTGCAGAAGTGACAGCTTTGATATTGCTTAATTTTAATAAACTTTTTATTTTTCAGTTCAAATAATTTCAGTTGTATTATGAGAACAGGTGCTACCGAAATCATTTCCGATTTACGAATGTTTTGAGTGTACGAACAGTTTTTACATTGACCACTCAGGGTTTCTCGTTTTCCAAATTCATGATATAATGAAATGTACCTAAAAATAGAATTTTATTTATTGAAAACTTAAAACAAATTATTGTTGTATCGGGATACTAATGTTTTTCCTCTTATTTTATCTGAATATAGCAGCTTCCACCTAAAAAAAGCGAATGTACTCCTAAAAAAGACGAATGTATTAACTGCAAACTTATAACTTCTTACTTTACCAGGATTTGAGTAAGATAACTCAAAGGTCTTCACTTTTATTAAATAAGATCCCTCAAATAACTTCACTTTTAAATCTTCTCACGATATAACTGAAATTACGTAATGTTTTCACTTAAAAATTGAATTTATTGAAAACTTATAAATTATTATTGTACCGGAATTCAAATATTTCACTTATTTTTTTTTTATAAAAAAATGAATATGATTATACAAACATTATATAACAGCTACCCCTAAAAATTTCGAATCTCAATACTCCTCACTCTCATAATCTTCTCAAGATATATCGTAGTATTTTCACCTAAAAATTAAATATTATTTATAGAAAAAATAAAAATTATAATTTTACCAGGATACGAAAGTTTTCACGTAAATGTTGTCGACTTACAGGTATTTATGGGTCCGATATGTACCCACAGACAGCTAAATATTTAAACTTCAACGAATATTTGATATTTTTAGAAATAAATTATAATTACACAATCGGCAAAAGTAGTAACAAGTATGTCAAATCGTGATTTGAAATTTTGCTGTACATTTGTACTATGAACTACATTTCATATGATTTTTAACATTTGTTACCTAGCGCTATCATACACCATAGTTGCGACTAATTATTTATTTGAACACTTTTTGCTAATCATCGAATGACATCTGGCATCAACAGTGCGAGTAAAAATTTGTCGAATAACTAGTAACGATATATGGAGTATTCTATATTGCTTATTAAGTTCTACCTATCATTCCCTTTCATTTGATACCCTTGTCGATGGGTATGTTAAGAAAATGGTAATCCGCCCTCTTCCGCCCGCCCTCCTTTTGGGATGACCGCCGTGGATCAAACAGTATATTGAGTATATTATATCGCTTATGGTATTCTAATTGTGCTACCCTTTCAATTGACACCCAATTCGAGGGGGTGGTAAAGAAATAGTAATCTGCCCTCTTGAGACGGTCGCCATGGATTTTACGACATAGCTTATTGTATTCTACTTATCATACCCTTTCATTTGATACTCATGTCGAGGGGGTTGTGAAGAAATCGTAGTCCGCCCTCTTGAGACGGCCGCCATTGATATAAAGACATAGCTTATTGTATTCTACTTATCATACCCTTTCATTTGATACCCATGTCGAGGGGGTTGTGAAGAAAATGGTAATCCGCCCTCTTGAGATGACCGCCGTGGATCTAACCAGTTATTGAGTATACTATATTGCTTATTGTCTTCTACTTAAGATACCCTTTCAATTGATACCTATGTCGAGGTGGTGGTGAAGAAATGGTAGTCCGCCCTGTTGAGACGGCCGCCATGGATATAAAGACATAGCTTATTGTATTCTGCTTATCATACCCTTTCAATTGATACCCATGTCGAGGAGGTTGTGAAGAAAATGGTAATGCGTCCTCTTGAGGTGGCCTCGGTGGATCAAACTATTTATTGAGTATACTACATTGCTTATTGTATTCTACTTATCATACCCTTATTTGATACCCATGTCGAGGGGGTTGTGAAGAAAATGGTAATCCGCCCTCTTGAGATGACCGCCGTGGATCTAACCAGTTATTGAGTATACTATATTGCTTATTGTCTTCTACTTAAGATACCCTTTCAATTGATACCTATGTCGAGGTGGTGGTGAAAAAATGGTAGTCCGCCCTCTTGAGACGGCGGCCATGGATATAAAGACATAGCTTATTGTATTCTGCTTATCATACCCTTTCAATTGATACCCATGTCGAGGGGGTTGTGAAGAAAATGGTAATGCGTCCTCTTGAGGTGGCCTCGGTGGATCAAACTATTTATTGAGTATACTACATTGTTTATTATATTCTACTTATCATACCCTTTCATTTGATACCCATGTCGAGGGGGTTATGAAGAAAATGGTAATCCGCCCTCTTGAGATGACCGCCGTGGATCTAACCAGTTATTGAGTATACTATATTGCTTATTGTCTTCTACTTAAGATACCCTTTCAATTGATACCTATGTCGAGGTGGTGGTGAAGATCGGTAGTCCGCCCTCTTGAGACGGCCGCCATGGATATAAAGACATAGCTTATTGTATTCTACTTATCATACCCTTTCATTTGATACCCATGTCGAGGGGATTGTGAAGAAAATGGTAATCCGCCCTCTTGAGATGACCGCCGTGGATCTAACCAGTTATTGAGTATACTATATTGCTTATTGTCTTCTACTTAAGATACCCTTTCAATTGATACCTATGTCGAGGTGGTGGTGAAGAAATGGTAGTCCGCCCTCTTGAGACGGCCGCCATGGATATAAAGACATAGTTTATTGTATTCTTCTTATCATACCCTTTCAATTGATACCCATTTCGAGGGGGTTGTGAAGAAAATGGTAATGCGTCCTCTTGAGGTGGCCTCGGTGGATCAAACTATTTATTGAGTATACTACATTGCTTATTGTATTCTACTTATCATACCCTTTCATTTGATACCCATGTCTAGGGGGTTGTGAAGAAAATGGTAATCCGCCCCCTTGAGATGACCGCCGTGGATCTAACCAGTTATTAAGTTTACTATATTGCTTATTGTCTTCTACTTAAGATACCTTTTCAATTGATACCTATGTCGAGGTGGTGGTGAAGAACTGGTAGTCCGCACTCTTGAGACGGCCGCCATGGATATAAAGACATAGCTTATTGTATTCTGCTTATTATACCCTTTCAATTGCTACCCATGTCGAGGGGGTTGTGAAGAAAATGGTAATGCGTCCTCTTGAGGTGGCCTCGGTGGATCAAACTATTTATTGAGTATACTACATTACTTATTGCATTCTACTTATCATACCCTTTCATTTGATACCCATGACGAGGGGGTTGTGAAGAAAATGGTAATCCGCCCTCTTGAGATGACCGCCGTGGATCTAACCAGTTATTGAGTATACTAAATTGCTTATTGTCTTCTACTTAAGATACCTTTTCAATTGATACCTATGTCGAGGTGGTGGTGAAGAAATGGTAGTCCGCACTCTTGAGACGGTCGCCATGGATATAAAGACATAGCTTATTGTATTCTGCTTATCATACCCTTTGAATTGCTACCCATGTCGAGGGGGTTGTGAAGAAAATGGTAATGCGTCCTCTTGAGGTGGCCTCGGTGGATCAAACTATTTATTGAGTATACTACATTGCTTATTGTATTCTACTTATCATACCCTTTCATTTGATACCCATGTCGAGGGGGTTGTGAAGAAAATGGTAATCCGCCCTCTTGAGATAACCGCCGTGGATCTAACCAGTTATTGAGTATACTATATTGCTTATTGTCTTCTACTTAAGATACCCTTTCAATTGATACCTATGTCGAGGTGGTGGTGAAGAAATCGTAGTCCGCCCTCTTGAGACGGCCGCCATGTATATAAAGACATAGCTTATTGTATTCTACTTATCATACCGTTTCATTTGATACCCATGTCGAGGGGGTTGTGAAGAAAATGGTAATCCGCCCTCTAGAGACGCGTACCATGCGTACACTTTTTGTTAATCATCGAAAAGATTGGGAATGCTATTTGACATCAACAGTGCTGGATTTGACTAACTTGTAACGAATATGTCATATTTTTAGAAATAAATTACGATTACGAACTCGGCATTCGGTATTTCAAAATTTTACTGTACTTCCGTACTATGAACTACATATGTGTTTTACAGTACCTAACGCAATCTGACACTATAGTTGCGACTAACCACTTTAAATGAATACATTTTGTTAATCATCTATCTAATGCCATCTGGCGAGTAAACACTTTTCGACTAACTAGTAGCACCATCTCATTTATTGAGCAATTGAAATAACTTTGAGCGCCATCTGACAGAATAATTTTGAGTACCCACTTTTTAAACTCTTTTCTTTACTTTCACTTCGGAGCATCAAATCTTGTAACGTTAATTTAACCGCCTTTTACTCAATGCAAATGGATGAAACTTTGCAGGCATACATATTCCCGATGACAATACACGAATATGACATTTTGTTACATTTTTTGTTGTTGATTTTGTTGTTGAGTAACAAAAAACGATTTTTAATAAAAAATGCTTGGAATTATTCGTTCTACTCAATGTAGAGACTTAAAATTCACTTCCCTTCAATAAAAATTGGTAAAAATTAACAGACATGTGTATTTCCGACGAAAACACACGAAAATGATAGTTCCAAATTAAAAATGGCGGCCAAAAAAATATGATGGATTACATTTTTCTTTACAAGCCACTCGTTCGATATGGGTATCAAATGAAAGGTTATAACAAGTTGAATACAATTAGCGTCATCCTAAATTCAAAATGGCGGTAGAAAAATGGCGGCATAAAAGTGGCGGCCAACACAAAACAGAGGATCAATTTTTCTTTACAACGCGCTCGGCATGGGTATCAAATGGAAGGGAGTGACAATTAGAATACTGTTATCTGTGTCCCGTCATTTCAATTCAAAATGGCGGCCAACACAAAATGGCGGTTTACCCTTTTATTTACTTCGCTCTCGGTATGGATATCAAATGAAAGTGTATTAAAGTGAGTAAGAAAGTAAACTGTATGACGTCGTTTTAAATCAAATATGCTATTAGATTTTTGAGGGGTCATCAAATTGTGAGGGGTCATCAAAGTTTCCTTATTTAACATGATAATCTAATTAAAAGTTTGGAAATTGTAATGTATTAATTAACGCTATTCGTTACTAAAAAGTAAAAAATAAAAAAAATAAAAAAATTTTTTAAGAAACTCTTTTCTTTACCTTAATATATTAATCAGTTGTGAACACAAAATTAATATAAATACTAAAAAATCGACTAAAAGGTAAAAAATAAGAAGATTTTAAACAATATAAACTTTTAAATCAAAATGGAAAAAATCTCACACATTCCTTAAAGAAAAGCGTGGGGCGCCCATACCAACCTGAACTTAAAAAACATGACTGCCATGAGTACATTTTAACATTTCAGACAGCTACGAATTTTCACTAATTGAGCATTTTGTTTCATAAAAACGCACCCCACGCTTTTCTTTAAGGAATGTGTGAGATTTTTTCCATTTTGATTTAAAAGTTTATATTGTTTAAAATCTTCTTATTTTTTACCTTTTAGTCGATTTTTTAGTATTTATATTAATTTTGTGTTCACAACTGATTAATATATTAAGGTAAAGAAAAGAGTTTCTTAAAAAATTTTTTTATTTTTTTTATTTTTTTTTAGACTGAAGGAGAAGAAAAAAGTTCGATTTGAAATGTAAAAAATGTAAAAATAAAGAAAACGAAGAATGATAGGAAAAAAAACTCATGGAATAATAAATTATTTATATTTTGGTTATCGGTTACAAATGAAAAATTTCTTATATTGCTTATAAAAAGGTCATAAATCGCATAATTTTATAAAAAAAACACCTTGTTTTCTATGTTTAGGCGTAAATAAGGCATTAGCTGTTTGCCCTTACGAACTCGGCAAACTACCGCTTGCCTTGATTGCTTATGGTGTTCTACTTATCATACGATTTCATATGATATCCCTGTCAAAGGGGTTGTGAAGAAAATGGTAATCCACCCTCTTGAGATGGCCGCCATGGACCAAAAATTTATTGAGTATCCTATATTGCTTATAGTGTTCTACTTATCATACCCTTTCATTTGATACCAATGTCTTGGGTTCCGGTGAAGAAAATGGTAATTCGTCCTCTTGAAATGGCCACTATTGTTTTTTTTTTATGTGGCAGTGCTAAGCTTAGGAGTCACCCTTTGTACTACTAGTCCGTCATGTCATTTGTCACGTCATGGTGCAATGTCTAGCAGTAAGTTTAGTACCGTGGGGGATGAGGGGGGGGGGGGGGGGTATAGGTTAAGGATTAAAAGGTACGGGGGGGGGTATTGAAGAAGGTGGTGATGAACCCTGCGTTTGAACTCTTGGGTGTTGTAGGAGTTCGGAAATACTGACTGCGAGAGGTTATTCCACAGTCGAGTTGTTCTATTAACAAATGAATTCATATCCCGTTGAGTGTGTGAAAGGGGTAGTTGGAGGTGAAGGGAATGAGACGAGTGGGCTAATCTGGTGTTGCGGGTATAGGATTGCCGTGGAGGCAGGGGAGCGAGCCCCAAACGAGGGAGTTATATTCGAGAAGAGGCCGAATGTAGGATTTATAAATTACAGCACGGGCCGATGGCTGGAGGAGGAACTTGCACCTCTTAAGAAATCCCAAGCACTGGGATGCTTGTTTGGCGATTTGGAATATGTGGTCATTCCATCGCAAGTCTTTCGCTAATGTCACGCCTAAGATGTGTAAGGATGGGTCGGCCATTAGTTGAACTCCATCCACTCTCAAGGGTGGAGAGGTGTTGAGCTTATTTTTGGATATAAGACAGTACTTGGTTTTGTCGTACTTGTCTGAGGTGTTCTGTAAGATAGATATCATATAAGCTTTTTGTTGATTATCGTCTCCATGGTTTTGGAGAGAATAGAAGTAATTGCTATTGGGCGGTAGTTGGAGGGATCGCTGGAATCACCTTTTTTCGGTATGGGCTGAACATGGGCAAGTTTCCAAGAGTCGGGATAAACTCCGGAGAAATATGACAGGGAAAATAATTTGCGCAGAGGTTTAGACAAAGGTGAGGCGCATTGTTTTAAGACGATAGGGGGTATATTATCGGGTCCAGTAGATTTGTTGGCATCGAGCTCTTAATCACCAAACGATATATTGAGTATACTATATAGCTTATGGTGCTCTACTTATAATGCCTTTTCATTTGATAACCATGTTGAGGGGGTTGTGAAGAAAATGCTAATCCGCCCTCTTGAGATGGCCGCCATGTACCAAACGATATATTGAGTATACTATATTGCTCATGGTGTTCTACTTATCATACTCTTTCATTTGACACCCATGTTGAAGGGGTTGTGAATAAAATGGTAATCCGCCCTCTTAAGATACCCGAAATGGGTCTAAAGGCATAGCCTATTTAGTGCAGTAAAAAAAGCATTTTAATTTGCACAGTCTGGTAACAGCAAGATTTTGATTTTATCCTGTTTGGGGTATCACCAGGAGTATATTCATAAGTTTTGAACCTCGTGAGCCTTGTGCTACTTTTGTTATAAACAATTAAAAAAATTTTAACGCGTTTTTCGACCTTAAAATATGAATAACTCCGGTTCTATAAGTCGGATCGGGGCAAACTAAAAACTAGTCTCTTCGTAATAAAATTTCTAATAAATTGACTTTGGGTTCAAGTCTCTGAAGTACGTACATAACCTACAAAACTGAAAAAACGAGAAAAAAACAGAATTTTTTTCATTTTAGAACCCAAGACGGTCAACTAGACCAATTTGCATCAAACTTTCAGAAAATATACCTTTTAATGTTATAAAAAGATCCTGAAAAATTGGTGTCAAAATACTGAACCCATTGGCCAAAATTGCATTTGTTATCTAAAATTTGAGATGCCCGCCATTTTATGCCATTGAGTCCAAAAGGAAAAATTCTTTTTTCAAAGTGTAGATATCGATGCCAGCTTTCGAATGCAATTCAAAGGAAATTTTTTTAATGCTATTTTGGTTGCTTTTTTTACATTTGTTTATTAATTAAATAACAACAATTGCATTTTTTCGGCCATTTTTAAAATTTAACTTAAAACTTTTTATCAGATCTGGTAGAGGATTTTGAGACCGTTAATTTAAAGAAAATAAAGTTCATTTTTGTGAACGGAAACTCGAGATATTGAGCTTATTGCATTTTGTCCAATTGTTAATTAACAAATGCATATTTAGCGCTATAATTTGGACTGTATCATCTTGAAACCTATTCATTTCATGTGATAAATTCAAAAAAAGTTAAGGTTTATAGAAATTTATTTACAAGCATTAAAATGTAAGTATTGTTAATTGAACAAAGTGATTTTTTTTATTTTTCAATAAAGCTTAGTTACAAATTGCAATAACTTCCTTGTTTTTTACAAGCTTTTTGTATTAATTTCGTTCTCTGATTTTCGATTACTTCCCGATATCCGTTGATGCTCAAATTTAGCACACACCTTTGGTTCTGAAGACAAAACAATATAGTTTATTCAATTTTATTTTACATCCAATATGGCGGCCACCATAAAATGGCGGATTACCTTTTTCTCTACAACCCGTCGACATGGGTATCAAATGAGAGGGTTTGACGAGTAGAATACAGTAAGCTGTGTGAAGTCATTTTAAATCAAATATGGTCAAAGCATTTTATTAATAATGATAATTAATATGTATGTATGATGAGATAAATAGTTGAGTTAAGGGTAAATTGAAAATAAAGAAGCAGTACACGTTACAAAAAATCACAAACAAAACACAGAGATGCTGCTGTCAACTAAATTCAACTACGGAACTCATGTCCGTATGCATAATTTCAACTCAACCCAGGTAGCAGAGCTGAATCGAGTTCAGTCGACCTTAACTCAACTCGACTCCCGTTTACATGTACTTAGACTTGGGCTCAACCTATGTTCAACTCATCATGTATAAGTACTAAATGCAATCTTACCTTTTTGTAAAAAAATCAGGAAGACGGTCCCAAGTCGAAACATGAAAGAGTACGGCAGGTAGAATACAGTAAGCTGTGTGACGTAATTTTAAATCTAATGGAACCACCATCATAAAATGGCGGAATACATATAATAAACTAAAATGTAGAAAATAAAATAAATGGTTAAAACAATTTTTTTAATAATTTTTTTGATTAACTAAAAAATGTGCTGAAAAGTAAAAAATAAAAAATATGTAAAAGAAATGGCGCATTTTTCATCAAAAAATTTTGTTAGAATCTTCTTCAAAGTGAATTGAGCAAAACAACAAGTTGAAATTAATTTTTTTACTACGCCTTATAAATTAATACATAAAATCTTTAATATATTGAAAAACAAACAAAATTTAACATGATGATTTTATAAAAAAATTGTTAATTTCTTAATATAAAAATAATGAAATTAATAAAGCAAAAATTGAGGGTTATTTTAAATCTCACGCGATTTACAGTTAGTTTTTCAATTTTTGATGAAAAATGGGCCATTCTTTTAATTAACTTTTTCATTAAAATTGAAATTTCACGCTTTCTTTTACATATTTTTAATTTTTTACTTTTCAGTATATTTTTTAGTTAATCAAAAGAATCATTTAAAAAAAATTTTTTTAACCATGTCGAACGAAGAAAATGGTAATCCGCCCTCTTGAGATGGCCGCCATGGACCAAAAGCCATATTGAGTATACTATATTGCTTATGGTGTTCTACTTATCACACCCTTTCATTTGATACACATGTTTTTGGTGTTGTGAAGAAAATGGTAGTTCGCCCTCTTGAGATAGCTGTCATGGACTAAACGATATGTTGAGTATACTATATTGCTTATGATGTTCTATTTATCATACTCTTTCATTTGATAACCATGTCTCGGGTATTGCGAGGAAAATGGTAATCATCCCTCTTGAGATGGCCGCCATGGACCAAACGATATATTCAGTATATAATATTGCTTATAGTGTTCTCTTTATCATACCCTTTCATTTGATACCCATGTCGAGGGAGTTGTGCAGAAAATGGTAATTCGCTCTCTTAAGATGGCCGCCATGGACCAAACGATATATTGAGTATACTATATTGCTTATGGTGTTCTACTTATCATATTCTTTCATTTGACATCCATGTCGAAGTGGTTGTGGAGAAAATGGTGGTCTACTTATCATACCCTCTCATATGATACCCATGTCGAGGGGGTTCTGAAGAAAATGGTAGTCCGCCCTCTTTAGATGGCCGCCATGGACATAACGATATATTGGGTATACTATATTGCTTATGGTGTTCTAATTATCATACTCTTTCATTTGATACCCATGTCGAGGGGTTGTGAAGAAAATGGTAATCCGCCCTCTTGAGATAGCCGCCATGGATCTAAAGACATAGCCTATTGCAATCTACTTATAATGCCCCTTCATTTGATACCCATGTCGAGCGGGTTGCGAAGAAAATGGTAGTCCGCCCTCTTTAGATGGCCGCCATGGACCAAAAGATATATTGAGTATACTATATTGCTTATGGTGTTCTACTTGTCACACCCTTTCATTTGATACACATGTTTTTGGTGTTGTGAAGAAAATGGTACTTCGCCCTCTTGAGATGACCGCCATGAACCAAACGATATATTGAGTATACTATATTGCTTAAGATGTTCTAATTCTCATACTCTTTCATTTGATACCTATGTCTCGGGTGTTGCGAGGAAAATGGTAATCGCCCTCGTGAGATGGCCGCCAAAATCTAAAGACATAGACTATTAAATTCTACTCGTAATGCTCTTTCATTTGATACCCATGTCGGGGGGTTGTGATGAAAATAGTAATCTGCCCTCTTGAGATGGCCGCCACGGACCAAACGATATATTGAGTATACTATATTGCCTTTGGTGTTCTACTTATCCTACCCTTACCATACCCTGGGTATCAATATCGAGGTTTTTTTTTAAGAAAATGGCAATTCGCCCTCTTGAGATGGCCGCCACGGATCTAAAGACATAGCATATTGCATTCTACTTAGAATCCCCTTTCATTTGATACCCGTGTCGGAAAGGGGGGGGGGGGGTTGTGAAGAAAATGGTAATCCCCCTCTTGAGTTGGCCGCCATGGACCTAACTATATATTGAGTGTACTATGTTGCTTATGGTGTTCTACTTATCATATTCTTTCATTTGACACCCATGTCGAAGATGTTGTGAAGAAAATGATAATCCGCCTCTTGAGCTAGCCGCCATGGATCTAAAGACATAGCTTATTGCATTCTACTTATGAATGCCCTTTCATTTGATACCCATGTCGAGGGCGTTGTAAAGAAAGTGTTAATCCGCCCTCTTTTATTTGATATCCATTTCTTGGGTGTTGTGAAGAAAATGATAATCTCTTGAGATGGCCGCCATAGACCAAGCGATATATTGAGTAAATTATATTGCTTATGGTGTTCTACTAATCACACCCTTTCATTTGATACCCATGTCTTGGTGTTGTTGGGGTAATCCGCCCTCTTGAGATGGCCGCCATGGACCTAACGATATATTGAGCATACTATATTGCTTATGGTGTTCTACTTATCGTACTCTTTCATTTGACATCCATGTCGAAAAGGTTGTGAAGAAAATGATAATCCGCCCTCTCAAGATAGCCGCCGCCGTGGATCTAAAGACATAGCCTATTGCATTCTACTTATACCTACCCTTTCATTTGATACCCATGCCGAGGGGGTTGTGAAGAAAGTAGTAATCCGCCCTCTTGAGATAGCCGCCATGGACCTAACGATATATTGAGCATACTATATTGCTTATGGTGTTCTACTTATCATACTCTTTCATTTGACACCCATGTCGAAGGGGTTGTGAAGAAAATGATAATCCGCCCTCTTGAGATAGCCGCCGTGGATCTCAAGACATAGCCTATTGCATTCTACTTATATTGCCCTTTCATTTGATACCCATGTCGAGGGGGTTGTGAAGAAAGCGGTACTCCGCCCTTTGGACCCAACCATGGACACAGCGATTTATTGCCGCCATGGACCCAACGATATATTGTGTATACTATATTGCTTATGGTGTTCTACTTGTCCTAACCTTTCATTTGATACCCATGTCGAAGGGGTTGTGAAGAAAATGGTTATTCGCCCTCTTGAGATGGCCGCCATGGATCAAACGATATATTGAGTATACTATGTATATTGCTTATGGTGTTCCACTTATCAACCTCTTTCATTTGTAACCCATGTCGAGAGGGTTGCGAAAAAATGGTAATCCGCCTTCTTGAGATGGCTGCCATGGACCAAAGGATAAATTGAGTATACTATATTGCTTATGGTGTTCTACTTATCGTACCCTTCCACATTGCATTGTCATCGGAGCTGAAGCTTGGTGCAAAATTTCAGGGTGATCGGGTAACCGGAAATATTAAAAAAATCAATTGCAAAATTTGTACTGGACAAACACTCAGACAAGAAAGCGAGCTAACAAAAAATAAATGGATAAAAAAAAATTGGCAGTTATAGGGACTGCCGATAGAAGTGAAAACTTAGAACTTAGATGTTGAAATTCGATTTTTTTGAAGTAATACAAAATTCTATATTTCTTGAAAGGACTAAATCTTTTTGATTGCAGTATTTTCATTAGGACATCAACCAACTTATTAAAATATGTAGCACAAGTAACTGCGTCTTCATTAATAAGTGTACTTTTTTCTATAAAATTTAATGCTGCTGCATCTTCAACCGATATCTCAGAATTATTTTTTAAATTATGTAATAATTGTAGCAATTTTGACCATCCTATTTCATTAGCACTTATTGTAAAAAAGATACAATCGTTATGGTAACTAAAGTAAGAAATGAAAATGTTTGATTCAAATTTATCTAAGTATCGCGTAAAAACCGCATCGATCGTCGTTTTATATTTGGTAGTAAGTTTCCGATCATTGGACATATTTAAATTAAGTGTTGCATTTAAAAATTCAATTAATCGTAGATATTTATCATCTGCATAGTTAATATTGAAGTCTCCACTTAAAATCATCGGTACAATATCATATTTTTCGCCGAATCTTTTTTCGAGAATTTCAGAACCTTGTTTTGTATAAATCATCAAATTTTCGAATAAAAATTGTTGTATCTGTCTCATAGATTTTCCAAGCGAAATATAAACGGCAACCATTAATATGTATTGCCCATTCTCGGAACTGCAACGAGCAACGCATATTTCGCATATATCAGAAACATTAACACCAATGCTACTAGTGAATTTAGTATGTATGTCCATATATGAAGTAATGAAGTGTGACGTATCTTGAGTATTGTGATTAATAGCTACTCCTGTTGCTGGAACTTCGGGTCTTTTATAACTTACAACAAAGTTGAACGAGTTTCATACGAGTTTCTGACAAAAGCAGAACATTTGAGGAGTGACTTTTCAAAAGGCCTTATTTCCATTTTTTACTTTATAGCAAATTTCGATGGAATCCAGTAGCAAGGCTAAATTATCACCTATTCACGTTAATAGGACGAAAGAAAAGTCCTTCGTTCCTATAAAAAAATTGATACCAATATAGATTTTTTTTAAAACAGGCATACTTCCATGTATGAAATAAACGGTGTATTTAATTGAACAAAACGCCGAATTTCCAGCGTGAATTTGTACTATTTTAAAAGATTTCAAGCAAGACTTTTAAAAAAAATGTAAAAAAGTCATATTTCCTATGGAGGTCCATACGAAAGGTCTTATTTCCAAACATTTCAAACAAAAGGGCATATTTTGAAACTATTTTTTGTTTTTAATGAAGTCGCACTTACAATATTTTTCATCTACCACTGTAAAAATATAGTTATACTAGGACAAACTATATTGATGCAAAAAAAATAATTTTGCATATTTTGGACGTGCCACAGAAATTTGCGGTTTCTGAAAATTTAATCTAAATGGAAATAAGACCTTTTGAAAAGTCATTCCTCATTTGACCTTTTTTTCTTTTGTTATCGTTTGAAGACATCTTCAGGATCAAGGATCCAAACAAATTTGGAAAACAGATATTTAACACATCAGTCAAAATGACTGGTTTTATATTTTCATTTTCGATACTTAATTGAATAATAGTAGGCGGTCAGATTTATTTTTTTATTCAAAATCAAAAAGTTTTTGATTATAATCGATTAAGCGCGTGCGCCAGTCATGAGCATGTCGGTGACGCGAACCCATAACATTTTCCCCTATCAAAAAGTGCCCAACGCGGCTAAAGAAGTTTTCACTTCAAAAAAATGTAAAAAAGTCATATTTCCTATGGAGGTCCATACGAAAGGTCTTATTTCCAAACATTTCAAACAAAAGGGCATATTTCCAAACTATTTTTTGTTTTTAATGAAGTCGCACTTACAATATTTTTCATCTACCACTGTAAAAATATAGTTATACTAGGACAAACTATATTGATGCAAAAAAAATAATTTTGCATATTTTGGACGTGCCACAGAAATTTGCGGTTTCTGAAAATTTAATCTAAATGGAAATAAGACCTTTTGAAAAGTCATTCCTCATTTGACCTTTTTTTCTTTTGTTATCGTCTGAAGACATCTTCAGGATCAAGGATCCAAACAAATTTGGAAAACAGATATTTAACACATCAGTCAAAATGAAATAAGAAATAAGACCTTTTGAAAAGTCATTCCTCATTTGACCTTTTTTTCTTTTGTTATCGTTTGAAGACATCTTCAGGATCAAGGATCCAAACAAATTTGGAAAACAGATATTTAACACATCAGTCAAAATGACTGGTTTTATATTTTCATTTTCGATACTTAATTGAATAATAGTAGGCGGTCAGATTTATTTTTTTATTCAAAATCAAAAAGTTTTTGATTATAATCGATTAAGCGCGTGCGCCAGTCATGAGCATGTCGGTGACGCGAACCCATAACATTTTCCCCTATCAAAAAGTGCCCAACGCGGCTAAAGAAGTTTTCACTTCAAAAATAATTTTGCATATTTTGGACGTGCCACAGAAATTTGCGGTTTCTGAAAATTTAATCTAAATGGAAATAAGACCTTTTGAAAAGTCATTCCTCATTTGACCTTTTTTTCTTTTGTTATCGTCTGAAGACATCTTCAGGATCAAGGATCCAAACAAATTTGGAAAACAGATATTTAACACATCAGTCAAAATGACTGGTTTTATATTTTCATTTTCGATACTTAATTGAATAATAGTAGGCGGTCAGATTTATTTTTTTATTCAAAATCAAAAAGTTTTTGATTATAATCGATTAAGCGCGTGCGCCAGTCATGAGCATGTCGGTGATGCGAACCCATAACATTTTCCCCTATCAAAAAGTGCCCAACGCGGCTAAAGAAGTTTTCACTTCAAAAAAATGTAAAAAAGTCATATTTCCTATGGAGGTCCATACGAAAGGTCTTATTTCCAAACATTTCAAACAAAAGGGCATATTTCCAAACTATTTTTTGTTTTTAATGAAGTCGCACTTACAATATTTTTCATCTACCACTGTAAAAATATAGTTATACTAGGACAAACTATATTGATGCAAAAAAAAATAATTTTGCATATTTTGGACGTGCCACAGAAATTTGCGGTTTCTGAAAATTTAATCTAAATGGAAATAAGACCTTTTGAAAAGTCATTCCTCATTTGACCTTTTTTTCTTTTGTTATCGTCTGAAGACATCTTCAGGATCAAGGATCCAAACAAATTTGGAAAACAGATATTTAACACATCAGTCAAAATGACTGGTTTTATATTTTCATTTTCGATACTTAATTGAATAATAGTAGGCGGTCAGATTTATTTTTTTATTCAAAATCAAAAAGTTTTTGATTATAATCGATTAAGCGCGTGCGCCAGTCATGAGCATGTCGGTGACGCGAACCCATAACATTTTCCCCTATCAAAAAGTGCCCAACGCGGCTAAAGAAGTTTTCACTTCAAAAAATTTTTTTTTTTAATTCTTTTAATTAACTAAAAAATGTACTGAAAAGTTAAAAATAAAAAATTGTAAAAGAAAGCGTGAAATTTCTAATTTAAGAAAAAGTTAATTAAAAGAACGGCGCATTTTTCATCAAAAATTGAAAATATAACTGTAAATCGCATGCGATTTAAATTAACCCTTATTTGTCGCTTTATTAATTTCATTATTTTCATATTAAGAAATTTACATTTTTTTTATAAAATCGTCATTTTTAATTTTGTTTTATTTTTCAATATATTTAAGATTTTATGTATTAATTTATAAGGCTCAATTCACTTTTAAGAAAATTCTAACAAAATTTTTTGATGAAAAATGCGTCATTCTTTTAATTAACTCTTTCATTAAATTTGAAATTTCACTCTTTCTTTTAGATATTTTTTATTTTTAACTTTTCAGCACATTTTTTAGTTAATTAAAAGAATTTAAAAAAAAATGTTAACCATTTATTTTATCTTCTACTTAGTTAGTTTATTATATGTATTCCGCCATTCTAAGATGGCGGTTCTATTTTACGTCACACAGCTTACTGTATTTTACCTGTCGTACTCTTGTTCGGTTATATTTTCTACTTTTTAGTCTATTATAAGCTTTCCGCAATTTTGAGTTGGCCGCCATTTTGAATTTGGAATGACGCCACCAAGGAGACTTTACAAGGAGATATAACTCTTATAGGGAAAATAACCGGAAATTGATGCGTTGCAGAAACTATACTTCTAGTTCATTTTTGACCACAGATGTCGCCTAAAGCTGACGTACCCCACATGAAATTAGCTGAATTTTACCCATTTCGACGATTTGTTCAAAATTGTCAGCCGAAATGAAAAAAAATCATTGGGAATTAATAAAAATTCATTGTAAAATCCATAAAATGGTTAAATACGAAAAATCAGAAGCTGATTTTTCAAGTTAGGTGTAAACATAAAATATTTTAATAGTTAACGAACTTGGCCATGACCGGATGATATAATCCGCCATGTTTTTTGGGGTACATGTGACTGTGGCGCCCTCATTAATCAAACGAAAAGTGACAACACGGAGTTATATCTCCTTGTATAGTCTCCCTGGACGCCACATAGCTAATTGTGTTCTACCTGTTATATCCTTTTATTTGAGACCCATGTGAGAGGAAGCGCCATTTTGGAAGCGCTATCTGGATATTTTTACAAAATGGTCAGATTGCATTGTCATCTAAACTAAACTTGTATGCAAAATTTCAGCTCTATCCGAAATCGGGAAGTGGGTCAAATTTAACTTACAAGATTTGACGACACGTAGTGTAAGTTAAATAAAAGAATTTAAAAACGTTTTAATAAAAATACCGGAGATGATTGCAGATTGTACAAGCTGATAATTGACACAGAGCTTCCTTTTAGGGTTGCTAATAAGGGGTTATTAGTCTACCGATTTTATAACCCTGGAAGCTTACTTATTATGAGGTTTTAGGGTCAAAATATCAGTTTTTTGCAAATATATCTTAAACCGTAAGTCCTATCAAAAAGCAATGTTGACAAAGTTTGTAGATCATACAATTCTCTACAAAAAGGTTATAAGACATTTTCCTGAACGAATTGCCATTCATGAGATATCACTGTTTTAAAGATTTAAAATACCCACATGCACTCATTCGCGAATATTATAGGTTATCAGACGTCCAAGTTGGACTACTATGTTAACTTTTTTAGGGGTGATTCTTAGGTGTATTTGGAGGAAAAATTTGTTCTGAGCATTGTGATTTCGTTCATCCTTTGAACCTATATATTTACTAAACGGAGTCAGCCATTTTTTGAATTTTCCACTAAATAAAAGAATACACCTTTACCTAAAAGATGAGTTTAAGAATATTGCTTTACGATAACTAGTCTAGGAGTTTTTCAACTCCAAGAAAACTAAAATAAAATACATTTTTGTTCGTAAGCACCCTGTATATTAATGTTATCCCCCTCTCTAGAACACATTTTTTCTCTAAATACATCGAGGAATCACACCTAAAAAATTAGCAACGTAGTCCAACTGGAACGTCTGATAACCTGTACAAGTCGCGAATGAGTGCATATGAGTGTTTTAAATCGTTAAAACCATGATATCTCATGAATGGAAATTCGTACAGGAAAATGTGTTATAACATTTTTTGTAGAGAATTGTATGATCTGAAAACTTTGTCAACATTACTTTATGATAGGACTTACGGTTTAAGATATATTAGCAAAAAAACTGATATTTTGATCCTAAAACCCCCTAAAAAGTAAGATTCCCGGGGTAGAAAATCGGTAGACTTTATAACCCCTTATTAAGAACCCTAAAAGGAAGCTGCGTGCCAATTTTCAGCCTGTACCCAATCATTTCCGCTATTTCGCTTTTTTCGGCTTAATTTAACTGTACTAGTTTGGAACATCTAAATGTTCTTGTTTTAGAATTTTTAATAATGCGTCAACACATTCTCTTATTCTACCAAATCCATTAGGCCAAGGCCGCATGGATTGTTTAATCAAGAATGTATGAACGCGATTAAAGCCAAAGAAACCGCCTATAGAGAGTTCAGGCATTCCCTGAGCGAATCATCCCGACGTGAGTACATCAGGTTGAGAAATGTCTGCAAAACCACCATCAAGCAAACCAAAGCCTCCTTCAGGTGAGGCCTCGGTAGTCTAGAGGTAAGGCGCATGACTACTATCCCAGAGGTCCCGGGTTCGATTCCCGGCGGTGCCACGGTCCTAGCCTTTCCCAATTTCCCACCTACATAATTTTCCTTCTTTCTTCTTCCATCTTTACATTCCTGATTCCTTCTGTCATAGCCTTCCTTAGCCCTTCCCCGCTCCACCAAGCGCATGTCATCGGCTGGTTGATGAGATTCAACTCGTTTCAGGAGGCATAACACTCCAGCGAGTTGTTTCTCGATGCCCCGATGTCAAAGTCGCGACAGTAATGGTTGGGAGTAGGTGGACTGAAAAACTATCTCTGGTAGGTTGTGACAGCTCCTTCCTTCCCCGACTAGAGCTGCTGTTCGACATTGCACTCTATATGAAGAAAATAGATTGTCGAAACAGTATAAAGGGCGTTTCCTGAGACTCTAGTCTTTCACATAAAAAAAAAAAAAAAGGTTAAGAAACAAACTCATTAACACCTCTGCTGGCAGGAAAAATTTTAACACATCGTCGTCTCCTCTCTTCATTCGCGATGGGAAGGTATTAACAGAAAGGAAATCCAAGGCTGACTTACTCGTATCTCTGTTTGCCTCCAATTCTTCCTTGCCTGATACTGCCGTGCAACCCCCCATTGTAGAGGGTTCTGCTCACTAAATGGGCAGAGTTTTCTTCAGAACTCGTGAAGTGTTCAAGTGTCTCAAGGAGCTCGATCCCAATAAATCCACTGGCCCTGATAAAATTCCCCCTATGGTTCTTAAAAAATGCGCTTCACCTTTGGCTAAACCTCTGCGCAAACTCTTCGCCCTTTCTTACTTCTCCGGAGTTTTCCCTGACTCCTGGAAACTGGCTCATGTTCAGCCTATACCGAAAAAAGGTGATTCCAGCGACCCCTCTAACTACCGCCCAATAGCAATCACTTCTACCCTCTCCAAAACCATGGAGAAATTAATAAACAGAAGGCTTATGGAATATCTTGAACGCAACCAAATATTGGATGACAAGCAGTACGGCTTTAGATCGAAAAGATCTACTAGCGACCTCCTTGTTTGCCTAACTGAACACCTCTACCAAAAAATTCATCGCTTTGGTGAATCCGGCCTGGTAGCTCTCAATATCTCCAAGGCCTTTGATAGAGTATGGCACCCCGCTCTATTGAGTAAACTTCATGCTATTGGCATCGACCTTCTTCTAAAGAATTGGATTGAGAGTTTCCTTTCCGACCGCTCAATCAAGGTAGTATTGGACGGCGTTGAATCTAATCCCCACTCCATCTCTGCAGGCGTTCCCCAGGGCTCTATTCTATCACCAGCTCTCTTCCTAGTTTTTATAAATGACCTGCTCTCAATTCCATCCAACTCACTTCACAGCTTCGCTGATGACAGTACTTTGCGTTACTCGTATAGCTTTGATAAAGCAAGACAAGCACGGGCCTGACCTTGTCTGCTTGATCGTGAACTTATGTCCACTTCAATCAACAGGGACATAAGATTGATTCTTGATTGTGGCCTCATGAATCAAGTTGAATTCAACGCACAGAAAACAAAATACTGTCTCTTCTCTATGAAAACGCGCTCCCCAATCCCTCCCATTAAAGTGGACAGTCTAGAACTGATGGCTGAACCATCCCTCAATATCCTGGGCATAACTTTAACTGAAGATCTGCGATGGAGTAATCACATATTCCAAATCGCTAAACAAGCATCTCAATGCTTGGGATTCCTTAAAAGATGCAAATTCCTCCTTCCGCCGTCGGCCAGGGCTATAATATACACATCCTACATTCGGCCCCGCCTCGAATTCAACTTATATCTCTGGGCAGTGGCACCGAGTACCACCTTAGCGTGGCTGGACAAGGTGCAGAACCGCGCTCTCCAACTCATTGGCGACGACGTCATTTGCTCCAAAATTGATTCACTAAGTCACCGCAGGAATGTAGCAGCCCTGGTAAAATTCTACCTATCTATCTATCTATGTGCCCCTTAATCCCTCGTGGGACATAGGGCGGAAACAGTTGCCCTCCAGCGGACTCTGTTTTGCGCGACAGCTCTTAGCTCTGACCAGGATCTCCCAGTAGTTGCGGCCTCTGCTAGTAGGGTTCTCCTCCACGTTGTTCTAGGTCTTCCAACTCGACGGGATCCTTGCGGGTTCCAGTCAAGGGCCTGTTTGGCTAGATTTTCGTTATCGCGTCGCAAGGTGTGGCCAACCCAATTCCATTTCCTTCGCCTGATTTGGTCGTCTATCCTTTCTTGGCCGGCACGGCGCCATAGCTCTTCATTTGAAATTCTATCTTGCCAGCGGATTTTTAGGATACGACGTAGGCATCTGTTTATGAAGACTTGTAGGCGCCCTGTGATGAATTGGGTGACTTTCCTTGTTTCGCAACCGTATAAAAGAACTGCCTTAACGTTGGAGTTGAACAGCCGCAATTTGGTGTTAGTTGAGATCTCCGTTGATCTCCATATGCGGAACAAGCATGCATATGCGCTTCGTGCTTTATTTATTCTGGAACTGACGTCTTCTTCTGCACCACCATTTTCGGTAATAATACTACCGAGGTAGCAGAATTTATCTACCAGTTCCACGTCACGGTTATTCAGCGCAGTTCGTTCAAGTGTGTTTGCATTTATCCGAATTTCTTTGGTTTTATTCGGATTCAGCCTTAAGCCTGCTAGACTACTTTCTGTTGCCAAATTGTTTAACATGTTTTTTAGCTCCTGATGTCTGTGGGCCAGCAAACAGATATCATCTGCGTAGTCGAGGTCCTTAAGGCGATCTAGCAAACCCCACTGTATGCCGCCTGTTCTACTATCTAGAGCGCCAACAAGAATGTCATTTATTACTATAAGAAATAGTAATGGGGATAGTAAGCATCCTTGTCGTACTCCTGAACTCACCTTAAAGCTGTCGGATAATTTTCCGTTATGGAGAACTCTGCATTTGGAATTGTTGTATAGGGCTTTTATCAATTCTATTATCTTATCCGGCAGTCCACGTCGCCGTAATGCCTGCCATATAAAGCTCCTATTAACCGAGTCGAACGCTTTCTCATAATCTACGAAAGCAAGGTAAAGGGGGGATCGGAGTTCAGTAGACTGTTCCACTATTATTCTTAAGGTGTTGATGTGATCTATACATGAACGGCCCTTCCTGAATCCGGCCTGCTGCCTTCTAAGCGTTTGATCTACTGCCTCTCTTATTCTTGATAGTATAGTGTGGGACAAGATTTTACCCACAGTAGATAATAGACAGATGCCTCTCCAGTTATCGCATATTGTTAGATCCCCCTTTTTGGGTATTTTGACTATGATACCTTCCGTCCAATCCTCCGGAAAGGTACAGGTGTTCCATGCTAATTCGAGGATTGGCTGAAGCGCATCTGCTATGAGGCTTGAGTCGGCTTTCAACAATTCTGGCGGGATGCCATCTTTTCCAGCTGCTTTACCATTGGCCATCGCATGAATTGCGGTTACTATTTCCGTCTTGGATGGGGCCCGGGTGTTGATTCTTATCGGCTGTGCATTGTTGCTGTTTTCCTGAGGTTCCTGTGTGAGTGAGCCATTCAGGGCGGCGAAGAAATAATCTCTCCATCTTTGGAGCTGCTCCTCGACGCTGCACAGCAGCCTTCCATCCGCACTCTTAACGGCATGCTTTTTAGTAGAGTGCTTTCCCGAGAGCTGTTTAGTAATTTGGTACAGCACTTTACTGTTGCCTGTGTTTGCCGCGTTTTCCGCTTTTTCTGCGAGCTTGTTTATCTGCTGCCTTTTATCACGCCGGACACTTCTCTTTACCTCTCGGTGTAATTGAGAGTACTCCCGTTCAAGTTGGTGACGTCTATCCGGGTCGCTTGTAGAGTTTATGATTCTACCGCATCTACCATAACGACTGTTCCACCGAAATATATAATCTCCTGCCTTCACGGCGATGTTTTCCCGCAACACAAGACTTGCCCATTCGGCTCATCCTCACTATCTACAGCCCTTATTTTCGCGCACACACCAGTTTAGTAATTCGTTCTTTTCGAGAACAACTCGACTGTGGAACAACCTTTCACAGTCAGTTTTCCCAAACTCTTATAACACCCAAGAGTTTATACGCAAGGTTCATCTCCACCTCCTCATGTACCCCCCAGACTCCCTTTAATCTGTTTTATTCTTTCTCTATCCTTCGCGCTAAGCTTACTACCAGACACCAGACGTTGACGTGTAAGACATGACGGACTGGTAGTACAAAGGGTTTCACCTGAGCTTAGACTTTCACATAAAAAAAAAAAAAACACATTCTCTGCGTGGGTTGAATTTCTTATACCACTTTTTTAATTCTTCTTTAAGGGAAAGGGTTGATTCAACATTCTCATTAAATTGTTCGTCAATTTCCCCGGTTGATGCTGTCATATTATGTTGCGAGAGGCCAGGAGCGGATCCAGGTTGTAGAGCTAACAAGGGAGAAGGAGAAGAAGATGCTGGGTCAACATGCCTCGCAATTTGCCTTTTACTCATTCTTTTCCTTCTTAACATTTCTGCTGTTTTAATACTATATGTACCTACATATTCTATTCAAGTTAGAAAAAAATATTTTACTATATAGTTATTTTTCTAAATAATAATCGCTAATAGTCCAGTAAAAAAAGGCCAAAAAAATGAAAAGATAGGTATTGTCTGGTAACAGCAAGATTATGATTTTATCCTGTTTGGGGTATCACCAGGAGTATATTCATAAGTTTTGAACCTCGTGAGCCTTGTGCTACTTTTGTTATAAACAATTAAAAAAATTTTAACGCGTTTTTCGACCTTAAAATATGAATAACTCCGGTTCTATAAGTCGGATCGGGGCAAACTAAAAACTAGTCTCTTCGTAATAAAATTTCTAATAAATTGACTTTGGGTTCAAGTCTCTGAAGTACGTACATAACCTACAAAACTGAAAAAACGAGAAAAAAACAGAATTTTTTTCATTTTAGAACCCAAGACGGTCAACTAGACCAATTTGCATCAAACTTTCAGAAAATATACCTTTTAATGTTATAAAAAGATCCTGAAAAATTGGTGTCAAAATACTGAACCCATTGGCCAAAATTGCATTTGTTATCTAAAATTTGAGATGCCCGCCATTTTATGCCATTGAGTCCAAAAGGAAAAATTCTTTTTTCAAAGTGTAGATATCGATGCCAGCTTTCGAATGCAATTCAAAGGAAATTTTTTTAATGCTATTTTGGTTGCTTTTTTTACATTTGTTTATTAATTAAATAACAACAATTGCATTTTTTCGGCCATTTTTAAAATTTAACTTAAAACTTTTTATCAGATCTGGTAGAGGATTTTGAGACCGTTAATTTAAAGAAAATAAAGTTCATTTTTGTGAACGGAAACTCGAGATATTGAGCTTATTGCATTTTGTCCAATTGTTAATTAACAAATGCATATTTAGCGCTATAATTTGGACTGTATCATCTTGAAACCTATTCATTTCATGTGATAAATTCAAAAAAAAGTTAAGGTTTATAGAAATTTATTTACAAGCATTAAAATGTAAGTATTGTTAATTGAACAAAGTGATTTTTTTTATTTTTCAATAAAGCTTAGTTACAAAATGCAATAACTTCCTTGTTTTTTACAAGCTTTTTGTATTAATTTCGTTCTCTGATTTTCGATCACTTCCCGATATCCGTTGATGCTCAAATTTAGCACACACCTTTGGTTCTGAAGACAAAACAATATAGTTTATTCAATTTTATTTTACATCCAATATGGCGGCCACCATAAAATGGCGGATTACCCTTTTCTCTACAACCCGTCGACATGGGTATCAAATGAAAGGGTTTGACGAGCAGAATACAGTAAGCTGTGTGAAGTCATTTTAAATCCAATATGGCGACCAACATCAAATGGGGAATTACCTTGTTCTTTACAACCCAACCCCACCTCCTGCCGTCTTTTTTTTAAAATGTGATTTTTTCCCTCGCAATACTTAGGTTTCTGTGAAAATGAGTGTTTTCTATTACCAGTTTGTGTGAATATTGTGAAGGCATTAATTGCAGGAATTGTACAGAATGTACGGAAGAAGAAAATCGGAAATTGAAGAAGCCGATATAGATGAATCAGACACAGATTCAAATTGTACCAATATAACAGAATCGGAGCCCGAAGGGGAGTGCGAAAGATTGCAAAATAATGTACCTGATCTTCCTGTTGAAATTCATGATAAAGAAGAAAATGGTGATATATTTTTATTTGAAACAGATTCAGAGAGTGAAACTGAATTGTACACGTCACCAAACAAGAAATTTAAAATACATTAATTACGATTTGTTTATTTTTAAATAATAAAATGCTTTGGCCATATTGGATTTAAAATGACTTCACACAGCTTACTGTATTCTGCTCGTCAAACCCTTTCATTTGATACCCATGTCGACGGGTTGTAGAGAAAAGGGTAATCCGCCATTTTATGGTGGCCGCCATATTGGATGTAAAATAAAATTGAATAAACTATATTGTTTTGTCTTCAGAACCAAAGGTGTGTGCTAAATTTGAGCATCAACGGATATCGGGAAGTGATCGAAAATCAGAGAACAAAATTAATACAAAAAGCTTGTAAAAAACAAGGAAGTTATTGCATTTTGTAACTAAGCTTTATTGAAAAATAAAAAAAAATCACTTTGTTCAATTAACAATACTTACATTTTAATGCTTGTAAATAAATTTCTATAAACCTTAACTTTTTTTTGAATTTATCACATGAAATGAATAGGTTTCAAGATGATACAGTCCAAATTATAGCGCTAAATATGCATTTGTTAATTAACAATTGGACAAAATGCAATAAGCTCAATATCTCGAGTTTCCGTTCACAAAAATGAACTTTATTTTCTTTAAATTAACGGTCTCAAAATCCTCTACCATATCTGATAAAAAGTTTTAAGTTAAATTTTAAAAATGGCCGAAAAAATGCAATTGTTGTTATTTAATTTATAAACAAATGTAAAAAAAGCAACCAAAATAGCATTAAAAAAATTTCCTTTGAATTGCATTCGAAAGCTGGCATCGATATCTACACTTTGAAAAAAGAATTTTTCCTTTTGGACTCAATGGCATAAAATGGCGGGCATCTCAAATTTTAGATAACAAATGCAATTTTGGCCAATGGGTTCAGTATTTTGACACCAATTTTTCAGGATCTTTTTATAACATTAAAAGGTATATTTTCTGAAAGTTTGATGCAAATTGGTCTAGTTGACCGTCTTGGGTTCTAAAATGAAAAAAATTCTGTTTTTTTCTCGTTTTTTCAGTTTTGTAGGTTATGTACGTACTTCAGAGACTTGAACCCAAAGTCAATTTATTAGAAATTTTATTACGAAGAGACTAGTTTTTAGTTTGCCCCGATCCGACTTATAGAACCGGAGTTATTCATATTTTAAGGTCGAAAAACGCGGTAAATTTTTTTTAATTGTTTATAACAAAAGTAGCACAAGGCTCACGAGTTTCAAAACTTATGAATATACTCCTGGTGATACCCCAAACAGGATAAAATCATAATCTTGCTGTTACCAGACTGTGCAAATTAAAATGCTTTTTTTACTGCACTATAATGAACAATAATCTAAATCATTTTCAAACCACTTACCTGTTAATTATAATACAGCACACTTATTTTTTCACAACACTTTTTTTAATTTATTTATATAATTTTTTTTTTAATTAATTTCAAACACAACAATGTACTCTTTTCAAAAATTTTCAATCGAATGAATTATAAATGCGCATTTCGAGAAAAACGACTCTTAACATGGAACACTTGTTCCATCATGTTTTTACGTTTTGTTAACTAGTCCAGTTGTCAGAGACTTTGACCCAGCACAAAATGTGATATGGCTGAAAATTGGGTCATAGGTACTTTTTGGGGTGCAGAACACAATAAAAAAACCTTTGCTGCTCTAAAGTGTATGCTAACTTCACAATTTCGAAAACAAATTCGAAAATGTGGTTTTCGCATTATATCTCGAAAAAGAAAAAAAAAATCGAAAAACTAATATCACCACGTGAAAGAGCGGAAAATTCTACTAAAAGATATGTTATTGTATAACTTATTAAAAAAATGTTTGTTTATTATTATAAAAAATTATTACAAATAAGAAAGCGAGTTCGAAAATTCGACGCGCGCCAAATCCCAGAATTCAAATATTCAAGCGAGGCGTTCGAGGAAAAATTGAAATATCTTTGCCTAAAATCCACCAACAACAAAAAAACAAAAAAAGCATTTTAAAGAGGACACTCTAAGCTTTTTAAGGAAGTCATTAGTTTTTAATTTTATTGTTTTTTTCCCATAGAAAAGTTGACCGGAAGTTATAATTTCTAAGATTTTTACTGATTTTTATAAAACTGATTCCTGCAACTTAAAGTTAAGCTTTAAAAAATTATTAAATATAAAGTCAAAGATAAAATCCTGAGCTTTAAGAATATATTATTCATTTTTTGATTAAGCATTCAGGTTAAAAACAAACATTAATTAAAAACGCGTTAAAAACAAAGAGCATACTTTGAAATATCATGAAGAAAAAAGACGCGCGCAGCGACGCCGGCAGCAATGAGTGTTTTTTGAGCCGTGTTTGTTTTGCTGCGCAATAATAAAGACATGCAATATTTTCAGCAGCAAAAGACGCGCTCCAAAAACACAGCTGACGCAGCTCCGCACTCCCCTCCCAGCGCAGCGTTACCTGAAGTGTACCGAGCGAGTTGTTGCTGTTTTGCCGTCTCGGTCACACTCAAATGCAGTGCCTGTACTCCCGAAGACGAAACGAGACGAAAACGAAACCGTTTTGTCAAAATGCTACCTGCGAAGACGATATCGTCTCGTTTTCGTCTAAACAAACGATGACACATTTGCAATCGTCTGCGTTTAGACGTTAGTGCTTGTGTGTCAGCGGTTTTGAGATTAAAATGTAATTTGGGATTGTTAATTATTTTGATAGTTTAAATTTATTTTGCATAATAGGTCAAAATTTGTAAAAACAAGGAAGTTCGAGATTATCGTCTTCAGGAGTAGGAAATATATTTTCGTCTCGTCTTGCTATTTCGTTTCGTTTCTATATCGTCTCGTCTTCGGGAGAACAGGCCCAGGTTTCAGTCGATCAATAGGTATCGATTTGTTTGTACCATTTAGCTTGACGACAAAGTGTTTCCGTAATCTTTTGATTACTTTGAATGGTCCTTCATATGGTGTTTCGAAAGGCCTCCGAACGCGATCGGTACGTATGAAAACGTACTCCGCCAGACCTTTCTTGTGTGTGTGAAGACGTGTTAGAAATTCTGAGTGCTCTATCGGGTTCTCATCCGTTGGGATGGAAATTGAATTGGGAAGCCTCAGATTCTGTCCATAGACAAGTTCTGCTGGTGAGCATTGTAAATCGGTTTTAATTGCCGAGCGAATACCTAATAAGACAAAGGGCAAATCTTCACTCCAATGAGTAGTGTTGTCCCTTGCCATTAAGGCCGCCTTTAATTGCCTATGGAATCGCTCCACCATCCCATTTGCTTGTGGGTGGTAAGCGGTTGTACGTATCCTATGCGAAGCTAGAAGTTTTGTAACTTCATTGAATAATTTCGATTCAAATTGCGACCCTTGATCTGTTGTAATTTCAAGAGGTGCGCCAAATCTTGGGACATACTCGGTGACAAGATGCTTGGCCACCGTATTGACAGAGATGTTGTAACGGCCGCCCCATGGAGCAAGCCTCTAAAGTGCATTATCTTACCCCCCACAACGGGCATAAGCGCCAAATTGGACTTTGGACACAAATTAACTACGTCCAAAATCTAAAAACATAAATGGCAACAAGGCTTCTACTTGTTGGCTGATTCCACAAATCAGTTCATAAATTTTTTTTATCCTGATCTGGCAACTACCCGATCCAGTAAATGTAAGAAACACAATGAATAGAAATGCGGAGAACCAACGCAGGAATGCAAGTTAACGGGGTTGATCTGGGCCGGTGATGGATTGTGGGAGAATTTTGCTGGTGGCGACAGTCAGTTTTTGGATTTTAGTTGGGCGCGCTGGAATTGTACGCGACTCTCGTTTAATAGGCTAGTCGGCGAGGCATTTTTATCGTAATTTTGGCCCATTGGCGAGATTATTATTGGAATCGGTTCGCTTTAGGGTGTAGTTTAACGCCCTAAGTTTGCCCAAAATTTGGTTGACCGCATAACTTTTTAATTAACTTATTGTGAATAAAATAGGCACTTTTTTTATATTTCTTTCAATATCTCCGTTCCTGCTAGCTTTTAGTATAACATATGCTTTGGGAAAGCTGTTCGTTATGAAATTCTCTAAAAAATGAGCCCTGTTAGAAGTTAGAATGAAATCCCGCTGGAATTTTTGAAAAATCGCAATTTTGATCGATTTTATGAGGTTTTCCACGCAACTACCTTTTTATACGCGACGAATAATAAGCCCTCACGAAGTTTCTGAAAAAAAATTAATTGGTCTCCTGCGTGTGGTAGGGCAAAAATTAAAAAAAAATAGCAGCTTTTTAGTTATGCAAGGACGTATTCTCTAAAGTAAAAATATAACAAAATATTTGTTTACATATTTATGTCGCGTATAAAAAGGTAGTTGCGTGGAAAACCTCATAAAATCGATCAAAATTGCGATTTTTCAAAAATTCCAGCGGGATTTCATTTTCAATTGTTTCTTAAGTTTTCTAAATGATTTTCCCAATTATAAACTGATCTTGCAAAAAATGACAGCAATGTCAAAAAAAAGTAGATCGTTAATTACTCAAAAAGTAATGGACCGATCTCGTTGAAATTTTTTGTACATTACCGGGACTACATAAACACCATCTGTGAGAATTTTCAGCCCTCTATGTGCAGTTGCTTTCGAGTAAACAAATAGTGAAAGTAACGTAATTTGAAAACTTTGGAAGCTGTTCGCAAGATCACACTTGCACGTAGCGACTTCTAACAGGGCTTATTATTGGTCGCGTATAAAAAGGTAGTTGCGTGGAAAACCTCATAAAATCGATCAAAATTGCGATTTTTCAAAAATTCCAGCGGGATTTCATTTTCAATTGTTTCTTAAGTTTTCTAAATGATTTTCCCAATTATAAACTGATCTTGCAAAAAATGACAGCAATGTCAAAAAAAAGTAGATCGTTAATTACTCAAAAAGTAATGGACCGATCTTGTTGAAATTTTTTGTACATTACCGGGACTACATAAACACCATCTGTGAGAATTTTCAGCCCTCTATGTGCAGTTGCTTTCGAGTAAACAAATAGTGAAAGTAACGTAATTTGAAAACTTTGGAAGCTGTTTGCAAGATCACACTTGCACGTAGCGACTTCTAACAGGGCTTATTATTCGTCGCGTATAAAAAGGTAGTTGCGTGGAAAACCTCATAAAATCGATCAAAATTGCGATTTTTCAAAAATTCCAGCGTGATTTCATTTTCAATTGTTTCTTAAGTTTTCTAAATGATTTTCCCAATTATAAACTGATCTTGCAAAAAATGACAGCAATGTCAAAAAAAAAAGTAGATCGTTAATTACTCAAAAAGTAATGGACCGATCTTGTTGAAATTTTTTGTACATTACCGGGACTACATAAACACCATCTGTGAGAATTTTCAGCCCTCTATGTGCAGTTGCTTTCGAGTAAACAAATAGTGAAAGTAACTTAATTTGAAAACTTTGGAAGCTGTTTGCAAGATCACACTTGCACGTAGCGACTTCTAACAGGGCTTATTATTCGTCGCGTATAAAAAGGTAGTTGCGTGGAAAACCTCATAAAATCTATCAAAATTGCGATTTTTCAAAAATTCCAGCGGGATTTCATTTTCAATTGTTTCTTAAGTTTTCTAAATGATTTTCCCAATTATAAACTGATCTTGCAAAAAATGACAGCAATGTCAAAAAAAAGTAGATCGTTAATTACTCAAAAAGTAATGGACCGATCTTGTTGAAATTTTTTGTACATTACCGGGACTACATAAACACCATCTGTGACAATTTTCAGCCCTCTATGTGCAGTTGCTTTCGAGTAAACAAATAGTGAAAGTAACGTAATTTGAAAACTTTGGAAGCTGTTTGCAAGATCACACTTGCACGTAGCGACTTCTAACAGGGCTTATTATTCGTCGCGTATAAAAAGGTAGTTGCGTGGAAAACCTCATAAAATCGATCAAAATTGCGATTTTTCAAAAATTCCAGCGGGATTTCATTTTCAATTGTTTCTTAAGTTTTCTAAATGATTTTCCCAATTATAAACTGATCTTGCAAAAAATGACAGCAATGTCAAAAAAAAGTAGATCGTTAATTACTCAAAAAGTAATGGACCGATCTCGTTGAAATTTTTTGTACATTACCGGGACTACATAAACACCATCTGTGAGAATTTTCATCCCTCTATGTGCAGTTGCTTTCGAGTAAACAAATAGTGAAAGTAACGTAATTTGAAAACTTTGGAAGCTGTTCGCAAGATCACACTTGCACGTAGCGACTTCTAACAGGGCTTATTATTCGTCGCGTATAAAAAGGTAGTTGCGTGGAAAACCTCATAAAATCGATCAAAATTGCGATTTTTCAAAAATTCCAGCGGGATTTCATTTTCAATTGTTTCTTAAGTTTTCTAAATGATTTTCCCAATTATAAACTGATCTTGCAAAAAATGACAGCAATGTCAAAAAAAAAGTAGATCGTTAATTACTCAAAAAGTAATGGACCGATCTCGTTGAAATTTTTTGTACATTACCGGGACTACATAAACACCATCTGTGAGAATTTTCAGCCCTCTATGTGCAGTTGCTTTCGAGTAAACAAATAGTGAAAGTAACGTAATTTGAAAACTTTGGAAGCTGTTCGCAAGATCACACTTGCACGTAGCGACTTCTAACAGGGCTTATTATTCGTCGCGTATAAAAAGGTAGTTGCGTGGAAAACCTCATAAAATCGATCAAAATTGCGATTTTTCAAAAATTCCAGCGGGATTTCATTTTCAATTGTTTCTTAAGTTTTCTAAATGATTTTCCCAATTATAAACTGATCTTGCAAAAAATGACAGCAATGTCAAAAAAAAAGTAGATCGTTAATTACTCAAAAAGTAATGGACCGATCTTGTTGAAATTTTTTGTACATTACCGGGACTACATAAACACCATCTGTGAGAATTTTCAGCCCTCTATGTGCAGTTGCTTTCGAGTAAACAAATAGTGAAAGTAACTTAATTTGAAAACTTTGGAAGCTGTTTGCAAGATCACACTTGCACGTAGCGACTTCTAACAGGGCTTATTATTCGTCGCGTATAAAAAGGTAGTTGCGTGGAAAACCTCATAAAATCGATCAAAATTGCGATTTTTCAAAAATTCCAGCGGGATTTCATTTTCAATTGTTTCTTAAGTTTTCTAAATGATTTTCCCAATTATAAACTGATCTTGCAAAAAATGACAGCAATGTCAAAAAAAAGTAGATCGTTAATTACTCAAAAAGTAATGGACCGATCTCGTTGAAATTTTTTGTACATTACCGGGACTACATAAACACCATCTGTGAGAATTTTCAGCCCTCTATGTGCAGTTGCTTTCGAGTAAACAAATAGTGAAAGTAACGTAATTTGAAAACTTTGGAAGCTGTTCGCAAGATCACACTTGCACGTAGCGACTTCTAACAGGGCTTATTATTCGTCGCGTATAAAAAGGTAGTTGCGTGGAAAACCTCATAAAATCGATCAAAATTGCGATTTTTCAAAAATTCCAGCGGGATTTCATTTTCAATTGTTTCTTAAGTTTTCTAAATGATTTTCCCAATTATAAACTGATCTTGCGAAAAATGACAGCAATGTCAAAAAAAAGTAGATCGTTAATTACTCAAAAAGTAATGGACCGATCTCGTTGAAATTTTTTGTACATTACCGGGACTACATAAACACCATCTGTGAGAATTTTCAGCCCTCTATGTGCAGTTGCTTTCGAGTAAACAAATAGTGAAAGTAACGTAATTTGAAAACTTTGGAAGCTGTTCGCAAGATCACACTTGCACGTAGCGACTTCTAACAGGGCTTATTATTCGTCGCGTATAAAAAGGTAGTTGCGTGGAAAACCTCATAAAATCGATCAAAATTGCGATTTTTCAAAAATTCCAGCGGGATTTCATTTTCAATTGTTTCTTAAGTTTTCTAAATGATTTTCCCAATTATAAACTGATCTTGCAAAAAATGACAGCAATGTCAAAAAAAAAGTAGATCGTTAATTACTCAAAAAGTAATGGACCGATCTTGTTGAAATTTTTTGTACATTACCGGGACTACATAAACACCATCTGTGAGAATTTTCAGCCCTCTATGTGCAGTTGCTTTCGAGTAAACAAATAGTGAAAGTAACTTAATTTGAAAACTTTGGAAGCTGTTTGCAAGATCACACTTGCACGTAGCGACTTCTAACAGGGCTTATTATTCGTCGCGTATAAAAAGGTAGTTGCGTGAAAAACCTCATAAAATCGATCAAAATTGCGATTTTTCAAAAATTCCAGCGGGATTTCATTTTCAATTGTTTCTTAAGTTTTCTAAATGATTTTCCCAATTATAAACTGATCTTGCAAAAAATGACAGCAATGTCAAAAAAAAGTAGATCGTTAATTACTCAAAAAGTAATGGACCGATCTCGTTGAAATTTTTTGTACATTACCGGGACTACATAAACACCATCTGTGAGAATTTTCAGCCCTCTATGTGCAGTTGCTTTCGAGTAAACAAATAGTGAAAGTAACGTAATTTGAAAACTTTGGAAGCTGTTCGCAAGATCACACTTGCACGTAGCGACTTCTAACAGGGCTTATTATTCGTCGCGTATAAAAAGGTAGTTGCGTGGAAAACCTCATAAAATCGATCAAAATTGCGATTTTTCAAAAATTCCAGCGGGATTTCATTTTCAATTGTTTCTTAAGTTTTCTAAATGATTTTCCCAATTATAAACTGATCTTGCAAAAAATGACAGCAATGTCAAAAAAAAGTAGATCGTTAATTACTCAAAAAGTAATGGACCGATCTTGTTGAAATTTTTTGTACATTACCGGGACTACATAAACACCATCTGTGAGAATTTTCAGCCCTCTATGTGCAGTTGCTTTCGAGTAAACAAATAGTGAAAGTAACGTAATTTGAAAACTTTGGAAGCTGTTTGCAAGATCACACTTGCACGTAGCGACTTCTAACAGGGCTTATTATTCGTCGCGTATAAAAAGGTAGTTGCGTGGAAAACCTCATAAAATCGATCAAAATTGCGATTTTTCAAAAATTCCAGCGTGATTTCATTTTCAATTGTTTCTTAAGTTTTCTAAATGATTTTCCCAATTATAAACTGATCTTGCAAAAAATGACAGCAATGTCAAAAAAAAGTAGATCGTTAATTACTCAAAAAGTAATGGACCGATCTTGTTGAAATTTTTTGTACATTACCGGGACTACATAAACACCATCTGTGAGAATTTTCAGCCCTCTATGTGCAGTTGCTTTCGAGTAAACAAATAGTGAAAGTAACTTAATTTGAAAACTTTGGAAGCTGTTTGCAAGATCACACTTGCACGTAGCGACTTCTAACAGGGCTTATTATTCGTCGCGTATAAAAAGGTAGTTGCGTGGAAAACCTCATAAAATCTATCAAAATTGCGATTTTTCAAAAATTCCAGCGGGATTTCATTTTCAATTGTTTCTTAAGTTTTCTAAATGATTTTCCCAATTATAAACTGATCTTGCAAAAAATGACAGCAATGTCAAAAAAAAGTAGATCGTTAATTACTCAAAAAGTAATGGACCGATCTTGTTGAAATTTTTTGTACATTACCGGGACTACATAAACACCATCTGTGAGAATTTTCAGCCCTCTATGTGCAGTTGCTTTCGAGTAAACAAATAGTGAAAGTAACGTAATTTGAAAACTTTGGAAGCTGTTTGCAAGATCACACTTGCACGTAGCGACTTCTAACAGGGCTTATTATTCGTCGCGTATAAAAAGGTAGTTGCGTGGAAAACCTCATAAAATCGATCAAAATTGCGATTTTTCAAAAATTCCAGCGGGATTTCATTTTCAATTGTTTCTTAAGTTTTCTAAATGATTTTCCCAATTATAAACTGATCTTGCAAAAAATGACAGCAATGTCAAAAAAAAAGTAGATCGTTAATTACTCAAAAAGTAATGGACCGATCTCGTTGAAATTTTTTGTACATTACCGGGACTACATAAACACCATCTGTGAGAATTTTCAGCCCTCTATGTGCAGTTGCTTTCGAGTAAACAAATAGTGAAAGTAACGTAATTTGAAAACTTTGGAAGCTGTTCGCAAGATCACACTTGCACGTAGCGACTTCTAACAGGGCTTATTATTCGTCGCGTATAAAAAGGTAGTTGCGTGGAAAACCTCATAAAATCGATTAAAATTGCGATTTTTCAAAAATTCCAGCGGGATTTCATTTTCAATTGTTTCTTAAGTTTTCTAAATGATTTTCCCAATTATAAACTGATCTTGCAAAAAATGACAGCAATGTCAAAAAAAAGTAGATCGTTAATTACTCAAAAAGTAATGGACCGATCTTGTTGAAATTTTTTGTACATTACCGGGACTACATAAACACCATCTGTGAGAATTTTCAGCCCTCTATGTGCAGTTGCTTTCGAGTAAACAAATAGTGAAAGTAACGTAATTTGAAAACTTTGGAAGCTGTTTGCAAGATCACACTTGCACGTAGCGACTTCTAACAGGGCTTATTATTCGTCGCGTATAAAAAGGTAGTTGCGTGGAAAACCTCATAAAATCGATCAAAATTGCGATTTTTCAAAAATTCCAGCGGGATTTCATTTTCAATTGTTTCTTAAGTTTTCTAAATGATTTTCTCAATTATAAACTGATCTTGCAAAAAATGACAGCAATGTCAAAAAAAAAGTAGATCGTTAATTACTCAAAAAGTAATGGACCGATCTCGTTGAAATTTTTTGTACATTACCGGGACTACATAAACACCATCTGTGAGAATTTTCAGCCCTCTATGTGCAGTTGCTTTCGAGTAAACAAATAGTGAAAGTAACGTAATTTGAAAACTTTGGAAGCTGTTCGCAAGATCACACTTGCACGTAGCGACTTCTAACAGGGCTTATTATTCGTCGCGTATAAAAAGGTAGTTGCGTGGAAAACCTCATAAAATCGATCAAAATTGCGATTTTTCAAAAATTCCAGCGGGATTTCATTTTCAATTGTTTCTTAAGTTTTCTAAATGATTTTCCCAATTATAAACTGATCTTGCAAAAAATGACAGCAATGTCAAAAAAAAAAGTAGATCGTTAATTACTCAAAAAGTAATGGACCGATCTTGTTGAAATTTTTTGTACATTACCGGGACTACATAAACACCATCTGTGAGAATTTTCAGCCCTCTATGTGCAGTTGCTTTCGAGTAAACAAATAGTGAAAGTAACTTAATTTGAAAACTTTGGAAGCTGTTTGCAAGATCACACTTGCACGTAGCGACTTCTAACAGGGCTTATTATTCGTCGCGTATAAAAAGGTAGTTGCGTGGAAAACCTCATAAAATCTATCAAAATTGCGATTTTTCAAAAATTCCAGCGGGATTTCATTTTCAATTGTTTCTTAAGTTTTCTAAATGATTTTCCCAATTATAAACTGATCTTGCAAAAAATGACAGCAATGTCAAAAAAAAGTAGATCGTTAATTACTCAAAAAGTAATGGACCGATCTTGTTGAAATTTTTTGTACATTACCGGGACTACATAAACACCATCTGTGAGAATTTTCAGCCCTCTATGTGCAGTTGCTTTCGAGTAAACAAATAGTGAAAGTAACGTAATTTGAAAACTTTGGAAGCTGTTTGCAAGATCACACTTGCACGTAGCGACTTCTAACAGGGCTTATTATTCGTCGCGTATAAAAAGGTAGTTGCGTGGAAAACCTCATAAAATCGATCAAAATTGCGATTTTTCAAAAATTCCAGCGGGATTTCATTTTCAATTGTTTCTTAAGTTTTCTAAATGATTTTCCCAATTATAAACTGATCTTGCAAAAAATGACAGCAATGTCAAAAAAAAAGTAGATCGTTAATTACTCAAAAAGTAATGGACCGATCTCGTTGAAATTTTTTGTACATTACCGGGACTACATAAACACCATCTGTGAGAATTTTCAGCCCTCTATGTGCAGTTGCTTTCGAGTAAACAAATAGTGAAAGTAACGTAATTTGAAAACTTTGGAAGCTGTTCGCAAGATCACACTTGCACGTAGCGACTTCTAACAGGGCTTATTATTCGTCGCGTATAAAAAGGTAGTTGCGTGGAAAACCTCATAAAATCGATCAAAATTGCGATTTTTCAAAAATTCCAGCGGGATTTCATTTTCAATTGTTTCTTAAGTTTTCTAAATGATTTTCCCAATTATAAACTGATCTTGCAAAAAATGACAGCAATGTCAAAAAAAAAGTAGATCGTTAATTACTCAAAAAGTAATGGACCGATCTTGTTGAAATTTTTTGTACATTACCGGGACTACATAAACACCATCTGTGAGAATTTTCAGCCCTCTATGTGCAGTTGCTTTCGAGTAAACAAATAGTGAAAGTAACGTAATTTGAAAACTTTGGAAGCTGTTTGCAAGATCACACTTGCACGTAGCGACTTCTAACAGGGCTTATTATTCGTCGCGTTTAAAAGGTAGTTGCGTGGAAAACCTCATAAAATCGATCAAAATTGCGATTTTTCAAAAATTCCAGCGGGATTTCATTTTCAATTGTTTCTTAAGTTTTCTAAATGATTTTCCCAATTATAAACTGATCTTGCAAAAAATGACAGCAATGTCAAAAAAAAAGTAGATCGTTAATTACTCAAAAAGTAATGGACCGATCTTGTTGAAATTTTTTGTACATTACCGGGACTACATAAACACCATCTGTGAGAATTTTCAGCCCTCTATGTGCAGTTGCTTTCGAGTAAACAAATAGTGAAAGTAACGTAATTTGAAAACTTTGGAAGCTGTTTGCAAGATCACACTTGCACGTAGCGACTTCTAACAGGGCTCATTTTTTAGAGAATTTCATAACGAACAGCTTTCCCAAATCATATGTTATACTAAAAGCTAGCAGGAACGGAGATATTGAAAGAAATATAAAAAAAAGTGCCTATTTTATTCACAATAAGTTAATTAAAAAGTTATGCGGTCAACCAAATTTTGGGCAAACTTAGGGCGTTAAACTACACCCTAAAGCGAACCGATTCCAATAATAATCTCGCCTATGGGCCGAAAATGCACTTTTTGTCATTTTTTCCTTCTCGCCGACTAGCCTATAAGGAGTTTTTGATTTTAGATTGGTGGAAGAGTTTTTGACCGCGCACTTTTGTATGATATAGAGTAGCCAAAAAGTTTTTTGAGGAGAAGAAAACCGCGTGCGTTTCACGTTGTAGGGAGTGATGTGTGATATACCGGGAAATAAAAATGTGTTTTAAGATTAATTTCGGATAATTTCAAATAGATATACTAAACTAACCAGGGTTTCGTAATGTTCAGGATAATTTGAAAAAGTTCCTTCTTTATATATATATAAATAATTAGTAATCTAGCGAGAAAGAAAGTATTAAAAGATATATAAACGAAGAAGGAAAATATATAACAGATATTATATATATAATTTTCTTTAATAAAAATCATGCCAAATTGAAAAAGAAGAAAAAAAAATGCTAAAAGGTTTATCTCGTCCGTTATCTTGCGTGCATGAGGACTGTAAGTGTGTGTGTTCAATTACTGCGAAAGAGATTTTACTCAAGTGTTACTGTGATAGTGGCCAAGGTGTTCCGGGATGATCAACCCTTCAACAAAAGGATAAAGTACAATTAAAATCAGAGGAAAAAATACCACTTCAGCGACAGCATCCCCTCGCTTGTCACGCAACATAAAATCGTCTTATCCAATCCATCCATCAATCCATCGATGTAACACCAACACGACTCCTAGTAATATTATTTCCACGATTGCGAACTCGTCACAAAATAATTAATGACACCACAAAATCACCAAAAACACAAGAACATCAAACTCAACAAAACCACAAGAACTTAAAAACAAAACGATACTGTCAAAATCTGCCAGGATGACAACATTGAAAATTGAAAGGCACCGTCAGGCGAGAATCGACGAAATTCACCACGAAGGGGAATATTCGCAATGATAGATGTGGGTCAACGACCGAATTCCAAGAACCACCTACAATGGGAAGGCGATAGGTCGATGACCTCAGCAGGAGCGGGAAAGTCTTTCACCCCAACCGCTAAGGAGAGCTAATATAAGGGAGAAGAAGAAACGGGACATCCTCTTTCTTTGATCGAGTCACAGTGGAACTCCACGGAACCCAAGAAACCAAAATCTGCAACGACGAGGAATTCGGAAAAGGCGATAAAAAATCATAAATAGGTATATTATTAGTAACCAAGAACAATTATTTTTTGGACATTACATTATAATAAACATTGAACTCAATCTGTATTTTAAATAAAAATTAAAGAGTCGAATTCAGTGAAAAATTATGAACCATTGTGATCGTAAATTTTGAAATTATTAAAAGTGAAATTGTTTACAGAATAAATGGTAAATTTATGTGGAGATTGTGAGTTTCTATTCTCGAGTGAGTTATTGACTTAAAAAATACACCTGGCCCGGAGTCGTTAATGAATTTGATATATACGGAACATTGCTAGATTTATTCAAGTATCAATCCAAGCCTCGTTGATCCGTGAACCTGGCTGGCGGGTAGGAAAGATTACAGGCTGCTGATCAGGTGAACCGAGTTCGAATCCCGTCGGTTAAGTGTCTCTCTTCTCTTTTTTTGGTTTTTCTGCGATCACTATTTTTTTTTTTTTTTTGGAAAAATTACTTTCTTTCCAGATCCTTTAGCGTGCAGAGGTTCAACCAAGCTGCATTCGAAACACAAGGGCTAGCGTCTCTTTTGTTTTAAAAAAAGGAAATTCTCCATAAAGGCAGAAAGCATGCCTGACATTATAACGGTTGAGTTTTACGGTTAATTAAAATATATTTCACAGAGAAAATAGGAGAAAAACCCGACCTAAATACAATATACAAAATACTAAATTTCGAGTTAAATAAGAAAATATTTCCTCTTTTTTCGAAATAACACAAAAAAAAAAAACAAAAAAAAAAATAACGAATCAAAATTAATGGAGAAAAAGACAATAATTTGGGAGTGATCTTGCGGTTGGCGTGACAGTGGCAGTTGTCGTGAGTGGTGGTTTATAATTTTGAAGAAAGGATCGCGGGATTTATTTAACGATTTTTTTTTCGATGTCAATATAAGGTTTGATTAATATTTGTACACACGGGGTAAATGTGTGTTTAAATTTGTGCAATCTATTGGGAAAGATATTGATTAGTTTTGGTAAAGTTTAGCCGGCCGCCATCATTTTGCTGCCATTTTGGAACAGAGACTTCCCGGCAACAAATTCTGTATACATTATTTACTTCGATAATGATCGAGAATTGTTTTTTCTCCTTGGGGTTTTGAGATACATTTATTAGTTGGGAAGTATTTTTGCAGATGTTGATAAAAGATTTGTGATTTTATAAAAGGGAATGGTAATTTCTTAAAAGAATTCAGGTAAATTGTAAAATTTAAATTTTTGGTGCCTTGTTCTTTCCCCTACTTTTGTGTTTCTAACAAAAGAAGGCGTTCTTTTGGTGTGTATGCAACACAAACAATATTTCTTATATATATTTCATAACTGCGCGAGTGTGTGTTTGTTTGTGTGCGGACTAGTAAGAGAATGGAGTCACGTGGAACACAGTGCGACCAATAATATTCGCGCAATTCAAACTGAACCGGTCGTTTTTCGTTTACCACCCAAGCAAGTGGCGCGCCTGAATAAACAAAATCCGTTCAGGAGGGGCACTATCGACGCACAAGAGAAAGAAGCTCTGGAGACGTCGTCTCTGTTTGACGCGTTTATTACACTTAATTGTTTTCTTGCTAAATTATTCTCTTTTCTTTTAGAAACGCCATTACTAAAAGTGCAATTTAATGTTTTCGCGCTGTGGGAAAGATCATTAAAATAATTTTTTTTTATCAATTTACACCTTCTTTCGGGGAAAACTCTTGTGTTAATAGTAGTGCTGTCATCATTCTGCAAGTTCAGGTTCAAGTGTCCAGTTCAACTCCTGGGACTCCTTTGGTTAAATAAGCTTTCCTCAATAATACTTAATAATATTTTAAATTTATCATTACATTGTTATTTCCAGCTCAGCGTTGCAATTAGTTCTTTTTTTATGTTCCTTGCCTTCACTTTGGTTTGCTCGTTTTCATAAAAAGTGTTCAGGGAAGAATAGCAACTAATACAACTCGTCGAGGTTGTAAAGAGAAGAAAAATTAATAAGGATACAGTATAATTTTTTGTTTTAATTATAAGGAAAACAAAATAATAAACGCAGTTAGTTATTATATACATACAAACATATTAACTGGAAATATTTAAGAACAATAGAGAAGAAATATTGGACCGACGAGAAAGGATTTTGGTCTCGCTTCGGACGGTCGGGATGAAGTTGTCGAGTTTGTCAACGATCTCGCTATCTTTAAGTTAATTAAATTTGTGCAGCTATTCTTCTTCTTCTTCTTTAACGGCTCTACAACCGGGATCCGGTCCTGGCCTCGCGCAACTGTTCTCTCCACCGGTCCCGATTCTGAGCCGATGTCATCCAGTTTGGCATCCCTAAACTCTGAGCGTCCTGGTCCACGCCATCCTTCCAGCGAAGGTTGGGCCTCCCTCGCTGTCGCACCCCATAGGTCTTACCGCAGAGAACTTTACGAGCAGGCTCATCTTCACTCATACGAGCTAGATGCCCTGCCCACCGGAGCCTGCCGAGCTTTATTTTCTTCACAACATCTATGTCGCGATAGCGCTCGTAGATCTCGTCATTGTAGAGTCTCCGGAATCGTCCTTCCTCACATACGGGGCCAACAATCCTCCGAAGTATTTTCCTCTCAAACGCACCCACGTTTCGGATGCATATGTGAGAACGGGTAAGACCATCGTCTTATATAGTAAAAGTTTAGACGTTATGGTTAGATATTTGGATTTGAAGAGCCTTGACAGACTATAGTAGGCTTTGTTGGCTTTTAGCAGTCGTGCGCGTATTTCTGGTTCTATGCTATTGTCGGCTGCTACTATTGACCCAAGGTAGGTAAATGATTTTACTACGTCAAACTCGTGTTCCGCTACTTTGATTGTGGGACCAATGTTAGGTGTTCTTCCAGACGAGGCCACCATGTACTTTGTTTTGCTTTCGTTAATGTGCAGTCCCAGATTTCCTGCCGCTTGCTCAATCTGAGTGAAAGCTTCTTGTACAGCTGTTGTTGTTCTTCCAATGATGTCAATGTCGTCTGCGTAGGCCAGTAATTGGGTGGACTTGTGGAGGATTGTACCCCTTGATGTCACGCCCGAATCTCGGGTCACTTTCTCCAACGCCAGGTTGAAAAGGAGGCAGGCCAGACCGTCCCCTTGTCGGAGTCCATTATAGATGTTGATTGGTCTGGACAGTGTTCCGGATACCTTTACTTGGCTTGACACATTGATCATGGTCAACCAACATAGTCTTGTCAGTTTGTTTGGGATGCCGAATTCTCTCATGGCTTTGTAGAGTTCTACCCTGGCTATGCTATCATAGGCGGCTTTAAAGTCTATGAAGAGGTGTTGAATTGAGTTTTGAAACTCTAGACATTTTTCCATAGCCTGCCTCAAGGTGAAAATCTGATCAGTCGTTGATTTGCCTGGGCTGAAGCCGCACTGGTAATGGCCTATGATGTTTCTGGCGTATGGGGCCTATACGCGGTACTCAACAACGTTATACCGCGATAATTAGTGCACGCTGTGATATCTCCTTTTTTGTGTACCGGACAGAGGATGCCTTTTCTCCAGTCTTCTGGCATCACTTCCTGCTCCCATACTTGCACAATTAATTCATGAATCGCTTGGTGTAATGTAGGCCCTCCATATTTAACCAGCTCCGCTGCGATGCCGTCTGCACCCGAGGCCTTGTTGTTTTTGAGCCGGCTGATGGCTCTGCTAACTTCTTCTATGCTTGGTGGCGGCAGCATAGCATTGTCATCAGATATTGGTGGAGCCTCCGAATCCTCAGTTAGCTCGCCATTTAGCAATTCATGAAAGTGCTCTTCCCATCGCTCCAAGATGCCTTTAGGATCGGTGATCAGATTACCTTCTTTGTCCTTGCAGTATGTGCAACGTGGTGTGAATTGCGTCATACTGCCGACTCTTTGATAGAACTCCCGCGCCTGGTGCGGCCGTCGTTCTCTGTACTGTTCTAGCTCACAGACGAGATTTTTTTCCCAGGCTTCCTTTTTCCGTCTGTGAATTCTCTTTTCTTCTTTTCTGAGCTCTTTATAGTTCTCTTCGCGTGCCCGTGTTCTCTGAGACTGCTGCATGGCTCGGTACGCAGCATTCTTACGTTCAGTTGCCAGCTTGCATTCATTATCGAACCAGTCGTTCCGATCTTTACGACTTCTGCCTAAGATGGAATCAACAGTACTAATGACAGTATTTTTAAGGCGGGTCCAGTTCTCTTCGACGCCCGGCATCTCATCCCCAGGACTTAGGGCGAGTTCTAATGCATGACCGTAGCTGTTTCTGGCCATTTCATTGCGTAGTGCAGCTGTGTTGATTCGAGCCTGATCAGCGGATACAAAGCTTTTCAGCGTTGTAATGCGCTCTCGGAGCACCATACCAACAAGATAGTGATCCGAGTCGAAGTTGGCACCTCGGTACGTTCGTACCGTCATCAGATCCGAAAGGTGGCGGCGGTCTATCAACACATGATCTATTTGGTTGCGAGTGGCTCCATCAGGAGATACCCAGGTGGCTTAATGGATATCTTTACGCGCAAATCTAGTACTTGCAACGACCCAGTTCTTACTTGCTGCCATCTCTACAACTCGCTGTCCATTGTCATTAGTGTTTTCATGCAAGCTGTGGTTGCCGACATATTGCCTGTATATGGGCTCCCGGCCTACTTTGGCGTTCAGATCTCCCAGTATGATTTTTACATCATACCTGGGGCAGGCATTAAGTTCCCGTTCAACTAATTCGAAGAATTCTTCTTTATCATCATCCGGGGACTCTTCTGTAGGTGCGTGAACGTTTTTGAGGCTGATGTTCTTAAATTTACCTCGCACACGAAGGGAGCATAGCCTTTCGTTTATTGCTTTAAAGCCGATAAGCTAAAAGTGCAGCTATTCAGATGTGTGTAAGTATTTACGTAAACCATTTTTTCACCTACGTATATACATGTATATTAAATTGCATATTTAAAATGAAAATTGATGCCAGAAGAAAGTGTGGTATATATGAAAACAAAAACTGAAAATGATTTGAGATTATTTACTTGTTGATAGAAGGATTACTGTTTATATAAAAATGTATATTTATTTCGATTAGGAAATTGACCCAACAATTTTCCGTTTCACGTTTTTTTTGATTTACTCTTCAAGATTGGTTACTAGTTCTTACTACTGTACTATTATTTAGTTAAAACAATCAAAACATAAAAAAAAAATATAACCAAACTGTCGAATTTTCTGTGTTGTATACCTACATACACCACACGTATATTATCATATATTTATAACATTTTATTTAATGAATGCATATTAGTTAAGTTTAGTAATTTAGAGCAGAAGTATGAATTTATTTGAATTATTAATGATTGATTGATTGATTGATAGTGATTTATTTAGCCTTTGGCTACTACATATAAAAAAAATATCAAAAATACAAATCACTCTTAAATTATAAAATTACATCTACTAAATCCCTCCTTTAATTTTACACATTTTCCCCTGATTTCACAAATTCTTTCAACATTTTTTTAAAGTCATTTAATCGTCCAGCTGTTTTTATTTCCGTCGGTAACTTGTTAAACATTTCGAATCCTGTGTATGTTATACATTTTTGGGCTGCGCTTGTTTTGCGATAACATACTCTCAACTCATTTCTTTGCCTGGTGTTATATAAATATCTTTCTCCTACTAATTGCACGTCGTTACTTATGTATCTCGGCAGCATTCCATTTTTTATTTTATATACAAAGACACATACATTGAATTTCATCCGCTGTCTTATGCTTAGGAAACGTAACGCATTTAGCATGTCATTTATTCTTGTATATCTATCACATCTCAAGATAGCTCTCATTGCTCTGTTCTGTGTTTTCTGCAATATATCCATCCAGTATTCATTAATGTTTAACAGAAGAGTATTACAGTAGTCGAAGTGTGGCGCCACTATGGACTTATAAATTGTCACTAACGTATTTACTGATACATATTTATTAATTCTATACATGAAGCCCACTTTTTTAGCTACTTTTTTTGCAATAAATGCTGCATAGCTGTCGAATTTTAAATTATTATCTATTATTATGCCTAAATACTTCATTTCATCCATTTCTTCAATCTTTGTATTATCAATTAGAATATCACATGTGTTTTTTGTATACTGCTTTCTTTGGTCGTGTATCACCATGAACTTAGTTTTTTTTGTATTTAATCTTAGCGAGTTTTTCCCTAACCATTTCACAACATTCTTTAAATCATGATTTAGTTTTTTCTCTATTTGACAAACATCACGATCACTCACATATAACATAGTATCGTCTGCGAACAATTTACACGAACAATAATCCAATTGACTCACAATATCATTTATATACAATATGAATAACAGAGGACCTAATACGGATCCCTGTGGAACACCATGAACTGTTTCTACTTTTGCTGACATTTTATTTCCGTACTTTACTTGTTGCATGCGATTTTCCATATAAGACTCCAGCCATTTATACACTTTTCCTTTAATTCCATAATTTTTCAGTTTCTGCAACAATATACTTCTACTTACGGTTTCAAAAGCTCTCTTAAAGTCTAGGAAAACGACACCAATAAATTTGCTCTCATCAAGTTCTTTTCTCCATTTAATCATAACATTTTGTACAGCCGTTTCGCAGGAGAAGTTTTCCCGAAAACCTGACTGTTCATCTACCAATATTCGTTTTCTTTCTATATATTCAACTAGTTGATTTTTTGCTGCAGTTTCTAATATTTTTTCATATAAGTATAGGCAACATATTAATTGGTCTATATTCTTCTGCTTTCATGCTGCCAGCTATTTTTGAATTGGAACTACAGTTGACGTTTTCCAACTTTCCGGGAAAACTCCTTCTTGCATAGATTTATTAATTAATGACAACATGACTTGCCCCATACTTTTCCATCCTGCTTTCAGAAAAAAAGTGCTAATTCCTTCCTCCGTTCCTTTTTTGTTTTCCATATTGCTTACAATTTTATCTATCTCGCCTTTTGTTACTACTTGAAATGATTCGATGCTGTATTCAACTTCCACATTAATTCTTTCATCATTTTCATTTTCTACTTCATTTCTGACAATTTCCTCAATACTTTGAATAAAAAACTCATTAAATTTATTTGCTATTTCTTGTTCATCCTCACATATGTTCCCTTCAAAGCTGATTCCATTTATGCTTACATCCTTACTTTTATCGCCTATTAGTTTTTTAAGCGTATACCACATTTTTTTAGTGTTTGATTTTACTGCATCTATATTTTCTTCGTAGTATTGTTGTTTACTTTGGCGAATTGCATTTCCAGTCCCACTGAGATTTAGTACTTGCTGCACGTTTGTATGCCCAGTCTCTTATTTTACTTTGATCCCTCACTTCTTCTGTTATCCATGGTTTTTGTTTCCATATTGTTGGAATACATTTAAATACAAGTGGGGCTTCGATATTAATTGCCTCTATTATACTTTCTATCACGTTATTTGCTAAATTGTTTATATCACTGTTTGTATCACATTTGTTTTCAATCACAGTAGTTAATATTTCGTTAAAATGTTCATCTCGGAAGTTTTTCATATCTCTTTTAAAATACTCTGTTCGTCTGCCATGTCTGTGGACATTTTTTACAATTCTGATCTGTACAATTTGGTGGTCAGTAATTTTCGGTGTTTGTAATACATCTGCTATTATATAAAAGTTTGAGAATGCCAAGTCAATTATTGTTTGAGATGTTTCTGTAATTCTTGTGTATTCGGTAATGTACTGTTTCAATCCTAGACTTCTTAAATTTTTTAATAGTTTATTTGAGTAATGGTTATTTTTGCTCACATCTATATTAAAATCTCCTACTGTTATGACGTGTCCCATATCTACCATTTTTTCACATTCATTCGTTAATTCACTAATAAAAACACTATCACTCGTACTTGGTGAGTGATACAGATTACAAATAATAATTTCATTATATTCCTGCTAGCTAGCTAGCTAGCTAGCTACTATTAGCCACGTGTTTTGTTCAATGTTTTTGTTTGTTAATATTCTATATTTTATGTCCTTGCTTATGTATGTACTAACTCCTCCCGTTCTTCTATTATTTGAATTGCATCGCACCATTTCATAGTTTGTTACTTTTAATTCATTTTCTTCTACTTCTTCCGTCACATGGGTTTCCGTTAGACATAATATTTTTGGTTTAAATTTTACAACTAAGTCATCAATTTCGTCTTTATGCTTTAAAAAACCTTGTGCATTTAATGAAAGGATGAATGGCCTACCTGTTTTGCTTGCCTGATATTTTCGTTGCTAATCTTGTCCATACTGTATACTCTTTCTATTTCTGCTAACTATTCTTTGGTACGATTCACATTTAAAATCTGTCGCTTCATGGTCTGTTTTTACACCTTCCAGTTTGAATTTATCTACCATGTTTGAACAATTTACACATTTTTTAACGTCCGATGAACATTCCGATACGTCGTGGTTGCCACCGCATCTTCGACAGCGTTTTTCATTTTTGCAATCACTCGCGATATGGTCGAACCCCCAACACTTAAAACATCTTTTAACACTCACGTGGTCGTAAACTGGGCAGTTTATCCACCCCACTTTCACACGTTGTTTTCCACCAGCAGCTTGTGAGTTTCCGGATCTGTTTCCATAATCATCGTCGTTCCGTTTTCTTGTGTTCGCTGTTTTTTGATGATCTTCATTTTCCATGTTGCTCTGTCTTCGATTTCATTTTGTGTTTGAATCTCTTGATGAATTCCGCTTCTTCTTCTTCTTCTCTTCCTCTCTTCTTCAATACCTACTATTTTTACTTTTGGCAGCTTTTTGTTCCGGTGCATATACTTTATATTGTGGACCAAGATTTTCTTTCAGCACTCCCGTAAGAATCGCTCTGTCTTCACTTTTTTGACATTCAATTGATAATAACAATTAATAAAATGCTAGATAAGTGCTTATTGTGAGAAAAAAAGGTAGTTCAAAAGAAAATGAAATAAAATAAAAAAAAATTAATGAATTAACAATATATTAATACCGACCACATATAACAATATAAACTTAAATTTAATTTAACAAAAGAAAATGAAATAAAATAAAAAAAAATTTAATGAATTAAAAATATATTAATACCGACCACATATAATAATATCAACTTAAATTTAATCTAACTAAAGAAAATGAAATAAATAAAAAAAAATTAAAGAATTAACACTATATTAATATCCACCATATATAATAAAATAAACTGAAAATTAAGGGCATTTATCACGAATTAATATGAGGTTGATGTAAGGCCCCCGTGTGGCCCTCGGGATTATGGATGACCCTAACTAAGTTAAGGGCTCTTCACCTTTTTTTACATGGTCTGGTACGAGGTAGCCCAAACATGATTGGTGACCAATGACCACCTTTTCTCTCTCCTTTCTTGACCCCCCCCTCGTTGGTCCCGGACGGCTCACGTAGCCCCATTATCGCCCCTTTTTCTTTCGTTAAATTTTTTTAATGGCACGAGTTTTTAAAGAGTCTAACTGTCATCCCTTCTGTATCCCTGCACCACGAACCCCACCCCATCCGGCGAGCTAGCTTGAGCATCGCAAGTCGTGCCGACTTCAGGTGCAGGGGATGCAAGTATTCTAGGCGATACCCTCACGGCGGTCGGACCGTCCCTGCCACTCCTACTTCGTTCACCCCTTCTCCGTCCCTTGTTTTTGTGACGATGTCTTTCTGGCCTTTAGGGCCCACTTCCTTCTTCGTGCTCCGGCACAAATTACCCTGACAGTTACAAAATGGCGCCCAGCGCTTGGCAACTCTGTTGTCAGATTAATTTTCGGCGCCCATTTTTACAAAATGGCGCCCAACGTTTGGCAACTCTGTTGTCAGATTTATTTCCGGCGCCCATTTTTACAAAATGGCGCCCAACGTTTGGGCTAGGGAACTAAATTGTATTTATTTTCCTAGTTCAGACGGCAGACTGCATGGCAACGTCTGATTGTCCATCGTGGACACCTTTAAACCTTTATAGTCGGCATTAGATTTTGTTTTCTTTCTCAGTTATTGATCCCCTCCGCCATGCAAGCTGTTCTAGTCTTTGTTTCAGCATTTATTTTTTTTGCCGACGATATTGATCTTTTATTGTGGCTCAGGCCAGCGAGAGGAGCCCGGAACGAACTTCTTTCAACTTTCCGTATCCCTCTCAGTCCAAGTTCCTCCGGCTTCTGGGAATGGGCGAAGGTGCTTACCGCGGTGCCTTAGCCCTTATCACTTTTTCTCTTTCCGTTTTCCTATCTTTCTTCTTCTTCACCCACTTCAACTTTCGTTATCTTTCAGCGGTAGCCTCCCTAAATCTTTGTACTGTTCCTGTCAGTGAGGCTCGGAGTCTTGTTAACAGGCGTACAACGCCTGACTCTGCGCGAGCCTACACTGACAGAGAACACCACTCTCTAGTTTTTTTCTTTTTCCTTCCTGTAGCATGGGTGGGTTTATTCTGTAACGTCGGTTCTGGCCCGTCTAGGCTATCAGGCGTCCTATCGCCTGGCCTTGCAACAGAATCGACGTTGCAGAGTGCAACCACCCCCCCCCCCATTCAATGAAATTCCTGGCAATCCGCTTTCCTGGATTCGGCAGAGTTGCCGACCAGTTGTGGTGGGTTGCCAGAACATTCACCCCAAATTCATGTGGAGACTTCTATCCCTCTCTTTCTTTCTTCTTGGTCAATGGGAATCCGGTCACGATATGGGTTGCCGGATATCAGATGATAGGGACATCGGTGTTGGGGGTGTTGTTAGGCACTAGTCTAACGCCAACCCCAACATTGATCCCGAAGGTGAAGGCACTTGGTGTTCCTGACGACGTGGATGCCAATCTGCACTGAGTGCAGGCAGACTGTCTTCGGCGCCGTCGGCCATCGTACCCTTGGAGGGGACATCCATCCCTGGGGGCCACATCGAAAAATGAATATAAAAATAAAAATAAATAATACAATTTTTCTTCAATGTATGATCAATCTGCTCTATCTACTTTATTATAAATAAATATATATAGATTTTTTCTAATTTTGATTTTCGGATTTTCGTCATTGAGCAAGGTTTTCCTTCCCAGTTTTTTTTTCTTTTGGCGATAGCCATTGTTACTGGACGGTCACAGAATTTTCTAACAAGAGTCATATCATCTTCCTAAATTTTGTGTTTCCCTAAGTCATTATCTGCTAGTCGGTCTCCCAACCATGTCAAGGAACCGGTATGAAAAGGGGCAATTTGCCCCAGGTAAACAGGTTGAAGGAGACGATGAGAACACTCCATCTAAAAGAAGATGTAAATCTTGTGTACTATCCTATAATAAATTATTATTATTATTATTATTATCTGAAGAAGGCGATCTGGAACGGGACGCCGTGTTGACAGCCCTGGCTGAACAAGTGGCGGCCCTACAACACGAAATGGAGCGGATGAAACAGCGCGGCCCTCAGGAAGCACCCCTAAATGAGACTGTGTCTAACTTTCTGCACTTGCCTACGTCGCCTGGAGCGGCGTCCAGTGGCATTCCTCCGCGGTCCAGCAGCGTCGGTGAGCGCCCCCATTACCGCCCTGAATATACCGGCTCTGCCATCGGCAGAAGTCGCCAGTCTTGAATTGGAACCTTGTTACATAATTTATGTAATAATTCTTTGACTTTAATTCACTTGTTTACTTCCGTGAACTTTTCCTTCTTGTTTTAATAAAGCAATCCAAATGTTTTAAGAAGTAATGCAATTTCTTTTGTTAGGTAAAAGCGAGTAAAATAAATATTTTCGTAGACAGTAGAGAAACTTCACCTTTTATTTAAAATTATTAACCAATTCTGTTCTCTTTATTATTATTTATTCTTTTTTTTTATTACACACAAAATACAATTTTACCTTAATTACCTTTTGTCGTTAACGTAACACAATTGAATATATATACATTTATATTTTATTATATTATGGCCAGCAGAAAAACACAAAATGTAACAACAGTTTTTAGAACTTAAACCGCGCGCACGCTATATAAAGCTCTCCTTTTTTTTCAAAATTAACTTTTATTTTGGCAATTTAACTTTATTAAATCTTATTGTTAACGTAACACTATTGAATATATACATAGATACTTATTTATGTATATTATTATATTATGGCCAGCAGAACAACACAAAAAGTAACAACAGTTTTTAAAACTTAAACCGTGCGCACGCTATATAAAGCTCTCTTTTTTTCTCAAAATTAGCTTTTATTTTGGCAATTTAACTTTATTAAATCTTATTGTTGACGTAACACTGTTGAATATATAGATACTTATTTATGTATATTATTATATTATGGCCAGCAGAACAACACAAAAAGTAACAACAGTTTTTAAAACTTAAACCGCGCGCACGCTATATAAAGCTCTCCTTTTTTTTTTTTTTTTTCAAAATTAACTTTTATTTTGGCAATTTAACTTTATTAAATCTTATTGTTAACGTAACACTATTGAATATATAGATACTTATTTATGTATATTATTATATTATGGCCAGCAGAACAACACAAAAAGTAACAACAGTTTTTAAAACTTAACCGCGCGCACGCTATATAAAGCTCTCCTTTTTTTTTTTTTTTCAAAATTAGCTTTTATTTTGGCAATTTAACTTTATTAAATCTTATTGTTAACGTAACACTGTTGAATATATAGATACTTATTTATGTATATTATTATATTATGGCCAGCAGAACAACACAAAAAGTAACAACAGTTTTTAAAACTTAAACCGCGCGCACGCTATATAAAGCTCTCCTTTTTTTTTCAAAATTAACTTTTATTTTGGCAATTTAATTTTATGAAATCTTATTGTTAACGTAACACTATTGAATATATAGATACTTATTTATGTATATTATTATATTATGGCCAGCAGAACAACACAAAAAGTAACAACAGTTTTTAAAACTTAAACCGCGCGCACGCTATATAAAACTTTGATCAAAATTAGGGAAACCCGCCGATGTCCGCGGTTAGAACAACACTCTCTTTTTTCGCCCGCCGCCGGTGAAGAACCAAACTAGACTCGTTGATCGATCACTCGATCGATCCTCATTTTCCCGAAACTCTTCTTTCGAAAAAATCTTCCGTTTGCATTTTTCTTCCGGGCCCTCAACCTTGGTGCAAAAGTCACCCGCTGGTGCTTGGCCCAAGGTTGAGGTCGCCGGCCGGAAAAATGCATTCGTCAGATTGGCATAAGTGGCCTGAAACTGGCGCAATTTGCTTACGAGCTTTTTTCTTTATTAATTTCGCAAGGCAAATTGCGCTAAATATTTGTTGCCAATTTCCTTTGGCGTTTCAGGTTACACTTGGGACTTGTGCACGGGTCGTTTACCTGTCCCGTGCACTTTTAGTGTACGTAACATTCCTTCCCCCCTGAAGCAAGAGAATCGCCGCGAGGTAATGTGAGTGGGCGATTCTTGTACCATGATAGGTTAGTGGTGCGGGGAGCTGTTTAGATTTGTTAGTGGGAAAACTTCTGTTTATTGTTGTGTTCAACCTGGTGTTTTATGTCATCTATGGTTGATAATTTTCTGATTACGTGTGGATATTTTCTGGGGCGGTTTTTCGTTATCCCGGGTGTTTAAGTTTTGTGGCTGTTTCAAGAGTTTGCTGTATTCTTAGATGTTCAAAGTAACAAAAAAAAATTGGATTTTTTGAAAAAAATCCACCGAAAGCTCCCCTTAATGACGATTTCAATCAAAGTTTCCGGAGTAAAAACAAATGATAGAAAAAAATGCTTGAGATAAAAGATGTTTATTTTCATCCCAGGAATCTGAATCTTGCATAAAAAATAGGGGTTGCCATTTAAAAAAAAAGTTACCCCCCCCTTCCCCCCCCCCCCCGGGTCAGGGGGTGGAAGAGAGGGGGTGCGCACTATACCCAATCGATGTCCCCCTCCATATCAGACATCTTTTGTATAACAGGTTTCCCTCTGTCACCCCTCCTTTGTTCAAGAATTGCGTGTCAAGTTTTAAAAAAAACACCCGGTATATATATATATATATATATATATATATATATATATATATATATTTTGTTTGTTTCTAATATATTTGGTTTTTCAGCTTTAAACGTGTTTGTGAAATTTTAGATGAGAGCACCCGGTCCTTGAGGGACCTATTGGTTAACGTGGGTTCCCTAAGGATGTTACTGCTCGACCATACCAAGCTGGTGAATAACCCTGTGGCGACAACGGTGGTCCGACAGGTCAGTTTTTACGGGTCCTGCTGGCGCTGTGGGTCCCGTGATCATCGTGTCCAGCAGTGTCCGGTAGTGCGAGGTCCCCGACGACGTAGGCGCCAACGCAGGAGTCGTCCTTCCCCATCAGCTATCACTGACGTGGAGTTGGAGCACCCCTGTCCTGAGCTTCAGGATACCCGTTGCGAAGGGGGTAGGAGCAGCGTTGCCTCCTTCGCGACCGCTTTAGAATATTGCCCTTTACATTTTGGATCTTTTTGGCAATAAAATTCTTTCGCGTAACCTTTTGTTTTTTTGTTTGTTGGTTTTTTGTTTGTTGGGGGGTTTTTTTTTGTTCCTCTCTTATTTGCTTTGGTTGCTTCCAGTTCATTCGGGGATGATGAGATATCTCCGGATGAATGTTTCTTGGTTTCATTTTTTTTGATTCGAAAAAAAGTTTTTTTTTTATTTTCAGTTTTTTAATTCTATATACTATGTGCCCCTTAATCCCTGGTGGGACATAGGGCGGAAACAGTTGCCCTCCAGCGGACTCTGTTTTGCGCGACAGCTCTTAGCTCTGACCAGGATCTCCCAGCAGTTGCGGCCTCTGCTAGTAGGGTTCTCCTCCACGTTGTTCTAGGTCTTCCAACTCGACGGGATCCTTGCGGGTTCCAGTCAAGGGCCTGTTTGGCTAGATTTTCGTTATCGCGTCGCAAGGTGTGGCCTACCCAATTCCATTTCCTTCGCCTGATTTGGTCGTCTCTCCTTTCTTGGCCGGCACGGCGCCATAGCTCTTCATTTGAAATTCTATCTTGCCAGCGGATTTTTAGGATACGACGTAGGCATCTGTTTATGAAGACTTGTAGGCGCCCTGTGATGAATTGGGTGACTTTCCATGTTTCGCAACCGTATAAAAGAACTGCCTTAACGTTGGAGTTGAACAGCCGCAATTTGGTGTTGGTTGAGATCTCCGTTGATCTCCATATGCGGAACAAGCATGCATATGCGCTTCGTGCTTTATTTATTCTGGAACTGACGTCTTCTTCTGCACCACCATTTTCGGTAATAATACTACCGAGGTAGCAGAATTTATCTACCAGTTCCACGTCACGGTTATTCAGCGCAGTTCGTTCAAGTGTGTTTGCATTTATCCGCATTTCTTTGGTTTTATTCGGATTCAGCCTTAAGCCTGCTAGACTACTTTCTGTTGCCAAATTGTTTAACATGTTTTTTAGCTCCTGATGTCTGTGGGCCAGCAAACAGATATCATCTGCGTAGTCGAGGTCCTTAAGGCGATCTAGCAAACCCCACTGTATGCCGCCTGTTCTACTATCTAGAGCGCCAACAAGAATGTCATTTATTACTATAAGAAATAGTAATGGGGATAGTAAGCATCCTTGTCGTACTCCTGAACTCACCTCAAAGCTGTCGGATAATTTTCCGTTATGGAGAACTCTGCATTTGGAATTGTTGTATAGGGCTTTTATCAATTCTATTATCTTATCCGGCAGTCCACGTCGCCGTAATGCCTGCCATATAAAGCTCCTATTAACCGAGTCGAACGCTTTCTCATAATCTACGAAAGCAAGGTAAAGGGGGGATCGGAATTCAGTAGACTGTTCCACTATTATTCTTAAGGTGTTGATGTGATCTATACAGGAACGGCCCTTCCTGAATCCGGCCTGCTGCCTTCTAAGCGTTTGATCTACTGCCTCTCTTATTCTTGATAGTATAGTGTGGGACAAGATTTTACCCACAGTAGATAATAGACAGATGCCTCTCCAGTTGTCGCATATTGTTAGATCCCCCTTTTTGGGTATTTTGACTATGATACCTTCCGTCCAATCCTCCGGAAAGGTACAGGTGTTCTATGCTAATTCGAGGATTGGCTGAAGCGCATCTGCTATGAGGCTTGAGTCGGCTTTCAACAATTCTGGCGGGATGCCATCTTCTCCAGCTGCTTTACCATTGGCCATCGCATGAATTGCGGTTACTATTTCCGTCTTGGATGGGGCCCGGGTGTTGATTCTTATCGGCTGTGCATTGTTGCTGTTTTCCTGAGGTTCCTGTGTGAGTGAGCCATTCAGTTTTTTAATTCGTTCGGAGATAATAAGATATCTCCGGATGGATTTTTCTTTATTTCCTACTTCGTCCTACTTGCTCGTTCTGTATGCGATAGACGGGTGATAGGTATGATAATGGGCTATTTAATGGGAAATTAAGTACTTACTATATTTAATTATTGCTTCTATTTGCGTTATGTCCTACTTATTTGCCATGTTTTGCTATATTACTTTATTTACTGGCTATGGTTATTGTTTCTCTTTTTATTTATCTTATGTGTTATTTTTATATTATATTATTATTGTATATTATATTATATTATTATTATTTTGTTATATTATTTTTATTGTTATGTTTCAGACTACTTGGAGCGAGGCGCTCCTGGGTAGAGTCTGTGATCGGGTTAATGGTTTAGGTACCGCTCCGGATTGGTTATCCTCCTTGTTGTTGTGTATTTCCGTGTCCTTCTGTAGGTTGTTATTTGGGTTGTCCTGCGTTCTTGAGTTTTGAGGACCGATTCTTTTCCTTAGTCATGGGCTAATCTTGTAGATTAGGTACCCCGCAATTCCTAATAAGGTTATTCCGCTTAGCGAGAAGGAGGTAGTCGACAGTATGTGTATATGTTTTTGTGTTACCCGAGTTAATTGTGCGTTTATTGATTCCAGGGATTTTGCGCCTTCTTGTAGTATTTTATTGGCTTCATCCCCGCTCATTAGTTTGATGTCATCGGTGCTGATGGGTCTATGTGCATTTGGTATTTCCAGGCTGATGTTTGTGGTGCCGATGCCTGAGAAGTACGGTCGTTGTTCCAGATTGTATGTTTCCTTTGCTTGGTTTGTGTACATCAATATTTTATCTTTTACTCGGACCTGACAGGGTTCGTTTAATGTCAGGATTCCTTGTTTTGCGACTTTTAGTGTGTGTGTCATCCTGTTGCATGTAATGCGGAATGACACCAGCGCGCTCAAAGCGTATAACCATGTGTTGGGTCTTGCCAGGCTTATTAGTACATTAGTCGGTGGATCGTGGATCATTATTGGGCATTGTACCTTTTCTTCTGCAGGGTCGTATAGTAGTTTAATGGCACATTCCTGTGTATCGGGATAGTATATAAGTGGGGTCCTTAGCGATCCCACGTACGAATGGGCTTTAGGGTCCCCTGTGATTTTCTTGAATTCTTTGACGTCGGTTGTGGTAAAGAGTGCGAATTGTTGTGACTTGATCTCGGACGCTATATATGAGTAGTGTATGACTGGGATTACCGAGTGGCCGGTGTTGGATAGCGTTGGGAAACACCTTATTTGGTAGTAAGACATCTTAGGCATGTTTAAAAGGGGTAGCGTTATTTTAACCATTAACTTGTCTCTAATCATATGAGTCTGTAACCTTGTCGTTTGTTGAAGTATCGGTAGGCATTTTTCGCACTCTGGGTGAGTCTGGCGATACGTCTTGTCTAACGTTTCCGGGGATACTAGTAAGGGGTGTATCTTATTGTTTCGGCTGGTTAGTATTATTTCCAATAAGGTCCTTTGTCTGGATTCGATTTCCACTAATTGGAACAGGAGGTTGGTTACCAGTCCCTGTCGTAGTTGGTCTTTTCCCTGCCATCTACTGCGTTATTTAGGGCTCGGATCTGCTCGGTGATCCTATGTTGTCGGTCGAGGAGGGTCGCCAGTGGCGTCTGGATCTTCCGGAGTGTATTGTTGACCACTGTTATTTGCAATTTTTCTAGGTCCGCAAGGGCCTTTAGGTTTGATTCCAGTTCTCCTATTCGACTGTATATTTCTCGTTCATTGTTTTCGTCCATAGTGCCGATCAAGTAGTGTAGGGCGTGGCCAATGCCATCGAACATAGACCTCGTGGTTCTACTCTTGGGTAGCATTTCTTGTATGGTGTGCGTGCGTTTTTTTATGTGTTCCAGGATTGTGTGGATGTGGGCCTGTTGAGTTCCGCATAGTGGTAGTATGGTTTCGTTGCATAGTTGTTTGGCGGTTTTCGCCGCCTGTTCCACCAGGGTTGTTTGGGTTTCTAGTTCTTGGAGGTCGACCTCTGTGATAATGTTCCACACATCGTGATATAGCCATAGCTCTCCTAAATATTCGTATATTACCCCAGTCGCGTTGATTGGGGAGAACGTGTATGGGGATACGTTTTGGTCGGCTAACGTTGCTTGTAGAAGTAATAGTGTTATCAGCGTCCTCATTTTGCGCTGTAACGAGAATGTAGTTAGGGAATTAGTTCGGTTGCGGTAGGAGTTATGTGTCGTAGGGTTAGGCTTTACTTAATCTGTCTAGTTAGTGTGTATTGTTGTATGCAGAACCAGTATTACTCCGACTAAGGTTGTGTTTCATGAAACGGTTTTAGACGGTTGTTGTGAACCGTTACTTGTTTCTTATTTATCTTAATTGTGGAGTTTACTGAGTTGGGGACTGCGACCACTGTATAGGGTCCGATCCATATTTGGGATAATTTGTTCTTGCGCGCTTCGTTGTGTAGTAGAACCTTGTCTCCTACGTGTAGTGTTAGAGGTCGTGCCTTCCCATCATAATATCTTTTGGAGCGGTTTTTACTAGCGAGTAGATTCTTACGTGCCAGTGCATATGATTTTTGCAATTTATACCGAAGTTGATGATAATAACTTTCGTGATTGTATATAGGTTCTGGCTCTCGTTTTAAATTGGATGGGACGTCGGCTGTAAAGCCGTAGAGGCAATCCATGGGGGTTAGTTTTGTCCCCTCGTGTACACTGTTGTTGTACACGAATGCTGCTGTCCGAAGGAAATTGTCCCAGCTTTGGGGACTCTCGTCTACGAGGGTGCTCAAGTATTCTATTAAGGGCCTGTGTGCGCGTTCTAGTGCTCCATTAGACTGAGGGTGGTACGCAGAAGTTTGGAGTTTCTTAACTTTTAACAGCCTACACACGCTCTTGAAAAGGTCGCTCAGGAAGTTTGATCCCTGGTCGGTGACTATTTGTTTTGGTATGCGATAGCGCGTGACGATTTGGTCGAAGAAAATTTGTGCTACCGTGTGAGCTTCCCCATTGGGAATGGCATACCAGTCGACGAATTTTGTTAGGTTATCCTGGAAGGTTAGGATGTACTTGTTTCCCGAATGTGTTTGTTCCAGGGGGCCTACTATGTCTAAATAGACTTTATCGAAGGGTTTTTCAGCAATGTCCGTGATAACCATGGGCATTCGGAATTGTCTAGAGGCCTTCATGGTTTGACATTTCTTGCACCTTCTTATGTAGCGAGAGATATCGCGGAACATACGTCTCCACCAATATTTTTGGCGAATACGGTTGTAGGTTTTCACGACTCCCTGGTGTCCACCGAAGGGGGAGTCGTGGTAATCTTTTAGGATTGTATTTATTTCCTCCTGGCTTGTAATGACCTCAACTTTATTGTTCCCTTTGAGGTTGTCGTCCTTGGGAGGGTCTTCTGGGGTTTCATTTTCGATCTCAGGCGGTTTGGGCCCTTCCTCTGAGTGGGGGGCTTCTAGAAACGTATTTCGTTTGTCTTTTTCGTCATCTTTCTGCTTTTTTGCCTGTGCCCTGGTGATAATATTGCATTGCTTGGACGTCTCTCCTTGTTTTGTTTGGAGGTGTTTTCCGGGTTGGTGAACTTGAGCTTCTAACGTGAAGGTTTTTGGCCCCTCTGCGAATTGTGGTATACGGCTGAGTGCATCAGCATTTGTATTATACTTTCCCGGTTTGTACTCGATAGTGTAGTCGTATTCCGACAGCTTGTGATGGAATCTCACTAGTCGAGTAGTTGGGTCTTTGACGTTGAATACGCCTTTGAGGGGTTTATGGTCCGTGTAGACCGTAAACTTCCGACCCAATAGGTAACACCTGAAATTTTTCACTGCCCAGACTATTGCCAGCAACTCTTTCTCAATGGTGGAGTAGTTGCGTTCTGCCTTGTTTAAAGTGCGGCTTGCATAGGCAATAGGCTGGTCTTTCCCTACTTCTCCTTGAGAGAGCACTGCTCCGAGTGCCTCACTGCTTGCATCCGTTGTCAAGTTGAACGGCTTGTCGAAGTCTGGATAGATTAGCAGTGGAGGGGATACTAAGTTATTTTTTATTTGTTGGAATGCGTCTTCACACTTTGGTGTCCAAGAAAACTTTACGCCTTTGCGTAGAAGGTTCGTTAAGGGACGGACTGTTTTTGAAAAAATTGTGACGAATTTTCGGTAGTAATTGGCAAGGCCTAAGAACGATTGCACTTGCCTGATAGTCCGTGGGGCAGGGAACTTCTGGACGCATTCCGTTTTTCGTGGGTTTGGCAGAGCTCCTTTCTCTGAGCAAACGTGACCCAAGTAAACAACTTCCTTTCGGAGGAATTGGCACTTCTCTGGTTGTAATTGGAGGTTATTTTCCCTCAACCGGTCGAAGACTCTCCGAAGTTTAGTATTATTGTCCTCAAGGTTTTTACCGTAGATGACGATGTCATCCAGGTAGACAAAACATTCGAGGCCTTGCAGGCCTGTGAGGACGTAGTTCATGAGCCGTTGGAACGTAGCCGGGGCTCCTTTTAGCCCAAACGGCATACGTTTGAACTCATAGTGGCCGTAATTTGCGCTGAAGGCTGTCTTAGCGCGATCTTGTGGTTCCACAAGTACTTGGTGGTAACCACTGGCCAAGTCGAGGGTAGTGAAATATCTTGAGTGACCGAGTTGGTCTAGAATATCCTCGATTCGTGGCAGGGGAAATGCGTCGCCTATGGTTTTTTCGTTGACTTTTCGAAAGTCGACAACTACTCGCCACTTCTTCTCTCCATTAGGGCCCGCTTTTTTGGGGACCACTAATAAGGGTGAGTTCCATGGGCTCTTACTGGGTTGGACTATGTCGTTGTCCAACATTTCTTCTAATTGTTCGTTAATTATCTGCCTTTGTGTCTCGGGCAGTCTGTACATTTTTTGGTTTATAATTTGGTCATAGACCATTGAAATTTCGTGGGAGATAGCGTCTGTGTAGGTGAGCTTATCTCCCTTTAAGTGGAATATGTCTGCGTATTCGTGACATAGTTCCTTTATGGACCTCTTCTCTTCGGTCGTTAGTGGATGATCAAGGTTGAGCTCCTCGTCCACTTTTGAATGCGCTGTGCACGCTCTTGGTCGTCCGGGTCTTCATAGTCCGGGAATATGTGTCTAATGTGTAATAGGTTGGTGGCTTCCTGATCACTGTTCTTGTGACCCCGTGTTAATTTAACCCCTAGTTTTTTCTGCCATCTGCCGCTTGTTTTGAGCGGTGGGGTGCCGGTTTTGGTTACCGGTCTTCCACACTCGCCGTTGTCTTTCATGACAAAGAGCCTTGGGCTAGAACTTGCAGGGTTGGAATTGAGTGGTATTGTAGAATAGCCATTTGTGGAGACGAGCGTTAGAGTTAGGCTCGTTAGGGCTTAGGGCCAACATTGAGGAGGCCAACAAATACTCTTTGGTTTCCAGAAGGTAAGAGGGCATTCGCGAGGAATACTCCCTCGCAGGGCTCTTGAGCTTTACAGAGCATTTCTTCCTCTAAACTTAATGGTATTGGTACCACCATCTGAGACCGGCCTGGGATACAAATAGCTTCCGTTAGGATTACCTTTTGTCTTAGGTCTTCATTGGCCTCGAAACCGTTTAGGTTGTTATCTAACTTTGACCCATCTTGAGATTGGCAGCTTGTACTCCCTTCGGAGGGTACTTGGGAGACACCACCAGGGGTCGTCTCGGCTTCTACGAGCTGGGACTCCCTGGTTTGGGTTTGCTCCTGCTGCTCTCTGGGTTTCGGTTTGGTGGCTTTGGTTTGTAATGGAAAGGTAATTTCTTCCGGATTAATTTCCGTGCGAGGAAATCGTAATGTTTTGTTAGGACCCTCAACGTTGCAGTGCTGGGAGAGGAAGTCGTTTCCTAGAAGGCCATCTTTGGAAATCTCTGGCATGTTCTGCACTATTTGGAAAGTGCAAGGAATTGGAGTCTTCAATTTGAAGTTTCCTTGGCAACTTCCGAGAGTCTTCCCTTTACCGTATGGCGTTTCTAGCGTACACTTTTGAGAAGGGTTTATGGTGACATTTTGTCGAAGCTTATTCTTTTTTAGTATAGTAACCTCAGAGCCTGTATCCAACACTAGTTGTGTTTTGCTGTTGAGGCTGATGTCGAGCGGAAGAGTTACTAGTGGGTTTGTACCAGTTGAGGCCTGAGGTCCCCCGTTTGGTTTTTTGTTAGTGTTTAATGTCGGGCCGGGGGTATTTGGTCCGACTCTGGGAAGTTTCCCGAGTGTGAGTTCTCCCATCGCTGCCTTTGTCGACAGTCTTCTGCCTGGTGGCCCCGCCATCCGCAGAAATCGCATGTGTGGCGTATGTTGAATACTCGGCGATTGTTGTTGCGAAGATTCAGCGACCATCTTCAGGAAGCGTCTTTCCAATCTCCTAACTAATAGGACAGCTTAGAGCGCGAACGCATACTTTTCTTTTAAAATTTAACTTCTCTTTCTCTCATCTATCCTAGTATTTATTTATTTATCTTTTCATTTTATTATTATTTTTATTATATTTATTTTTTTTCCCCTCTTGTATTATTTTTATATTATTTTTGTATTAATTTTTTTTTATGTTACTTTTGCTATGTATTATTCATGTTAGTTCCTTAGTTTAATGAATGTACTTATTATAAGATATATATCTTTTGTACATGTTTCGCATAATAAATGAATGAATGAATGAATGAATATCCAACCGTACATGCGTTGCATTCGTTGACAGATAATGTAGAAGTGTGTGTATTCAAATGCGAGCTGACGGAATATCCCGTGAATGGAAGGCATGCCACGCAAAGGTCGGGCTACTTTCAACTTTTTCTGCATTGCCGCATTCGAGATAGCACACACAAGCATCAGCACACAAACACATGAACACGTTACTTAGATTTTCGGGCTATGTGTGAAAGCCGGCACGGAACGCAAACAATGTGATTATATGTCAGAGGAAATTCGCCGGATATCATGGAGCCGCTGAATGCAAGGCATGTACGCTTGTATATGTCACCAGCTTTATGTTGAGCGGAGTAGAGTGGAGGTATTGTTTGCATAGGAGTGGGGCCGTTCAGGCCTGTCTGTGATGGATATGTATAAGGATCATTATTGTAAGCCAGCGTATATGGATTGTTGTACAGGTTGGGGGTTGATATATTTGGCCCATCTTGATTGCACATTGGCAGGGCTGATGGACTTTGGTACTAGGCATGGATGTTCAGTGTTGTTTGCTGAAGTCTCTCCATGTCCAGGGCCTTTTGGATCAAATTGTCCAGGCCGTCATCGCCTGCTGCCAGCAAGTACTGGCATAAGTGTGGATTATTGATCCCTCCTTTTAATGCGCTTTTCGCAAAATCTTCCAACTGTACTTTGACTTGGGATGCTGATTCGCCGTATTTAGTTGTGGCGGCTTCTAGGCATAAAGACAGTTGTTGTTTTATGCGCGTGGTATACGCTGTGAGGAGTTCCATAGGGTATTGTCGGAGTGTTATTAGTTTATTAACTAACTCCTGATAAGTTTCCCTAGGCAAATAAGTGCGGTTGAGGAGCTTTTCGGCTTCCTCGAAGTTGGCTGGCTGACTTGAGGCTATGAGTTGGTATGCCTTGCCCCTAAGTCTGGTAGGGAGGATCTGAATAAAGGCCTCCTTCTCAGTTGCTGTGAGACAGTGTAGAACTCTACGACAACAGCCTATGAACATTTGCAGCTCGGTCGTCAGGGTCGGACTTTGTCCGCCAGAAAATAATGGGACCAGCTGTGCTGTTATTTTGACGACTTTCATGTACTCGTCTGCCATTGCTGTGTCTAGTAGGAACTCCTTTCTCTCTTTTAGGGTTTGATCCTTCTGATCTTTATGTAGGGTAAGGTCCTCCTCGGAATCTGTGAGGGACACGCTTACCCAATTTAAGAGTTCCTTTGTAAAGGTGTCGGTGGGCGAACGGTTGACGTCGCTTTCACAATAATTTTCACAAATATTTGAATTAACTAAATTTTCTAAACTAGGGATTTCGCCTTGATGAGGGCGCTCGAGAGACTGAAATTTAACTAAATCCTCTCTAAATTTGAGAGTACTCTTTCGCAAGTTTTCGATTTGTGTCAGACGGCTTTCACGAGTCCTTTTTGTTTCTCGTTCTACTGCCTGACACGCGGTGATATTTATATCACCTGTCTCGAGCGCTCTTTTCAAAATTTTATCTAAACTTAACTTAAAACCTACTTGCTGTTTCGTTGTCCTTCCTAAGATCGTGCCGCTTCTCAGCTTCCGTGGTGATTCTGCTGCAGTTGTAGGTGTTGATGTGCTGATGTTGTTGGACCCTGGGATTGTTGAAGTGCCTGCTGTTAATTGATTATCCCTCGGTGGGGGAGTTTCTAAGTGATGGTTGTCCCCTGGTTGGCCCTCTGACATAGGGCGTATCCTGGGCACGGATGAAGCTCGCGAAAGTCCCTCGATGTAAAAACTTTGGGGGGTAAATGCGTTCTCTCTTGGAGCAGAGGCACCTATAGGTGATTACCCCCGAGCGTTGATTCGTGGAGGATCTGGGATATTTTATGCGCCGTAGCTGCAGACGCTAACACTGTCCCCAAGTCAGGCTCAGCCTTGGGTTGGAGGTCGAAGGAGCCTAGACCGACAGTGTTAACAACTTTTGATAGCGCACCCAGATCCTACCGGCTGCGCCAATTTTGTTATATAAGTTATGTAATAATTCTTTGACTTTAATTCACTTGTTTACTTTCGTGAACTTTTCCCTCTTGTTTTAATAAAGCAATCCAAATGTTTTAAGAGGTAATACAATTTCTTTTGTTAGGTAAAAGCGAGTAAAATAAATATTTTCGTAGACAGTAGAGAAACTTCACCTTTTATTTAAAATTATTAACCAATTCTGTTCTCTTTATTATTATTTATTCTTTTTTTTTTATTTCACACAAAATACAATTTTATCTTAATTACCTTTTGTCGTTAACGTAACACAATTGAATATATATACATTTATATTTTATTATATTATGGCCAGCAGAACAACACAAAAAGTAACAACAGTTTTTAAAACTTAAACCGCGCGCACGCTATATAAAGCTCTCCTTTTTTTCAAAATTAACTTTTATTTTGGCAATTTAACTTTATTAAATCTTATTGTTAACGTAACACTATTGAATATATAGATACTTATTTATGTATATTATTATATTATGGCCAGCAGAACAACACAAAAAGTAACAACAGTTTTTAAAACTTAAACCGCGCGCACGCTATATAAAACTTTGATCAAAATTAGGGAAACCCGCCGATGTCCGCGGTTAGAACAACACTCTCTTTTTTCGCCCGCCGCCGGTGAAGAACCAAACTAGACTCGTTGATCGATCACTCGATCGATCCTCATTTTCCCGAAACTCTTCTTTCGAAAAAATCTTCCGTTTGCATTTTTCTTCCGGGCCCTCAACCTTGGTGCAAAAGTCACCCGCTGGTGCTTGACCCAAGGTTGAGGTCGCCGGCCGGAAAAATGCATTCGTCAGATTTTTCTTTAAGTGGCCTGAAACTGGCGCAATTTGTTTACGAGCTTTTTTCTTTATTAATTTCGCAAGGCAAATTGCGCTAAATATTTGTTGCCAATTTCCTTTGGCGTTTCAGGTTACACTTGGGACTTGTGCACGGGTCGTTTACCTGTCCCGTGCACTTTTAGTGTACGTAACAACCTCAAGTTCACGGGTCGCCCGGGAGAAACCTCGGCAGAGGAATTTCTCTATCGACTCGACACCCGAGCTCGATATGAGGACATATCATCACGGGAGCTGGTGCGGAATGTGGCCGCTTTACTGACAGGACCCGCTGAGGACTGGTACTGGACCCAGTTCCGGAGGCAACATTTCAGTCTCTTGTGGGCGGATTTCAGGTCTGGTCTAGTAGGCCAGTTCGGAGGACTTGAAACCGACTATGAAATAATCAAGGAGATGCTGGAAACTAAACAATTCAACCAAACCTACGACACTTTCGCGTCAAAGATAATAGCCCTGGCGAACCGCCTAACGCGCCCGATGCCCCCCATCGAGCTGATGTGCATCATTATGAACAATTTAAACGCGACCTTGGGGATCGCCATAATCGGATCTACCTACGTAGACCTACGCCAGCTCCGCGAAGCGTGCACTCGTGTGGAGAGATGGCAGAGGGCCAAGAAGGAGGAGAGCCGCCCTTCGCACCGAGTGCATGAATTGGACGACTTTCACCCACAGCCACCGGCCTTGTCCCATCCCAACTACCTTCGCGACACACCAACACCTGCAGTAGAAGAGATGAGGGCTAACGCTACTCCGCGCCGCCCCGTCACGTGTTGGAACTGTAATCAAGAGGGACACTCGTTCTCGGATTTGCCTTCTCCACATAGGAAGATTTTCTGCTATAGATGTGGGCGCCCCGAAGTCTACACTACCTCTTGTCCAGTCTGTTCAGGAAACCGGAACCTGGGTGCGAGGCCCCGAGGAGGTTCGCGCCCGACTTAGTCCCTGAAAATTCCCCCCTTATACCGGATTTATCTACCAGCCTGTCTTATATCACTGACCTATCGACAATGGAATCTCTGCCGGACTTCCTTTCTCCGCAGGTCAGAGCCTCCTTTATGCATCGATGGGCCAATTATCATCGAGCACGTAAGCGAATATTTAATGACGTCGCCGAACAACCACCAGTTCACAAAGCCCTGCCTATTCGGTTATGTGCAATGGAAAAGCGAGCACACAGTCAAAAGATCGTCGCCGCCGGAACTCGAGTGCTACGCGGCGGTGCTGAGCGTTAAGAAGTTCCGGGCGTATGTGGAAGGGCAGCCCTTCACTATAATTACCGACCATGCCACCTTGAGGTTGCTCATGAGCCAGACCGACCTAAACGGTCGCCTAGCGCGGTGGAGCCTAAAGCTGCAGGGCTTCCAATTTTCAATCGAGCACCGCAAGGGTAGTCAAAATGTGGTGCCGGACGCATTATCACGAGTCGACTGTGTCGATGAAGTGACCTTCTGTCGTGAAGTGGACCTAACGTCCTCCGCCTTCTGATCAGCGGACTACCAACATCTCGCTGACAGAATCAGTAGGGATGCTGGGCAGTTACCTGACCTTCAGGTTTCGGAGGGATACGTATTCCACCGTTCGGCCCCACGGACTGGCGACCACGAGACGGACGATCTGATTTGGAAATTATGGATCCCTGCAAAATTAACTGCTCCCTTGATCGAGTCAGCTCATGAGCCCCCCAAGCTGCCCATGGCGGTGTTCACAAGACCCTTGCACGCCTTCGAGAAAAGTATTATTGGCCCGGCATGATTAGCCAAGTCAGGAAATACATCGCGAGCTGTGAAGTATGCAAAGAAACGAAAGCTCCAAACATCCCCCTTCGGCCCCCTATGGGTACAGCCATGGATCTGTGCCGACCCTTTCAACTCTTATACATCGATTATATGGGCCCTTACCCGAGGCGAAGAAAGGCCACACGGCTGTGCTGGTAGTACTAGACGCGTTCTCCAAATTCAGTTTTCTCCACCCCGTAGTAGGCGAAACATCCAAAGCCGCCGTGAATTTCCTTGAACATCAGATCTTTCACACCTTCGGAGTCCCCGAGGTGATATTCTCTGATAATGGAAGTCACTTTACCGCCAAAGAATTCGCGAAGCTGTTGTCCGATTACGGCATCAAACACCAACTCACCGCTATCTATTCCCCACAAGCCAACGCTTCCAAGCGGGTGAACCGCTCAGTCTTAGCTGCTATCCGAGCATATTTGAAAGAAGATCACCGGGATTGGGACCTACACCTGTCTGCAATTGAATGTGCCCTACGAAGCGCCCATCACACGTCCATTGGTACCTCCCCATACCAGGCCCTGTTCGGGTGCCCAATGATCCGGCACGGATCCGCTTACCCTATCTTGAAGACCTTAGGTGCCTTGAAAGAGGGAGACATAACCGTAGTTCCGGCCGTAGACCGATGGCAGTCCCGACGTGACCGGGTAGAACATCACTTGGCCGCGGCTCACACGAGACATGAGAAACACTACAATCTGCGCTGCAGAGCAGTAGAGTTCTCGCCCGGCCAGGTGGTTTACCGCCGAACCTTCCCTGTAAATTTAGCAAAATTAGCAGATAAATTCATGAAACCTCGCGTGAGGCGAAAGCTTGGGAGTGGGAGATACGAACTGGAAGATATGAAAGGGAAACCTATCGGTATTTACCACGCCAAAGATCTCAAAGCCTGACGGGCCGTAGTGGAGGTGGACCTGGTGGAAGATTCCGCTCAAGATCACCTGCCGGAGGACGCGGTAGATTTTAATTTTAAATTATTTTCTCTCCTCTTTTTTTACACAACTTCATTGCTTATTTTTAAAAGAACATTTGGATAAGGAGAACAAAACGAAAATATTTAAATCGAATTTGAATGAAAAAAAAACCTGAACAAAGAAAATCGTTAAATAATGTATTTATATCAAATTGTCTCCTTTTCCTTCCCCGTTATTATATCCCACCAAAAAAACATTAAAAATGTGAATTAGAAGTTCGTGGGCGCGGAAATTATTTATTGGGACAGTTTAAAACACACTTATAACAAAAAGAAGTGATATGGATTAGTCAAGATGAATCGTTAATAGCATGAAATACACGTGCATTTACGAACGAATTCAAAGGAATTATATAACTGCCAATTTTTATTTAAAACTCAATAAAGTATTATCAACCGCGAAAAAGTTGGCTGGCGCGTTCGTTGTATATCTAGCATGAATTTTTGCTGAATTCAGCGTGGCTCAGTCTATAGTATTTCTAATAAAATTTGTTACATTTCGAAGGGCAGCTGAGATTCATGCTGTAGAATTGTTGTAAAATTCCTTTGAATTCGTTCGTAAATGCACGTGTTTAATTATTTCATGCTTTTAACGATTCATCTTGACTAATCCATATCACTTCTTTTTGTTATAAGTGTGTTTTAAACTGTCTCAATAAATAATTTCCGCGCCCACGAACTTCTAATTCACATTTTTAATGTTTTTTTGGTGAGATATCACTCTTTTTTGTTTTAATACATTCTAAAATAAAAAATAAATAATCTTCTGTATAAAGAAACATTATGTATTTAAATGTTCATTATATTTTTTTATTTATTTTATAAGTAGGTAATAACAAAATAACAAAATGAAGGAATTCAAATTAATATTATTGCCTCTGTAAAAAAACAAAAATAAGCTCCTTTCGAGTTTCTCGGCCAAGATTTTTTCTGTACTATGGAATTATTGATCCATAACCAGCTCGATTTTTCTTTCAACATGCTGATCTAATGACCCTGTTCGAGTGTTCCTTTGAATTCGTTCGTAAATGCACATGTTTAATTATTTCATGCTAGTGTGTTCTAGTTATGATACCCTTTCATTTGATACCCATGTCGATGAACTATGTAAAGAAAATGGGAATCCGCTTTCTTGACATAACCGCCGTGGATCTAAATATATTTTGAGTATACTAAATCGCTTATTGTGTTCTACTTATCATTCCCTTTCATTTGATACCCATGTCGAGGGGGTTGTGAAGAAAATGGTAATCCGCCCTCTTGAGATAACCGCCGTGGATCTAAATATATTTTGAGTATACTAAATCGCTTATTGTGTTCTACTTATCATTCCCTTTCATTTGATACCCATGTCGAGGGGGTTGTGAAGAAAATGGTAATCCGTCCTCTTGAGATGACCGCCATGGATCTAACCAGATATTGAGTAGGTATATTATATCGCTTATGGTATTCTACTTATGATACCCTTTCAATTGATACCTAGTTCGAGGTGGTAGTGAAGAAATGGTAGTCCGCCTCTTGAGACGGCCGCCATGGATATAAAGACATAGCTTATTGTATTCTACTTATCATACCCTTTCATTTGATACCCATGTCAAGGGGGTTGTGAAGAAAATGGTAATGGGTCCTTTTGAGGTGGCCTCGGTGGATCTTACTATTTATTGAGTATACTATATTGCTTATTGTATTCTACTTATCATACCCTTTCATTTGTTACCCATGTCCAGGGGGTTGTGAAGAAAATGGTAATCCGCCCTCATGAGATGATCGCCATGGATCTAACCAGATATTGAGTATATTATATCGCTTATGGCATTCTACTTATGATACCCTTTCAATTGGTACCTATGTCGAGGTGGTGGTGAAGAAATGGTGGTCCGCCCTCTTGAGACAGCCGCCATGGATATAAAGACATAGCTTACTGTATTCTACTTAAAAAGGGTATGTCATTTGATACCCATGTCGTGGGGGTTGTGAAGAAAATGGCAATACGTCCTCTTGAGGTGGCCTCGGTGGATCTGACTATTTATTGAGTATACTTGCTTATTGTATTCTACTTATCATACCCTTTCATTTGATACCCATGTCGAGGGGGTTGTGAAGATAATGGTAATCCGCCCTCTTGAGACGACAGCCATGGATCTAACCAGATATTGAATATATTGTATCGCTTATGGTATTCTTCTTATGATACCCTTTCAATTGATACCTATGTCGAGGTGGTGGTGAAGAAATGGTAGTCCACCCTCTTGAGAAGGCCGCCATGGATATAAAGACAAAGCTTATTGTATTCTACTTATCATACCCTTTCATTTGATACCCATGTCGTGGGGGTTGCGAAGAAAATGGTAATACGTCCTCTTGAGGTGGCCTCGGTGGATCTAACTATTTATTGAGTTTACTATATTGCTTATTGTATTCTACTTATCATACCGTTTCATTTGATACCCATGTCGAGGGGGTTGTGAAGAAAATTCTAATCCGCCCTCTTGAGACGTGTACCATGCGTACCCTTTTTGTTAATCATCGAAATAGTAGGGAATGCTATTTGACATCAACATTGCTGGATTTGACTAACTTGTAAGTAATATGTCATATTTTTAGAAATAAATTACGATTACGAACTCGGCATTCGGTATTTCAAAATTTTACTGTACATTTGTACTGTGAACTACATGTTTTTTATAGTACCTAACGCAATCTGATACCATAGTTGCGACTAACCACTTTAAATGAATACATTTTGTTAATCATCTAATGCCATCTGGCATCAACAGTTCGAGTAAACACTTTTCGACTAACTAGTAGCACCATCTCCTTTATTGAGCAATTGAAATAACTTAGAGCTCCACCTGACAGAATAATTTTGAGTACCCACTTTTTTAGACTGAAGGAGAAGAAAAAAGTTCGATTCGAAATGTAAAAAATGTAAAAATAAAGAAAACGAAGAATGATAGGAAAAAAAACTCATGGAATAATAAATTATTTATATTTTGGGTATCGGTTACAAATGAAAAATTACTTATATTGCTTATAAAAAGGTGATAAATCGCATAATTTTATAAAAAAAAACACCTTGATTTCTATGTTTAGGCGTAAATAAGGCATTAGCTGTTTGCCCTTACGAACTCGGCAAACTACCGCTTGCCTTGATAAGGACTTTTGTGTGTTCATATGTGAGATATGAGTGTACTCTTGGTTATTCCATTTCGCACGAAATAAACATTTTATATAGAAAAAACGTCATGTTTAATAACAGCTCGAAGTTCATCTTCGAGTGCATTTATAATTGAAAGAATTTTTGTCCAGTTGATCATATTCATCATCCTTTCTTTTTTCTTATCTTTAAAGAATCAGTGTATTCAGTTTCTCATATTTTTTTAGTTTAAGGCGATATTTTGGATAGAAATTAGCTTTAGCGGATGAGAAAATTTCTAAGTGAGAAAAATGTGGTTAAGGAAAATAAATCACTTATTCCACCCGAAAAAAAAAATTCAACTTTCCCGGTCCTCCAATTTCATTAGCCGCAAACACAGATATTGATCCATGCGCGACACCTCAACCACCCACTGAAGGTTCCAGCCTCGTGCTCTGGTGGCTGTGCCATACGGACCGCATTACTTGACCGACCTAACGCTTTTAATATTGTCCGCACTCCTACTGCGCCGCCAAGAAAACCATGTTCCAGCAGGTTCTCACTCGTTCAGCACAGAAATAACTGGCTGCTGCCATTCGAAAGTCGCTCTGTACGTATAGCTTCGACCCAGTTCCCCTATCATCCTGACATCCAATGCTCACGAGGTCCACCCTGTAAGACGTTCGCCTATGATTCCAATACTACACATCTAACCTTTTTATGCTCTTGTTGGCGCACTAGCCACGTCAAAGAAGCAAACAGGGAACGCATGGTGCATGGATGTTCCAGAGACTGTTGACGAGCGCGATTGTCCGAAGGGTGTTTGTGATAGGAAGACGGTCGACCTCGTTGGAGCAGAAACTAGTTAAGATTCAGGCAGCTCCTAAACTTAAAGACCATAGAAGACCTACACATCACCTTGGCAGCACAGCGGGAGTCCTATGTGAAGAATCGTAATTTTGATCGTAAGCAAAGTGTGGTCAATTTATATGTATTATTGGGCCTTATGCCAATCCGCGACCGTTGCGTATGAAACCCTAACCTTGTAAACCGTCTGTCCGTTTGTTTTTTTTTCGCGCTCCCTCTCCCCTGGCGGCGTCTAAGTAGCGCGTGTTGTAACGGCCGCCCCATGGAGCAAGCCTCTAAAGCGCATTATCTTACCCCCCACAACGGGCATAAGCGCCAAATCGGACTTTGGACACAAATTAACTAAGTCCAAAATCTAAAAACATAAATGGCAACAAGGCTTCCACTTGTTGGCTGATTCCATAAATCAGTTCATAAATTTTTTTTTATCCTGATCTGGCAACTACCCGATCCAGTAAATGTAAGAAACACAATGAAATGCGGAGAACCAACGCAGGAATGCAAGATAACGGGGTTGATCTGGGCCGGTGATGGATTGTGGGAGAATTTTGCTGGTGGCGACCACTGACATATAGAATGGACTGCTTATGAGAAATTTTTCATGGCACCAATTTGTTCCATAGGCTAAAAACCTTTTTTCACTCCATGTAAACACCGGAATCACTTTTGAAATTTACATTTTTTTAAATACGTACTTAAAACATTAAAACAACACAAATATTTTGTTTAAAAAAATTAATAAACACTATTTTCACTTTTTCACCTTTTAAAATGCCTTTTTTTCATTAATTTGCAAATTTTATGTGTATCTGATTTAAGTTCTTAACGCCTGTCTTAGCAACTGACATTCTATATGTCCGGGGGCTTATGGGGAAAAGAGCAAAAGATATAAACATCACTATACCCGTCCATTTTTTTCTAATTGATTTTATTTCTGAGTGCTTCTGTCAGTTTGGGGGCTTATGGATGAGCGAGCGACTATACCTTTTTGGTGCCATCGGATTGTATGGAAATAATTGCTGATGAGCAGTCCATTATTATATGTCAGTGGTGGCGACAGTCAGTTTTTGGATGTTAGTTGGGCGCGCTGGAATTGTACGCGACTCTCGTTTAAGGAGTTTTTGATTTTAGATTGGTGGAAGAGTTTTTGACCGCGCACTTTTGTATGATATAGAGTAGCCAAAAAGTTTTTTGAGGAGAAGAAAACCGCGTGCGTTTCACGTTGTAGGGAGTGATGTGTGATATACCGGGAAATAAAAATGTGTTTTAAGATTAATTTCGGATAATTTAAAATAGATCTACTAAACTAACCAGGGTTTCGTAATGTTCAGGAAAATTTGGATAAGTTCCTTTTTTATATATATATAAATAATTAGTAATCTAGCGAGAAAGAAAGGAAAGTATTAAAAGATATATAAACGAAGAAGGAATATATATATATATATATATATATATATATATATATATATATATATATATATATATATATATATATATATATATAGCGGGCACGTGACCGGAGGTAGTAGATGTCCGGCGTACAAGGAGGCACTGAAAAGAAGACGAAGATAAGGTTCTTACAGATTAACCTGAACCACTGTCAAGCGGCACAAGATCTGCTGGCACAGACAGTCTATGAGGAGAAAATCGACGTCGCAATCGTCTGCGAGCAGTATAGAAACCTGCACAGCGGCGTCTGGATAAATGATAGCAGCGGCACGTCAGCGATATGGACGTGCGGGAGCCGAGCCATGGAAGATACCATGAGAAGCCCAGAGAATGGCTTCACGCGGGCAAAAGTAGGCGGAATACACGTCTACAGCTGCTATGCGGCGCCAAGCCTGACACTAGACGAGTACGAGTCGATGTTGGAAAGGTTAGCCGCCGACGCGAGTCGCCATCACCCGGTAATATTAGCGGGTGATTTCAATGCTTGGGCTGTCGAATGGGGCAGTCGACAAACGAATGCAAGAGGGCGCATACTCCTAGAAGTATTCTCGCGACTAAATGTGGTGTTGGTCAACACCGGAGGCGAAAACACCTTCCAAAGGGGTGGGAGAGCGTCTGTAATCGACATCACTTACGTGAGCGATTCAGTGGCCAAGGACCTACAATGGCGGGTGAGCGATTTGTACACGCACAGCGACCACCTAGCCATCATCTTCGAGATTGGCCAGGGTATAGGAAAAAGGAATCCTATCAATGGAACGAATAGAGGATGGGCCGTAAATAAACTCGACACAGAGGTGTTCGAGGAAGTATTCCTGCATGATGCGAGGTCGGCAGGAGGTGCCAGGGAAGGGGCAGAGCGAATCGTAGATTCACTAACACGGGCATGTGATGCATCCATGCCTCGGCGCGCCGGCAATCGGCAACACCCACCAAACTTCTGGTGGAACGCCGAGATCGACGAATGCCGAAGGGCCTGCCTGAAAGCGAGAAGGAGAACTCAAAGAAATCGGAACCGTCCTGATTTCGATGAACTCCTTCAGAGATATAAGGAAGCGAGGAAAAGGCTGAACAAGGCCATCGCTAGAAGTAAATCCGAGCACTTCAAAAGATTGTGCAGAGAAGCAGACTCGGACCCCTGGGGTGGAGCCTATAAAATGGTTATGTCAGCGGTCAAGGGCAAACGCTCTCCGCCGATCACCTGCCCCGCGCTGCTCCAGAGCATTGTGTACGTCCTGTTTCCGCAGAACGTACGCACCGTCGAACTACCCACCCTTCAGGTGGACCCAGAAGAGGCACCTGCGGTGACCGCAGATGAGATTCTGGAGGCTGCAAAAAAGGTAGCCATCAACAAAGCCCCTGGCATGGATGGCATACCAAATAAAGCGGCGAAGCTAGCAGCTTCAATAGCGCCAGACAGGTTCGCTGAAGTCTTCACAGCGTGCCTGAGAGAGGGGATCTTCCCGGAGCGATGGAAACAGCAGAAACTCGTGCTCCTACCGAAGCCGAATAAGCCTTTAGGGGACCCATCGTCCTACAGACCGATATGCCTCCTTAGTTGCGTAGGCAAACTTTTCGAGCGGGTGATCTGTAACAGGATTCTCCCTAGCGTCGAAAGGGCAGGTGGCCTGTCGGACAAGCAATTCGGCTTCAGAAAGGCAAGGACGACAACTGATGCAGTCAATATGGTGGTGGGCATAGCAAGAGCCGCCATAGAGAAAAATCACTGCTGCGCATTGATAACCCTCGACGTAAAAAATGCTTTCAACTCAGCGAGGTGGAGCAAAATAGTTGAGGCGTTGATCAAGCTAGGCACACCAAAGTACCTAGTGCGTGTAGTGGCCGACTACCTCCAGGGTAGGTCGCTTCATTGTGATTCGGATGATGGTCCTAAAGTGTTCGGGACAACATGCGGTGTCCCGCAAGGTTCCGTCCTGGGCCCTCTCCTATGGATCGCAATGTACAATGATGTATTGGGGCTTCGTCTTCCAAAGGAAGCAGTGGCGATCGGGTTCGCAGATGATATCGGGGTAGTTGTCGAAGGAAAACACCCAGAGGACATCGAACTGTATGCGAACGAAGCGATCTGGGAAATAAAGGCGTGGTTAGAACGCGCTGGGTTGATGCTTGCTGAGCACAAAACTGAAGCAGTGCTGATCAGCAAACGGCGAAAGCCAGTATCCGTGAGGATCAAGGTAGGGGAACAGATCATCCACTCACAGCCCGCTCTAAGGTACCTGGGAGTGATGATCGATCGGAGGCTAAATTTCAAAGCGCACTTGGAGGGCACGGCAGACAAAGCTTCTGCGATTTGTGCAGCACTCGCAAGAATGCTGCCCAATGTTGGGGGCCCTAGACCGAGTCGCCGCCTCCTCCTGGGGAGGGTGGTCAGCTCAGTCCTGTTATACGCAGCGCCAGTGTGGGCAGCAGCGTTAAACAGGACTGCTAATAGCAGAAAATGGAGGGGTGCATATAGGCTAAGTGCACTTCGCGCTTGCTGCGCGTACAGGACCACGTCCGACGATGCGGCGTGCGTGATAGCGGGGATGATTCCCGTAAACATTCTGGCGAGGGAGGGCATGCGTCTCTATGACCCAGAATACGGTAGAGGACAGCCAAGAAGGGTACGGCGGCAGACTGCGCGCTGTGAGTCCTTAAGGGAATGGCAGGGGAAGTGGGACGAGTCTGTTAAGGGTCGTTGGACCCACAGACTTATCCCTAACGTGGGAATATGGGTTTCGAGGGAGCGTGGGGAAGTAAGTTACGACCTCACGCAGTTCCTGAGCGGACATGGGGGGTATAGGAAATATCTCCACCGCTTCGGGCACGACGATTCACCGATGTGTCCGGTATGCCCAGCGACGGAAGAAGACGCAGAGCACGTCTTCTTTGCCTGCTCGAGATACGCCGAGGAAAGGGCGGAATTAGAAGAAACGGCCCAGGCGCCACTAACGCCGGAAAACATCGTAGAGCATATGATGAGATCCGAGGAAATGTGGAAGAAAGTGGAAGAAACCCTGAAGGCCATTCACAGAAAGTTAAGGCAAGAAGAAGCCACAAGAAACAGAGAAAGGCCAAGAAATGCCGAGAGCAGTAGCAACCCCCATGGGTAAGGACGAGAGGGACACCTAAAGGGTCATGGTGGTGACGCCCGCCCGAAGTAATGCCTCGCGGCGGTTCCGGGCGGGGTAAGCGTCACACAAAGGGGTGGTGAGTTTATTCAGTAGGAGTCTGAAACTCGGCCTGAGTGCGGGAACCTCAGAAAGTGTCAATGTAGAGTCTCACCATCCCCCGTATAAAAAAAAAAAAAAAAAAAAAAAATATATATATATATATATATATATATATATATATATATTTATATATATATATATATATATATATATATATATATATATATATATATATATTTATATATATATATATATATATATATATATATATATATATATATATATATATATATATATATATAATATATATATATATATAATTTTCTTTAATAAAAATCATGCCAAATTGAAAAAGAAGAAAAAAAATGCTAAAAGGTTTATCTCGTCCGTTATCTTGCGTTACAAGAGGACTGTAAGTGTGTGTGTTCAATTATTGCGAAAGAGATTTTACTCAAGTGTTACTGTGATAGTGGCCAAGGGCTAGCGTCTCTTTTGTTTTAAAAAAAGGAAATTCTCCATAAAGGCAGAAAGCACGCCTGACATTATAACGGTTGAGTTTTGCGGTTAATTAAAGTATATTTCACAGAGAAAATAGGAGAAAAACCCGACCTAAATACAATATACAAAATACTAAATTTCGAGTTAAATAAGAAAATATTTCCTCTTTTTTCGAAATAACACAAAAAAAAAACAAAAAAAAAAACGAATCAAAATTAATGGAGAAAAAGACAATAATTTGGGAGTGATCTTGCGGTTGGCGTGACAGTGGCAGTCGTCATGAGTGGTGGTTTATAATTTTGAAGAAAGGATCGCGGGATTTATTTAACGATTTTTTTTCGATGTCAATATAAGGTTTGATTAATATTTGTACACACGGGGTAAATGTGTGTTTAAATTTGTGCAATCTATTGGGAAAGATATTGATTAGTTTTGGTAAAGTTTAGCCGGCCGCCATCATTTTGCTGCCATTTTGGAACAGAGACTTCCCAGCAAAAAAATTCTGTATACATTATTTACTTCGATAATGATCGAGAATTGTTTTTTCTCCTTGGGGTTTTGAGATACATTTATTAGTTGGGAAGTATTTTTGCAGATGTTGATAAAAGATTTGTGATTTTATAAAAGGGAATGGTAATTTCTTAAAAGAATTCAGGTAAATTGTAAAATTTAAATTTTTGGTGCCTTGTTCTTTCCCCTACTTTTGTGTTTCTAACAAAAGAAGGCGTTCTTTTGGTGTGTATGCAACACAAACAATATTTCTTATATATATTTCGTAACTGCGCGAGTGTGTGTTTGTTTGTGTGCGGACTAGTAAGAGAATTGGGTCACGTGGAACACAGTGCAACCAATAACATTCGCGCAATTCAAACTGAACCGGTCGTTTTTCGTTTACCACCCAAGCAAGTGGCGCGCCTGAATAAACAAAATCCGTTCAGGAGGGGCACTATCGACGCACAAGAGAAAGAAGCTCTGGAGAGGTCGTCTCTGTTTGACGCGTTTATTACACTTAATTGTTTTCTTGCTAAATTATTTTCTTTTCTTTTAGAAACGCCATTACTAAAAGTGCAATTTAATGTTTTCGCGCTGTGGGAAAGATCATTAAAATAATTTTTTTTATCAATTTACACCTTCTTTCGGGGAAAACTCTTGTGTTAATAGTAGTGCTGTCATCATTCTGCAAGTTCAGGTTCAAGTGTCCAGTTCAACTCCTGGGACTCCTTTGGTTAAATAAGCTTTCCTCAATAATACTTAATAATATTTTAAATTTATCATTACATTGTTATTTCCAGCTCAGCGTTGCAATTAGTTCTTTTTTTATGTTCCTTGCCTTCACTTTGGTTTGCTCGTTTCCTTAAAAAGTGTTCAGGGAAGAATAGCAACTAATACAACTCGTCGAGGTTGTAAAGAGAAGAAAAATTAATAAGGATACAGTATAATTTTTTGTTTTAATTATAAGGAAAACAAAATAATAAACGCAGTTAGTTATTATATACATACAAACATATTAACTGGAAATATTTAAGAACAATAGAGAAGAAATATTGGACCGACGAGAAAGGATTTTGGTCTCGCTTCGGACGGTCGGGATGAAGTTGTCGAGTCTGTCAACGATCTCGCTATCTTTAAGTTAATTAAATTTGTGCAGCTATTCAGATGTGTATTATACATAAGTATTTACGTAAACCATTCACATATATATTAAGTTGCATATTTAAAATGAAAATTGATGCCAGAAGAAAGTGCGGTATATATGAAAACAAAAACTTTATGAATGATTTGAGATTATTTACTTGTTGATAGAAGGATTACTGTTTATATAAAAATGTATATTTATTTCGATTAGGAAATTGACCCAACAATTTTCCGCACGTTTTTTTTTATTTATTTTTCAAGATTGGTTACTAGTCCTTACTACTGTACTATTATTTAGTTAAAACAATCAAAACAAAAAAAAACCAAACTGCCGAATTTGCTGTGTTATATACCTACATACACCACACGTATATTATCATATATTTATAACATTTTATTTAATGAATGCATATCAGTTAAGTTTAGTAATTTAGAGCAGAAGTATGAATTTATTTGAATTATTAATGATAATAATAATTAATAAAATGCTAGATAAGTTCTTATCGCGAGAAAAAAAGGGAGTTCAAAAGAAAATGAAATAAAATAAAAAAAAATTAATGAATTAACAATATATTAATACCGACCACATATAACAATATAAACTTAAATTTAATTTAACAAAAGAAAATGAAATAAAATAAAAAAAAATTTAATGAATTAACAATATATTAATACCGACCACATATAATAATATCAACTTAAATTTAATCTAACTAAAGAAAATGAAATAAATAAAAAAAAATTAAAGAATTAACACTATATTAATATCCACCATATATAATAAAATAAACTGAAAATTAAGGGCATTTATCACGAATTAATATGAGGTTGATGTAAGGCCCCCCGTGTGGCCCTCGGGATTATGGATGACCCTAACTAAGATAAGGGCTCTTCACCCTTTTTTTACATGGTCTGGTACGAGGTAGCCCAAACATGATTGGTGACCAATGACCACCTTTTCTCTCTCCCTTTTTGATCCCCCTCTCGTTGGTCCCGGACGGCTCACGTAGCCCCATTATCACCCCTTTTTCTTTCGTTAAATTTTTTTAATGGCACGAGTTTTTAAAGAGTCTAACTGTCATCCCTTCTGTATCCCTGCACCACCCCATCCGGCGAGCTAGCTTGAGCATCGCAAGTCGTGCCGACTTCAGGTGCAGGGGATACAAGTATTCTAGGCGATACCCTCACGGCGGTCGGACCGTCCCTGCCACTCCTACTTCGTTCACCCCTTCTCCGTCCCTTGTTTTTGTGACGATGTCTTTCTGGCCTTTAGGGCCCACTTCCTTCTTCGTGCTCCGGCACAAATTACCCTAATTACCCTGCTTCCGGCCATCTCGTAAATCGGTCTACGATTGTTAGGATATATGAATATTGTTAAATCCATAACATTTATTTTTAAGTATCTTAAATATCTTTAAGAATTTCATTTAAATCATTCAGTTTCAATTTTCTTTAAATAATTTTCACAAGTATGTCAAGTAACTTTTAATTTTCACACAGTTGAAAAATATCAGGTTTCATCCACCGGCATGCACCTGTTTCTCGGCGCAAAACGCTGAATTAGCATCTAGCATTTTGCACCAAGAAACCAAGGTCAAGGTGCATGTGCACTTGATTTATTTTATGCACATGTTAGCAATTTAAGTTGTTATCAAACTATACTCATAGCCGTAAGTTTTTGTAACATTTTTATCATTTAATTTTAATAAATTCAGTCTAAGTTCAGACATCAAAGACAACAGTCCTGTTTTCTTTTGTATTATTAACCCGTTCCTTTTCAGAACAGCCATTTGTTGCACAGGTACTGAACCTGGGCAACACACCAATTTAATTCAACTAACTATCTTGATTATAGAGCCAATTATTACACAGGTATTGGACCTGGGTAATACGGCACATTAATTATCAACAGATTATTGTACAGGTACTGTACCTGGACAATACGGACAAATCAGATTGTACAGGTATTGAACCTGGGCAATCATCATCCCGCATTTGAGGAATTTCCGTCAAATAAAAGAATTTGGCGCAAACATTTTTTGGTGACCCCGACGTAATCGCCTAAGATCACGTAGCAGAAACATTATTGAAAAAAAACCAAGAAAGATTTTTTCTGAATATCATGGAAGGTCTAACTGCACAACAAAGCATTATAGGGAAGGAGATTGACAAGCTGTATGTGAATTTTAAGAAGGATTCATCTATCAGGAAGACAGCGCCATATTTAGAGAAACGACTGCAAAATTTAGAGGAGTTGTGGGTTCAATTTGAATCTAACCATCGGCAGCTTATGCCGCTTGCCTCCACCGACATCGACCATCCCTATTTCGTAAACCAATTCTTCGAAGAGACCGCCAAGGTCTATCAGAAATTGAAGGCCACAATGCTTCAATTACACCAATCAATCCAGCCAAGCACCATGGACGCACCACCGGGTCCCATCGCAGCTGAGCCAAGAGATGACCCTACCAAGACAGGGTCGCCACAAGCCTGTGACTTCCAGCTTCCGTCCAAGGAAGAAGACAACAGTGCATTGAAACTCGTCAAAAAACAGAGGGCTTTATTTAAAACGATCACTCACGTTCTACAAGAGGTGGAGAGAAAACTGGAAGACACCAGCTCAAGCACCTTTTACCAGGTCAAATTAGACTTGGTTCGTCAATACGAGAGAGAATGCAGACAGAATAACCAACTCATATGGGAAATTGCAGACGATGAAATTCCACATGGGTATGAGCTGAGTTATTACCACACCATACTAGACTGGATGCAGGATAAAATAATAACCCTACAAGCCGGATTGGATGAGTGCGGGTCCGAATCTCACCAAAAACCGACTTCCACACAATTTAAACTACCAAAAATAGTTCTGCCAACTTTTGATGGAAACCATTTACGGTGGATCCAGTTTCGTGAACTGTATGGGCAGTTAATCCATACACAGCCGCTCAGTGATGCACAGAAGATGTTTTATTTAATTACCAATCTCACTGGAGAAGCACGCTCACTAATCCAACATCTTCCAGTCTCCGGGGAAAACTACATGTCGGCTTGGGATATCTTATGCAGTCGATACGACAACAAGCGTCTATTGGTTACAGCCTTACTAAACAAATTTTTGGCGCTTCCATCGACTTCATTTGAATCCAGTGCAGCGTTAAAACATCTACATGATAGCACCAAGGAATGCATACATGGCCTCAAGAATCTTGGTCTACCAGTGGATTCCTGGGACGCTATGCTGGTCCACATATTGACGAAGAAGTTCGACAAAACAACCCAGGCATTATATGAACAATCCCTCACCCATCCGAAGGAATTAAACTCATTAAAAGAAGTACTGAAGTTCCTAGAAGCACGATTCCAGTCCTTAGAAGTGCTAGGGGGGAAACCCAGTCTTTCTACCCAGGAGAGATCGTACAAGCAAACACATTAACAGCAGTAGCTGGATCGGGAAGTCAGTGCAGACTTTGCAAACAAATCCACTACATTTATGCCTGCCCCACATTTCTCAAGAAAAACCCCAGTGAACGCCGTGCCTGGGTGAAGAAATATAACTTATGCCTAAATTGTTTGCGTGAAGGGCACACAGCAAGCAGTTGCAGCTTAAGATCATGTACCAAATGCAGCGAAAAGCACAATACACTGCTGCATCCTGACGGTTCAAAGTCAACCACGAGACCGAAAATACCAGCAACCCCAGTCACCGCCAGACAACAACCACAATCATCGAAGGCCCCGAACTTCCCGTCGGAGTCAACCAGCTTAGCAGTACAAACAGTGAAACCACGAAAAGGTTACGTCATCTTGAGCACTGTCAATCTAATAGTAAAAGGCAGGGATGGCACCGAAGTCAGCTGCAGAGCAATTTTAGATTCAGGTTCCCAACTTAGCTTCATCACTGAAACACTTGTAAGGAAGCTCCAATTAGACGAAAGTTCGAATCCAGTTAGCATTCTAGGAATACTACCTGGAGTAGGCCAGTCAGAACGTAGTGTCGCCTGTGAAATCAAATCCAGAGTTAATGGGTTCTCAGCATTCGTGGAGGCACAAATATTGCCACAGATAACGTCAATGCAACCTGCTATACCAATTAATTCAACCAACTGGCCGATTCCGAAGAACATCAAATTGGCAGATCCAGAATTTTACAAACCAAACCAAGTTGACCTGCTGTTAGGAGCGGAATTACACTATCAACTCTTGGCAGTCGGTCAAATCACCATGAGCGAGGAGTTGCCCATACTGCAGAATACTGTTTTTGGATGGATTGTCGCTGGAAGACTTCGCAACATGAACTCATCAGGAGATCTTACCTGCGGCATCTGTACCGAAGATGATGAAAAGCTTAAGGAACAAGTAGAAAAATTCTGGAGTTTAGAGGACACTCAGCCCACTAGTAGTGTTGTACCCCTAAGCGCAGCAGAGAAACGATGTGAACTATACTTCAATCAAACCACCAAAAGAAATGACACAGGCCGCTTCGTAATCAGTTTGCCATTTTCGGATCATCCTTCCGCTTTAGGAGAATCAAAAGAAATGGCGCTCGCCAGGTTACGCGCCATAGAACGAAAATTTCGAAGCCAACCCGAACTCAAAAAACAGTACGTCGATTTCATGAGAGAATATCAGGATCAGGGACACATGGAAGAGGTCATCATGCCAGAAGGGCAACCACATTATTTTTTGCCCCACCATTGCGTCTTGAAACCGGAAAGCACCACTACAAAATTACGAGTGGTCTTTGACGCCTCTGCACGGACAACGTCTGGGAAATCGTTAAATCAAGTGTTACATACTGGACCCAAAATTCAAAACGAGCTCTTCTCCGTTCTACTACGTTTTCGGCTACCACGGTTCGTTTTCACTGCCGATATTGAGAAAATGTATCGACAGATACTAGTTGAACCTACTGACAGGAAATACCAACTTATCTTGTGGCGAGAGAACGAGAATGAGCGTATCCGATGCTATCAACTCGCAACGGTCACATATGGAGTAACAACTGCGCCATACCTAGCGATAAAGTGTTTACATCGTTTAGCACTTCAAGACAGAGAGCAATTTCCACTTGGGACAGAAAGTCTTAATGAAGACTTTTACGTAGATGATGCAATGGTAGGAGCAGATAGCCTAGCGGAAGCTTTGGAAAAACAGAAGCAGTTGGACAACCTATTGAGGTCAGCAGGGTTCAAATTACGAAAGTGGTGCTCCAATCATCCCCAATTACTGGCCGGTGTCCCAGTCGAAGACAGAGTTTCTCATCTTGAGTTTCACGACGAAAACGAGTGTCAAGTCAAAACCCTCGGCATGACATGGTTACCCAAGACAGACGAGTTCCAGATTATCACTAGGCAATCCACCGATGATAAGGCTGTCACCAAAAGACGAGTCCTCTCAGACATCGCCCACTTGTTCGACCCGTTGGGATTAATGAGTCCCGTCGTGGTTACTGCAAAAATATTCATGCAAACGCTGTGGTCATTAAAACTTGATTGGGATGCAGCAGTCCCGATGAATCTTCATACAGAATGGAATCACTTCCGAAGAAATCTACAGGAATTAAATAGAATCAAAGTTCCAAGACATGTGTTGTCCAAATCTTACATAGTGAACAAGCAGCTTCACGCTTTCGCGGATGCTTCCGAGAAGGCCTACGGCAGTGCAATATATCTTCGATCCACATTTCGAGATGGAACTATCATAGTGCGATTGCTGTGTGCAAAGTCCCGAGTAGCGCCAACTAAAACCGTCACCCTACCACGCCTGGAATTATGTGCTGCCAAAACGGCTGCACAGCTCCTTCATCGAGTTCGTCAGGACCTAAATTGGCAAGACCCATGCTATTGTTGGACTGATTCACAGATTGTCTTGTCATGGATAAACTCTCAATCCGCCAATTACCACACTTTCGTCGCGAACCGTATCGCAACCATTTATGAACTCACCACTGCCCAGCAATGGCGACATGTTCCGTCCAAGGACAATCCGGCTGATCTAGTCTCTCGGGGTGTATCGCCTGAACGATTACAGGAATGTAATTTATGGTTTTATGGACCCATTTTCTTACACGCTCCTGAATCAGCGTGGCCATCAAGGTCCGTAGTCGATGAAACAGATTTGGAGAAGAGAGCCAGCAAAAGTACTTCGTTGACAGCTACAGTCACCACAGACATCATCAATACATTTAATCATCGTAACTCATTTCTCCACATGCAACGCACCATCGCTTATGTACTTAGATTCATAAGGAATTGTCGAACCCAAGTCACGACAAGGCGCCTTAATGGTCCTTTAACAGTGGAAGAATTAGAAGAAGCATTAATCATAATTATACGAGATTCGCAGCACCAAGGGTTCCCAGAAGAGTTAGTGCAACTTAAGAAATCAGGATATGTGAGCACCAGCAGCTCACTCGTAAGCCTAAACCCATTCTTGGATACCAAGGGACTGATTAGAGTCGGAGGACGACTAGAAGAAGCTAGCATCTCGTATGACGCCAAACATCCGATGTTGCTACCCTATCCACATGAGGTTACCAAGTTAATGATCAATCACCTGCACCACCTCAATCGTCATGCAGGACCTCAAGCACTGCTTGCCATCGCTCGACAACGTTTTTGGCCTATTAAAGGAAAAACAATTACATGATCTGTCGTTAAGAATTGTGTTAAGTGCTGCCGAACCAAGCCTCAATTACTCTCTCAGCTTATGGGCAATCTACCGCCCGACAGAATTCAACCAGCACGACCATTTCTACATTCTGGTGTCGACTTTTGTGGTCCCTTCCGCATACATTACAAGATTCGTGGAAAGGGCCCTACCAAGGCATACGTCGCTATCTTTTGTTGCTTTGCAACTAAAGCTGTGCAAATAGAAGTCGTAAGCGACCTCACCACAGAAGCATTTATTGGATCTCTCAAAAGATTCACCAGCAGGAGAGGCAATTGCAAGAAACTTTACTGCGACAACGCTACAAATTTTGTTGGAGCCAAGAACCAGATGAAGGAATTGGAAGAGTGTATCTACACTAAAAAGGCCGAAGATCGCATCTCAAAATTCTGTGCAACCAAAGGGACAGATTTTAAGTTTATTCCACCGAGATCACCACATTTCGGCGGATTATGGGAGGCGGCAGTCAAATACGCGAAACAGCTTTTCTATAAAAGCGTGTCAGCAGCCTCTCTTACATATGAAGAGCTAGAGACAATCATGGTCGAGATAGAGGCTATGCTTAACTCTAGACCTCTAACACCAATGTCGAACGACCCACTGGACCTTACGGCCCTTACACCTGGCCATTTCTTGATTGGCGAACCTCTGACCAATAGTGTCGATCCTCACGCAGAACCTCGGAAAGGAAACCTCCTCTACAGATGGAAGGTGGTAGCACACTTGAAAAGTGAATTCTGGCAACGTTGGACGAAAGAATACTTGTGCGAATTACAACATCGGTATAAATGGAGCAAATGTAGCGAGAACATTCAACCCGGAACGATGGTGATCTTGAAGGAAGACAATGTACCAGTCTTGTCATGGCCATTAGGACGTATAATTAGAACTATCAAGGGTCGAGATAATCTCGTCAGAGTGGCCGATGTCAAAACCACAAATGGGATCCTGCGTCGTCCAATCCACAAAATGGCACCACTACCTGTAATGTCTCAAGAAACACCTTCGGACAGTACCACAACCCACGAAGAGGATGTATCTCCACCAGAGGAATCATCAACCATACAACCTCTAACTGGGACAGAAGAGCCAAGGTCATCTGGTAATAAACGTCGTCGCACGCAGTCACCTCTCAGCCTTTTCTTAATGACCTGCCTGCTCCTACCATTATTTGGAACAGCAGAGATCATCATGAAACCATTTAATAATCAACCAGGATTATACTTTGAGGATTTAGGACCCACTTACCTAGCGGTAGACGACTGGGACTTAGTAGTATTCTTCGATCTCGCTACTTATCGCAAAGAGCTCAGCCTAATAACGAGAGGAGTGGAGCGACTGAGACAGTTGTGTGAAACCATGACATGCTGTCAATCATGCAACCAAACAGTAGCACATTTTGCAGCAGCAACCAGCGAAATCCATAACTCCAACGATCTTCTAACACCACACTTTACTAGAAGGAAGAAGAGAGCACCACTCAATATCGTTGGAAACATGGCAAGCGCTTTATTCGGAGTGTTGGACTCAGAATACGCTGACAAGATGTCACAAACCATCAAAGACTTAAACAGCAATCAAGAGCACTTACTATCACTCCTAAAAAATCAAACCTCGATTGTCGACTCCACGGTGAACATCCTAAATTCAACTATTGCGATGACACAACGTCAGATCTACGAATTCGAGAGGTATGCCAATCAAACCAACTCAGTCATTGATTCCATAAATCAAGACCTGAAAGAGCAGCGAACAATTGAGTTCTTCAACGCCGTATCAATACAGCTTCTTCTCATCAGCACCAAGTACCAACGGATACAATCCGCGTTGCTGAACATAATTATAGACACCCATCAGGGGAGAATTAACCCAATGATTTTAACCCCTACTCAACTGCAGACCCAGATCAACATCATAAAGGAAAACATACCACCGACACTCAGAATACATGCTGCCAACAACAATCTACTGGAATTGTACAACCTAGTCAATATCGAATGGAGGTTGACCTCCACAGAAATTATCTTCAGGTTGAAGATCCCACTAGTATCGACAGAGAATTATCAGCTTCTACATGTCATTCCCATCCCTATGTGGATTAATAATACGTATTATACCATCGAACCCCTCTCACAATTTCTCATGGTAAACCTGCACCGTGATACCTACGCACCACTGTCACAACAGGAATTTTCAAGGTGCTCTACAACTCAATCGGCTCATATTTGCAGACCACGGCATGCTTTGTACAAAAGGAGCAACCAGCCTGGAGCGTGCGAACTTCACATTCTCATACATCAGCCAATCTTGGACTTATGCAAGGTCGCCATGACTCCCACAATACAACGATGGAACCCGTTGCAGACTCCCAACCAATGGATTTATGTGATGAACCAGGAGACAATTATCACGGTCCTCTGTGGTAACGCTATCTCGCAACGGACACTAGGTGGCTCGGGACTCATCACTATTTCTAATGGCTGCATTTTGAAGGACGATTCTACCACCATCCGAGGACGCAATCGATATTCAACCACCCTCAACACCGCCCTCATCCCATCAAGGAATTTTACCGATCTGTTGTCACCAATTACGCGTTTAAACATGTCGTATCAACCTATACTACATCCAGCGATCGCAGACGACCTATCCAACCTGAAGGGGCAAATTCGTGAGTTGCAGCAGAAGGCATCAACCCCTTTATTGAATGCATCAACCATAACACACCATCATATAATGAGCTATGGTACAAGTATCGCGGTCATTGCCATGATCGGGTATTTATTGTGGAAGGGCTACCAGACATGGAAAATATCTCGACGACCAACACCAGCACCGCGAAACAGAAATGGCGACTTCCGACTTTCCTCTTCAGCTAACTTAAACAGCGAGACTGTTTAAAGTGGGGGAGAATGTTAAATCCATAACATTTATTTTTAAGTATCTTAAATATCTTTGAGAATTTCATTTAAATCATTCAGTTTCATTTTTCTTTAAATAATTTTCACAAGTATCTCAAGTAACTTTTAATTTTCACACAGTTGAAAAATATCAGGTTTCATCCACCGGCATGCACCTGTTTCTCGGCGCAAAACGCTGAATTAGCATCTAGCATTTTGCACCAAGAAACCAAGGTCAAGGTGCATGTGCACTTGATTTATTTTATGCACATGTTAGCAATTTAAGTTGTTATCAAACTATACTCATAGCCGTAAGTTTTTGTAACATTTTTATCATTTAATTTTAATAAATTCAGTCTAAGTTCAGACATCAAAGACAACAGTCCTGTTTTCTTTTGTATTATTAACCCGTTCCTTTTCAGAACAGCCATTTGTTGCACAGGTACTGAACCTGGGCAGCACACCAATTTAATTCAACTAACTATCTTGATTATAGAGCCAATTATTACACAGGTATTGGACCTGGGTAATACGGCACATTAATTATCAACAGATTATTGTACAGGTACTGTACCTGGACAATACGGACAAATCAGATTGTACAGGTATTGAACCTGGGCAATCATCATCCCGCATTTGAGGAATTTCCGTCAAATAAAAGAATTTGGCGCAAACAAATATCCTCGAGATGGGGGAAGTGGTCCAACAATATCCATATGGATATGTTCGAATCTATTATTCGGTAAAGTAAAAGCTTCTTGCGGAGATTTGGTGTGTCTCGAAACTTAAGAATTTTGGCAACCTATACAGGATCTAGTTGTTACAGTCTTTGTTGATCGCTGGCCAAAAATATTTTTTAGTGATAGCTTGTCTTGTAGCGCGTATGCCTGGATGCGACAAGCTATGTTCAGCATTGAATGCTAATTTTCTTAATGATAAAAGTATATATGGGCGTAATGTACCCGTGCTAATCTCACACCAAACTTCATGAGTTGTGAAAAGGATTGGTGTGAGTATTAGTTTTACCTTGAGCTACGACTGGGATGCTCTTGGAGTCGTTGTAACTCTTTGTCACCTTCTTCTGTTTTCGCCGATGTATCTACACCTTGACGTGGTGGTGAGGCTTGTGTGGTCCCGTTAGGACGCCCTGACTAAGATAGATACTTAAAAGCAATGGATACAACAATGGAAATTTGTACCCCAGGTGGTAAACCTGCAAGCCAGGGAAATCCACCCTCTACGGAGGCCGGCCTCATGGATTCTGGGGGAGGCCATCTATTGCTTACGAGGAACAGGGAAGTGGACGACTCGCATGTCAACGCAGTCACGCAGGAAAGCGTAGAAGCGGCGGCGAGCGAGCTAGTGAAGCTGAACCTGGAGGTATGCTCAGAGAAGGTGGACAATGCGATGCAGCAATGTGTCAAGAGGTCAGCCGGCTCTGGGCCTACGTTAGCGCAGGAATCCGACTCGGAAGTGAGGCTGCGAAAGCAGCTGAAGCAGAAGAGGAAGAGGGAGCGCAGAAGACAGAAGAAGGCAACTTCATCTGTTGGGGGATCACGTCGTCAAAATGCCTGTGTGACGGACACTTCTAAGTGGAGGGTCAGTCGCATAGGCAGATATGGTGACGCGAAAAACGGCGGTACCATTCTCACCGTATGGTGTCCGAAGGAGGAGGCGGTCAGGCGTGCAGGGGGGAAACTCAACTGCGGGCTGGACCTTGCCTACGTGCGATTCCAGAAGGACAAGCCGGAGGAAATGGTAGAGCCGGCCGGAAAGGCAGCTGAACAAGGGGACCAGTGAAATGGAATCCTCGTCAGCTGGGCGGGAGGTGGGCCAGTTCCGGCAATTAAAGGTTTGCCAGTTGAATCTACACCATAGCAGAGCAGCATCAGCAATGATGACGCGAGGCTTCGGTGAGATGAAGCTGGATATTGCTCTCATACAGGAACCCTGGATCTACAACGGTAGGATTAGGGGACTATCTGGGAGCTTTGACACTCTGTACGTTCCCAATGCGAATGAAAGAGTGAGGACGTGTGTGCTGGTGAAACACGGAGTGCAGGCGGTTTTACTGCCGCACTTGTGCACACCAGATCTCACAGCAGTACGCGTAGGTACTGGAAGTGGGGCTTTCATTCTAGCCTTAGCCTACCTTCCGTACGATTCGCCAGATCCTCCGCCCACCAGGGAGTTGGAAATTCTGGTTATTACCTGTGGCGAAAAAGGCACAGGGTTAATAGTTGGTTGCGACGCAAATGCACACAACACGGTGTGGGGAAGCACCAACGACAACCATAGAGGAGAGGCTTTGCTCGAATTTGTGGAATGCAACAATCTAGTTATTGCAAATAGAGGGGTAGAACCAACCTTCGTCGATGCTAGACGAAGGGAGGTCATAGATATAACTCTATGCAGCAACCGGATGTTGACAAGATTGACCAACTGGGAGGTGATGGATCGGACGACTATGTCAGATCACAGAGCCATTTCATTTGAGATAGAGTACGGAACCCCGGGCAGGGGAGACGGAATTAGAACAACGAGAATTCCCCGCAACACGGACACGTCTAGATATACTGAAATGTTGCGCAGGAATCTCGGGGAGCGCGTGCCAAGGGCACCGAAAACCACAAGAGAAGCAGAGTCTCAGTTGCATGTCCTGCAGACAGCGATAGAGAACGCTTTTCGAGTGGCGTGTCCTCTTACGTCAGTGGATGACCATGATCCCACACCCTGGTGGTGCAGGGAGCTGGAGAAACTGAAGAAAGAGGTCAGAAGGGCTTTCAACCAAGCGATGAGGTGCAATGACCCGGTTGCCTGGGAGAATTACAAAGCCAAGAAAAGAGAAATGAAACAAACTCTGCGACGACGGAAAAGGGAGTCGTGGAGGGATTTCTGCTCGAGCATGGAGAGCATATCTGAGGCCAGCAGACTTCAGAAAATGATCTCCAGGGACCCGGTCTCCAAAGTCGGACTCGTTCGTGACCCGTCGGGGAGGATGACGGAGACGCTGGAGGAAACCAACAAGATCCTGATGGAAGTTCACTTTCCTGGCAGCTATATCTCGGGTAAATCTTGGACTATTCGTAACAGAATGGCTACAAGGATGAACCGAGAGGAGGCTAACGGGGTGGTGACGGAGGAAGGGGTGAGACGTGCAATAGACACATTCTCTCCCTTCAAGACATCGGGGCGTGACGGAATATTCCCTGCGCTGCTTCAATGGGGCAAAGATATCATTGCACCCAGGCTTAGGGGAATATTCGTTACCTGTCTAGCAACAGGATACATTCCGGCGGTGTGGAGGGAAACCAAAGTGGTATTTCTCCCTAAGCCAGGCAAGAAGGACTACACCGAGGCGAAGTCCTCCAGGCCAGTCAGCCTAACATCCTTTCTGTTGAAAACAATGGAAAGAGTGGTGGCAGACCACCTGGAGAGTACTATGCTAAGGAGGCACCCTTTAAGTAGAAGCCAGCACGCTTACCAGGCTGGCAGATCTACAGAAACGGCACTTCACCAACTGGTGCGAGTAGCCGAGGGGGAACTGTATACCGGAGGCATAGCGATGGCCGTTATTATGGACATCGAAGGCGCCTTCGACAAGATACAGTTCAACAAACTCAAAGACGCTCTGGTGAGGCGCGAGGTCAGCCCCATGATTGTAAGGTGGGTGGACAGCATGCTGAAAAACAGAGCGGTAAGGATTCAGACAGGAGACTCGCGGCTTCGAGGGAGGGTCAGCAAGGGATGCCCACAGGGCGGGGTCCTATCGCCCCTCCTGTGGAACATCACTGTGGACACTCTGCTCAGACGGCTAGAGGTAATGGGCGTGCATACCGTTGGGTATGCAGATGATGTAGCGATTGTGGCACGTGGCAAGTTTATGAGCACTACGGCAGATATCATGAGGAATGCACTCCAAGTGGTTGAGCAGTGGTGTACGGAACAGGGCCTCACCATAAATGCCAATAAGACAGACGCGATAATCTTCACTAGGAAGATTAAAGATCTGGATTTTCAGCCCCTCATGCTTTTTGGATCGAGGATCAAGGTGTCTGGGATGGTCAAGTATCTGGGTGTATACTTGGACTCGCGACTAACCTGGAAATACCACGTTGAAGAGAAGATTAAGAAGGCGACAAGGGTGCTTCACCAGTGCAGAAGAGTATGTGGACTAAGGTGGGGTATCTCACCAAGGTTAGCATACTGGACATACACCATGATGGTGAGACCCATCATAACTTATGCCTCGGTGGTCTGGTGGACTAAAGCCACACAGAAAACCGTCAAGAGGCATTTGGACAAGGTGCAAAGAATGGCCTGCGTAGGTGTGAGCGGTGCTTTCCGCACCACACCCGCCGCGGCATTGGAGGCGCTGTTAGGTCTGCTGCCGTTAGATCTCCAGGTGATGAAGACTGCGGCAGCCTCAGCGATTCGGATGAGACGTGATGCCGCATGGCAGGCGTCAGGAACCTTATATGGGCACATGAAGATCCTGGATCGCATTAAAGGGATTAGGGAGCTCATGATGCCCATGGAAGGGATCACAAAAATGAGGGTGACCGAAAGGTATCATAAAACCCTCATAGGGAACGGAACGCTCCCCGAAGGGAGACCGGAAGACATATATATCTTCACGGACGGATCCAAGATTGACGGCAGAGCAGGTGCGGGAGTCTTCTCGGAGGACTTAAATCTGACCTGCTCTCTGGCGTTGGGGAATTACACCTCAGTCTACCAGGCGGAAATGCTTGCTCTGCTGCACGCGCTGGATCACATAAGTGAGGGTCAGGTGCAGGGAAGAAGTATCCTTATAGCACTGGACAATCAGGCTGTGATTAAGCGCATGAATCAGACAGAGATTAATGCGTCTCTGGCGTTGGAATGTGTCCAAAAACTGAACAGGTGTGCGAAACAAAACAACGTGACGCTAGCTTGGGTTAGAGGACATACAGGCATCGATGGGAACGAAAAGGCTGACAACCTGGCAAAACAGGGGTCAACCTCGGAATTCTGGGGACCGGAGCCATACTCTGCCATTGGCAGAGGATTGGTGAGGAACTGCATCGAGAAATGGGTCGCTGAGGAACACCGGAGACGGTGGGACGCTATGACCACGTGTAGGCAGGCTAAGATGGTGCTTACGTTGCCGATTACCGCAGCCAGAAGAAGGATCCTGCATATGCAAAGGAGAACCCTCAGATGGTTGGTGGCACTGATTACAGGACACGGATGTTTCAGGTATCACCTAAAAAGAATGGGAATTCTGGAGGATGACACCTGTCGGATGTGCCTGGAGGAACCTGAGACGGCCACACACATAGTGTGTCACTGTCCGGCGGTGGCGAGGAAAAGGGCTGCCATAACTGGACTCCATTGGATGGAGAACATGAGGCAGACTCCCTTCAATCAGCTGCTTGCGATAACTAGGGGAGTCGAAGTAAGGGAGCAATGGGACAACCCACTGCAACCCCAATAAGATGACTCTAGGCAGAGGGACGAAAAGGGACCCGCAGATAGTGGTCTGATTCGGTATCCCTCGAAAATCTATATATATTTACCTTGAGCTACGACTGGGATGCTCTTGGAGTCGTTGTAACTCTTTGTCACCTTCTTCTGCTTTCGCCAGATGTTGCAAATCGAAGGTGATGGTGTCAACGTTGTCGGCCGCTAAAGGAGATTTGGTGTGTCTCGAAACTTTAGATTTTTGGCAACCTATACAGGATCTAGACCAGTTGTTACAGTCTTTATTGATCGCTGGCCAAAAATATTTTTTAGTAATAGCTTGCCTTGTGCCACGTATGTCTGGATGCGACAAGCTACGGATGTGGCGCCCGCCAATTTAATTTTTTTGCTGATTGGGCCCCTTCATCCTCCGGTCCTTCTTGGCCGTAGAGCCAGGACTCTTAAAGGCGCACGGTGGGGTGCACCGCTCTGCCCTACTACCGTAGCGGTAGTGGTAGTAGCAGAGCGTCCCCGGTAGCGACTGCGCAGATGAGGGTTTAGGTACCGCTCCCTGTTTGGAGGAGTTACTGGTCCCCGCCGATGGCGCCTTTGGTTGACGAACCGGTAATCTGCCCCATTGCCGTGGACCAGCAGACCCTCTCGCCGACTCCTGTCCCTGACCCTTTTTTGTTTTTATGTGAAAGACTAGAGTCACAGGAAACGCCCTTTATACTGTGTCGACAACACTAGTGCCCTCTCCCCAACACTAGTGCTCGCAATTGCTGCACTTCACGTTGGAGAGACTGCACGGTCCGCCCCAAGGACGACGACGACCTGACCTAAGCCACCTGAGCCTGTGTTGGGCGGGCTGTAATCTCCCATACGGTATCCGCCAGTTTTTACAGCTGGCCTAGGGACTGGTCTGCGGTCCCCGGTAGCGACTGCGCAGATGAGGGTTTAGGTACCGCTCCCTGTTTGGTGGAGTTTCTGGTCCCCGCCGATGGCGCCTTTGGTTGACGAACCGGTGATCGGCCCCATTGCCGTGGACCAGCAGACCCTCTCGCCGACTCCTGTCCCTGACCCTGCCCTCTCCCCAACACTAGTGCTCGCAATTGCTGCACTTCACGTTGGAGAGACTGCACGGTCCGCCCCAAGGACGACGACGACCTAACCTAAGCCACCTGAGCCTGTGTTGGGCGGGCCGTAATCTCCCATACGGTATCCGCCAGTTTTTACAGCTGGCCTAGGGACTGGTCTGCGGATGCGGCGAGTACCACCTGGATATTTCTGGGAAGCCAGCCTCCGCTCCCAAAGATTCCGGATGAGCTCCTCCCCATCTTCCAGACAGTCTCTGGCCAGACTTTGCAAGACCCTAAGGAAATCTGAGGGCTTGCGGTCTCCGGGTTCATGCCCTGCCAGCAGCTGTTCAAGGCGATTCCTTGTCGATAATCCATATCGTTCCAGCAATCGCCTCTTAGCATCCGTATAGCTGGCAGTGCTGAGATCCGGGAAAGCGTACAAGAGAATTTTGGCCGCCTCCGTCGGGAGAGCGGACACAATATGTGAAAGCTTTTGCTTGTCTGAAGTGATGGAATTTAAGGAGAATTGAGCCTCAGCCTGGTAAAACCAGACTGCCGGGTCGCTAGGATGAAATTCGGGCAGATTGAATCTCGCCGTTGAGGCTATGTCAACTTCTGACCGAACCCTACGTCGATTCGGCAGCCCCTCCTTCAGGCTGGTCAAGGATTCTTCCATTTCAACAACGAAGGAATTGTTTAAAAAACTATGCCTTTCCATTTAACCAAATGACGAATCAAGTAAGAAAATAAGTACCGTGACAAAACAAGGGAAAATAAGTACTGTTTCTGAATTAAATAGAAAGTCGATCCACAAACAAGAAATCTTTTTCAAAATTCAAAGGACCATTAATAATTAAATATTTTCTTTAAAACAAAAAAAAAAATGAAATTAAATATTTAAAATAATTAATCTTTTAAATATATATAATTAATCTTTTAAATATAAGGTAATTAAAACTCTTATCTTAATCCCTTCTTCTTCGTTTTGGGAAACGTTTACGTAATCTTGAATGAAATGTAGAAAACAAAACTTGAATGAAGTGTTGAAAATTTCTTTTTCTTTTTTCTTCTTTCTTTTCCCCACTAGGGAGTCGGGGTCACCACTTTTTGGAGTTCACTCCAATCCGCTTTATTAAACTTTTTAACTAAATTATTCTTCCCGATTCAAAAATTTCTTTTTTGGTTTTAAAACCTTTATTTTATACCAAAACTACAGCTTTTACACTATGAATTCTTAGTTTCTATTATTCATTACACAGGCCTGCATGGTTTTTTTCTTTTCAGTCCAATAGTCATATCCCAAGTATTTTTTCGCGCTGAATCCGAATCCGTTGGCCAAATTGCCCTATCACGTCAGGATTTTGAGGAATCCTAACCTAAAAGTACCAAAAAGCGTGTTTTTTGCACTTTTGCGCTTTAAATATCTCAAAACTATGGAATGATAGGGCAAATCTGACAACGTGATCGTTTTCAGCATGCCAAAATCTACAGAAAACCATGTCGAAAGCGTGAAATTTGAAAAAACTTTTTTTTGTAATACTGAAAAGAAAAACTTCTTGGCGCGAAATCGACGATTTTTATTAACACATGATATCATCGTTGCACCGAAGTTTTTCTTTTACGCTTTCGACATGGTTTTCTGTAGATTTTGGCATGCTGAAAACGATCCCGTAGTCAGATTTGCCCTATCATTCCATAGTTTTGAGATATTTAACGCGCAAAAGTGCAAAAAAACACGTTTTTGGTACTTTTAGGTTAGGATTGCTCAAAATCCTGACGTGATAGGGCAATTTGGCCAACGGATTCGGATTCAGCGCGAAAAAATACTTAGGATACGACTATTAAATTGAAAAGAAAAAAAATGACCCGTTTTTTGCAGGCCTGTGATTCGAATTATGTAGGTATTTATGCAGTTTTATTCGAGTAAACAAAGAGTGAAAATAACATGATTTGAAAACTTTGGATGGTTTTTACACGATCACACTTACACCTAGAGACTTCTGGTAGGGTTTATTTTTTAGATAATTTTATAGGGAGAGCTTCCTCAATGCGCATGGTATACTACAAGTTAGCAGGAACGGAGATATTGAAAGAAATGTAAAAAATTGCATATTTTATTCTTATTTACCTGAAAATATTCGGGAAACCCTCAAGTGAAATATTTTGCGACATGCTAAAACTATTGAAAAGTCGTCCTCTTTAAATTTCAGAAAATCCCGACGACTACAAAACTATCAGAAATTCAAAGAAACCCTGGGAAAAAATTGAAAATTTCAAGGCCATAAAAAGTAGACAAAATTCTGAGAAACTGGAATGAGCTCGAGCATAACCTTCTATAAAAGAAAGCCATGCTCATTTTATAGACACACATGCATATAAGTGAATTAGCGGTCCTGCTCTTTTGCTGCAAATGAAAACTTTTAATGGGAAATGGGAATGAGTAAAGCGTTTGAATTAAAGTTTTTTTTTTTAATTATTTTATTTTATACAATATTCTAATATTCAAAATAATATTCAAAATACAAATAAATAATATTAAATTTATAAACAGTAAAATTTATTGACAATAATAAATGAGAAATTAAAAGATCCAAAATTTAAATAAAATTTTTTTTTCTCGAATAAATACATAAAAAAAAGGAATAAATAAAATAAAATTAAATAAATAAAAACAGAATTTCTTCGTCGACTTCCTTGCGGCCTTGTGGAACTGATGAAAGCAGCTAAAATGAGAAAAAACATACTTCGGCTCTAAAATTCATACTGCAATAAGGAATTTTCTTTAAAAAATTCAAAACACACACACACACACACACACACACACACACACACACACACACACACACACACACACACACACACACACACACACACACACGCATATATATATATATATATATATATATTATATATATATATATATATATATATATATATATATTTTCTTTAAAAAATTTAAAATATACACACACACACACACACACACACACACACACACACACACACACACACACACACACACACACACACACACACACACACACATATATGTATATATATATATATATATATATATATATATATATATATATATATATATATAATCCGAATCAATCCTTTTCATATATATATATATATATATATATACAGTAGTTTTCATTTATAGCGACCTCCTTTATAACGACATTTCGTTTATAACGTCGAAATCGTGAAGTAAAAAATGGTTCTTAATCTATTTCAATAGAAAAATATTTGCTTATAACGTCTTTGGATTTTACGACGAATTCGTTTAAAACGACGTATTTGAGGGTCATTGAAAGTAAAAATTTTCGTTATAACACCGTTATTGCGGTTCTAAATTTCTAGGAATCACCAGAATTTATTTTGATATTTGTCCGGGCTAGCAAGGTTTGAAAAGCATAAATTTTGTGAGCGCGTACGTATTTTTAGTTGAAAGTGCTAAAAGTGATTTTTCAATTTTTAATACCTATTATTTTCATAAAACCTTTTTGTTTTTTATATAATAATGGCCGGGGTATCATCAGTGAAAAAACGTAAGGCTTTTACTGTTGAAGAAAAAGCAGGGATAATATGGAGACTAGAAACTGGTACTCCAAATTCAGTTTTGGCTAAAGAATTTGGGGTCTCACATTCTACAATAAGTACAATATGGAAAAACAGGAATATGATTCAGAAAAGTTTTGAGTGTGATGGTCTTAAACGAAAAAAAATTCGTTCTTCGCAATATTGTGATATAGAAGAAGCGTTAGTGAAGTGGTTTAAAATTCAAAGAAGTCAAAATGTAGCAATAACTGGACCAATGCTACAATTGAAAGCTAACGAGATTGGGAAACTTTTTGGTAAAGATTTTCATTGTACCGAAAGTTGGGTTTATCGTTTTCGGATAAGGCACAATATTGTTTTAGGAAAAATTTGCGGAGAAGCTAAATGTGTTGAGCAAGGAATTTGTGATGAATGGTTGGCATCAGTGTGGCCAAAACTTCGAGAAGGGTACCAGGACCACGAAATTTTTAATATGGATGAAGCTGGGCTATTTTATAAGTTAACACCTGATAAAACTTTAAAATTTAAAGGGGAAAAATGTATCGGAGGCAAACTTTCAAAAGAAAGAATAACTGTGGCGGTGACGGCTAATATGGATGGTTCGGAAAAAAGAAACTTGCTGGTAATTGGAAAGTCTAAATCACCCAGATGTTTAAAAAATGTGAAGTCTCTGCCTGTTGACTATGCAGGAAATAAGACAGCATGGATGACCTCAGAAATTTTTCAGGGGTTTCTGCAAAAGTGGGATATGGAACTTAAGAAAAAAAATAAAAAAATCTTACTTCTTGTCGATAACTGTCCATCTCATCCCCATATCGATAATCTTCGTTCAATAAAATTAGCCTTTTTACCGCCTAATACAACATCTGTATTGCAACCAATGGATCAGGGAGTAATTAGAAGCCTTAAATGCCATTACCGAAGAAATATAATGTTAAAAATCATCCGCAATGCAGAAAAAAATCAAACAAGTAAGATATCCTTGCTGGAAGGAATAGAAATGGTAGCCACAGCTTGGAATCGAGTCAGTTCTCGAACAATTGTTAACTGCTTTAAACATTCAGGACTACTGCAGTCAGAAGAATGCAGAAATTTGTCGGTATCGGAAGGATTTGAAGAAGAAGATGATATCCCGCTCTCAGAATGGGTAAAACAATTTGGTACTGCAGACATTGCCGATAATTTAGAAAACTGGGAAGAATTCGTAGCTATTGATGACAATCTTATAACAACTGAAGAGCCTACTTTAGAAGAAATAGTGAAAACTGCTCAAATAAGTTCAAATTCAAATAAAGATGAAAAAGAAGATGACGACAGTGTGGATTTTCAGCCTCCTGCTATAGCAGAAGCATTAGATGCGCTGGATGTTTTAAAAAAGTTTGTCCAATTTAATGATTCTTCAAAGCATCTGCAAGATTCTGTCTTAAAAATAGAAAAAGAATTGGAAATAATATATATTCACAATAAACAAAACAAACAAACAAGTATTACTAAATATTTTCCTAAAGCTTAGTTTTTGTATTTAAAATTCGATAAATATGTATTAATAAATCAATTTCGTTACTTCAAATAAATGTGTGTTGAGCTTATAATTTACCTTTCTCTTCATTTGCTTAAAACGACATTCGGTTATAACGTCGTAGTTGATCTGATTTCTTCACGGTCGCTATAAACGAATTCTACTGTATATATATATATATATATATATATATATATATATATATATATATATATATATATTGTTGAAAAATAAAAACGACAGCGTAGGTGCAATTAACGACAGATAATATATTTTAATTAATTAACAAATTATTAGCAATTCAAGCTAAGGTAAATAGATCATAAACAGACAACTCAATTATTATAAGTACAGTAACAGGGGATGAGTGTTTCTAATGCTAATTTCGTAACAACAAATCCCCCCCTCGAAATTTTATTCTAATATTTTTGTTATGCCTAATTCCTTGACAAATGCTGCATATTTGATCCTCGTCACTCCTTTTGTTAAAATGTCGGCTGGCATCTCTTGAGATGGCTTGTAGATCAACTTGACTTTTCCATCCGTTACAGCATCGCGAATAAAATGGTGACGGATGTCGATGTGTTTTGTTCTATTGTGGAACACAGGGTTTTGTGCCAAACGTTGTGCTCCCTGGTTGTCATTATATATATTTATATGTTCCAAGTTGTAACCAAAATTTGACATCAACTTCTGCAGATGAATACTTTCCTTCGTCGCCTCTGTAAGCGCCATGTACTCAGCTTCCGTACTAGAAAGTGCAACCGTTGGCTGTTTCCTGGATTCCCAACTAATGCTCGTTCCGGCCAAAATGAATGAAAATCCAGTGTATGATTTTCTATCAACCACAGATGCACCCCAGTCAGCATCCACGTATCCAACTAGTTCCTTCCCAGTCTTTCTGAAAACTAAACCATAATTAATCGTTCCTTTCAAATACCTTAAAACCCTTTTAGCTGCTGCCCAGTGAGTCGTTGTAAAACAATGGTTGAATTGACTTAGCATACTTATTGCAAACGATAAATCAGGTCTGGTCGATGTTGCTAGATACATTAAACAGCCAATTAAGTTCTGGTAAGGGTAGGAACCGTCATTCTTCCTCTCATTTGTGTGTTTCAAGTTGTCATATAAATTGTTCACGTTAACTTCGACTGGTGTCGAAACACTTTTACATTCTTCCATTCCAAATTGCATCAATACTTGCTTTGCGTATTTAGCCTGATGCATTGTGATCTGCTTCCTGTCTTCGCTTTGGTGAAAGTCGATTCCGAGACAATGTTGAATCTTCCCTAAATCTTTCATTTCAAAACATTTACTTAGATGTTGCTTCATCTCACATATCCAGTTTTCGTCTCTCGATGCCAATAAGAGATCATCCACGTAAACAGCGATTATCAGGTATTGTCCGTCTCGATTCAAACTAAAAATGCAGGGATCCGAATCAATCCTTTTCATTCCTAACTGTTCTAATTCTTTAGATAGTTTTTGGTGCCATTGCCTCCCCGCTTGCTTAAGTCCATACAATGATTTTTGTAAAAGACATACTTTACCACCTTTTTCTTTAAGCTCGGTAAGCCAGGATGTAGCAGTTACGTGAATATCTTTATCGGTTGATTTCTTCAAAATTTCTTGTAGACTCTCTTGTAGTAATTCTGGCAATTCCATATATATTTCTTCTTCCAGTACACCGTTCAAATATGCTGTCGTGACATCCATCTGATGTACGACCCACTCGTTTTCTACAGCCAGAGCCATTATCATTCTGATAGATTTTAATCGTACAACGGGGGAGAACGTCTCCTCATAATCAATTCCCTTCTTCTGTGCGCAGCCCTTTGCAACTAGTCTTGCCTTCCTTCGTTCGATTAAATTATCTTTCAATTTCGTCGTGAACACAAATCTGTTACCTATTACGTTGCGATGATTCGGACGGCTTACTATCTTCCATGTTTTGTTCTTAACATGCGCTGACATTTCTTCATGGATAGCTTTTCTCCATTCAGTGGCTTCCTTGCAACATAAAGCTTCCCGTAGATTCTCAGGAGTGCTGATCACGAGATTAGCTGACTCGTATTCTAGGTCAGAATCCTCCTTCTCACAAGACAATGATGACCTTGCTTCCTTGAGACGGTTATGGCGCATCTTTCGGGGCCTTCCTCTTTTCCCTGTTCTTAAGATTCGTGGTCTACCTCTACCAAATTTTGGTTTTTCCCGGTTTGGAATGTTTTGACCTTCAGGTTCATTCTTCTTGTCGTTTTTATTATTTAATGTAATTTCTAGGTTTGGGACTTGATTTTGATTATTAACTTCTTTGTCTAAAAATTCTTCATATTTAGTATCCTTAATAAAATTATCTACAAACTTGACATCACGACTAATAATTATTTTCTTTCCTTCAGTCGACCATAGCCTATATGCCTTCGATTCTTTGGAGTACCCTAAAAATATACATTCCGTCGATCGTTTGTCCAATTTTCCTCTTTGTGGATTTTTCGTTAATGCATATGCCCTCGTGCCAAAAATTTGTAAGTGTTGTAGATTCGGTTTCTTTCCTTTCCATATTTCGTATGGGGTTTGTCCCTTAATTGACCTGCTCGAGCACCTGTTCCTGATATAACAGCTCGTGTTAATTGCTTCAGCCCAAAACATACTAGGTAAGTTTGCTTTCAACATCAAACTCCTCGCCATTTCTACCAAAGTGCGATTTTTTCTTTCGGCCACACCATTCTGTTGAGGCGTATATGGCGCTGTAAGTCTTCGCTTTATTCCGTGTTCAGCAAGAAATGTGTCAAAAGAACTGTTGCAGTACTCCAGTCCATTGTCAGACTGTAAACATTTGATCTGCCTTCCAGTTTGTTTTTCAACTAGAGATTTATATTCCTTAAATGCTTCGAAAACTTCACTTTTATGTTTGAGGAAATACACTTCGCACCATCTCGACTTGTCATCAATAAAGGTAACATAATATTTTGCGTTACCAATTGATGCGTGCCGCATTGGACCACAAACATCGCTGTGTATTATTTCTAACAAATCTGTAGTTCTGCCATTTATTTTTTTAGGAAATGGTAACCGTGTTTGTTTCGCTTGTATACACGTTTCACATGTCTGTATGGCTTCATTACCTTTTAAATGCATGCCCCTCACTTTCTCATTTTTAATCATAAAGAAAAGTGACGACATATTAAGGTGGCCTAACTTTTCATGCCATTTCATTATTTCTGATTGATAATTATTCTGCATGAAGTATACTCTATCTTTATTATCTTCATCTTTACGTAAAAAATATAAATCGCCCTGCCTACAAGCTATCGCTACCGTCTTTCCAGATTGTGTCATAATTTTCGCGTTTTCTTTCGTAAATAATACATCGTATCCCTTATTAGTGATTTTTGACACAGACAGTAAATTGGTTCTCAAATCGGGTACATACATCACATCTGTCAACTTGACTAGGTTGATTTTCTTACCATTATACGTGCGCACATTCATTTCTCCAATACCTTTTATTTCCACGGATTCTCCATTGGCTAAATTTAACGGTTTAGTTATTTTAGTTATGCTATCAAAATTATCTCCTAAAGCAGCCATATGAGATGTACACCCGCTGTCAAGACACCAATTACTATCAGCGCTGCAAGTATTCTGCATGAAAGCGAACTCCTCCCGCTCTTCCGCAGATGGCTCTACACATACTCTTGTGCTTTCTGTTCCTTTGTTTGGTAGAATTGACCGACATTCAAATGCTCTGTGACCAGTCTTTCTGCATCGATGACATTTAAATGGAAATCTTTGTTTCTGTCGATATGATGCTTCCTTTTTATATGAGTTTTCGCTCTTTTCCTTCTTGCTTACAAATAGCGCCTTCGTAGTGTCACCACCTTGTGACTTTCGTGCGTCACATTCTTCAATAATTTTTACCTTAAGTGCTTCGGGGTTTGGCAATTCATCTCTTGATTCAATGGCACACCTAAAATTTTCAAAAGAGTGAGGAAGACTATATAACAACATTACCGAAAGTAAATCGTTATTGATTCGTATTCCCATATCTGCTAATTTGTCGACTACATCAAAAAAATCTGTCAGATGCGTTAATAAATCCATACCATCCTGTAACTTGCATAGTATCAATTTCTTGAGCAATGTAGCTTTCCTTGCGGGTCCCTTGGACTGATATATGGAGTGAAGCTTGACCCACACCTCATTAGATGTTATGCAGTTTTTAACCTGCTTCAATTCCGATGGACTTATTGATAAAATTAAATCCGACCGTGCCTTCCTATCTGCTTCTTCCCACTCCGTTATCCCCTTCTGGGAATCTTCCGCTCCCGCGATCAAATTGGGGCATTTATTTTTTCCACATACGTAGTTCCACGTATCATTCTTTATCAGCAGTGCCTCCATTTGAATCTTCCAGGTATCAAAATTGCATTTCCCTAACGCTTCAATTCTTGTCGTTATGTTACTCATTTTGATTATATTTAAAAGCTTTTTGTTCTTTAATGAGTTTTATATAATAGTTTTTTATTTAGTTGGCATCTGGGCCCATAACCTTTGTTGAAAAATAAAAACGACAGCGTAGGTGCAATTAACGACAGATAATATATTTTAATTAATTAACAAATTATTAGCAATTCAAGCTAAGGTAAATAGATCATAAACAGACAACTCAATTATTATAAGTACAGTAACAGGGGATGAGTGTTTCTAATGCTAATTTCGTAACAACATATATATATATATATATATATATATATATATATATATATACATATATATATATATATATATATATATATATATATATATATATATATATATATATATATATATATATATATATATGTAGAATAACAAAATTTAAAAAAGCAAAACTTATATAATTGAAAACTATTTTATTACAAATTAATCAATTTTATTTACGAGTACGATCAGATTCTACGTCCACGGCTGGTCTCTTCAACGTTCTTCTATCGACTCCCGACTCTCTCTCATCATCCTCTCCCACATTCGGCCGTCCTGTTTGCTAATTCGCCTCGAATTGCGCCTCGTCTGTGACTTCTTCATATTCTCCTCGTACGGTACCTACAGCATTGCCTCCCAGTTCATCTTCTTCTAGGTCAACGATGTCGTCTTCTTCTAGGTCGATGTCGTCTTCGTACTGTACCCACGGTTTCATCTTATCCGCGCTACATTCGGTTTTACCGGGTCCTTCCTGAGTGCCTTCTTTCTGCACTGTGTACCTGTCGAAGCCCTTATCTGCAAATCACTCGGTAAGGGCCTAGAAATTTTGGCCGAATCTTCAATCCAGTTCCAAATTGTGTCCTTTCTATGGCCACCAATTCACCTATTCGGTATTTTGTGGCTTCTTTTCTTTTTCGATCAAAACCTCTCTTGTATTCTGTCTGAATCTTTGCAATGTCTGCCTTCGCCCGTTCTCTTTGCTCGCTGCGTTCGTGTTCGAATCGCTGGATCCAGTCTTCTTCTATTAGTCGCATGATGTTATTATCCTTATCTGTCTTCATCTTTGTTCCAAACATCAACTCGAATGGAGTCATTTGGATGGCGCGCTGAAAGGTACTATTCAGTATTCTCTGTACATCAGGGACATGAGTGTACCATTTTTCTGGCTGGTTTGTTGACAATTTTGTTAACACCCGTATGACGGTTCCATGTAATCGTTCTACCTGGCCGTTGCCCCTTGGGACTCCAACTGAAATAAAGTAAAGTTTGGTGTTATGCGACTTACAGTACTCACGAAATTGGTTCGATATGAACGCACCGCCTCGATCAGATATCATACGTGCTGGATAGCCAAATATCTTGGCAATTGTTTCAAATTTTTTGATGACCTCGTCCGCACTTAGGCTTTTAGTTGGGAAGAGCCAGCAGAATTTCGTGAAACCATCTACAACTGCTAGGATATACTTGTAGTCCTTTTTGGTGGTGCTCATTGGCCCTAAGTGATCGATATGGAAAGTTTCCAACGGTTTTTCTCCTTTAGGTATTGGGTTGAGCAAGCATTCTTGCTTTCCGTTCTTTCGTTCTGCTAGAATACAGGGTACGCAGCTAGCTATACAAAAATCTATTCTTCGCTTCAAATCTGGTATATAAAATTCTTCTTCTAATTTATTTTTCATCTTCCTATGGTGAAAATGTCCTTCTTCGTGCACCGATCTGATGAGTGAGTTCTTCATGCTCTCTGGAACAACGTATAACAGTTTTCCCTTCATTTCCTTGCATAATATGTCGTGGTGCATGATGTAATCTTTATATCGACCATGCTTCAATGCCTCAACGATTGCATTTATTTTTTCATCCTTCCGTTGCGTCTCTTGTAGTCTGTTCAGAATGCTTCCATCTATTCGCGCACAAAATGTTGAAATGTTCCGGCTGAGCGCATCCACATGTCTGATCTTGGTTCCTGCCCTATGTTCTACTTCGTATTGATATTCCTCTAACAGTAGGGACCATCGTGCGACTCGCGTTACCAAATCCTTTTTCTTCAGCGTCATCGTGAACGCCTTGCAGTCGGTGATCAGCTTAAATTTCTTGCCTATCAAGTAAGTTCGGAATTTTTTGACTGCTTCGATGACGGCCAATACTTCCAGCTCATAGCTAGTCCATTTCTGCTGTGCTTCGTTAGTTTTCTTGCTCATGTAGTATACCGGATGTAATTCTCCATCCTCACTGCTTCGTTGCAGCAATACGGCTGCTATCGCATGCTTACTGGCGTCGGTGTGTAGTTCGGTATAATCGTCATAGCTGAAAATTTTCAAGATGGGTGGTGATGTTAACATTGTTTTCCGAATTGAAATTTTGCGCCCTTTTTAAGTAAATCGCTTAGGGGTTTCGCAACACCGGAGTAGCCTGGAATAAATTTCCTAAAATAACTGGTTAGCCCTAAAAAACTTTGTAGCTGTTTAGTCGTCTTGAGCTCTGGGAAATTCTTCACTGCCTTAGTCTTTGCAGGCGAGGGTGACACTGCTCCGTTCTTCACTAAATGGCCAAGGTACTCGACCTGCGACTGCAGAAATTGGCATTTCATCCATTTGATTTTTAGATTGTTCTCGGCTGCGACGTCCAAAACTTTCTTAAGCCTAGATATGGCTTCTTCCTCCGAGCAGGCTGGAATTATAAGATCATCGATATATGTGATAACAATACCTTGATTGATGAGCTCCCTGAAAGTGAAATTAATAAATCTTTGGAAGACACTGGGGGAGTTACACAACCCAAAGGGAACTCTTAAAAATTCGAACTGTCCGGTCTGGGTAACGAACGCGGTGTACTTCCTGCTATTTTCTTCTATCATGACATGGAGAAATCCGTTTTCCAGGTCAATAGTGGAGAAAATTGTAGCTCCCTGCAACTTATCAATTTGGTCATCTATCACTGGGAGGGGAAAGTGATCCTTGTGTATCACTTTATTTACTGCTCTGTAATCAACGCAGAGCCTATGCGATCCATCTTTTTTTTTTGACGAGCACTACGGGACTAGCGTAATCTGATGAACTTTCAGTTATAACTCCTGTCCTTAACCATTCCTCCACTTGGTCGTTGATCACCCTTTGTTCCATTGGGGCAAATCGCCTAGGACTTTGGAAAACTGGATTGTTATTTAACGGTACTATCTTCATCTGAATAGGAGATTGCTTTAAAGGGGTGGGTGAGTAGTCTTCAATCATTTTTATCAACTTGTTTGCATTTTCTTTCTTCACGTTAATTAGTCCAGGTAAATCAGCATAAGAGAATTCCGACTTTACTTGAATGTCAGCTAGAAAGCATGCCGTTTCTATTTCCTTCGTTTCCGGTTCTACATTTTCTGTCAATTTCTTCTTTTCCATAGATACACTTCCACCGTCGATCTCCACCCTAGCTCGGCGTAGCAAAGTCATTCCTAGTATCATCGGATGATTTATGTAATCATCATTCACTATATGCATATCCACGTTCTCGTAAACATCCCCTTCAACCTCTACTACCAGTCTGCAATAGCCTTTGGTGTGAATAACGCCGCCAATACCAATTACGGTAGTAAAAACGCTAAAAATAGACAAAGGATTTACTATAGTTACCCAAGATTCTTGTATCAAGCAAGCGTCGCTTCCTGTGTCAATAAGACCTTCTAGTAGAACTCCATTCGCACGCACTGGAACGCATGTACGACCAACTGCTGCAACGTGCGTGGTAGTGACAGGTCGTTTTTTGTTTGGACAGTCCGGCTTTTTATGTCCAAATTCGTTGCACTCGAAACATTTCGGTCCCTTCTCCTTCTGCGGGCAGCCATGCCACTCGTGAGTCGACGAACCACAGTTAAAGCAATATTTTGATACCCGTTTTCTTTCATTTTCGCGTCTCTTAGTCACTTCTGACCTACTCGAATTCGCACCTCTACCGTGAGTATGCCGTTTGGCATCTATTTTGATCCTTTCATAAACAGTTAATTTTTAACAGTTAATGTTTCGTTCTTTCCTGCAACTGTTTATGAACCTCCGCACTGTTAACTTTGGGTTCAAATTCCGCGAGCAACGCTTCTTTTAATGCCCGATAAGTAAGCGGTTTTGCCTCACACTCCACGAACAACTTTGCCGCACCTACGAGTAATCTTTTGCATAGAATAAATCTTTGGAGTTCGTTTAAGCGAAAAGTTCCGATATATTGTTCGAATTCCAAGAACCATTTACGGACGCTCATTGTACCATCACCAGCGAATTTGCGAACTATTGTTTCAAAATCCGCGAAGTTAAATTTCATTTCTGCGTAATCGTCTTCGGTATCCATTCGCGTGGACGCGGCGTTAACACTTCCGAAATTTGACGGCAGCTCGCTGCTCTGACGGTTTCGCCTCCGGCGGGAGCCCATTTTAAAAGACAAACCACCGGCCGTAAAATTTATAATTTAATGCCCGACTTTTGAAATAAATTTGAAAACTAGTTGCCTACTATTTCAACCTTGCCTGTAACGTCGACACTTCCAATGCTGGGCGATAATTTTGGTTCGATATTGTAACACCCGCACTTCTATTGTCCCTTCGAATTTCAATCACAGTTACGCACCGGCTTCGATTTCTGCTTTTATGTGAGTTTTCTGGTTCTAGCTGTTGAAAAATTATAATTTAATATCAACAATATTAAAATTACCACTCGTATGCTTCGTTTTTAGATTTTCTTCGTTTTTTTTTCTTGATATAACTCAAAAATTTTGCGGTTTGCTTCACCGCCTTACAAACGATTTGACACGTTTCCCGATTTTTTACTGAATATATGTTTTGCTCGTTTTATTGTTCATATCCCGGTTGAGCCCCCATATGTAGGATAACAAAATTTAAAAAAGCAAAACTTATATAATTGAAAACTATTTTATTACAAATTAATCAATTTTATTTACGAGTACGATCAGATTCTACGTCCACGGCTGGTCTCTTCAACGTTCTTCTATCGACTCCCGATTTTTCCCGTTTTCTAGTGATTTTTGCTCTCTCTCATCATCCTCTCCCACATTTATATATATATATATATATATATATATATATATATATATATATATATATATATATATATATATATATGTATATATGTATATATATATATATATATATATATATACATATATATATATATATATATATATATATAAATTAAATTATTTTATTCTACAATAAGCTTCTAAATCTTCAATATCTAATTAAAAACTAGCAACCTTTTCTTTAATTTGGTAAAAATAGTCATGCATGAAGAATTCAAAATACTTATCTTAATTGATTGGTTTATTATCCAATATACAGCTCGAAATTTTCACAATCCTTCCTTTATTCTGGTTAACATAAAATGCACTAAAAATAATTTATTTGCACTACAATTAATTTATTTGTAATATATTTTATTACCTCACAAAAAAGTCGTGTATCAAAATAAACAAAACATGAACCACTAAATTTTTTGCGCGGTTTTCCGGAACATAACCTAAAAATATTAGAATTTTTTTACAAATTTTTTTTTTAAATAAAATATATATAAAAACACTTTTTATTTGAACACTTAACTTTTTTCTGGACGAGTAACATTGACTTTTTAATTATTTATTAGTTATTTTATATCGCGCCGAAATTATTCCCGTCGCCACAAGCTTACCGAACACTAGCTTTGACGTTTATGACACCCGGCCCAGTAATTAACACACACACAACTGGCATACATGGCTTTCTTTATAGAAGGTTATGGCTCGAGCATTTCAAAGGGGGCTCACGCACAGGGCGTTTACATGTAGTTGTATGCTGAGTTTTACTGGTTGCATCCAAATTGGGCACCCTGGGTGAGTAGTGGGACGATGTCCCTGCAAGTAACGATCGAGAATTCTGTCGGCGATTTCTTTTGTGAATATTTATTTAATGTACCAGCTGTTATTGACATTTTTTACATTATGTCCGAAAATTCACTTCAACAGTGTGCACATAGCAAATTTAGCAATTTAACATTGTGAATACGGAATAAATCATTTGTCCCTTCTCTGCATTACTAGTGATCAAATACTACAGTAGACTCCCGATTAACCGAAACCTTCGGGACCGAGGGGTTTCGGATAAGTGAAAATTTCGGTTAAACGGGAGTCCGAAATTTCTGCGTGAAAATGGATTAATTAGAATAAAAAACACGTTTACTTGAATGCAAACTGAAGGCACTGCCTTTAACTGTTTCCAACAGGAAGCTAGGTTTGTTTACTAAGAGGTTCGGAGAAACAGATCGTCACATTCGTGGGACTGTCGACCCTCCCTCGCGCTCCCACACCCTCTTCTCACGCCTCTTTCCGCGAAGCTAGGACGAAGTAAATTTTTGTCCCCCTCACTAGCAACTCAAAATGTTTCGGTTAAGCGAGAGAATCGGTTAATCGGGTTTCGGATAATCGGGAGTCTACTGTACTTACTTCGCTATTGATTCTGAACTGGTCCTTTTGAACCAATTCAATTTTACACAACTGGGTTACGACTGCCTTGGTTGGTGTAGTCGTCAGAGCACCAGTGTCCTTGTGTATACAGGACTACATTTTCAAATTTAACGATAATTAAATTCTTTCCAGGCTTACAAAGTTTTCACTTCCAACGTGTTGTCTTACGCACAATAATTTTTTTTATTGAAAGGTGTTACAACGTACGGGGGTTTTGTTAGTTAATTATAAAATTTAAAAGTACTGGATTTTCTTATTTATTTTATTTTTATTATAATTATTGTAAACAATTTTAATTATTTTTTAAATCATTTTGTTTTTTCTTGCAGGAAAATACACAGATTTAATTGAGTCAGCAAAATTGGTTATTCCTAGAAAAGTCAATTCAAATGGAGCCTACATTTCAAATAATTTGACTCACCATTACGAAGAGAAATCAGAAGACTTACATTATCATTTACAACTTAATAATGAAACCTTGCATTTAGAGCTAAGGTAAGTAAAGTTTATGTAATCAAAATTATTTATAATCCAGGTAAGAACATACAACTTCCTTAACAACATACTAAAAATATCAAACATATTGATCCTTGCGAAAAAATAAAATGGTACTAAATTAATCTACATAAAATTCTCTCCAAAACAGGTTCATACCCTTTTACGCTAGGATCAATATGGAGTTATATGTATAAGGGGAAAATAGTAAATTTAAATAAAAAATAGTTTTATCACCTGTCGATAGTATGAGTTCAGGTATAATGTAGATTAATTTAGTGTCTTTTAATTTTTCGCTAGAGGCCGTAGTTTTCAAGTTATTAACGAAAAACTTACAAAGGTTCTATTAGAGACCCTCCCTCTCCGTTAGCCTAAATTATTTTATACGCAATAATTGTTACAGACCGCACAGTTACTTTATTGGATCGGGATTAATTATAGAGCGACACAAAAGAGACATCCGAATAAGAAGAAAAGCAGCCCGAAGCTTGAATTGCCACTTTCATGGAAAAATAAGAGGGCACGATGAATCGAGGGTTTCATTATCCTCTTGTAATGGCTTAGTAAGTATTGACACATCGATATACTTGATATATACTTTTATTTCGTGGGGATGTTGTAATTTTGAGAATCATCATTTAATAATTTTTTTATGTTGAGTTAAATCCGCTCAAAAATTTGTCTGCTGGAGGCAGCAGTTAATACAGGAAAAATAAATTTTTCTAATTACTCAAGAAAATTTCCGAATGCTTTAAATTATGACTAACAATTCTGTTTCTACCTAATTTATTTATTGTCTCTAAAGTTTGGCTGACAGGCCAAAAAGTTTGCCTTGTACAAAATATGTGTTCATAGAAAATTGGCTTGAGGTTGGTGTTTTAGCATGAGCACCTAAGTGATGTTCAAGCCTCGGCTACATCCCTCAGCATGCCCTTGGGTGAATGGTTTCTGGAATTATGGCTTATGGCCCCTAGACTATCAATAATATTGTGCTATATTTTGATTTGCGCAATATTATTGACGGTCTGTGGGTGATATTAAAAAAAAACGCTGTTACTATTACTACAATATTAATTTTTTGACGTAACGTCTTATAAATCGACGAGTTTAGGAAGTCATTAAAGCGCAAAGATCACCACTACTTAGCGACGGGAACGGGATGGGTCATTTTGCGCTAATGCCTTCCTATACTCATCGATTTATAAGACGTTGTCACGTCAAAATTGTCTGATGCAAAGACGGAAAACGTCTATATTTTGCTCAATGTTATTGCGAATATTTTTGATAGTCTAGGACCACTAGCACATTTGGAAATAACTGTTCCAAAAAGATCATCGTGCTGATAGCTGTTCATAGGGGGTAATTGCACGACCCATAACAGTTTGCGAAAATCGCAGGCTCACTGTGTAATTCAGCTAGTAAATTGGTATGAAATAAACCCGATTTTTAGCCATCATGGTTTACGCTATTTCTTTTTCGCCTTTATTTTATTTTTTACTATGCAAACCGCAACCGTTGCAAGAATTAGTTGATCGTCAAATTTCCATTTACAAAGCAAACTCAGCAGTTCTGCACAAACAAAAACAAGATAGTAAAAGTTGGCTTAATAATTGTAAAGTTAATCGAAGTCGTATCAATACCCTTAATGAAAGAGCAATCATTACCAGGTCATAAGTAAAGGACATTGCCAGAATCGTGTCGATCATAACAGGTCACTGGCTCATTTGTGAAGATGCAGTTGCTGCGAGTAGAAAGGAAGGGAGAGGTTTTTAAGCTGAAGAAGATATGATCCGGTATCTGTATAAGACAGGATGGTGAATCGAAGCACACTACGCCATATATTATGTAGTGTACATACTTTTCACTTCAAAATAGCTTTATTTGATCAGATTGATCAGAAAGATACGACTTTTAAATAATTACTTTAAAACAGATTTACTTGTTATGTTATTTTAATTGATTAAATACCTTGAAAGATTCACTAGCCGTCTTTTTTAATGAACTACATATGTATATAGTTCTTTCATCGAGTTCATTAAAAAAAACTACAAGGGAAATTTCATGAAGCACCTACTTCGATGCTTAAAAATTTCACAATTAAACGGAAGTTAAGTGTTATTTTTTACACTGTTACACGAAATCCTCGCTAGAAAATAATAAATATGTTTCTAAAAAATTAGTTTTTTGTTATAAATTTGCTCTCATCACTTTCCTGTTGTTTTTATTTTTAAATTACGTCTTTCCAACCCCCGAAAGTAAAGTATGCAACATGCCAACCCCCGAAAGTATGCAATATGCGAATTAAGAAATTTCCCAAAACCTCGATAGAAACCCAGATAAAACCTGGGTATGGGGAAGAACTATATAGTTCATTAAAAAAACACTGCTACTGATTCGCTGCCATCACCTTCCACCGAACCCACATTGATTATATACTAAGTATATATGGATAAACGCGAGTCAAATTAACTTCCAGTTACGGCACCACGAGCTGGGGGGCGCTAATATCGCAGGGTTTTATGCTCCGCTATACATGGTTAGTTTCCGAAATAAACTTTTCTTATTTGCGTGAAAGCCCTTTGCGCATTTGGTGAAATTTGACAATGAGGGAAAAAAAATGAATGGACGAGACAACTTTAATGGGAAATTTGGCTACAAGCATGTTTTTATTATCTTGAGAAATGAAATGGATTTGAAGGAATTATTTCACTTTTTTAGCGAAAAAGTGACAAATTTTTAGATTTTCTTCTCAGGTATTTTAGTTTGTAGAAATTTGAAATTTTTACGCATAATTGTATTATATATATAGATTTTCGAGGGATACCGAATCAGACCACTATTCCCTTTTCGTCACTCTGCCTAGAGTCATCTTATTGGGGTTGCAGTGGGTTGTCCCATTGCTCCCTTGCTTCGACTCCCCTAGTTATCGCAAGCAGCTGATTGAAGGGAGTCTGCCTCATGTCCTCCATCCAATGGAGTCCAGTTATGGCAGCCCTTTTTCTCGCCACCGCCGGGCAGTGACACACTATGCGTGTGGCCGTCTCAGGTTAATCCAGGCACGTCCGACAGGTGCCATCCTCCAGAATTCCCATTCTTTTTAGGTGATACCTGAAACATCCGTGTCCTGTAATCAGTGCCACCAACCATCTTAGGGTTCTCCTTTGCATATGCAGGATCCTTCTTCTGGCTGCGGTAATCGGCAACGCAAGCACCATCTTAGCCTGCCTACACGTGGTTATAGCGTCCCACCGTCTCCGGTGTTCCTCAGCGACCCATTTCTCGATGCAGTTCCTTACCAACCCTCTGACAATGGCAAAGTATGGCTCCGGTCCCCAGAATTCCGAGGTTGACCCCTGTTTTGCCAGGTTGTCAGCCTTTTCGTTCCCATCGATGCCTGTATGTACGCCTGTACGCTATGTAACCCAAGCTAGCGTCACGTTGTTTTGTTTCGCACACCTGTTCAGTTTTTGGACACATTCCAACGCCAGAGACGCATTAATATCTGTCTGATTCATGAACTTAATCATAGCCTGATTGTCCAGTGCTATAAGGATACTTCTTCCCTGCACCTGACCATCATTTATGTGATCCAGCGCGTGCAGCAGAGCAAGCATTTCCGCCTGGTAGACTGAGGTGTAATTCCCCAAAGCCAGAGAGCAGGTCAGATTTAAGTCCTCTGAGAAGACTCCCGCACCTGCTCTGCCGTCAATCATGGATCCGTCCGTGAAGATATATATGTCTTCCGGCCTCCCTTCCGGGAGCGTTCCGTTCCCTATGAAGGTTTTATGATACCTTTCGGTCACCCTCATTTTGGTGATCCCTTCCATAGGCATCATGAGCTCCCTAGTCCCTTTGATGCGATCCAGAATCTTCATGTGCCCATATAAGGCTCCTGACGCCTGCCATGCGGCATCCCGTCTCATCCGAATCGCTGAGGCTGCCGCAGTCTTCATCACCTGAATATCAAACGGCAGCAGACCTAACAGCGCCTCCAATGCCGCGGCGGGTGTGGTGCGGAAAGCACCGCTCACACCTACGCTGGCCATTCTTTGCACCTTGTCCAAATGCCTCTTGACGGTTTTCTGTGTGACTTTAGTCCACCAGATCACCGAGGTATAAGTTATGATGGGTCTCACCATCATGGTATATGTCCAGTATGCTAACCTTGGTGAGATACCCCACCTTAGTCCACATACTCTTCTGCACTGGTGAAGCACCCTTGTTGCCTTCTTAATCTTCTCTTCAACGTGGTATTTCCAGGTTAGTCGCGATCCAAGTATACACCCAGATACTTGACCATCCCAGACACCTTGATCCTCGATCCAAAAAGCATGAGGGGCTGAAAATCCAGATCTTTAATCTTCCTAGTGAAGATTATCGCGTCTGTCTTATTGGCATTTATGGTGAGGCCCTGTTCCGTACACCACTGCTCAACCACTTGGAGTGCATTCCTCATGATATCTGCCGAAGTGCTTATAAACTTGCCACGTGCCACAATCGCTACATCATCTGCATACCCAACGGTATGCACGCCCATTACCTCTAGCCGCCTGAGCAGAGTGTCCACAATGATGTTCCACAGGAGGGGCGATAGGACCCCGCCCTGTGGGCATCCCTTGCTGACCCTCCCTCGAAGCCGCGAATCTCCTGTCTGAATCCTTACCGCTCTGTTTTTCAGCATGCTGTCCACCCACCTTACAATCATGGGGCTGACCTTGCGCCTCACCAGAGCGTCTTTGAGTTTGTTGAACTGTATCTTGTCGAAGGCGCCTTCGATGTCCATAATTACGGCCATCGCTATGCCTCCGGTATGCAGTTCCCCCTCGGCTACTCGCACCAATTGGTGAAGTGCCGTTTCTGTAGATCTGCCAGCCTGGTAAGCGTGCTGGCTTCTACTTAAAGGGTGCCTCCTTAGCATAGTACTCTCCAGGTGGTCTGCCACCACTCTTTCCATCGTTTTCAACAGAAAGGATGTTAGGCTGACCGGCCTGGAGGACTCCCCCTCGGTGTAGTCCTTCTTGCCTGGCTTAGGGAGAAATACCACTTTGGTTTCCCTCCACACCGCCGGAATGTATCCTGTTGCTAGACAGGTAACGAATATTCCCCTAAGCCTGGGTGCAATGATTTCTTTGCCCCATTGGAGCAGCGCAGGGAATATTCCGTCACGCCCCGATGTCTTGAAGGGAGAGAATGTGTCTATCGCACGTCTCACCCCTTCCTCTGTCACCACCCCGTTAGCCTCCTCTCGGTTCATCCTTGTAGCCATTCTGTTATGAATAGCCCAAGATTTACCCGAGATATAGCTGCCAGGAAAGTGAACTTCCATCAGGATCTTGTTGGTTTCCTCCAGCGTCTCCGCCATCCTCCCCGACGAGTCACGAACGAGTCCGACTTTGGAGACCGGGTCCCTGGAGATCATTTTCTGAAGTCTGCTGGCCTCAGATATGCTCTAATTGTATTACTATTGATATATAAAATAATTTTAATTTTTGATTTTATTTACCGTTATTTATGTATGTGGCATGGCCAAAAACAACCCTTTGTACCGTTAGTACGTTATGTCCTTCAAGTCAGGATGCAGTGTCTATTAGTAAGTTTAGGTGTCTGGATTTCGATGAACCTTGGGTTTTATCTGTGAGGTGTTATATGGTCCCAGCAACACCGACAGTGTTCTAATTATTAACGAAGGGGAGGTATGTAGTGGGCCTGGGATGGGCCGAGTTGGCTAGTCTTGGAAAAAAGGATGCATCTAGGTAAAAGCGGTAAAAATTAGCGAGGGCTGCTACATTTCTACAGTGGCTTGAAGAGTCTATAGAGGAGCAAAATGGGCCAGCCAAGGCAAGCTAGTTTTTAGGGTAATATAGGTTCGCGCCACGCAACCGTCAAAAACAATTAAATTTAAAGTCTTTTATTACAACAAAAGCTAAGGATTTAGAACGAGTTAAAATAAATTGAGAGGACAATTAAACAAATTATAGTAATTACAACCAGACTTATTTTGATAAAGACTAATGCGAAACTGAATCTCTGTTCTTTAATTTAATTTTTCCACAGGTGAAAGAAGAGCTTACACTTGACTTACTTAATATTAATAATGTTACAATATTGCTAACTAAGCGTCTGGGGGTTGCCGGATGCTCCCGAAGTATCGAGGTCATCGATGGCGGCTACAGAACTTCTACCCAGATATACGAGTTATGTTCAATACAATTCAATACAAGGCGGAATGTAGGACTTGTAGATTGTAGTCAGGGCAGCTGGCTGGAGGAGGAACTTGCATCTCTTGAGGAATCTCAGGCATTGATGAGCTTGTTTGGCGATTTGGAATATGTAATTACTCCATCGCAGATCTGGGACCTTATTCTCTATTACGTCATATTTTTTTGACGAAATACTGAAACCGTATTTTCTATTACAATATTGGCATTCATTTTCCATGAAAATTTAACGATATTGGCAAATTTTTACTTGAAAGCTGTTTCGTTTTCGAATCGGATTTAACAATATTGTAGGCTTTTGACGTGATAATGTCGTAAAAAGATGATGTTTCAGATGAGCATAGCTGCGATATGCACTTTCTTCATGACGTCAATTTGCCCGCGAGCAAATGTTTGTTTGCCTTGGTGGATTTGTACCTTAAGATGTTAAGAGATGAGCCAGCTATTAGGTTCTTTAGCTGCGTGTATTAAAAATTCACTTTGTTATGGGATGGAAATAATATGTATAGAAACAAATATTAAAGCAAGTAAAAGAAGCGAAGGAGAAAAAAAAACAACAACAAAAATATCAAAATCAAAAAAATAAAAAGAAATATAAAAAAAATAACTCCAAAATAGCAAAAATAAATCCAGAAATATAAAAAAAATAACTTCAAAATAGCAAAAGAAAAAAAAATCCAGTAGTATAAAACAAAAGATCTCTAAATATCGAATAATATATGTATACGATTAAAAAAATGAATAATGAAGAAAATATCAAATATCGTAATTCAAAAAAATAATATCAATTCAAAAAACAAATATGAATAATGCAACACAAAGTAAAACAATTATTATTAGCAAAATATTATATGGATGTAATGTAATATATTTATTTCAGTTTTCTCTTATCTGTGATTCCCTGTTGCTGAATGATGCCAGTTTTAGGTACTGTTCCTCTGTCGTTTCTTTTGTTTTTTTTTTTACGATTAGCCCTTCGCTTGTCAGGTTCTTCGTATCGTCTTCTAATTAAATGCTTCTCTGATTGTATTATACATATATGTATAAATGATATATATGTGAATATTTTATATATTTTATTTTATGCACCAACAAAAAAATTTTTGTACTACTTGAGTATTTTTTTTAGGATGCACGTGGATTCACCGAAAAATTTATTATTAATATTTCAAAAGAATCATAAATAATTGGATTTTTTAAGTTAAACACACAAGAATTCTATATTTCTTTAGGATGCTCGTGGATGCACCGAAAAATTTATGCACTTTTTTTAAAACAAAAAAAAATATATCGCACTTTTTTTTAAAATAAAAAAAAAATATCGCGTGTAGCGACGTCGTGGTCACCAATTTAGCTGCGTGTATTAAAAATTCACTTTGTTTTTTATATATAAAACTTTATTTATGGTTAAATTGTTCGTCAATGGTTTATTTTATGGTTATCACTTATGTACATATATCTGTATTAATTCTATTCACTAGGTGGACCGGCTCTATGCGTGTTACCAAAAAGACTTTCTTGCTCGCTGTGTAAAACGGAAGTGTATTGTCGGGATAGATCACCGATCGGTGATCTAGGCGTTTTTAATATAGATCGATCTAGCCGATATTTGATCGGTTTCGATTGCAGTGGCTTGTGTGAACTTATAGTGGTTCTGTTCTACACGGCCACTACAGTTCTTTTTGCCCACTGAGGTAAAGAGAAGGATGGTACAAGTTTTCGTAGGGATGAGAGCTCACACTCTATTCGACAAAGTCTAGTCCGTGCTTGTCTTATATTTAGAGGGCGTAGAAGTAGGCGCAACTATGAATTGGGTTAGAGGGGATAGAGAGCAGATCACTAATGAATATTAGAAAGAGATCAGGTGATAGAATCGACCCTTGGGTAACGCCCGCCGTGATTCGACGCCATCCAGTAGGTACTAGCTTGATTGAACAGCCACAAACGAAGCCCTCAAATCAGTTCTTTAGAACTGAGATGTAAGTTAATTTCACAGTTTTACATCAGGCGTCGAATTTTTCACTTTTTACATTGCCCGCATAACTCTACTCTTACTTTTCTGCAAAAATGTGTGTAGTTTTGAAGAGGGGCGGCTTTTCTATCTATTCAATCAACTCAGTGATTTGCAAAGTAATAACTGTTAAGAAAATGACAAGCATTTAAAAAATATTTACCCTTGAACCAAAAAAAATATATTAAAAATGAATGAAAATATTGTCGAATTATTTATAGAACTTATTAATAAACTAGCTGAAGTGGATTTGATGTTTAATAGTGGGTCTATACGAAAGTGGCTCTAGTCCGTCACACTTTCATCTTTGAATGAAACGGCCGACGTGGGCACCTTTCAAGCGGCTTTCCCTTGTTTTACGGATAAAAGTATACATCAAGAATTCCTACTTGTTTGCAATCTTTTTGTCGCACAAAACAAGTGTGTTTTTGTGCTGAGGCACCGACCGGCTAATTATGGGTTTTCACGGCAGGCTTCCAGTTCTATAATAGGTTTTATATATACATGTACATAATATACCAAAATTCTTAGAGTTTTTGGTAATTATTTACTATATCACCCCACTTCCAGGGGGTTGGAGTGGGGGTAATAAGGGAGGTTGACCTGAACACGTTTCTTTTGGAATTAGCCCTTGGTCAACCCTTAAAAAGTTATTCACTGTTGAAATTTTGTAAAAATCACCTTTTTACAAGTATTATTTTATGACTTTAATAAGCAGTTGTTGCAGTAATGACTTTGACGCTGGATTGTAAGACCCAAAAACTCTCCCACCCAACCTCTACCTCATTCTCGAATTGGGAACAATCTTTTATTGCTGCTCCCAGAGCAGAGGACGGGCGGACTAATAAAGTAAACAATTGCCCTATATAATAACACTTAAAAAAATCTTTCAAAATCGGAAACTTTCTTCCTTCATTGACGACTACCTAATCTTGAGAAATATGAAGTAGAGTTTTAAATGATAATTCTGATATTCTTTATTATATTTCTATTATTGTATATATTTAAATTGACATATATTTAAATTGACTCAAACTAAATGGCTTAAATTTTCTCTGTAAGCAATAATAAAATAAATACACAAAAACATGAATTTTTGATAAAAAAAACCTATTTCATTTTTCTCAAATTAAAAAAAAACGCGATGCAAAATTTCCTATTAAATCTCTTCCCATTCATTAATTCATTGATAAATTTCAGCCACCGACCAAGAAATCATCGTAGTTTCAGCCCACCCACCCCCTTCCAAAGCAAAACAAAAGGAATACCCGCGCAGGAATCTATTTTTAGATCCGAAACTTTTGGCTTTTCTTCTAACAAGCGTCAAGGCATGTCAAGGGCTTTGAAATGCTTTTTTAAATTCAGGCGCAAACCTTCTTTTTTCAATTTTTACTAAAAAATAACAAAATTAAAAAATGTGTCTATTTTATGATTATTATGCACTCATAAAGAAATATTATTATTTATATTATTAAACTAATGTTGAAAACCCATTCCCATTGATTTTAGAGGTTTAAAACAAAAATTCCTATCACTAAAAGTTGAATCGGTACAACTATCGCCATCTAACAAACCAGCTGGAAAGATGTTTGTCCATATCTACTTACTCTATAATCAATGGATAAGACATATTCATGTCAACAAAAATTTATCCTAAAAGTATGCCAAACAGTAATTAGTCATGGTAACGATTTTCGTCTCCGCACATTTTTTCAAATAGACCCCAGGGATAAGACATATTCATGTCAAAAGAAAATTGGTATCAATGGTAGTTGGCAAGTACAAAACCTTTGTTATTTTTTTATAAAAAAAACTATATACATACATATAAAGTGCAAAGAAAATATTTTCAAAATTGAAAAGAAATATAAAGACATAAAAATATTTGATATTGCAAAGAATATACATAGACATTTTTAAAGAATAATACGGGGATCAATATATATTATTACCTATAGTATTTTAATAGACATATTTTAAAATAAATATAGAAGTTGAATAACAAAGTTCAAAAAGACAAATTTTGTGAATTATAATATAATAAGTGAATTTTCTAACGGTTAAATTGAACTAATACGTAGGAACTCGAACGATTAAAGAATACACGCGGAATTGACATTAAATCTAGTGATTTAAAAATAAAAATTGATTTCATTTCGAAAATAAAATAAAGATAAGTTGAGAAAATGGCGGAACAATTGACAGGACTTAAAACGCAAAGAGCATCTACGAAGGGATGCATTACGCGCATTAAGAATTTAGTTGAACAAAGGTCGGAGCTTTTAACTGCTACTGAACTTGAATGTAGGTTAGGAATATTAGAGTCGTATTTCAAGCAAGCTCTTTCTTACCAAACTTCAATCGAACAACTTGCCCCTGACGACAATAACGAAATAAAAGTGCGAAGTGAATTAGAGGAACTTTATTGTGCAACAAAATCCCAATTACTTTTATTAATGAATGGTTCTCGTAAAGCTAGTTTACCGGCTACAGATTTCGGGAATAAAATAATAGTAGGTAGTACTTCCACCAGTAAGCTTAAACTTCGATTGCCACAATTCTCCGGCAAATATACTGAATTTCCAAACTTCATTGGTTGCTTTACTAAATTAGTTCATTTGGATGACTCACTCTCCAATCTGGAGAAGTACAATCACCTTTTGTCGTGTCTTAGCGGGGCAGCTTTACAAACGGTAAAGGCATTCGAAATAACCGAAGATACATAATTATGAAAAAGCATTGGCTCATCTGAAGTTGAGGTATGACAACAAACACCTCATCTTTCAAGAGCACATTGTGGAACTATTTAGTTTGCCTAAAGTTAGTAAGAATGATGCCAGCCAATTAAGAAGTTTGATCGACAGCGCTAATGCTGATTTAAGTGCGTTATATTCCATAGGTTCAGCAGAGGATATTGCAAACGCTTTTCTCATTCATATTGTTAATTCAAAGTTAGACAGTGACACCCAAGAGTCTTGGGAATCTGGAGTCGATTTTTCAAAACTACCTTCTTGGCAGCAATGCTTCGATATATTAAGCAAACGATCGCAATATTTAGAATCCCGCGCAGTCAAAGTTAATTCGTCAGAAAGTGGCAGCTCGCATCGTCAAGTTTCAAGGAATAAAGTTAGGCGTGACTAACATACAAGTAACCATGCAACTTCGTTAGCAGCTATTCAATCTTACTGTGCCTTCTGTGAAGAAAAAGGACACGTTATTTACAAATGTAAAAAATTTCTGGAGTTGCCTGTAGCAGAAAGATTTGCAGCGACTAAGCAAAAATTATTATGTATAAATTGTTTATTCAAAGGACATCCAGTAAGACTATGCATAGTGCAAAAATGCCGCGTATGCGCTTTGCCTCATCACACACTTCTACATAGATATACACCATCCCCAACAACCGTCGATAACGTGCAATTAGCTTCGGCTCCAAAACCTTTTGCCGAAACTACAATAAATAAGGGTGAATGTAGTTATAATACTACACTACAAGCGCTTCGGTTAAACAACGACGACGATTACGTTTTCTTAGCAACCGCCACCATAAAGGTTAAAGATAAATTCGGTCGCGAACATCAAGCTCGCGCATTACTCGATGGTGCTTCTCAACTAAATTTTGTAACAGAGAGATTTGCTCAATTCCTCAAACTGCCGAGAAATAAGATGGAAACTAGTATTAGCGGCATTAATAATATACATTCACGAATTCGATATTCTACTGATCTCTCTATAGGATCTATGGTAACAAATTATAACACAAATCTTCCCGTTTTCGTCCTTCCAAATATTACTGGAATTCATCCCGAAAGGAAAATCGCTGTCGATAGTTGGAAAATTCCACAAAATATTCAATTAGCGGATCCACGATTCTTCGAACCCCAAGGAGTTGATGTTCTTATTGGCACGGAATTATTCTTTTTGTTACTTTGTGCGGGTCAGATTAAGCTGGGTGAAGGCTTACCCATCCTGCAAAAAACGGTGTTCGGTTGGATCGTCGCAGGAAAATATTCTAGTCGCCCAACTTTGGAAAATAATTATAACTTTCTGATATGTGAGGAGTCGGAGTCAATTCAAAATGAGACGGAACAATCCTTGTTTAATTTAGTGGAAAAATTCTGGAAAGACGATAGCGTCGGATCATCAAGCACACCGCTTACTGAGGAACAGCAAAAATGTGAAATCCACTTCAAAGAAACGATGCAAAGAGATGTCCAGGGCCGGTTCGTGGTAAAGCTGCCGTTTCGAGATCAGCCAAAGCAGATTCTGGGAGAATCTTTGGAAATTGCAAAAAATCGCTTTCGTAGTTTGGAAAAAAGACTTTCAAAGAATCCAGCCTTAAAGCAAATGTATGCAGAATTTCTGAAGGAATATTTAGAGTCTGGTCATATGGAAAGCATATCAATGGCAGACATTCCCCGTACGCATTACTTTAAGCCTCATCAATGTGTTCTTCGCCCGGACAGTTCCACTACTAAGCTGAGAGTGGTTTTTGACGCATCCTGTAAAACTTCTTCTCATAAATCACTTAATGATGCGCTAATGATAGGACCCGTGGTTCAAGAGGATATATTCTCTATCATGCTTCGTTTCCGTTCGTATAAGTACGCTTTGACGGCAGATGTGCAGGCTATGTATCGGCAAATTTGGGTACATCCTGAGGACAGAAGCCTTCAGTTGATTCTGTGGAGAGACTCATCCAAGGAGGATCTTCAAGTTTTCAGGCTAAAGACAGTCACGTATGGGACTGCCTCCGCTCCATTCCTAGCAACACGATGTCTAGTTCAGCTTGCTGAACACTTCGCTAATCAGATGCCTCAAGCTTCAAAAATCATCAGACAATCTACATGGATGATCTTCTTACCGGTGCCGATGAAAGGAAGGATCTCCCTCGCATCAAGAGTGAGATTGAATTTATACTAGCCTCTCGATCTTTACCTTGCCTGGAATTATGTGCTGCACTATTGCTTTCAAAACTTCTGGATAAGACACGCCAGAGCATCGATAAGAGAATAGACGATATAATTCTTTGGACTGATTCAGAAATAGTACTAGATTGGTTATCATCGCACCCGTCATCGTGGAAAACCTATGTAGCCAATCGGGTATCAGAAATCCAAGAGCTTACAAAGAGTTTGACATGGAGACACGTAAATTCAAAGGCGAATCCAGCTGATATAGTGTCGCGAGGATCTAATGTGGCAGAGTTGCAGACATCTATATGGTTTTCCGGGCCAGCATATCTTCAAGAGCCCTCAAATCTCTGGCCACCTAACAAAATTCGAAGAACTAATATAGAAGAAGTTCCTGAAAGACGCAATTTGAAAACTATACTAGTATCAAAGATTACCCACAAAGATACGACACTCTCAAAATTTCCCATAAGCTCCCTTGCGAGTGAATATATCAATCGACAAGGTGCAAGCGAGACAAAATTCAATTTAAAAACAAAAAAAAATCGAAGAAAGAAAGGGTAAATAAAGAAATGTTATTTCACGAAGTGCGAAAGAGACGCACTGATTTCTCTTCTCCGCAATTTTTTGTGCCGTCTGGACTTTTATTTTGCTTGTGTGAATTCATGTACCATCTTCTTGTACTTCCAGCTCTGCATGTGTTTGTGTAGTTTGCCGTTGCTCCGCCATCTCGCCATTCCGGAGCGTGTATATGAATAGACAGAAGATCATAGATTTTTACTTTCCTTTTTCTTCGCACAGAAAGGATTACAGTGTCGTATCTTTCTGAGTTATCTTTGCTAGTATGTTCAATTTCGGATAATTTTTTAAATACAATTTACGAATGCAGCGACTTCACGAGCAATTGTCGCCGAATCGCGCTGGCAATCAGATTTTGGAACAATCTCCAGTTGAAGAAAGAAAAACAGAATATCGTGAGCTCGGATATAACACCCACAGAAATAGACAACGCCTTTCTAAAAATAGTAACCTGTATTCAAAAATCTGAATTCGCTGAAGAGATACGGTTGCTTCAGGACAAAAAAGAGTTAAAAGGTCATATAAAAAATCTCAATCCTTTCTGGGATGAGAGTTCAGATGTTTCATCATTGCGAGTCGGCGGCCGACTAAGAAATTCTAATTTACCCTATGATGCCACATTCCCTATCCTTCTTCCCCGCAACAATCCATTCGTAAAGTCATATATTAATCACTTACACGTTAAAAACTTTCATGCAGGTTCTTTAGCATTGGTAGCCATCCTCCGGCAGCGGTTTTGGGTCGTGAATGCCAGAGAATACACCAGGAAAATTGTGCGCGCCTGTCTTCATTGTTTCAAATATAGACCACGTTTAGTTCAGCAGATCATGGGGGATTTACCAGTAAGCCGAGTCAACCAATCACTTCCTTTTTCGCACTGTGGGGTAGACTTCTGTGGACCGTTCCAGACCACGCACCACCAGAGAGGAAAGCAAACTTACAAGACTTATGTTGCTGTTTTCATCTGTTTTTCTACAAGGGCTGTTCATATTGAGGTCGTATCGGATCTCACGTCAGATGCGTTCATTGCCGCTCTAAAACGCTTCATAGGCCGAAGGAATTTATGCAAACATATTTACTGTGACAACGCGACCAATTTTGTAGGAGCACGAAGACTACTCAGTGAGTTTAGAGAGGCATTTCTTAAGCAACAAACTCAGGCCGAAATCATCCACTGGTGTTCAAATAACAGCATTAGCTTTCATCATATACCACCTCGATCTCCACATTTTGGTGGGATCTGGGAAGCTGCTATTAAATCCGCAAAGGCCCATCTGTATCGCACGCTTCAAGGATCTCTATTGACTTTCGAAGAGCTGGCAACAGTGATGGTTCAAATTGAGGCAGTTTTAAATTCACGACCCATTACACCTCTTTCTTCAGATCCCAACGACGAACAGGCATTGACACTGTTTTGTAAAAACTGCAACCAACAAAAGGGAGCTTGACCACAAATGATTTCTGGAAGCTCCAACCAACCCGGTAGCTTGACCACAAATATTTTTATGGAAACTACACCAATGGCTTCAATAACTCAATTTTATTTTACACAAATTAAATACATCCGATTTCTAAGATGGCTAGCAGTCGACCGACGCGACGCTAACTTACATACACCAATACATGCATATTGAACAAAACAAAAGAAGAGAGAGAGAGTGTGTTATAAAGCAACAAAAAAAGAGACAGTGTTAGAAATCCTATACACATATAAAACAAACAAAAAAGGTAAAGTGTGAGAAATTCTATACATCACTCCCCCTCGTTAAGGAATAAAATGACTTAACTAATAATATATCAACTCTAACATATCAAAAAAATTAATTCTTGTTAACATTAAATGTCAATCGTCTAGTAATTTTATCAATTTAACGACAGGTCGTTTCAAAATTCCGTGAGCTGTACGGAGAGTCGCTACTCTAGAAATGTTGTCTTGTCCTGGATATAGTTGTTCAATTCTGGCGAGTAACCATCTTGCTGGGGGCAATCCTTGTTCCCGAATTATCACGAGATCTCCTAAGTGTAGTTCATTTTTTGTTTGTTGCCACTTCGGGCGTTGCTGCATAGAAGTCAAGTATTCGTTTTGCCAGATTTTCCAGAATCCCTGTAGCCTAGATTGTACTTGTTGCCAGCGATCTAACCTAGACATGTTCAGGTGCTCTAAACTAGGTTCAGGTACTGTTGTGGAAGCATCGCCTACTAAAAAATGATTTGGTGTTAAGGCTGTTATAGAAGATACATCATCACTAATAGGTGCTAAAGGTCGTGAGTTTAAGAGGGATTCAATTTGACACAGAAGAGTTGTCATTTCCTCAAAACTAAGCAGACTGCCTTCTGTCACTCGCGTTAGATGTCTCTTTACCGATTTTACGTTCGACTCCCAAAGGCCTCCGAAATGAGGAGCTCCGGGAGGATTAAAGTGCCAGGTGATGTTGTTTTCTGCTAAAAAATTCATCACTATTAGATTTGAATACTCGGCCATCATTAGTCTTAAGGATTCCTTCAATTGCCGATTCGCCCCGACAAAATTGGTTCCATTATCTGAGTACATATGGGATGGACAGCCTCGCCTGGCTACGAACCGACGCATAGTTGAAATAAACGCTTCTGAAGACAAACTACTGACTAACTCGATATGAACCGCTTTTATGCTAAAGCAAATAAACAAAGCAATATAAGCTTTAACTGGTTTCGCTCCTATTCCTGGACGATGACACACCTGGATCGGTCCTGCAAAATCCACTCCACACACATTGAACGGTCTGTTTGCTACGACTCCGAGTCGCCCTCCAACTCGAATTAGACTATCCTGCCCAATAAATGGATTAAGCTTCGATAAACGACTAATCTTAGGTATGGGTTTGCCACATTGTAACGCTTGGAATTCCTTGGGAAAGGCTTCTGATTGAATGAGTTTGAAAATTAATAACTTGGCTCGCTTACGTTCACCCGTTGATATGTAGCTGGTCTTCTCCGCAAAGACATTTCGTTGAGCATTGTTTATAAACCTAAGCACATATGCGCAAACACGAATCAATTTTCCCCATGATGAACATCTCTCGAAAAAACCTTTATTGACACTCTGCTGGCTTACTGACAAGACGACAATAGATTTATGCCGCTCCTCAATTTTTGTTTGTTCTTCATCTTGCGCATCACTCATAGCCTTGGTTGGCCATTTAGATTTGTCTTGATGTAACCATTTGGGGCCGGACCACCAAATCTCCAATTCCTTCAGTTTAGACGGTAGTATTCCCCGTGATGCACAGTCAGCTGGGTTCACGGAAGACTTTACATAACTCCATAAGTTTCCTGGAATACCTTCAAGGATTTCGGCTGTTCTGTTGGCAACGAACGGTTTCCACTTCCTAGGTACGTCTTGCAACCACGCTAAAACCACTGCTGAATCGGACCACGCATGTATAGGAATCGATGTTAGATTTGTGGCCTGGATTACTGTTTTCATTAGTTTGCAAAGCAAGTGAGCAGCGCATAATTCCAGTCTTGGAATCGAAATTTGTTTTAAAGGTGCTACTCTACTTTTTGCAGTCATCAACCTGACGGTTATACTTCCATCTTCGGTTTCACTCCTACAATATATTACTGCGGCGTAAGCGAGCTCGGACGCATCCGCAAAGCCATGAAATTGAAGGTTTCTTGAAGTGGGAAACATCTGACGAGGAATAGTAATTAGACCCATTGTGCCAATTGTATCCATTACGGACCGCCATTCATTTGCTATTGTAAGAGGAACAGGGTCATCCCAACTGAGGGGTAGTAGCCAAAGTCTTTGAAAAATGATTTTAACTTTAATCGTGACTGGTGTCAGAAAACCTAATGGGTCGAATATCTTTGACGATTCAGATAATATTCGTCGCTTAGTTGTAATCTCACTCAATTGTACATTCAATTTGTACACGAACATATCCTTATTTGGATCTCATTGCAGTCCCAGAACTTTGCTTTCATGATGGTTTACTATTGTTAGAGGATCAGTCTTCTTACCTGAACTGTTGGCGGACAACGCTTTCACATTTGACTTCCATTTTGTCAAGTTGAATCCGTATGATGCTAGGGTCTTAGTGAGGAAATTCTTTATATTCACAGCACAACTGGAGGACGTTCCATACACTTGAGAGACTTCAAAATAATAAATAAATATAGCTAAAAGAGAAAACATAATTGTTATACATATTTAAGAATTAGCAATAAAATTGTTTGGAGTAGAATAAGTTAGGAAATTTAAGTTAGATTTTAGGTTGATTTGTTAGTAGAAGGAAAGGAGAGATTAGGATCAGGATAAACAGGATTAAATATTATTAACTTACCTCATAAATACACTCAGTCTAAAGCAAATTAAAACACTTCATCACTATACAAATTAAAACTTTCCCACTGTCACTTTGACATTTGACTAGTTTGATCGCGCATCAACGCACATAAATTAAACCGTCGCCACCGGAGACACGAACCACCTTTGGAGACCAAAAACAGAAAGGTACGACCAGACAGTAGATGAGACAGATATATATACATACATCAACGTAAAAAAACAAAGGTTAAACGGAAAATGAAACTGAAAAAAATAACAGAAAAATTACTAGAAAATTCTAAGTCTCAGGATTTAAAAAGGTGGAAATCGGTGGAAAGTCGAGAGTTAACAAGAAGTTTCGGTCGCGACGGTTGAACTCAAAGTCAAATACTAGAAATCAGAAATTTAAATTGAAATCGAGCACATAAATAAATTGAAATCGTTGGTAGATTTATGGTCAAAGTGAAGGCGGTGAATAAGTTGGTTAATCGATTGTTAAAGTGAAATTGTAATGAAATTGAATTCAAAATTTAAATTGTGTTAGAAATCTTAAAGTAATTTATTGAAATCCAAATTTATATTTATTAGTTGATGAAATCTGTGCCCACATTAAGTTTGTGTAATAAACGGAAGAACTCGAAAAGAACGGCTACATCTTTTATTTCTGTGAATCCTAAACATGGTCCTTCGAGCCGGATAATAATTAGTGGAAATTGTGAAAATCTCGTTTGAAAAATAGAAAGTTCGAGCATAGGTCATAGAGGTCACCTCGAAATTAGTTCCGAATTTCAGGAAAACCTATGTAAAAGGTGAAGTGAACGTTAACGGTGTAGTTTAACGGCAATAAATAGTAAAGAATTACTTTTGAAATTGAATTTTTTGTGCACGTGAACGGTAGTGATTATTGAAATAGGCACTTTAAACTTACTGAAGTGTAATCGAAAAAATCAAATAAGGTGCAATGTGCGTTTCGAAATTTAAATGAATTGAAACTTCCTTTTATACACTAAAAGAGCGTGGTCGTGATAATATTCGAAACTTGAACATTTGCTTAATTAACGGTGCCCGTTATCAAGTGTCGTTAGTAAATTTATTTCATATATGCGTACCTTGCTAAATGACTAAACAAATTGTGAATAAAAACTTTGTGATCAAGAAGCAATTTAATTTGAATTAGCAACTGGACTGGAATTTGAAGAAACCTGCAAGAGTGGAGGAATCAAGGTCAACAGGGTCTAAGGCTAGATCGGGTGAGTTCGTTCCATAATTTATCTTATTACATATCCAAGTCGCGAGGTCCGTAAGCATGGAGGACTTAATTAAACTACAATATTTAGTAATACGTGAGACTGAATCCTTTATGCGTAATTATCGAAAAGATGGAGCAGAACGACGCGCGAAAGGTTTATATTATAAAATTCGGTTGGATAACTTAAGAGCATATTGGAAGGAATTTAAGAATCGACATCGAGAGATTATTTTGGCAGCTACCGAAGAGAGCGAAAAAACCCAAAAGTATTTCTTAGACGACATATATTCCCAATTCGTAGAATTCTATATCGACGCGTATACAAAGATTTCAACGGACTCAGAACGTGATCATCCTAGTAAGGAAAATACGGTCAAAATAAATGAAGATGGAGAGATGACGATTGTTCAGGTCCATTCGAGAAATGGCGATGTTAGGCTCCCCAAGATATCCCTCCCAATTTTTTCTGGAGATTACCTATCGTGGACCCCATTTTATGACATGTTTTTATCTTTAGTGCACAATAATGACCAGGTACCGCCTGTGCATAAAATGCAGTATTTAAAGGCACACTTATCTGGAGAAGCTAAAAATCTTCTTAATAGCACTCCCATTACCGCCGCGAATTACGAGCGCGAGTCATATTCCCATCCATTCAATTCGCGTAAGCAAAACGATTTCCGTTACAGTTTCTTTTAAAACCTCATATTTCAATAATTTCCGTCTGCATAAACATTTATCTAAAATTTCGAAATTTAAAATGAAAAATCAAAGTCAGCAAATAAAATTTCCCAACATTCATATTTCGCACGAGAACCGAAATTACCTGAACTCAGCAAGTTCAAGTAACTTCGGTCTCGAACAAAAGTTCAAGGCCTAGAAAAGAAATGCAATCCTAGCAACTTTATTCGATTTCTATAACTGTTGAAAATTGTAAAGGTGAGAATTAAAAGTCAGTCTATTGTGAGTCGTCGGACATATAAAAACGTTTTTGTAACAAATATAAAGTTTAAACCATTAATTTGATTTTTTTTAATAAAGTTTAGTTTAACGTTTAATTTGAGTTTTCATTTGTGTTTTAATTTATTTATCGTTCCAAAAATCCGCAACCAAGTTTGGCGCAGTCGGTAGGATACCGACAGTATTCTGAATCGCGATTTACGGCTATTAAAGAATCCTGTTCCTTTTTAAAGGATTTATCGGTGTGATACAGTTACGAACATAAAGTTCTATTTTATATAGTGTTGCGGAAAATTAAGAACATTCAGTTCTGTCTATTTTTTTTTTGGAACAAATATTTTCGTGATAAATCAAATCAAGAACATCAAGTTCGAGTGGCACAGTTTCTACAGTTTTGTAAATAACAGTGAAAATATTCAACATACCGTGACGTTACAATGGACTCCATAGGGCTGAAGGAGCTAATTAATGAAGCTAGGGCTGTTCCAGTATTTAAAGGCGATGGCAGTTATGAATTAAGCCATTTTATTCAGGAAGTGGAAACATTGGTCAGAATGGCACCCGACAATGCGGCAAAGGCCTACATCTTTAGGATCCTCATCACGAAATTACAGGGAAAAGCTGCTACATCTATCAGGAGGCTAATGCATCAAACAGTGACGTGGGATGATGTTAAGTCGCAATTAATAAAATCTTTCGGAATCCAGGAAACATACTTAAAACTCAAGGAGAAAGCTGATGGCATCAAATTCTTTACTGTAAGTCAATATTATAATGAGTTACTTGTAGTTTTAGATAAATTAAATTTGAAATACAACTTAGACAGTGATAAACCCGTAGAATTTAAACCAGATAACAACGAGAATAGTATATTAGAAAAATTTTTAAATAAGCTTCCGCGGTCTGAAAGTATGTACCTTCGAATAAAAAATGTTCAAACTATTGAGGAAGCATATCACGAGTTAATGCAAACCGGTCTAGAGCAAAATCCTGAAGTAAGAGAAAATAATCTGCCAAAGAATAAACCTCATTCATCAAGAAATCATTTTAACAGAATCTCAAGCCATAATCCTCAGAATTCAAGAAATTTTAACAATTTAAGGAATTATAGTGACTTCAGACATAACAGAAACTTTAGACCCAATCCCAATGATAGTTTTAGAAATTTCAATAATAACGGTGGCTATAATAATAATAATGATTTTAGAAATAACAACAGATATAGGAGTAGTAATGCTTTCAAAACTAATGACTTCGGAAACGATAGCGGTAGATTTAGAAATTCCGGGAACTATCATCAAAATAATTCCCCAAATGGACCATCATACAATAACAATCCTAGTACACCAGAACCTATGGTCGTAGATCATGCCGAAATTCTGGAAAATTTTCCTGTACAGCCTCGAACTGTCCATTACCGATAGTAGAACTTACAGTCCTCGGAAAAAAACTTAACTGCCTTATCGATACTGGTGCCGCAACCTCAATTTTGAATGAAGAAACATTCCCCAACTTCAAAAGATCTAAGTTAAACAAACCCATAGGCTTAATTACACTTAACGGTAAAAAAACCATAACCCATGAACTCATAACAGAAATACCTACAGAATTCAATCAGCAAGCGACCATGAGCTGGAAATTATTAAATTTCCAAAACAAAAACTTTGACGCATTATTAGGGCAAAACATTTTTAAGCCGCTAGGAACGAAAATCGACCTGGGAAACGATACAATAGAGGTTAAGGGAAAAACCATAAAATTTAAAAATACTTGTTCATATGAAGAAATTTTTCAATTAGATTCCAATGAAGAAATCGACTTCAACCCCCTCGAACAAATTCAAACCGATCATTTAAACTCGGAAGAATTTGCATCTTTAAAACAAATTTTAAAAAGAAATAAAGATCTCTTTTATCAAGAAGGGCAAAGGCTGACTAATGTAACTTCCATAAAGCACCAAATAATTACCAAAACCAGCCAACCCATTTATAGTAAAATATACAAATTTCCAAAGGTCCACGAGGAGGAGGTGGAGAAGCAAATAAAAGAAATGCTTTCACAGGGGATAATAAGACCCAGTAACGCCGCCTACAATTCTCCTATTTGGGTGGTACCCAAAAAGATGGATAACTCTGGAAAACAAAAGTGGAGAGTAGTTGTCGATTCTAGACGACTTAATGAAGTGACGGTGGATGACAAATTCCCCATCCCCAATATTGAATCTATCTTTGACAAACTGGGCAGAGCCCAATACTTTACCACTCTAGACCTCGCCAAGGGGTTCCACCAAATCCTTGTCGATGAAAAAGATAGAGTCAAAACGGCTTTTTCAACTCCCAAGGCCATTATGAGTACATAAGAATGCCATACGGGCTTAAAAACGCCCCGGCAACATTTCAGAGAATGATGAACTATGTACTCATAGACTATATTAACAAAATATGCGTTGTCTATCTCGACGACATACTTATATTCAGTACCTCTATTCAAGAGCATACTGACTCGATCTATAAAATTTTTGATAGGTTGAGAAAATATAATCTCAAAATTCAGATTGATAAATGTAAATTTTTTTGTAAAGAGACTGAATACTTGGGCCATGTTCTAACCAGCGAAGGAATCAAACCGAACGAAAAAAAAATAAATTTCATTAAAAACCTCCGATTGCCAAAGACTAGGAAGGCAATTAAAAGCTTCCTTGGTGTCACTGGCTACTATAGAAAGTTCATTAAGGACTATGCAAAAGTAGCACAGCCAATGACATACTACTTGAAAAAAGACAAAAGGATCAATGAAAACGATTCACGGTACATTGAAGCCTTTGAGAAATTTAAACAACTTATTACAGAGCATCCCGTGTTGAGATACCCTGATTTTAAAAGGAAGTTTACTCTCACAACAGATGCTAGCCAATATGCGATTGGTGCTGTCTTAACACAAGAAAATCACCCTGTTTGTTTTGCAAGTCGAACATTGAACGAACATGAAGTAAAGTACTCAACTATAGAGAAAGAACTTCTGGCTATAGTTTGGGCTACTAAGTATTTTAGGCCCTACCTATTTGGCCAAAAGTTTACAATAAAGACGGACCATCAACCTTTAGTGTGGTTGAACTCTCTTAAGGAACCAAACTCCAAACTACAGAGATGGAGAATTAAATTAAATGAATTCGACTTGGATGACAATGCAATCTGGCCATTTTGTAAAAATATCAAGATGGCGGTTCCAAAATGGCGCCCGATTTTTGAAATTGTGCTCCGCGGCCCTCTGACATGGGTATCAAATGAAAGGATAAGACAGGTAGAACACAATAAGCTATGTGGCGTCATTCCAAATTCAAAATGGCGGCCAGCACTTACACTGTTTGTCTTCAAATCTTGGAAGTTAAATTTGACCCACTTCCCGATTTCGGATAGAGCTGAAATTTTGCATACACGTTTAGTTTGGATGACAATGCAATCTGGCCATTTTGTAAAAATATCAAGACGGCGGTTCCAAAATGGTATCCGATTTTTGAAATTGTGCTCCGCGGCCCTCTGACTTGGGTATCAAATGAAAGGATATGACAGGTAGAACACAATAAGCTATGTGGCGTCATTCCAAATTCAAAATGGCGGCCAACACTAAATTGCGGAAAGCTTATAATAAACTAAAAAGTAGAAAATATAACCGATCAACTTCCAATTTTGCACACACTCGTAGTTCGGGTGATTAATGTGTATGAATGATGAGATGAATAGTTGAGTCAAGGGTGAGTTGATAATAAAGAAGCAATACACGTTACAAAAAATCACAAACAAACACAGAGATGCTGCTGTCAACTAAATTCAACTACTCAAATACTGAACTCATGTCCGTATGCATAATTTCAACTAAACCCAGGTAGCAGAGCTGAGTCGAGTTCAGTCAACCTTAACCCAACTCGACTCCCGTTTACATGTAGTTAGACTTGGGTTCAGCTTGAGTTCAACTCATCATGTATAAGTACCTACTAAATGCAATCTGACTTTTTGTAAAAAAATCAAGAAGACGGTTACGAGATGGCGGCCGTTTTTGCAATATGTTCCACCGAGCCCACGACATGGGTATCAAATGAATACAGTAAACTGTGTGACGTAATTTTAAATCTAATAAAATTGCCATCATAAAATGGCGGAATACATATAATAAACTAAAAAGTAGAAAATAAAATAAATGGTTAAAAATTTTTTTTAAAAAAAATTCTTTTCATTAACTAAAAAATGTACTGAAAAGTAAAAAATAAAAAATATTTAAAAGAAAGCGTGAAATTTCAATTTTAATGAAAAAGTTAATTAAAAGAATGGCGCATTTTTCATCAAAAAATTTTGTTAGAATTTGAAATTAACAAAGCAAAAAATTGAGGGTTATTGTAAATCTCACGCGATTTACAGTTATATTTTCAATTTTTGATGAAAAATGCGCCATTCTTTTAATTAACTTTTTCATTAAAATTGAAATTTCACGCTTTCTTTAAAATATTTTTTATTTTTTACTTTTCAGTACATTTTTTAGTTAATGAAAAGAATTTTTTTTTAAAAATTTTTTTAACCATTTATTTTTTTATATTTTCCTTGTGGTATGAAGGTTGTTATGCAGTTCACTTCCTGCATCAAGTTGTTGCATTAGTGAAATTTGAAATTATTTATTTGGACTTTAATGTCCTTACAATTATTTCTTTCCGTTTAAAAATATTTAATTATTCACCCTTTTTTATATGATTTTTCCGGAAAATTCGAATTATTGCAGTTGTTTTTCTATGATGTGCATTACCGACTCCTGCGTTTTAATGGTATGCATTACCGACAGCTTTGTTTCTCCTTTTTTATATTTTTGTCTCCCTTGCTCTCATTGCCCTTATGGAAAATTAAATATTATTAAATTTTTCCCTTTAGGGCTATTTTTTTCGTTAAGTTTGGCATTACTGCCCTTAGGGGACTTTTCTTTGCAGCTGTTTGTCATCCCAAAACATGGATGAAAGTTGTCAATCGTTGGTTTCGGTGCCGGACGCGAGCGCGAAAATTTTCGCGATTATTTCGCGAGTGCGCGAGTTTCGTGTGGACAGGTGGTGAAATATTGCAAGTTAAGTGTTTGTGAAACGTTTGTGCATGCTTTCGGTGTTAATTTATAGTTTTTTTTGTTGCAAAAAATAACAATATGTGTTCGTGTACATGGAACTGTCAAAAGGGAATTTTAATCCCTTTTTTAAGATTAATTTTATGTTTCCTGTTTGCATGCTGTTATAAAATTAATATTTAATCCTTTGTGAATGTATGTACATTAAACAACAACTTTTGGAATTGAAGTCTCGTCAAATAATTGCCATTTTTGGTTCCCATAATTGTTGTTGTTGCATGATTTGGGTTTGTTGACATTCTGTGCGTAATTAATAAGACTTCGTTTTTAATTCAATTAAATTCAATTTTATTCTTATCATAATTCTTAATCTCTACTTTTTATTAATAACTTTTTAATATATTTCAGGCTTTTAACGAGATTTCATTGGTTTGTGGTATCTGTGAATCCCCAGATACAGGGAAGTATCATTTATATTCATACTAAGTATTTGGATTTATACATTTTTTTTTTCATTTTAGGGATTTTCATCAACACTAATTAGGAATGAATAAAAATTCTCTTAAATGTTAATTTGATGTTAAATTATTTTGCATTTAATTTTTTTTGCATCAGCGAAAAGAAATTATTTTTCAATGTATTTTTTATTCTGTTTAGATAAGGGGTGGGATTAAAATAAATTTCCAATAAATTTTTTTAATATTATTTCAACAATTTTTAAATCTTTTTTCATATTCAACTTTAATTTTACCCCCTTAAAGGAACAAACAGATTGCCGCAGTGGTCGTAGTGGCAGCCGCCTGCGAAGGAATTTCCCATACATTTAAATTCTCCGCAGTGCAAAATGGAGGGTGGGGATGGTTGAGAGTGCAAAACTGGCTCTCGCGAGAGTTACGCGGTACTATCGCCACACAACACTATAATATCCCTCGGCCGACTGTGGTCTTGTTTCGCTCTCTTGAAACTCTAATTAGCATTTTAAATTTATTTCGCAGCGGTCTCGCTGCCGTGGCTAGAACTCTACGGAGCTGTGCTGCTAGCAGAACTTCTATCTATATGTATATCCAGGACCATCTAAAACTTCCAGATATCCCCGAGCACACCTGGACTGATTCAACTATTGTCCTCGCCTGGCTAAGTAAGCATCCTCCAAAATGGAAAGAATTTGTGGAAAATAGGGTCTCCTTAGTGCACGAGAAACTACCTAATGCATTGTGGCATCACGTGCCTTCTGAAGACAATTCATCCGACTACATCACTCGAGGCATACCCGCATCAGACTTACAATTGTTCCATATGTGGTGGTTAGGACCTCCTTGGCTCCGTCAAACTTCCGAGAATTAGCCGCAAAATAGGACGTCTCCGTGTGATATTGAAATTCAGGAATCAATTCGTGCCAGCTGTACCTCCACAATGACTACTTCTACATCCAATGTTCCTGACAACTTCATGTCATCTGTACTTGATCACTTCTCTGATTTAATGCGACTTTTGCGAGTACGTACCTACTGCTACCGCTTCTATCACAACTGCATCGTAGTCAAGGGTTAAGGTTGTGCAACAGGTAGCATTTGCCGCTGAAATTAAATACATTTTAAGGAAGTCAAGTCTCCCATCCAACAACAAATTTCGGATCCTTAACCAAATTGTCGATAGTAATTTTCTATTGCGTGTAGGCGGACGACTTAAACATGCTGGGTGTTTTCAATGATGCAGGATGCTTTTGCAGACTTGCACGAAAGCAAATGACGTTGACTGACAGCTTAAGCAACATGCAAAAGCAAACAACATGCATTATTGAACATAACTCATTATATGTCAAAATTGTCAGCTGACATACGTGAAATTAGTGCTTCCACTAATTACGTATTGCGAGAAACTGAAAACAAAATGGATAAAAGAAATTTAAAAAGATTAATTGGAATTGTTGAGAACAAAATTCTAGTAGAAAGTGCGGATACGAGTAATGTCTCCCATTTCGTGCAGAGAAAAATGAAAAAGAAATCATTATTGGTTAAATTAATAATGAAAAAGTGAGTAAAACAAAAATGTATGGCAGCACTGACGTGTCTTCTTCTTCAAAATTACAACTGCAAGTATTTGAAAAAGCTGGCAAAGTATGCAATCATTTGCTTTTAAGTTTTAATCATTGAACACTGTGCTTTTGCAAGTTGCTTCATTGAACAACATGCAAAAGCAAATATGACGCAAGTTTGAATCATTGAAAAGGCCCGCTATCTGGTCCTATGATGAGAAATATCTAGTAATTTTGCCTAATGATAACCACCTCACACAATTGATAATTGCACACTCACAATGCATCACCCTACACTTTGGAACGCAAGCCACGGTACAGCATCTTCGTAGCCGCTTTTGGATACTAAATGGTCGCAACAAAGTTAAAGCTGGTGACATATCCAAGCGTACATGCGTTGCATTCATTGACAGATAATATAGAAGTGTGTGTATTCAAATGCGAGCTGACGGAATATTCCGTGAATGGAAGGCATGCCACTCAAAGGTCGGGGTACTTTCAACTTGTTCTGCATTGCCGCATTCGAGATAGCACACGCAAGCATAAGCAGACAAACACATGAACACGTTACTTAGATTTTCGGGCTATGTGTGAAAGTCGGAACGAAACGCAACCATGTAATTATGTTCGCCGTTAAGCCCATAAAAGGTCCCTGTCGTGTCGCGCTGTACGTTGCCTGTTTCGTATGTTTTGCGACCGCGCCATCCACTTAGAACTCGTGATGGATCTGACTGCCGATGCCATTATCGCCGCGTTTCGTCGTTTCATTAGTCGACACGATCGTTGCGCGCGTATATATAATTATATTTTTTTTATGTGCAAGACTAGAGTCTCAGGAAAAGCCCTTTATACTGTTGACAATCTATTTCCTTCGTATAGAGTGCAATGTCGAACAGCAGCTCTAGTCGGGGAAGGAAGGAACTGCCGAAACCTACCCGCGATATTTTTAGTCCACCTACTTCCAACCATTACTATTGCGACTTTGACATCGGGGCATCGAGAAACAACTCGCTGGAGTGTTATGCCTCCTGAAACGAGTTGAATCTCATCAACCAACTGATGACATGCGCTTTGGCGGAGTGGGGAAGGTCTAATACCCTTGATACACGGGCTTCATCGGATGATCATTCTTTCAAGAATGTTCATTCGCGGCCCGTGTATCACCTTAAATTAAGTTTGAATGAGCATTCGCAGCTTCATTCGTCATTCGAAAGAATGAAGTGAAATCTACTTCATTTAATGAGAAATGAAGCTGGAAGTGGGGAAATTTCCATCAAGTTTCCATGAAATTTCCATTCTCTCATAAAATTGTAAAAATCGAACTGTCAACCTGTCAACTGTCTGTTCGTTAAAGTTTAAGTTTGTTGCTGTGAGGGAAAAATATCAGAAATAAAGTAAGTAGAATGAATGAATTGAAAATGAAGTACCGTGTGTCACTTCGAATTTGAATGTTCATTCAAGGCCAATGAGACTGGAAGAATGTTCATTCGATGAAGCCCGTGTATCAAGGGTATAAGGAAGGCTACGACAGGAGGAATCGGAATGTAAAGGGGGAAGAAGAAAGAAGGAAAGTTATGTAGGTGGGAAAGTGGAAAAGGCGAAGGATCGTGAGGCTGGCCGGGAATCGAACCCGGGACCTCTGGGATAGTAGCCAGACGCCTTGCTCCCTAGGCTACCGAAGCCCGTTATACAGCAAAAACGAACGTAACTTTGTAGCAGCTGACAAGCAACTGTCACGTCACTTTCAGCAACTTATGGAAGAATCGTATATTACACAGACTACCTTAAAGGACTACTGAATGGCACTTCATTCCTTCCTCCTAACCACACTTTGGGGGCCTGTGGGAGGCTGTAGTCAAAGTATGAAATATCATCTGAAACGTGTGATTGGCAATCATCTCTACTGTCACTTGAAGATATGCATACGTTATTAACGCAAGCTATCTCAGATGATCCATCTGATATTTCTGCTTTAACACCTTGACTTTTTTTGGTGGGTGAGAGACTCCTCGCGATTCCTGAACCGAGCAACTAGGACACTTCTATCAACCCATTGAATCGCTGGCAGATGGTGCAACACATGTACGCCAGTATATAGAAGCGCTAGTACAAGGAGTACATCTCTAGTCTTCAACTACGTTACAAATGGCAACATCGCTCAGAACCTCTTCAAACAAATAATTTAGGCCTAATTAAGGACGACAATCTACCACTACACCGTTGGCTACTAAGCAGTGAAGAAGAGAGGGGGGCAAAACCGAACCGTCACCTCCTCGTGGTGCCCCCTGGATAACCAACTAACGACGGTAGTAGGGAGCAGACCCTTAAAAGCCTACCAAGCCAAGATGTAAATGTCATCGTGTCGAGGGCTTCGTGGCAGTGGGTAGTGCTGCACTGTCTCTAACGATCTCCTCTGGGCCCCGGGCGCACCCAGTTGTATATAGCCTTATCCTAATATGGAGGCTCTGTTAGGATGGACCTTCCCTTTCCTGCCGTACTCGTGGGACTCTTATGGACCAAAAAATTTAAAAAAAAAAAACAGACGAAGAAAGAGGTTGTGAGTCTGATGCAATAAGTATCAGCTCAGAGCTGGAGAGGGAACTCCTTGGAGGTACCTCGTCTAGCACAGAAGCTTCGGCTTCTCAATCAACAACACTGGCCCAGGCAACTGGTGACAATGTTGTTGAAGAAATAATGGCCAAGGTTGTCGGTATGACCGTGCAACCTAGCAAGAAAAAATCCGGTGCTGCCAAGAGAAGAGGGCCAAGGCAAGGAAGGCTGCGGAGGAATTGGGGAGCTCCACGGAGCACACCCGAGTCCCACATGCGGAACTTCCTTCCCAACAAACCCAAGGCAGGACAGTGGTCAGGACGGGGGGCTCCAAGGAGCAGACCTGGACGACCGCTGGACTGCCAGAAGTTTCTGGACCTGAGAAATTGGTAGCACCGACTCCTACAACTTCTAGGGGGCTATGTCCTATGCCGGACCCAACTGACGCACTGCCAAAACGACAGCGGTCTGAGGATTCTCCGACTGAGCAGGGACCCCAGAAGAAGAAAAAAAAGGGGGAGTCGCAAGGACCCTCATACCGGGATAAGCTAGCTGGGATCACCACGGCAGTGGTCTTGGACAACTATCCCGAGGGCAAATTGACAGAGGAGCAATCATCCTCCGTCTGCGATGCCATCCTGTCTGAGGTAGACAAAAGTCGTAAAGGCGATTGTCCGCCTCAGTTTTTGGGTGCAAGGGCGGCAGGGGTCTCATCAAGATCACCTGCGCCAACGAACCCTCCAGCCAATGGTTGACAAATGCTGTCACTAGGCTTCAGTTGTGGGAAGGGGCCAACCTCAGAGTAATTGACCGAGTAGTTGAGTAAACTCGGACCTGTGTAGTTTACAATAAAAACACTAACTGCTTTCCTCTCACAGATAAATCGTCGAGAGACCTGGCAGTGGTGATGATACAGATTAACAGGGGGGGGGGGCAGCAACAGCATGATTACCTTATGTTCGGCATACCTCCCCTATGAGTCCAGAGATCCACCACCGTCCAAAGAACTCAAGGATATCGTGGGTAACTCTAACAAGAGCGGTCTGCAGATCATCATAGGATGTGATGCGAACGCCCATCATGATGCCTGGGGTAGCAGTGGAGTGAACAAGAGGGGTGAATACCTTTTTGATTACCTCTTAACTACTAACCTGGACATATTAAATCGCGGCACGGATCCTACCTTCGACAACGGTAGGAGACGTGAGGTTATAGACATCACGCTAGCTACTCAACAAGTTGCCACTTACGTGAGTGACTGGCGGGTCTCAGATGAGCCATCGTGCTCAGACCATAGACACATTTACTTTATGGTGGGTGAGTCTTTGGAAAATGTGAGTACATACAGGAATCCTAGATATACGAACTGGACAGACTTTCGGGCCGAACTCAGTAGCATATTGAAGGGTTCTATGCACTCAATCAAATCTACGATGGATGTAGAACTATCCGCGGACTTATTTACGGAGGCAGTTACTGCTGCTTACAACAATAACTGCCCTGTTCTGATGAGGACGCGTAATAGGAAAACTCCATGGTGGAATAACAAGCTCTTCAAGTTAAGATCCGCTACGAGGAAACTGTTCAACGCAGCTAAGAAGAGCGGCAACTGAGAGAGTTATAAAAGCTCGCTAACCAGCTATAACAGGGCAATCAGACGAGCAAAAAGAAATAGCTGGAGGAATTTCTGCAAGAGTTTCGAAGACATTCGAGACTCAGCAAAAATCTATAAAGCTTTATCAAAGGGATTGTCGGTAGATCTTGGATCCATCAGGAGAACCGATGGCTCTTTCACACAGTCTAGTGAAGAAACCTTGATAATATTGCTCCAGGCACATTTCCCAGGCACAACCATTTATTCAAAAGAGAACACAACTTCTGCTGGGCAGCGAATAGGCCAACTTTCTAAAGTGTCCAAAGCCGCCTGGACAGAAGCAAATACCTTGTTCAACCATGAAGCTATTAGGGAGGCGATTAGATCGTTCAAACCATACAAGTCCCCTGGGGCAGACGGTATCTATCCCATTCTGCTACAGGAGGGCTGCGTCCTAGTCACTCCCTTATTATGCAAATTATTTAGGGCTTCCTTCGCACATGGCTACATCCCATCCGTCTGGAGGAACGTCAACATAACATTTAATAATAATAATAATAATTTATTTAAAATTGTACAAAAGAACATAATTCTTACAAACGTACAAACAAAATATTAATTGGGTGACTGAGACAAAATGAATATAACATACTACAAACTAAAAAACAAATAATATTAACAAAATACAAGAAATAATGTTTAAAAAAAAGTGAGAAAACGAAGAAAAATGAAAAGAAGTTACAAGATGAAGTTTGAAAAATAATATTAACAAAATATAAAAAATAATGTTTTAATAATAAAATAAAAGAAAAAAAATGGCAAGAAAAGAAGATAAATGAAAAGAAGATTCAAAAAGTGTGACCCTACAGATTGTTATTTGTTAGATGTTCCTTCAAGAGCCTGTTGAATAATCGCCAAGAGGACGCGCTCCGCACATAAACGGGTAGTTTGTTCCACATCCGAGCAATTTGGAACAAGTAAGAGCGTTCACCATATACTGTTCGTATACGAGGCACCAAAAGTGTGCTAGATTGTCTGCTTAGTTGCAAGAAGTTAAGTTTTTGAAATAAATATCCAGGGCATCTGCTGTGTATAAGTTTAAAAGTGAATTTTAACCGGTGATATATTAGGTAGTTTTCAAACATCATACCTAGCAGAATTTGAGCATAGTGCGTGATATGATCAAAACGACGCAATTTAAAGACAAAACGAAGGGTATCATTGAACGCGACTTTTATTTTTCTTGAACAGACAGCATCAAGTTTTGAAAAAATTAGGCTTCCGTACGTGAAATGGGGCATTACCAGGGCCTTCGCCAGTCGTATACGTAAAGCAAGAGGCAATAGATTAGAGGATACCCAAAGTTGACGAAGGCAGGCATACACCTTACGAAGGACACTTCTGGTTTGGTTACAGCAACTGAATTTACAGTCGAGCTCGACTCCCAGATTTCTTACAGAGTCAACATAGTGTAAAACATTACCATTAATTTTAATTGGCAACAGATTTTCAATGTCAATAGGAGTTTTGCTGACGACAAGGCAGGACGACTTGGTAGGGTTCAGCAGTAATTTGTACTGGACTGACCATTCAGTCACACGTTTCAGATCACTGTTTAGCTGAACAGTACAATCCTCGATAAGTTCAAGAGGTTTGCTTAAATAGATCTGCACATCATCAGCATATAGATGTATGGAACAATGTTTGACTACATTTGGAAGGTCGTTTATATAAAGGCTGAAAAGCAAGGGGCCCAGGATAGAGCCTTGAGGTACTCCACAATGAAGAAGCGCTGGTTCGGAGAAAGATTCTTGTACCTTAACAATTTGAGAGCGCTCCTGGAGATAGCTTTCAACAAGTTTGACTGCAGTGGGGCCGAGTCCAAAATTTCTGCCTAGTTTTTCAAGTAGCATCATATGGTCAACTGAGTCAAATGCTTTTGAGAAATCGAGTAGAACTAAGATTGCAATTTTATTGTTATCAAGTGACTCAAAAATATCAGTTGAAACTTTTAAGAGTGCCGTTTTGCAGCTGTGCCCAGACCTGAAACCAGATTGCCATATAGAGAGAAGACTACTTTGATTTAGATAGTACATGAGCTGCTTAGCATTAATTTTTTCTAAAACTTTAGAAAGGAAACATAGAAGACTGATTGGACGGAAGTTAGATGGATGCGAAGGAGAGACCTTTTTCGGAATAGGTACAACAAGAGCCTGTTTCCATTGGCTAGGAAACTGAGAAACTGTAAGGCAGGTGTTAAAAATATGAGTAAGGACATTAGATATAAATGGGGCGATCAATTTCATGAACTTTGGAGAGACGTTCTCAACACCCACGGCGTTTGATTTGACAGAAAACAACGCAGAAAGAAGTTCATGGTTATCGATACAACGAAAAGAAAAGCCATCCGGTGGGCATAGGTTGGTACAGCTACCTTCAACTGGAGCAGAGTTACTCTCAGAGATGGATGAAAAGTACTCGTTTAATATATTGGGCTCTACAAACACTTGTTGAGAATCACTCCCATACGTACCCAAATCACGAATATTGCGCCATAATTTTTTTGGGGGTAAATTAATGTCGAGCAAATTTTTAGCGTAGGATCGTTTAGCAGATCGTAGAAGAGCAATCGTTTTATTACGGACTTTTTTATACATCTTACGAACTGCTTCACTGCGCGTCCTTTTGTATTGATGGTAAAGAAAATCGCGTTCAGCCAATGAAGAATGTATTTCAGGAGTTAACCAGGGACAGCGCTTGGGATGAATTTTAATTGTATGTAATGGGACAAATTGCTCAAAGAGAGCAGCTATAACTTCATAAAAATTTTGAAGTTTTTCGTCCACAGTATTCGAAGTCAGGACGTTGTCCCACGAAGCCGCAATGCATTCATTACCAAGTAGCTCTAGATTTATACTCTTAAAGTCTCTAAAAGAAATAGAGCGAAACTGGGGAATGGGAAGGAGCTGCATCTTGTAGGAGAGAAAGAGAAGATCATGATCGAAATTACTAGGAGGAGTGAGTTGGTTGTGAAAAACCACTTTCGTAATGTCACCTACCAACAAATAATCAAGTTGTGATGGTACGGTAGCATTAAAAAAGGTGGGCAAGCAATTGACTATTTCTAGGTTGAGGATCTGACAAAGGTAAAACAAGTTGTTTAAAGAGGTACTAGGTTTAAGCGCATTAATATTTAAGTCACCACAAGTAATTATATTGTGATATTTAAAAATAATAGGTGAGAGGGCCATTTTTAATTGGGTGACGTCATCTAAACAGAAGGTGCCATTTATACCTAAGCCAGGGCGTTCGGATTACACCCTGACTAAGTCTTTCAGGCCGATAAGTCTCTCGTCTTTTGCCTTGAAGACAATGGAGAAAATTGTCGACCGGGCGATAAGGGAAACTTATCTTCAAAGCCAACCACTAAGCTCCTATCAGCATGCGTACCAGGCGGGCAAGTCTACTGAGACAGCACTGCACAATCTGGTGCTCAGGCTTGAACATGCAGCTCTAAACAAAGGAGTTGCGCTGACGGCCTTCCTTGATATCGAGGGCTAGGGCTCTAAGTAGACACAGTCTAGGTAGCACTTTCTGCAACTGGATTGACTCTATGCTGAGAACTCGCAAACTAATTGTTTCTCATGTTGAGGGGTCTCTGGACGGCACTATAGCAAGAGGCTGCCCGCAGGGAGGAGTTTTATCTCCACTTCTCTGGTGCCTTGTTGTAGATGAACTCCTCGAGCTGCTTAACGGTCGAAACATTTTCCCCCAAGGTTACGCTGACGATGTGGTCATAGTAATTACAGGTGAATCTGAAGACGCCATGTCAAGGCGCCTGCAGCAGGCACTTGATCTGGTCTCTAGCTGGTGCGAGAGAGTAGGTCTAAAAGTCAATCCCGACAAAACGATCCTAGTTCTTTTCACCAGGAAACGATCACTACCGGGAATTTGGGAACCTACATTCGCGGGCAGAACTATAGGCTTTTCACAACAAGCCAACGATTTAGGAGTGACGCTAGATGCCAAGCTCAACTGGAAACAGCACATGGACACTCTGATGTGTAGAACGCGCAGATCCCTGTGGGCTTGCCGCAGAGCTTGTGGTTCCACCTGGGGTTTGCAACCGAAAACCATGTATTGGATATACACCACCATCATAAGACCCATGGTAACTTATGGAGCTTTAGTTTGGTGGCACAGAACGAAGCTTAAGGGTTCCATAACCATTTTAAGCAAAATTCAAAGAATGGCTTGGCTCTCCATCACTGGGGCCATCCGCACTTCCCCAACGGCAGCGCTGGAGACTCTCCTCAATTTGGTACCCCTCCACCTTGAGGTAGAGAAGTCCGCCATAAACGCGGCGCTGCGGCTGAAAGCGAATGGTTACTTGGGCGCTGATCTTGGGCGAGGACATTCTATAATAATCAACATCATAGAAGAGATTCCGGAAGCGGAGATGCTATCGGACGGCATGCCCTATAAAATCTCAAAATTTAAGCAACCTTCTGTACATATACAGGAAAGGCTTACCTGGACTTTTCCTAAAGTTTTGCCGGGCGGGCTAGTATGGTACACGGATGGCTCTAAAACGGAGACAGGTGTAGGCGCCGGAATCTGGAGTGAAAGCCCCAGATTCAGCAAGGCTATAAGTCTAGGTACTCTGGCAACTGTCTTTCAAGCAGAGGTGTACGCTATTCTGGCATGCACTCACGAGAACTTAAGAAGGGCCTACCAAAATAAGCGGATTTTTATCTTCTCTGATAGCCAAGCGGCAATTAGAGCGATAAGGTCCCGTAGGACCAAGTCGAAATTAGTTTGGGACTGCCAACGTGCTCTTCATGAGTTGGGCGTTCTCAATCAAATTACACTTGTCTGGGTCCCGGGTCACCGGGGCTTCGAAGGCAATGAAAGTGCGGATGCCCTGGCTAAACAGGGCTCTGATTTAGAATTCATTGGTCCAGAGCCGGCTATCGGGGCACCGTCCAGCTTGCTGCAAAGGGCCCTGGCCGATCGGACCTTGATGAAACATATTGAACGCTGGAGGTCCGCGCCTGGACTGGCCAACTCTAAGTGGTTCCTTCCAGTGCCGTCCCCTAAGACGGCCAAGGAATTATTACGGCGCAGTAGGAGTGATGTTAGGACACTTGTTGGCTTAATTACCGGACACTGTGCCCTAAATTACCACTTATGGAAGATAGGAAGGGCGGAGGACCCTACATGTAGGCTTTGCCTAGAAGAGGATGAGTCTGCCCTCCATGTTCTCTGTGAGTGCCCTGCAATAGCGAGGAGCAGGGTCTCTTTGTTCAAGAAGTCCCTGCTCGAACAGCCAAGTCTAAGCGACAAACCACTAGGCAGACTGCTGAACTTGTTCAGGCGGTCTGACCTACAAATATGAGGTGTAGGGGTTGTAGTACAATAGGCCAACTAAATGGCCGCAGTACCTTTGGACCTAATACCTCACACAGGAAAAAAAAGCAGTGAAGAGGTTCTTCATCCAGGCTTAGGTGGAGAAATGCGTGTCGCCTCAGTATACGATGGGTGCTATAAGCGCCCAGTAGTTAAATTATATGTTCTTCCGGTTGAACCAGAAAACTCCGGAAATAACTAACTGTTAACTCATATAACAAACCACAAATAACATCTATTCTTTTGTATTATATGCTACTTAAGCTTTAATTAAATTGAGGCAGTCTTACATGACGGGCGGAGCAGTTACTAACGGATCGTGCTACACACGCGACGCACAGGGGGCAGAAGGTCGAAAAGCTGGCCAAAATCCTTTAAAATTAACCAATTAATTTGAAATTTGGTATGCGGGGTTTTTTTTGGGGTCGGTGATCACGAATTAAGTGTCCATTTTTCCGTAAACAAGACGGCGGCTTCAAAATGGCGACCAAAAGTAGTTAAATATCGTTCAATTGGTACAAAACTTGGTATACGGGGGCTAGTAGGTACTAGGTCCCTTGAGTCTGGGAAAAAAACCGGTTTTGGGATCACCTGTAATTATGTTAATTGGTTGACGGGTCATAAATCACCTGTAATTATCGTAAGTGGCTGACCTTGGAATCTGATTTAGACTGAGAGCTAAATCACGTGGGATGGAATGCAGGTTAATGCCATCAGTTGCCTGTAATGTTGGAATCCAAGTCAAGGTCATCAATCAATCACCTGTTGGTTGACCCTGGAATCTAGGTCGCAGTCGTTGACCTTGAGACTGGTTTTCTGGTGTTCGGGAACTGGTTCGGGGTTGTTGGCTTGCGCGGGGGGCTTTGTGGCGGCGGGGGCTGGGGGCGAATGTTGAGAACTCGATGGCTCGAACTTGAGAACGGGTGCATCATGGCTATGGGGGTGTAGAAGTAGTTAGTGGACCCCCTGTAGCATGGGAACTTTTTTCTAGGTCACGGAACTAGGTCAATCACCTGTCAGTGAAGGTAGGCTTCCAAACAAAACCTGAAAAACGACTAGGGAATGATCATAATAAAAAACAATATGCTACTGGTTGAACATTTTTATTTTATTTTCAAAAACCGGATTTATTATTACGCTCAGTTGTAAAATTCTGTTTTTAAATCTAAATGTATCCACTGCATACTGCTCCCATGGTCCTTTCCTACTTTGTCTGTATGCGAAACTCCATACTACCATATATTTAACTCGTGGGTCTTCATTGAAACTTATTTTCTCCCTCATATCGGCTCATGGAAAAATAATGAATTGCTAGAACGAATTAAATACCAGCTAAAAAGTGTTGAAAGTCCAAAGTATGGTTTTTGATTTAGTTTGTTCTGTAAGTGGTGCTAGATGATCTTTCAATCGTCCGCATTCGTCTATACTATTAGCATAGATACAGTGTGGTGAACGATGTCTATGATCAAAATCTACATCCGATGCGCAACTCATAGCATTTATCTGCAGAGAACAAAAGTGACATTGAACACGGTCTTTGATGTTTGTGTAAAAAAATCCACTTTTCGCTAGCTGGTCTGCTGTATCTAAGTCTATTGCTAGATTATCGAATGTTTTCAAACGATCGTATTCTTGTTTCAAGTTTAACATTTTGAATGAGTGTAACAGGTTTTATATCACGTCTTTTATATTAATCCAAGTATTGTGTTTTGAAGGAAAACCAAGCCACTTCACTCGAACTTGATTACCGCGTCTTTTTATAACCTTTTCTACTAAATAAACATCAGGGTTTTTCACAGGAGCTATTTCTGGTTCATAAAATCTACCTTGAATTATATTTCCTTGGTAATCTTGGTAATCGAGAATATATGTTGTCGGGTAAACAGGTTTAACTTCTTTTATTTTAAATATCTCTGTGGACCAATTAGGTGTATAGCCTTTTTCGAATACATGTTTATGTCTACTTATACGGACAAAATCACCTGCTTTGTATTAAGACTTTGATTTTATTTTAGGGTAATTATACACAGATAATAAACGTTTTTCGTTATGCAGCCCAACATCTACAGGTCTCATCTTAATCGTACGATGTTTTATTGTATTGTAGTCGTCTGTCAACTTGGTCAACATGCTAATCCAGTGATAATTGCCATTCATGCTGAATTCTTTCCACATCATATTTTTCAACGTTCTGTTAAATCTTTCTACAATCGAGGCTTTCAAAGTACTGTAGCTGGAATAATGGTTTATTTCGTTATCTTTCATCAGTTGACGAAACGGTTTATTAAGGGGGTTTCTTGGTAATTTTTTTTTTCTTCAAAAAATCGTTTTTTTTCTTTCGCTTTTCGGCATCCTCCATGTCTCAAAAATATTCTCCTAAAACCATTTTCGATAGCTAAACTTGATCCCATTTAAATAGCGGTTCAAAGGCGCAGGTGCACTCGCCGCTTCGGCCGGCTGTTCGCTCTAGCCTCTGAAAAAAAGACAACAAGCGGCTTTTTATGAAGAAGAAGAGGGTATACCCTACGGTGCTGGAATAGCTGATTAGCGGTGAGTTGTAAAATAACGTTCATTAAATCAGTCAGCGCGATCGATCGTTCAGTTGTAGCTCAGTCGCGCCGAAAATAACCGATAACTTTGAAGTCGATTTACGCGAAACCCATATTTTAAAACTGGTGTAACGCATACAGGAAACACCGATTCAATTACAGCATTCGGATTTTTTGTAACTCACAGACAATTGTTTTCTTGAGACCCCATCGGCGGCCGATTTTTAAAAAATTATTTATTTCTATTTTTTACGGTGTAGCAAACATGAAAAAAGGGCCAAAAACAGCCACTTTTTTCACTGCTCGCCATTTTCAATTCAAAATACATTTTTTAAACTATGGGCGCCGATGGGGTCTCGCAAAACTAATTTATTTTTATAAACTTTTATTATATTTTGTTTCAGGTAAGCCGTTTAACCCCTACACGTCACACCAGTCAGACGTGCACGCCGTGCGCGCGCGAACCCATGCTCCCCACAGGCGTACGGTGTCGAATTTCACTTCGGCTAAATTCGTGTGAAATCTTCAAGAGACACTCTAACCACCAGATAAAACCCCAATATTGTATTACTTATTGTTTCAATAAAAAAAAATCACGAAACCTGCCTATACTTTGGTCAGATTTACCAAGAAACCCCCTTAAAAAACTATTTTCCATCATCGGTTTGTAAATTTCTTGGAATGCGTCCTGTATTAAAAATCGACTGCAATGCTTTTACAACTTCTGATGCCTTTTTAGATTTTAAAGGCAGTGACCATGCATACTTTGAAAAGGTATCAATTACAGTGAGAAGAAAACGAAATCTCTGATTTTCTGATGAGTAAGAACCCATTTCGACCAAGTCTGCCTGCCACAAATCATCTATACCTTTGGTAGTGACATGTCGACGTTTAAAATTTTTTCGCACTGGTTTATGCAGTTCATTATCTGCCTTCTGCTCATTGTACAAATGTGGGAATGTATAAATCATCCGTTTACAATGATGGTTGCGGGGCGTTCGGGATGCGGGAAAACAACATTTATATAAAATCTTCTTAATACTAATAAGGTATTTATATATCTGCAAATTAGAAAAATTATATGGTGTAATGCAGAATACGGTGCACTGCCAACAGATATTAAACTACAAAATATTGAATATTTAAATGCTATACCGGAGGATTTTGTAAATCACGTAAACGAAACAACGTTGATTGTTATAGATAACATGATGTTTAACGCATATAGTAAAAAAGTTTGTGAACTATTCACTAAGGGGTCTCATCATCGTAATTTCTCAGTAATTCTTGTGACACAAAACGTATTCCATCAAGGAAAATTCAGTCGTGATATATCGCTCAATTGTAAATATCTTGTTGTATTTAAAAATCCCCGGGATAAAAGCCAATTTACCCATCTGGCCCGACAAATTTACCCAGAAAATAGTTTAGAACTTGTGAGAATATATGTATAAAGAGATAACTCAAATGCCTTACGGGTATTTGCTAATTGATTTAACTCAGGACATTAACGACGTCTTAAGATTTCGTACTGATATATTTAATAAACACTTTGTAACCTGTTTTTGCCCGCAAAACTCTTTAAATGGTAAGAATGGCGTCACGAATGAAACGATTAAGGGACAACAAGCAAATGCTATATGTGCTTAAAAAGGCTAAACCAAATCTGAGAAAGTCCATCATACAAAATGCTGACCCTGAGGTTATAAAAACTCTTTGTGAAATTACACTCAACACCTTAAAAGTTAACCACATGCCGTATGGAAATATCTACAACTCACTGTGTAGGTATAAAAAGGACATGCGTAAATTGATTTGCGCAAAGAGATCTGTTGCTAAACAGCGTAAAATACTAGTGCAACGAGGAGGTTTTTTACCAGTTTTATTAGGAAGTGTACTATCAGGAGTTATCGGCTCATTAATTGAAAAATATGCATAGAAATAACGGACTTAACAAGATGCTACTTCTGTCGCCAGAGGTTTACAACAGGCTTAAAGATGAAATTGAAATGACTGCAAATCATTCCATTTTTGATAGAGCAATGAATAAAATACTACAGAATAAAGACATGAATGATTCCGAAAAATGGCATAGCTATCGAAACCAACTAATTTCATTTTTAAATCACAATCGGAAATCCAAACGAATGCTTGATAAAGAAACAAATTTTTACTTGCCACGTGAACATAACGTCAACCGAAGAAGAATTCTTTGAAGAAGCACATAACATAACCCCGCCAAGAAGATCTTTATCACCAGCCGCCAAAAGACGATTATCAGCTAGCGGAATAGCAAAAACTCTAAGGCCACCACCAAAGTTACTAAGAACAATATCTGCACCTAATGCACGTGAAAAAGATTATAAAATAATCACAGCTGAGGATGGTGTAACGCAGTATACTGTACCTACGAATATGACTGCCGATGAAGCTAGCGAACATATAGAAGAATTAGAACAAAGTGAAAAACAAAAAGCAGTCCAGAAACAGTCTATATATTAATACCCTCTCCGCTAGAATCTGGTCAATATATGCTTTCATTTCCTTTACGTAAGCTCTGTGTTAGACAGAGTGAGCGTATTTCGCCAGTGCACTGTATATTTGAATGGAAAACCAATTGCTCAAACCGACCACAATTACAATTATTATCGCGCTTATATTGAAAATTTATTAAATTACGGCAAAAATGCGGCATCTACCCATTTGGAGTCGGTTGGCTGGTATCTTGACAAAGATGACGCGGAAATTGCAGATATCGATAAACTCGTCGCTGAATTACAACAAGGCTATTTAGATCGTCAGAAACTTTTCAATAAAAGTAATGTGGTTGAATTGATGGGGAAAATCCATACTGACTTGCTTAATCAGGATAAGTTGCTATTAAATAATGGTGTCGATTTACGTGTAGTTTTATCGCTCGAAAAACCAGAATTTTATATTTTATCCAAGGACGGGACCGACTCACCACAATTAAAAATCTTAGATGCAACCATGTACATGAATCACGTGACAGTTAATCCGAATATTTTATTAGCACACGAGACAGTTCTACAGCAATTTACTAAAGCGGCAATTTACTAAATCAGGGAACAGTTCGAGTTGAAGGAAAATTTAGAGATGCGTTAAAAAACAGTGTGACATGTATTGTATATGCTGAGTACGATGGAAGCATTGAAATTGACAAGGATCGAAATGTTTACACAAATTTTTAAATCTATATAAGCAGACTACGATATGTTCCGACTGTTAGTTTAACAATGAGCTGTTTAATTAATGTGGAATTCTTTTGCGGGGGTGAATATATATTTTTTAAAAAAGTGTCTTTCGCTGGATTCACTGCGCAAAATAAAACGTTTGCGAAGGAAATATTTTTTAAATATCCAACATCTACTACAGAATGCTACGAGCAACAACAATCAACTAAATTTGGTAACCTTGAATTAAAACGGATAGATGAAGACCTTATAAAAACTCTGGCGAAATTTAAGACAATCTTTGTTCGTAGTACACCAACTAAGGAGTTTATAAATAACTACGTTACATCTCTCACGAATGTCATTGACCTAGAAGCAGCATTTACCTGTGAACAAGAATGAACACGATCGAGATTGCAACTGCATTAACAAATAATCGCGTAACAAACAAATTCTTTAGAGGAGTCTTCCCATGCCACCATTTACCACAAGAATTAAAAAAACCAGCATGCGTTATAGCTAAAACAGATCCAGCACATAAAGGCGGAACTCACTGGGTTGCATTTTATTTCCCCAAACAAGGCTCGGCAGCGTCCTTTGACTCATTTGGAAGATATCCCACTAATAAATATTTTCAAAGATTTCTATTAAATAATTCAATAATTCAATAAGAATTTTTTGAATAATAAAAAACGATTGCAAGGTCAAATCTCAATTGCTGTGTATTTCTATATTCACGATGCAGGGGAAAGAACTTGAAAACTTTTTTAAAAGAATTCGGCTCAAGCGATTTCAGTTTAAATGATAATAAAATTATTAATTTATATTTAAAGAATTTTTCACAAAATGGTGGAGATTTCTGTAACCAATCATGCAAAGCAGAGGTCAGTACTATAAAAACCCCAAACAGAGGATGTTAATATTCAGTGTATAAGTTTAAATTGAGTAGCATGAACCACTGGTGCTAAAGGAGAAAAGAAGTTGTCCAAATGTGAAGCAAAAGTTGTGGGTGAAAATCTGTTATTAAACTACACATATCATCTGGACGATTGTCACAACCGGAAAATAATTCTCGGATTTGACCCATCATCATTTGAGGCAAAAATGGTGTTTCATCGCCACGGACTCATACCAATATCAGTATCTTATTCTGAATGGACAGCAATTTACAGCTACCTTAGCGCTTTAAAAACCAAAATGGGAAATACATCTCCAGCAAATCAACCAAAGCTGCAAAAAGAACACAAAATCCCCGTTGGCAGTGGCAGCATCACCTTAAGGGGGGGGGGGGTTTTAAAGTCGAAAAAAGGCATATATTCATAATTTTTGCTGAACATATGAATAATATTTATTTATTTACAACACATAGACCTTGTAGTATAACATTTCAAGTATATTTAGAAAAAAATTCAAGTAAAAATAAGAAGAAATGAGTCCGTGACAGCGAATCTCAGTAGGCGCCCCGAAAAAAAGTTGATTTGCGGTGAACATCATAACGGGTCACAGGATCATCTGAAACGAAAAAATCGAAATGCGTTTTTTTTTTTTTTTTTTTTTTTTTTTTTATGTGAAAGACTAGAGTCACAGGAAACGCCCTTTATACTGTGTCGACAATCTATTTTCTTCATATAGAGTGCAATGTCGAACAGTAGCTCTAGTCGGGGAAGAAAGGAACTGGCACAACCTACCTGCGATATTTTTAGTCCACCTACTTCCAACCATTACTGTCGCGACTTTGACATCGGGGCATCGAGAAACAACTCGCTGGAGTGTTATGCCTCCTGAAACGAGTTGAATCTCATCAACCAACCGATGACATGCGCTTTTTGGTGGAGCGGGGAAGGGCTAAGGAAGGCTATGACAGGAGGGATCAGGAATGTAAAGAGGGAAGAAGAAAGAAGGAAAGTTATGTGGGTGGGAAAGTGGAAAAGGCGAAGGACCGTGGGGCTGGCCGGGATTCGAACCCGGGACCTCTGGGATAGTAGCCAGGTGCCTTACTCCCTAGGCTACCGAGGCCCCCAAACAGCGTTTAAAAGGTGATAAGTTTCCTGAGGTAATCAGGAAGAGTTTTTTTATTTTTTTCGATTTTTATATTTTTGGCAGCATTGGGAAATGAAAAATGCGGTTTTCGCTAAAAAATTTCGGTTAATTTGTTATTAAAAAATGGGAAAAATGGTAAAAAAAACTCTTCCTGATTACCTGTTGATTTAAGTATGTGTAGAAATAGTGTTTAAAATTTCAAAAGGATCGGTCAAGTAGATTTTGAGTTCTAGTGTTCACGAGCTTCAAAAATGACGTTCGTGGGAAAATCGATTTAAAGTTTTTTGAGCTCGAACATCCAAAATTAAGCAAAAATAGAAGGGTATAATATAATTATAGTATAATTTAATTAATAATAATAATAATTGAATATGAAATAATAATATAATTTATAATAAAAGTAAAATTTTTTATACTTACACAGAATCATCAATGCCAGCTCCGTAGAGTGAAACACTCTCATTGTCCAACGCATCGCTTTGCTCTTGCCTACGTTGGATTCTACTCTCTTTACTTGTACTTGCAGTTTGTTCCTCCGCTCTGTTTATTCGTTGTTCGTCAGATGCGCGCGCCCATTGGTGAGCACTTGGGCCTGTAGAGATGCCCGCTTCATTCAAAAAGGACAATAAAGCAGAAGATCCTTCATTGAAAGTGCATGCTGCTACATTTGCTGCAATTTCAACAACGAATGCTGTACCGCTATTGGCGAGATTTTCCAAATGAGTTGATTTAGACTCTCGTTGTTATTCTGCGTGAAACCTCCAAGACACCGCTGCAAAAGTGCGTCCTTGCTCAAATCTTCGTAGATTGGCTTTATGACTTCTATAACATCTGTAGGAAGAGCACTGCAGCTGTGTTTGAATGAATCCAGAGTGTTTGCAGCTGCCGCTTTTTGCCATTCACACCAAGAGTCCTCACCGCTCGGGCATTTGTCGTGCTGCGGTTTCTCGTCTGTCGAGCAGTAGTGGTAGTATGTTGCCCAAATCGCATTTTTCATTTTTTTCACACAATCGTGGTTGCGTCGGATGGCCAGTCCATAATATACGGTCAATTTGTCGATCATTTTTGCAGTCAGTTTTCCTTTTCCAGAGAGACTTTTCCTTTTTATTATTTTTCCTGTTTTAGTTTCACTATCGATCACAGTTGTTTTTACTAGTTCACGTAAATGAGCACCCATTCTTTTCTGCACATGTCCTATGCACTCTTTCTTATTTATTGTGAAATCCTCACCATACGGTTCAGCGTTTACCACACCACTGTAGGTTTTCGAGTCGCCATCTCCTATATAATTTTTATATTTCACTCCAAAGTATTCAAAGGAGCGTTTGAACATCTCTATGATGGCGTCTACTTCCATGTTGCCTGCTGGACCAATATGATTTGCTTTACACTTTCCGCTGTTGACATGTTCTTCAGACCATTCTTCGAATTCGGCGGTATCTAGCTTTTTTTCCCAAGTTTTACATTGGTGGCAGTAAGAACTCTTGACAAGCACATCAAAAACCTTTCCCGAATAGTAACCGATCAAAGAAGCGACACCGAATAGCGAACTGAATCCACGTTTCTTCCACGTTCCGTCGCCTGATACTGTTAATTCGTTAGCTTCTTCCACGTTATTCGCTTTGCATGTTTCCTCTTTCTCTTCTTTTACAGCAGCAGCAAATAATCTTTTCGCAACATTTTTCACAGCCGTATGTATCTTCTGTACATGCGTGTTATAGGTTGTTTTTGCTAGGAAACACTCCGCCAAATCCATCAAACCGCAAAACTTTTCACATCCAGCTAAGCCTAGGCCTAACACACGCATGACGAAAATAAAACGATGATTCACTTCATAATGCGATTGCTTCAAACTTCCTCTCACTCTTTCACTAGACGGAACATACCGAGGCTCTTTACATTTTTCACATAACACTTTGATTTGGAAGGCTAAACCTTCCTTTTTGCATGTGCGAAAAGACATTTTCCCATCAGAATTAACGCACTTCACTAATGTTGATATTGTTGAAAATACTAAAAGGAAGTCTATAATTCTATAGTGTTTCTCTAAAGCTTCCTCTACAGTTTCCATAGCACTCACTTGTATCTTCTTATGCGATGAGCTGGACGCTTCCACATCGTCATTGTTGCTTTTTGGGAAAACTTTTTTCCTCGGTCGACCCAAAATAACACCTCTTCTCTGCCGATTTTTCCTTGTCACTTTTTTAGGCATTTTGCAAATAAATAAATAAATTTATCACGACACAACACAAACTACAAGCGAACACAAAACCTCTCTGTACTCTCTGTACACAACCGCTCGGCACAAAGTTTGCTTGCAAACTGATTTATATTCGATATTCCGGAAAAATACAGTATATACCATATAAGGTCAGTTTACATACTTACAAAGACCCATAAAAGTACAAAGTAATTTGGAGATTAAAAAGGGAATTGAAACAGCTTCCAGGTAGGGGGGTCGCAGGTATAAAAATCGAGCATGGTCGCTTGAAACGCTGTATCTTCGTTAGTTTTAGTACGATTTACTTGAAATTTTGACACAATATTCTCGACATGTTGTACATTCAGAAAAAAATTAAAAAAAAAATTAAGAAAAAAAAGTTCTAAAACCCTACCCCCACCTTAAGACAGGCTGAACTTTGTAAACTATTTGAAATGCTGAAATTTTTAAACATCATTATGTACCACAATAACAATGCTGCGGATAGTGTAAAAGAATGTTATTGAAAATATATTGAAAAATGTAAAGAAGAAAATGTATTAACACTATCATGTGAAGATTTTTTTATTCCAAGTCGAACATCTTATGTACACTTAAATTATTCTCGACTTTTCTATGAAATACCGTTGTACTGTATTGCAAATCTTGTTTTTGATACGATAAATTTTGAATGCAAATAAAAAAAAATAAAACTAAAGACATCTTTTAGTTAAAAAATTTATTCACTAACATGTATAAATATATATTAACACAATTTTGAACGGCACATCGGAGAGTAGGTGACTTCCCATGAATCATACAGAAAGATTCAAAGTTTTCCAAGTTACTTAGTTTTGGTATTTCCAGCTGGATTATTTTCGCTTCAGAGAGGTATTTCCGGGTAAATTTCTCCTTTTCCAATCCTTTCACATAAATTGTTGAATTTGAATAATTCGTCACTAGGTTGGGTAATTCGTTGTAATCAATATTTCCACCATTCCATCTTAATCCATTTATTTTGCTAAAGTTGAAATCATCCTGCCAACGAGCTCTTGGTGTCATTTGACTATACGGAAAAGGTGGCTTCAAGTAGTATAAGCTCAGTAAAAGTAATCCGTGTTGTAAGACTACCATCTCCTTAGCAAACAGCTGACCATTTACTCCACTGACAAATTGTATATCCAAAATAACAGTTGCCGAATTCATGACTTTAACGATGCAAGAGAAAATATCTAATGACGCTTAAATACATATTTTAATGTCTTATATATCTTAACACATATGGAACTCATTTCCACACTAACCCCTGGGGTAGAGTTTATTGGTGCGCTTTTTTTATCATGTGGTATCCGTATCCCCAATAGGCCTACTCCACGAAACTTATTCATATATCTTATTCTTCCAAATTGACATGGTTCAGAAGTGTAAGAAGCTACAAATTCATGTATTTATTTCTGTTGTCGTCTCACAAACACATTTTCTCACCTTTCTGTCGTTTAAACCCATATGGTAGAGAGCTGAAATCTTCCAGAAATCGTCGTTTATTTGAAGTCACTTTATATTTTTTTATTTCCGGAACTGTTACTACTTCGTGATCTTTTGTGCGGCGAATATTTTTTGATAGGATAGGAATGTGGTCTTCCTCGTTGTCATTTAATATCATATTTGTAATTGAATCTAAATTGACATGTTGCGAAGCTTCATAATTCAGACAGATTCCCTTTACTTTACTCTGTACCTTGATGGATTTATCCTTTGTGCTATAAACTGCGTATGCATAATTTTTAGGGCCTCCAATTGTAAAAGTTTTTATATAACTACCAGGACCATTCTAACTCATCGGAAATATCTCCAACGAATTCTCCAGTTGGGGGATCGTATTCTCCCTCTCTGATATATATATGACAGAATCAGTGTCATAATATAAAACTCTTTCTCCAAGCTGCTCCAAATAGCTAAATAACTTAAGTCGTGCCTGTGTGGTTGTATAAGATGCTATAGAAACGTTAACTGCTCCTAGAGATTCTGCAGCTTCTTCTCTGTAATTCCAGTTTACAATAAGCGTTTCTTCATTGACTGGAAGAAGATGTTGTACCTCTACTGCCGGATTTATTAGAAACTGATACAATTCTCCTGAACTGTTAATAATAATGTTCTTCGGTTGGTTTTCTCGCTGTCCAAATTTTCCCCAAAAGGAGTTTAAAATTAACTTGGCTAATGATCTTAGCCCAGAATTTTTAACTTCCCAGTATAGGAAGTTATTGTAATCGGTCCGAAAATCGAAATCGAAAATTTCAACGTATTTTCATCTTTCAAGGTCCCAGGAGCATTTTAAGCAAAAAATTGGGAGGAAGTATGTGCGTGTGTGTGTGTATGTGCATACGGATGTGGTCATTTTTTCCTGCACGATATCGCGCGAACCAAAACTGATATCGACTTCGTTGAGGTGTTGTTCGAAGCGTATTAACCGAAATATGATCTGAAAAGAATTTCATGAAATTCGGTCCAGCCGTTTTTTTGTTTGAGCGACGTAAGTGATTTTTGTACCTGCACGATATCGTCCGAACCACGAAAGATATTGACTTACTTGAGGTGCCGTTCGAAGCGTATTAGCGACAATATTATCTGAAAAGATTTTTATAATATTCGGTCCAGCGGGTTTTTGGTTTAAATGACTTAAGTGATTTTTGTACCGCACGATATCGCGCGAACTATAAAAGATATCGACTTAGTTGACGTGCCGTTCGAAGAGTATTAACCAAAATATGATCTGAAAAGATTTTCATAAAATTCGGTGGAGCCGTTTTTTTGTTTAAGCGGCGTAAGTAATTTTTGTACCTGCACGATATGGCCCGAACCACAAAAGATATTGACTTACTCGAGGTGCCGTTCGAAGCGTATTAGCGACAATATAATCTGAAAATATTTTTATAATATTCGTTCCAGCGGGTTTTTGGTTTAAATGACTTAAGTGATTTTTGAACCTGCACGATACCGCGCGAACTAAAAACTATATCGACTTCATTGAGGTGCCGAAAAACATTAATACATCAATTTTATATATGTACATTTTCGTTATCCTAATCTTGTAAGTGCGCACATTTAGTTTGACAGTTTAGCGGAAATATTGATAAACAATTGTGACAAATTCTCGGTATTATGCATATATTCTATATTGCCTATTGTTCATTTATTATTAAAATATCCAATCATAATATTCAACATCCATCATACTGGGAAGTTGATCGTGTGGACCGAAAGGGTCGAACCCACATCCCAACTAGTTATTAACTTCTGAATACTCCAGTTTTACACCTTCATTTTGCAGAAATCCCTCCAGGTATTTCCTCTTTTCCTCTTCATCCGAACCGCATTTGCTGGGCCATCCTGATGCCTGCTGTTTCATCTTGATAAATTTGTTCATCATTGAAGTAAACAGTCCTCCCGAAAGGTTTGATTTGTCGTACGCCTCAGTTTTGTAACTCCATATTTCGTATGTATTCAGCATTTTGTATCCTCTACTTAGAGCTGTTTTTACCTCGTCAATTACCCATGTTCCAATAAGAGCTCTTTGCCCATCCGTGTGTGTGCATTTATGATGTTGGTTTTTCTCCTCACTACATCTATGACATAAGGGGAACATTAATTTATTATTCTGTCTAATCGGTAGAACGGGGTGATACATTCCTTCGGGCGGTAAAATTTTACATTTGATCAGACCATCTATTTTACCTAAATCAACTTTGGAGCATGCATCTGTTCCGACATATAATTCAGGGTGACCAATTGGGAATTTTCCATGCTTGCAAACCCATGGATACAATGAACATACATCTATGTATTTTATTTTTTCACCTGGCTTGCATTCGTAATGTGTATAAACATTACCTGTTCGACCCCCATAAAAAGCATCTCTAGGATTTAAAGGTGAATGTACCAGTAAAGGATGGTCTTTTAAAGCTTGAATGTCTTTATTCGTTTCCACCAGTCTGAGAAAATCACACTCCCACAACTCAATGACCTCGTATCTATAAGAACGTAAGCGCCCCGTTTTTACGGTTGTTACTTCATATCGGTGATTTAGAGTATCGCTATGGTCATCATGAAGAGGTTGATCACGGTTGTGTTTCAAACATGTGGGGCGTCCATGGTAGTAGCAACCATGGAATTTAAAAATTTGATTAGACTCTGCACAATAGCCATCTACTTTTACTCCTTTCAGAACAACTTCTCTTTGTTTGGCTGCATGTGTAATATTAATTCCTCTGCGTTTTTCTTCAGATATTAGCCATTGATTTGCTATTGCTGACTGATTATCGGCATATCTATATCCCGTTCTTGGAATAATACCAATAGTATTCGGTCTAAGAAAATTGCGCCGAAAAACTAAATTGCATGCAGAGGCAATAGTTGTCGCCTCAACAAATGGATCAACTTTGCATTCTATATTTAAAAAAATTGTCTCGTGCTGTACCGTTCACTGAGTGAAATTGTGTCTCTTTGTTCCGCGCCGAATCTGTAATTTTCTGTGCTAAGTGAAGTTATATTAAATTAAACAATTAAAATCCGAACCATTATTAATATTAAATAACCGGAAAAAAATTAATAACAAAGTGAAAAAAGCAATAAATTTGTGATGTGTCTTGGCATGCGAGTGAAGGTGTCATCAACTCCCGCACCGACAGTGATCAAACTGACTGACTGTACAAGTAAGTAAGTTCTTTCCTTCTCCCCACATCCCGCTCTCGGCTCTGCCGGCGTCAGTGCCAGTATCGGTCAGCTGACGGGATTCTCCTTGCGTTAGGAGGCATAACACTCCAGCAAGGGGTATCCCGATAGCCCCGATGGTCATGACAATGGCAGTGCCGGTTACGACGGAGGTTGACCTTGTGCACATTAAGCCTCGATACAAAAATTTTTGTATTGACTCCACCAACATCCGTGGGCTGCAAGCGAATTTCTATTCGGTGATGTGCCATCTCTGTGTTTTTTCTCCCCCAATCTTCGCACTAAGTGAAACCCAAATATTACCTAACGATGATTTAGATCGTTTCCAGGTTTCTGGGTACACATTAGTGCACAACCTCTCCCCCCATAGGGGAATTGCCATTTATATTAGGAAAGACGTAGCCTTCCAGAGGGTGTACAATAGTACAACTCCTGATTTCAACCATCTCGGTCTAAAAATTTTACTTCCAAAGCACGTCATTTTCTTCTGTTTTCTATACAGGAGTCCTAATATCAGTAATGAAGCTTCCTCTTTAGCATTTGACGCTATCTCTGAACGTATCTCCGGTTTTTTATCCTCCCATCCGGACTGTGAGATCATTGTTGCGGGTGATTTCAACGTTCACAACGTAAATTGGCTGAATTACTCAAATGGCACCAGTGTTTCTGGCAGGGATGCCGAGCTCTTTGCTGAGACAAATAACCTATACCAAATTGTCAACGGTCCTACACGTATTCCTGACACTGCAGGTCAAGGACGCCACCTCCTTGATCTTTTTCTTACCTCGCACCCAACAAAATACTCCGTCGAAATTGACTCTCCTCTGGGCAACTCAGATCACTGTCTAATCAGCGCCCACTTCCCATATCGATCTCCTACCCTAACTACGCCAGCTCCTAGGAGAACCGTTTGGCATTATGGGAAGGCCAACTGGTGGGGGATGATTCGCCTTTTTCAATCTACCGACTGGGATCTATGCTTCCAGAACCGCGATGTCAACTTTGCTGCCCTCTGTATTACCAACATTATATTGGCTGGTATGCACCTATTCATTCCTCATTCTTCCAAATCCATAAAGCCTAGGCAGCATGGATGGTTTAATAGGGAATGCATGAATGCAATTAAAACTAAAGAAGCCGCCTACAGAGAGTACAGACATTCTCCGAGCGAACTATCTAGACGTGAGTACATCAAGTTGAGAAATTCCTGTAAATCCACCATCAGGAAAGTCAAGGAATTATACGATGACAGGCTGAGAAATAAACTCATTAACTCCACTGCTGGCAGTAAAAATTTTTGGTCCTTGGTAACCTCCATCAGGAAGAATTTTACCTCACACTCAACGCCTCCATTCATCCACAATAGGCAGGTGATAACAGAAAGCAAACCCAAGGCCGACTTACTTGCATCTCTGTTCGCCGAAAACTCTTCCTTACCCTATGCTGACATACAACCACCAGCCTTCGAGCGTTCCACCCACTCAATGGACGGAGTTTTCTTCAGAACTCGTGAAGTTTATAGGTGTCTCAAAGAGCTTGACTCCAATAAATCCACTGGCCCCGATAATATTCCCCCTATGGTTCTTAAAAAATGTGCCTCACCTTTGGCTAAACCTCTGCGCAAACTCTTCGCCCTATCCTACTTCTCCGGAGTCTATCCCGACTCCTGGAAACTGGCCCATGTTCAGCCCATACCAAAAAAAGGTGAAGCTAGTGACCCCGCTAACTACCGCCCAATAGCAATTACTTCTATTCTCTCCAAAGTGATGGAGACAATAATAAACAAGAGACTTTTAAGATATCTTGAACACCACAAAATCTTAAATGACAAACAGTACGGCTTTAGACCAAAAAGATCTACTGGCGACCTCCTTGTTTGCCTAACTGAACACCTCAACCAAAGTATACACCGATTTGGTGAATCTGGCATGGTTGCTTTAGATATCTCCAAGGCTTTTGACAGAGTGTGGCACCCCGCTCTGTTAACTAAACTCCAGGCTATTGGTATTGACTTCGTTCTAAGGAACTGGATTAAGAGCTTCCTTTCTGGCCGTTCAATCAAGGTAGTATTGGATGGCGTCGAATCCGACCCCCACACCATCTCCGCAGGTGTTCCCCAGGGCTCAATTCTATCACCAGCTCTCTTCCTAATTTTTATAAATGACCTGCTCTCAATCCCTTCAAACCCACTCCACTGCTTTGCCGACGACAGTACACTACGGTACTCCTATGGCTTCGATACTGTAGGACAAGCACGCGCCAGACCTTGTCTGCATTATCGCAATCTCATGTCCATTTGTAACGGTCGGTTGAAAATTTATTTTGGTTGGGAATTTTTTTTGAAAGCACTTTGTAGTAATGGGAAATTTGTAGAAAATCACTTGGTAGAAAAAAGGAAAATATTAAACGAGTAGGCGAGGAAAAAAATAATAAAATGAGGGAAGGAAAAAATTATTTGGAAGAAGAGGAAGTTTTTTTTATCTTTTTGGTGAAATTCTGGTGAGGGTTGAAATTCGGGCACCATTTACCATCGGAAAAAAAGATAATTCGTTTGTTTTATTTCTTGAAATCATTAAAAAGTGCTGCGATCTAATAGTGGTGATCACATATAGCCAGAAATTCAAATAAAACGATTTATAGATATACATCTATATAATTGTTGAGTGAAGTCACCTCTATAAAGCAATACAACTTCAAAAAGGAATATTTTCTTCAAGGAGAATCCACTCACCATCAAGACGACGAGTGAATGTAATGACCTTGCATTTGCTGACTTTCGAAGGAATTGACTAGTGACTTAATAAAAACACCATTTTTCAATTACAAAAAAAGTATAAAAAAAGTGCTTAAAATTTAACATCATTCATTTATATGTACATGTTGTGGTTATAAAGAAAAAAATGAAGGCAATATTAGATTGAATGAAGAAAGTTATTAACTTGTGTGGCTGTGCAGTCATGGTATTGTTGTTAACCGATGCAGTTATATTCAGCCTGGAAAAAAATTAAAGAAATTTTGTCTGTTCATTCTGGTGCAAATACAGAAAAGAAGTGCAAACCATTTTTTTGAAGTCCGAAAAAGGTTAGATGAGGAATACAATAAAGGTGCTCGGAGAGGTAAGCTGTGCTTGTTAGGACTTATTTAGGGTGAAATTGATCTCCTGCGAGTGCACATACAAAATGCATTGTCGCCTCTGGTCAACACATATGCGCACTAGGCGTGTGTGTTCGAGTGTTTTGCGGCCTCTGGAAGTGGTGCTTGAGGAACGTTGTGGCAAAATATAAAGGAAGTTTTTTGAAGAAAGTTTTGATTCCAAAGGTTTTTCTGTTGGTCGTTGAAGTTACCTACATATAATTTCGCAAAAATCCTGCAGCAGGGCCGTTGAAGAAATCTTTTTGACGTACTGCTGTAAATTGGTAGACAAAGCGAAAAAAAGTTAAGTCGCAGTTCCGCTGCAAGAAAAAAGAAAAAAAAAACACAACATACACTTTAATAAAATAAACGAATAATTTTCTTGCTTTAATTCATTACATTTATTACCAAAATAATCATTTTAATCGTAGTTAGTATTAACTTTAAAATCTTATTTATAACTATTTATGAATTTATTTGGCTCCTTGTTGGTGATATTTTTTTTCTATCTTTTGTTGTTTTCTGGGCAATTGTTCTCCCTGTAAGTAAACTTGCGTTTGTGTGATATTGGTTGTACAAAGCGAGGAGTACTGGTACCATTACTGCGCGTTTTTTTTTTAACTTTAGTGTTCATACATATGTACCTATGATAATGAGATATTAATTTTGTTGAAATTGAGCGTTTAATTTGATATCTGACAAGGACCTGTAATTATTGTCTTGTGAGATTTGCGTTGTCAATTATTCATTGTATGGTTTGTTTTGATGATTGTTCGGATTATTAAATGATTATAAATAATAGAATGGCCATGTGTTAAATTTTGTTGTGGAATGGTTGGGGCGGATGTCGTTTCTTTTCAGGGGTCTTAAGTAGTGCCTTTCCTTGTCAGCTGGTGGTTATCCATACTATAAGCTGGCAAGGGACCGAACTACAGTGACGCGGCTCAGGCGATGCCTGGAGAATGATGGAGGTGGAATTCAAAATTGCATAGGCACAGGTAAGTGGTGAACCAACCGCGGTAAGGCCCGGCCACACACCCCACGACCCCTCCGGCGAGCTAGATAACTCAGTGTGGCCGGCGTAGGAGTTCCGGAATTTTTTTCATTTCTTATGTATGGTATTGACTCCTTGGTCATGCTTTTTCGGGCTTATGGCTAAGGGGGTAATACCTCGCATAAGTGGCGCCCAATATTTTATCGCGCCATTGACATGACATCGACATCGAACGAATTCTTGAATGGGGCCGCAAGAACCGTGTCAAATTCAATGCATCCAAAACGAAGTACTGTCTCATCTCTAATAAAACCTCCACCGACCCTCCTTCTATTTCAGTGGACAATAAAAACCTAACGGCAGAACCGTCTTTAAACTATCCGAAGATCTGCGGTGGAATAACCACATATTCCAAATCGCTAAACAAGCATCGCAATGCCTGGGATTCCTGAAAAGATGCAAATTCCTCCTTCAGCCGTCGGCCAGGGCTACAATCTACAAGTTCTACATTCGTCCTCGCCTCGAATACAACTCGTATATTTGGGCTGGGGCCCCGAGAACCACCTTAGCCTGGCTGGACAAGGTGCAAAGTCGCGCTCTCAAACTTATTGGCGATAGCGCCATTTGCTCCTCAATTGACTCATTAAGCCACCGTAGGAACGTAGCAGCCCTTGCAAAATTTTACCGATTTTACCACAACGATTGCTCTACTGAAATAAGTAACCTCATGCCTCCACGGCAACATTTTTCCCGGAACACAAGACTTGCTCGCTCGGCCCACCCTTATAGTCTACAGCCCTAATCTTCGCGCACACTCCGATCTAGAAATTCGTTTATAATAAGAACAACGCGACTGTGGAACAACTTACCTCAGTCAATATTCCCGAACTCATAGAACACCCAAGAGTTCAAGCGCAAGGTTCACCACCATCTCCTCCAACACCCACCCGACTCCCCCTAATCTATCCTATCTTTCTCTCTATCCTTCGAGCTAAGCTTACTACTAGACATTGCACCATGACGTGTACGACATGACGAACTAGTAGTACAAAGGATGACACCTAAGCTTAGACTATCAAATAAAACAAAAATAAAAAATTTCTAAATTTTAAACATGCCTCTGTCAAAATCTGTACGTCGCTAATGCAATAGTCTACAATATCACGCTGCATATCAAAGTCTTCATTTTTATGTTTCTCGTACCCCTTGAGGAAACTATCACGATCTTCAGTTTTCATTGAGTCGGGACTGTAATATTCTACAGCAGGTAATTTCCTAATATAGTTCTTATTCTCGAGTGTGTTAAATAGGTGCGGGAAGTGCCCTTTTTTATACACTGCCGGTAGAACAAAGGCCTTTGGTAGTTGCGATAGGCTCATAGGAAAATAATTTAGTGAGTCGATAAATTTTATGTTTCCCAACTGCATTATTATAATTTTCGTTCCTCGCATTATTAATTTGGGTTTCAGATCTGTCTTTTTCAGAATGTAATTCAGTATGAATTGATGGTCAAACGCCTGACCATTATGAGCTAAGACTACTATCCTTTTAAAATTGCCCTTCCGTAATTCCAACAAATCTTTCAAAAACTCGTTCACTACATTAATTTGGTAAATCTTCAATCTATATCCACATTTTTGACAAAAATGTAACTTTTCTATATCCACGCAGAGTTCACAACGCTTTGCAACAACACATAAATTCGGTTCATGGAGTTTTATGTTTCCAGCTGATTCTCCTTCTATATATTTTTCTCCTACAATCTTCTCTTGTCTTTTTTCCAAGTCGTAAAAGACGAAAAGAGTGTCTTTTGTTGGGGGTGTTCTGACATCCGGTTGGATAAAGTAGAAGTGTCCTTGTTCCTCGTGTTTATTACAGATCTTGCAATAATATTCACCGCATATATGAGTTTTACTGCTTTATATGTCTTTAGACAATCTTTGCACTTTTTTATTACCTCGCAAACATTTTTCTTATTTAACGACCCTGAAGCTTTGTGATAGTTGAAGCAACATTCTCCTCTAAAATGTCGATTACATTCTTTACACAGCTTGTCGGTACAGTCTTTAGCGCATGCTGGAGTCTGTTGGCAGCAAGGACAGGTTCCTCCACATCTGTGATCGTTTTTGGTATTGTATGGTACATGACATTCCTCGCAATAATACACACAGCAAAATGCTGCAGTTAGCGAAGCTATGACGTTGTAATGATTGTTGTGGTACAGTAAATTTATTTTTTTTCTAGTATTTTGTCCCTCAAATATCACATCTCTTCCTTTAGCACCATATCTATATACTATAATCTTATAATCTTTCAGATGTTCTTGGAATTTTTGAAACTCTAAAATTCCGGCACCTTCATTGGGTATATTTATCTTGGATTCAGACAAGAGTTCTGTAACTCACTGAGTTTGTAATTTTCCAATATCCCGCCTCACTTTGTCAAACTCTGTCTCCTTATTCGCTTTGGATATGGCAACAATCAATGCTCTTGCTAGACACAGGCTATCCTTGTTTTTTATTACTACAATACCCCTTCTCTTTGCACAATTCTCATCAAATGTGCTGTATTTTTTTCTTCTATCACTTCCTCTCCCTTGTGGCAGTCTAACTGTGGTAACATTCAAGCAAAACGTGTCGGTACTTAATCCACTTGAATTGCTTTGAAAATTTTTTCCTATGATGTCCCACACATCGGATGCTTTCAGTGTGGAGGCCGATCTGTAACTTAACCACCCTGGACCTTTCTCCATAAAGGACACTCCAGAAAAGGTAAAACCAAGGAAATCATCCGGTTGAACTTCTAAGAGAGCGTGTTGGACAATATCGTCAACTGCACTTTTGATCCAATCTGAGGGTTCCACATTTGCAGGTGGGCTTTTGATTTTGAAAGTAATTTTGCGTCCCCTCAGATTGAAACGCCTGATATGCGTTATCATATCGTTGGTGATGGAAAATTTACTAAACATTCCAAGCTCCTCGTCTACCTGAGCCTTAAGCTTCAACATTTTTTTCATGCTTAAATTACACTAATTGCTTATCTTTTTTTTACTTTTAAATATATATTCACCCACACTTTTACACTTTTTTTTTAAAAAACACTTTCAGCACTCGAAATTCCAATTAGTTTAAACTTCTGAAAACGCTTGTGGTTTTTTAAAGTCAAACTGTCAAGGTAAATACTTCCCGACTCACTTTCCGCGATTTTAAAATCACCTTTTTATTTTTAAATATACATCTACCCACACTTTTACACTTTTTTAAAACAATGTTAACACTCAAAATTCAAATTAGTTTAAACTTCTGAAAACGCTAGTGGTTTTTTAAATTCAAATTGTCAAAATAAATACTTCCCGACTCACTTTCCGCGATTTTAAAATCAACACTCGAATGACGGAGATGCATTCGGGTAAGTTTTTATATACGCGACCCCATGCACTAAATGGAAAGAAATTTCATCTTAGTACATATGTGAATACATGCAAAAGTAATAAATTTTGCATCTTAACTCGCTCGCCAATTATGCCGCAAAACGAGAAAGAAACGCAAAAACAGAACAAAAACAAACGGGCTCTTGCAGCTGCGACCAGATCATGTACAATTGCGCAGTATATCTGCTTGCGTGATTGCAATTAAATATTAATGCGACTTGTTTTAATCTTTGGAAGTTGAACTTGCCTGCTATATTATTTTAAGTGGTTCGTTTGGCATCTGCATTTCTTAGCTAGATAATAATTTCATTTCTGCGACAACTGCGAAATGAGCAAAAAACGCAAAACAAAACAAAAACAAGCGGGATCTTGCAGCTGCGACCAGATCATGTACAATTGCGCATGTATCTGCTTGCGTGATTGCAATTAATTATTAATGCGACTTGTTTCAATCTTTGGAAGTTCAGCTTGCCTGCTATATTATTTTAATTGGTTCGCTTGGCATCTGCATTTCTTAGCTAGATAATAATTTCATTTCTGGGACAGCTGCGAAATGAGCAGGAAACAAAAACAAAACAAAAACAAACGGGCTCTTGCAGCTGCAACCAGATCATGTGCAATTGCGCGGTGTATCCGCTTACGTGATCGTAATTAATTATTAAAGCGACTTGTTTTAACAGTATCCATGTATGGGTAGTTCAGGCCTATATAAACTCCACTTTGGCTGATGATTCTTGAAAAATCAAAAGAAACATTTGGGTAAGAATGTTTGAAATAAATAAATTTTCAATTATTTTACCATTCCACTTTATTCTTTTCAGATATGTGCAGTATGAATATTAATAATTTTGAGTTTGGTGCTGATAGTTTGGAGTCAGCTAGGAAATCGCCAACTAGCAAAGGGGTAAAGAGGTGACTTTTCGAGGAGAAGAAGGAGGAGGATTTTTCTAAGTCGACTCTTAGCAAAAGGAAGAAAAACATGTCCCCTATCATCTCTATGAATGATGATGATGATGATACTGATGTCGATGAGGATGGGGAATGCATACTGGAAGAAATCAACAGTTTTCAATATAAGAAAAATATGCCTTTGAAAGACATGAAAGTCGAAAAGTATTTCATTCGAAACCGTCTGGCGCAGATTCCAAGGTAGCCACTTACGATAATTACAGGTGATTTATGACCCGTCAACCAATTAGCATAATTACAGGTGATTAATCACCTTGACCTAAATCCCAAAACCGGTTTTTTTTCCCAGACTCAAGGGACCTATTACCTACTGGGCTTTTGGGGTCGAATTTAGTGTCCATTTTTTCATAAACAAGAAGGCGGCTACAAATTGGCGACTAAAAGTAGTAAAATATCCTTCAATTGCTATAAAACTTGGTATACCGGGGTTTTTGGGGCACCTGGTTACGAATTTAGTGTCCATTTTTTCATAAACAAGATGGCGGCTTCAAAATGGCTACTAAAAGTAGTGAAATATCTTTCAATTGTTGCAAAACTTGGCATACGAGGGTTTTTCTAGTCGTTGATTTCTAATTTGACGGCCTTTTTTTAATAAAAAAATAAAATTTTAAATAAAAACTTGTAAGGAAATCACTCCTGAAAATATTAACCGGTTTATTGAACGTCTGATGATCTTTACAAGTCGCAAATAAGTGGATACGAGTATTTTAAATCTTCAAAACTGAAAACTCAGAACATTTTTGGCAAATAATAGTATAATATACAAATTTTTTAAACACTATTTTATGATAACACTTACTATTTAACATGTACGTGCAAAAAACTGATATTTTGACCCTAAAACTCCTAGGTGAAGGGTAGAAAATTGGTAGACTTTATAACCCCTTATAAGAACCCTAAAAGGAAGCTGTCTGCCACATTCATTTTAGCCTGTACCCAATCATTTCCGCTATTTCGCCTTTTCAACTTAATTTACCTATATTGTTTCCGAACTCAACAAATATAACGAAAATTTCCGATAAATTTTATGCAGTAGTTTATAAAAACAATATTCATAAAAATGTATTATATAATACATACATAACATAGTAATATGAATCCATTAAAAGGTTATTTATACTACACAAATATGATGGGAATAACCCATAAAATGGTGCACTTCTTAAATAAAAACGTCCACCGACTAAAAGATCGCAAAAAGTCTCAATTTTTGTTATTTGTATTTTGTGTAGAAATGTTAAAGGAACATATTAAAAAAAAATTTAAAGCGCTACCTAGCGAGACTTTTTTGGTAGGGCTTCTTTAACAAAATATTTTCAAAAAATTTCACTATCTTTCATTAATTAATTAATGTATACAGATATGAAAATAGACAATATTGCTTATAGAAATGTTGTCTACATATCTTGAGGATCAGAGTCCATATTTTTTTAATTTAATAACTTTTCACACGGTTGAATAATACGCATAACAAATAGCAGCTTCGTCAAGGGCTTAAAAATTCACACAAACACTTCACGAAGAGAAAAAGGACACCTGACCTCCATAAACCGAACCCTGCGGAACTGGCGCCCTGTTCTATGACACGAGTACTGGCGACAAGTCTCACAGACCAGAATATGAAAATTTGATTATTTTTAGTTATTGTCTAAAATACATTAATGATTATTTTTTTCTCTATAACTTAGATAACTAATAAAGAGGTTTTGGTGAAAAAAAACTAATTTTTTAATTTTTTATATGTTTAATGAACAATTTCAAACAATTTCAAAAACTCTTATAAAAAATGCTATGTATTAGGAAAAAAATACAAGATATTACAAAAACTGTGAAATGAAATATAAAATTAAGTTTAGAATTTTCCATTGTAAAAATAATAAAAATAAAAAATTAACTTTCACTTCAGGATAAATGAACAATTTATCTCAAAAATCTACTTTTAGTTTGCATCAGCAATTGGACAGTTCGGGCATGAAAATGATGCGTGCGTGAGACAGATGAATTTAAAACAGTGTTTAAAGTAATATTTGGTCTTACTGTCTTTCCTGCATAAGTGACATCTTTTTCTGGTCCCTTCTGGATGTTGATTAGCCCTCGGAACTTGGGGAACTGCACCGGCGGCTTCCTGTCTCCTCACTCTCACTTCTGGAGGTAGGTTAGTCATAACAGCTCTGCGTTGTTGGTGCTCCAATGTCAATGACTTTGACAATTCTCTCAAAAATTGCCTGCGGACAACTTGAGTGTCAATGTTGTTTGAGGTGAAAATTATTTGAGAATTGACACCAGCCACATTCATGAGTCCAAATAATATGACCATAGGCCACCGTCGCGTATTTCTTGCGACGTCATACAATGCACAGAGTTGATCTAGGGTATCAACCCCACCTTTACTGGAGTTGTAAAATGTGATTATTTCTGGTTTGAACTGTTCTGATGATTCATCAATAGCATCATCATGATGCATACTGGATGCTAGGATAACGTTTCTCCCTTTTTTAGGTACATATGAGCAGATAGTCACGTTTTCTTGAAAGCCGAAAATACTTGAATTTACCGGGCGTTTTTTGGTGTTTACAAACAATGGAGGAAGCTCTCTCTTATTTTTCCGAACGGTTCCTACAACTGTTAGCCTATGTTGATCATTCAACTCATTTATCAATGGAAAAGAAGTAAAATAGTTGTCAAAAGTGACATTCCTACCGGTACCAGATATGGGTGTGATCAGTCTTGAAACAACGTTATGTGCATTTGTTTCTTGTCTGAACGGCCCCTGGGGTTGTTGACCAAGATATGGCTCCCAATACAACATGTATCGTGTTTTTGCATCAACTAGTAGGAACAATTTGAGCCCGTATTTGTTTGGCTTTTTTGGCATATACTGCCGAAACGAGCAACGGCTCCTAAAGGCTAGAAGCATTTCATCAATCGTTGCATATTCACTTATAGTGTAGTGTTTCTTACAGTTCTTTGTGAACCTTTCAAACACTTCCCTTATGGGAGCAAATTTGTCTAATCCGCGTCTTTCTTCTCGTGTGTCCATGTTATCGAAGCGAAGGTGTCTTAGCAGAAATAAAAATCGTTCTCTTGACATTGTCAACCAAAATCTCTCAATACCGCTACCATCACGGTCCCACAACTCTTTCAAATTCAGTCTACTACTTTTCAAAACACCTGCTAAATAAAGCAAGCCAAATACAGCTTTCAATTCAATCATGTCTGTCGGCCTTGCTGACCTTTCTCGAGTATAATTAGTCCTAAATTTTTCTATGTACAGATTTGTGTTTTCTAGAATGATGGTCATGAGTTCATTATCAAAAAACAAACTCCAGCAATCTATAGGATATTTTACATTTTTAGCATATCCTTTGACACCTGGTAAATGGACTACAATATTATTTTGACGTGTTCTTACCGCACGTTTAGGAGGGCAAAGTTTTTTCCATCGTGTAGTCTGGTCTTTCCCTAAGTAAATGGGCTCTCGTCTTCGTAAGGGCGGTTCTGGAGTAGGTACACGCTCCTCAATTTCTTTTTCACTAACATTGCCGTCTTGCTCTGTGTCCGTATCTTCAGAAAATTCCGAGATATTATCTTCCTCCTCTTGGTCAGACTGGTCAAACCCTTCCTCAGAAATTTCATTTTCAACCTGATCCAGAAGCATTCTTATTCTCTCCCTATCTGCTTCACTTCCCATTTTTATTTCCTAAAGCACACTAAAAAAACCCAAATGAAACATTTTCTTCCAAAACTTACTCATACAATCACTTACATAAAATAATTCAAAAACACAAACGTCAAATTGTGTAACACGCCTACTGGCGTCAAGTCTGAGAGACCCGAATTTTAATAAATCAAAAACCGCTATCGATGTGGTTACGGCGACTGCAAGTCGTTAACTGCCATGAGGAGGGAGGAAGCTACTAGAAGCCGCGTGACTTTAACCCACTTCCTCTACCCTTGCCAATCAAAACATCACTGCTCGGGTCTGTGAGACTTGGCGCCAGTTCCGCAGGGGTCAGGGGTCTCCTAATAGATATTTATCAGGCAAAAGATTCGAAAATTGAACTTCGATTTTTCGACTTTTAGCCAGCTTTTTGGCATTTTGCCCCACTGTGCGGCGGGCGGAATGTTTAAACTCAACTTGTAAAGATAATTCAAACTCTCAATAAAATTCTCAAATAATTACTAACAATAAATATTAAGCCACTGGTAACCCTTTTGTTTTGGAAGGCAATGCTTAAGGGCGTGAACAAGCTTGTATCGAACACCCGAACCGGGCTTCACACAATATCACGCCAACTATATCCTCTATGATAACGCATCTGTTAACAGCGTTAACAATTTCATAATCAAGTTGATTCGACGTCACGTCGCTAGAGCGACGGAGAGCGACAATTCTCTTATTCGGGGAGCGTTCTACCCGTGCTCTGAATACCACAAAGCAGCTTGTAAACGCGGGTTCCGCGGGTCCGCCCAGAAGCATTTATTTACCTACATTCCAAAAGATTGGTTCAGGATAATTCAGGGTTGCCCCTCTTATATCACTTGTATTGCAATGTATGTGATAAGCAAGTGCGTGCTATTGAAGAAGGCAGAGAAGTACAGGATCTCCTGAGGTTCAGCACGCGAGTCTCAGAAAATGATAAAAAAGAGGCCCCCAATGTCAGTAATTTGTACTGGTGGTTGGAGGACCCCCATAGTTGGGTATTTGTCTCCTCTAATCAAGTTATGGAATATTTTCGAATACATGTTAGTTTTAACAGATTAGCTTAGTAGTTAGATAGGGTCTAGTTCTAGTTTTTACTTTGTAATGAAGCTTGATTTAAGCAAGTCTAGGTTAGTGGTGCGAGCTTGCACGAGCTTTTGTTATTTCTTGTTGATCAAGACCGTGGAAGCCCGTCGCCTGGACGGTGATCACCCGAAGGAATTCAACTCTACTGCCCTAACCAGATAGGTTTCTTACAGTTACGTTAGTTAGTAGAATAGACTAAGTTAGCTTTATTTTATACAAAATAATTAATATAGCACCTAAGTTTTTGTTTTTTCAAATTTTTCTTAGGATTAGAAATAATATAAATAATATAAAAAAAATACATATATTTTAGCCCAAAGGCATAAGTTAAATTAAGATATAGATTAATTTAGAATGCCTGCTACTGCTACTGCTACTAGCCCTCAAGTAAGTTAGATATATTAGAATAATTAACTTTAAGCGTTTAGTTCAATTTATATTAGGTTAGTTGTTAAGTCAAATAAACGCTTTTTAAAAATTAAAAAAAAAAAATAGTTGTGTGATACTTAACAAAATGACTATAATTTTTTCTAGAGTAGTTAGACGGTATCTTATATATTTAATATACACACATTGATTATACTTGTAATAACTGTGTGGTTAGTTGCTTGTGTCAGAGCACGAAGAAAAGGGGGAGCTGCCAAGAAGGCTATAAAGACAATCGTCACAAAAAAATAATAAGTGAGGGGGTTCAAACTAAGTGTTGGCTAAGGCGGTTCCACCTTCTTGGAAGTATCGCTCAAACGGTTGCATCTCCAGCCACTGAGGGCGGCACGACGTGCGTTGCAGAGACTAGCTCGACGGATGGTTCGCGGGACTGTAATGCAAAATACAATATGGGAACAGTTACCCTGAAAAAAAAAACTCGTGCCTTAATAGAAAAAAATGTAGAAGAGCGATAGGGGCGAGATAAGAAACCGTCTAAAGCCAACGAGAGGGGGTTAAAACGCGAGGTTATATAAGGTGGTCACTGGTCACTGGTTCCCATCAAGGGCTCACATTATATCGGCTAAAATAAAAGCCTGTGGAAGGCACTTACCTTGTGTGGAAGGGAACATCCTGATCTCCGCAGAGGCCCGCACTACCTTTAGGCTTTCATCTTTGGCGGACCGTATCTCCTGAATCTAAAATTTTCCATAACCCAATCTAACGGCAATCAGAAAAAAGGAAACCCAAAAACAACAAAAACCAAAAACAAACCTCGGAGGGAGAAAAACTCGCCTGGCTTCAAGTGAATCAAACAATCATTCCCCTCCTTGGGTATCGTACTTAGACCACCATTCTTAAGAATCTATTTTACTTTTTTTTTTCTCAAAATAAAATATTATTTACACCTTTCAATCTATTGGATCCTATCCATTATTATTCCTCTTTATACATCTTAGTCAATTCCATTATAACTTAAGGTATGGTGGTTTAACAAAAATATATGTAATCGTATAACAATACTTGATAATTTTTCATTCTTAGAACCTATATCGCGAACCTAATCATTATATTCCTAGACTAATTTTTATATATTCTTAACAAATCAAATTAACCTTAATATCTTGCGGCTTAAAAAAATTCCTCATAGGTCTGGACCTCCCCGACAAGTGTAGTACTCGAGGGTTACGTAACGTATGAATAATAGTTCTTACATACTAGTAGTTGGTAATTTAGAACATAAGCTATTATTTTGGGTATTGTTCTTACGCGCCAATGCAAGGTAATCTACCTGAGCGCCTTAGGCCAAATCCACCGAGCTCCTTCAACTGGAGGTCTATCGAACTGCAGCAATCACGCTTCACAACAAAACTAGGTCACTTAATACATTCACACCAATCTTGCATTTCCACACAAGTGCCCTAGTATAACAACCAAAAAAACAAAAGAGGCTGCGAGGGGAGTGTATCAAAGGAATCAGTGCTCCGCAGCCAAAAAAAATGTACCACCTTTACGTCTAACTAGCGTCACTAAGGTACCTCACTGGCGTAAATCTGAAACTGTTACAGACTATCTGCATCAACTAAATATGGGTACCCATTAATATGATAGCGTTTCCGCCAGCAAAATTCTGAAAATTCCTTACTTATCTACACCATATCTCCGACGGTTGAGGAACAATACAGTAGCAGCATCATCACTAAAATACCTAAATGGCGGAGATCTCAAGATATCCAAAATAATACCGATATTCTCAAAAAAAATATGATTGAATTCGGAACCGTCTCTTGTCTCGGGAGGTTATGGGACACGTACGTAATTAGTTTCACTGAAATGCTAAAATATCCTAAATCGAAATGACATTGAATATGTAAAATGTAAAAAAAAACAAATATATAACAATATATAAAAAAAATAAAATTAAATTGGTGGGCTCATGCATGCATTAAGCTAGGAACACTTAAGTAACTAATTCGCCACACTAACTACACTCGTCACAACTTCTAGCGGCTCACCTAAAATTTTCGAAAAATTTGGCATTCTTCAATTGCCCATAACTTGGGCAAATTCCACTCCAAAAAATCAAACCAAGTACCAAATTAAAGATTGGAACCTCTACTTTTTTTATGTCTGATTAAAAAAATGTTTTTTTTCGATGCAGATGGCGCTGCTGTCGATCAAAGAAAGTACTAAAATTCGTAAATTTTTTTTTCTTTTTTAACAGGCGCAAACTTGTTTTTGCGCTATGGAACATGCTAATCTGAGTTCAAAATCATAAAATTCAAAGTTTTTCCAACAAAATAGACTGTAATAAAGTTAGATTTCAATGGAAATTCGCGAAGTTATAGGGTTTTCAAAAAAAAAGGCAATTTTCGCGTTTCAAGCCAGAATTTCAACAAATTGCGATCAAAATCAATTTGGTTCAGCGTAAAAAAAAATTTCGATTACATTGTTGAAATTCTGACCTGAGAATAACAATCAAGTTCAGAGATTTTCATCTTTAGAGCAACAAAACAACATTCTTGATTGTTTACAATTTGTTTGCAATTCTTCAAATTTGAAACAAAAAAATGTTAATTCCAAAAACCACAGAAACTACAAAAAACCACAAAATTTTAAAAAACTACAAAAAAACACAAAACAAAAAAAAAGCTTTTGGAGTGTAAATCCGACCGTGCGATCTCCTCGTGGTACACTCTGGGTAATGCAAACGCCGGCGGTTAAAAGAAAAAAACAAAGTTTTTTCATACAAGTTTACTTTAACCGATTAAACGATCGCTTTTTCGAATCAAAAAAGATTTACAACTCGAAATTAAGATTTCTCAGGTCAGAATTTCAACAATGTAATCGAAAACTTTTTTTACGCTGAACCAAATTGATTTTGATCGCAATTTGTTGAAATTCTGGCTTAAAACGCGAAAATTGCCTTTTTTTTGAAAACCCTATAACTTCGCGAATTTCCATTGAAATCTAACTTTATTACAGTCTATTTTGTTGGAAAAACTTTGAATTTTATGATTTTGAACTCAGATTAGCATGTTCCATAGCGCAAAAACAAGTTTGCGCCTGTTAAAAAAGAAAAAAAAATTTACGAATTTTAGTACTTTCTTTGATCGACAGCAGCGCCATCTGCATCGAAAAAAAACATTTTTTTAATCAGACATAAAAAAAGTAGAGGATCCAATCTTTAATTTGGTACTTGGTTTGATTTTTTGGAGTGGAATTTGCCCAAGTTATGGGCAATTGAAGAATGCCAAATTTTTCGAAAATTTTAGGTGAGCCGCTAGAAGTTGTGACGAGTGTATATAAATCGGTGATTGTAAGATAATGAAAAAAAATAAATTACAGCTAAGATGTAAATTCCTTCCGTTGTTCTAGATTATAATTTTCAGGAACCAAATCATTTAATCGCCCTACTGGGCACCGCATGGGCTAACGGAACACATTTTACCGCCAGAACGTTGATATGGTATTGCCCTTCTTACGCCTGCGCTATACAATTTTTCTTCTCCTTCTGTCTTGCGGGTTATTTGCCGCCTGCGCCGAGTATCTCCGTGAGTTTGTTCGCAGAACCACAGCTCACTATTTAGATTTTTATGATAGACAGCATAAATACCTGACCAATATTGGCTTCTTGGGGAGTCCTACCACGACTCGGCTTGCCCGTCTTAGCCCTTGAACAGCAGCACCTTCACAATCGCCGTCTTCTTCGGAATCTCTTGGGCTGCGTTGATCTCGTGGCTTCGGGGTTTTACCGCATTCAATGGCGTCCTTCTGGCTCGTGCACAATTCTTTATTCCCAGGCCGGGTTCCGCTAGACAACCAAAATTTAGATGTTATCCAACAAGGAATCCACTCCGTTTGCTGTACCTCGTGTCTTCAAGGCAAAAATTTCGGCGCCACTTCAGGGCCGTTCTGTACTGTCTTAAATTTCACAATCGACTGCCGTTCATCTCCCGCTGGCCACATCGTTTTTCGTTCCAACTCTCTTGAGAAAGGGTTTTTGAAGTGAAACTTCTTTACGCACGCTTGACTTGGGAAACTTCTTTTCGAACGCTTGACTTGGGGGGTAAACTGGCGAAAGTGTAACGAAAGTGTAACGAAAACGTTACGAAAATGTGTGATCGGGCAACGTATTATGTATTATGTATTTTATGTATTATGTATTATGTCTTATGTATTATGTATTATGTATTATGTACTATGTACTATGTACTATGTACTATGTACTATGTACTATGTACTATGTACTATGTACTATGTACTATGTACTATGTACTATGTACTATGTACTATGTACTATGTACTATGTACTATGTACTATGTACTATGTACTATGTACTATGTACTATGTACTATGTACTATGTACTATGTACTATGTACTATGTACTATGTACTATGTACTATGTACTATGTACTATGTACTATGTACTATGTACTATGTACTATGTACTATGTACTATGTACTATGTACTATGTACTATGTACTATGTACTATGTACTATGTGCTATGTGCTATGTACTATGTACTATGTACTATGTGCTATGTACTATGTACTATGTATTATCTACTATGTGCTATGTACTATGTACTATGTATTATGTACTATGTACTACGTATTATGTATTATGTATTATTATGTATTATGTATTATTATGTATTGTGTATTATGTACTATGTACTATGTACTATGTATTACGTATTATGTATTATGTACATATTATGTATTATGTGTTATGTATTATGTATTATGTATTATGTATTATGTACTATGTACTATGTACTATGTACTATGTACTATGTACTATGTACTATGTACTATGTACTATGTACTATGTACTATGTACTATGTACTATGTACTATGTACTATGTACTATGTACTATGTACTATGTACTATGTACTATGTACTATGTACTATGTACTATGTACTATGTACTATGTACTATGTACTATGTACTATGTACTATGTACTATGTGCTATGTACTATGTATTATGTATTATGTACATATTATGTATTATGTATTATGTACATATTATGTATTATGTATTATGTATTATGTGTTATGTATTATGTATTTTATGTATTTTATGTATTTTATGTATTTTATGTATTTTATGTATTTTATGTATTTTATGTATTTTATGTATTTTATGTATTTTATGTATTTTATGTATTTTATGTATTTTATGTATTTTATGTATTTTATGTATTTTATGTATTTTATGTATTTTATGTATTTTATGTATTTTATGTATTTTATGTATTTTATGTATTTTATGTATTTTATGTATTTTATGTATTTTATGTATTTTATGTATTTTATGTATTTTATGTATTTTATGTATTTTATGTATTTTATGTATTTTATGTATTTTATGTATTTTATGTATTTTATGTATTTTATGTATTTTATGTATTTTATGTATTTTATGTATTTTATGTATTTTATGTATTTTATGTATTTTATGTATTTTATGTATTTTATGTATTTTATGTATTTTATGTATTTTATGTATTTTATGTATTTTATGTATTTTATGTATTTTATGTATTTTATGTATTTTATGTATTTTATGTATTTTATGTATTTTATGTATTTTATGTATTTTATGTATTTTATGTATTTTATGTATTTTATGTATTTTATGTATTTTATGTATTTTATGTATTTTATGTATTTTATGTATTTTATGTATTTTATGTATTTTATGTATTTTATGTATTTTATGTATTTTATGTATTTTATGTATTTTATGTATTTTATGTATTTTATGTATTTTATGTATTTTATGTATTTTATGTCTGACAGTACGCCTACAATGGAATTTGAAGCATAAACTTGAAAACAATTTTTTTTACATGGTTACTTTCAATTGCCAAAGTCTAAGAAAACACGTGTCGGACTTGAGCGATCCCGCAATTAATTCAAGCAATATTCTGTTTTTATCAGAAACCTGGTCAAACGATGATGAAAATATTGACATCCAGAATTTTGATTGTATTGCGAAATTTAAGCGTAGAAATGTTAGATCAGCAGGAGTGGCAATTTATCGGAAATCAAATGATACCTCGAATATAGTAACTTCGAACATGGACGTCCTATTGCGACATATTCGTGAAGTCGATATTGGTCAATCATCAATTGGACATCATAATGGCAGTTGTTTACATTTCGCCCAATAACGCAGTTAAAAATATCATAAAGTTTATATACAAAAGACTTATGATTTACGGTCGAGTAGGTTCTGAAGAATTAGGAGAAAACTATCATACGTTGCCACTAATTTTAGCAGGAGATTTCAATATTAATTTCGCGTCCGAAGATGGACAACTCTTGGTAAACTTTCTACGAGATAAATTAGAACTGCAAAGGAATAATAACCGTAATGAGCCATCTACAAGACATGGAACAACAATCGATGCAGTTTTTTCTAGATATCTGTCTAATTTTAATTCGAAAATATATGTGTCTTATTTCTCGTACCATAAGCCTATTGTCTCGGTTTTTCCATTAACCACAGTAATTACTGATGTGTCCAATAATGAAAATAATGAATAATAATGAATAAAAATAAAAGATCTTTGCAAAAATATTTATTTACCAATGAAAACATGAAATAAATTATAATATTTGTAGGAAATTAATATATGTATATGTACATACATGTATATATTGTACACACACCCATATATATACACAGGCAGATGGAGCGAAAGAAGTTTCACTTCAGTCGTGTGGTCATAAGCACACTCATATATTTTTTTCGTTTTTTTTTGTTGTTTTGTGTTTTTGTGTGGCATGTTAGCAACATTGCCATCGAAATTGCTTGTGTCTCCCCTAAAGCCCAGTCAATTACTTATTTCGGATATAAAGCGAATTGTTATATGATGGTTTGGAAGTAATTAGACTATGTTAAACAGCAAATAATAAAAGTAATAACTTTTGAGAAAAGAACAAACCCAACCTTAATTATACCAGTTTTGTCATTGTGAGAAGTTACTCTCAATAACAAAACCCTTGACACGTCAAGAACTCATGATTCGTAAGAAAAAAAAATTTGTTTAAGTTTACGCAAGTCAATCGTGTAGCCACTGGCATAGTGGTCGTTGCTGTAAAGATGCCAGATGCAGGAGCAAGTGCGACCGTTGTAAGGACTTGTTTGTTGTGTAGAGGTAAGCCATTACTGAACCTAGAACGATTCTGATCATTCGGGCAGATAAGATAGCTCCCTTAGGGCGTCCGTTACAACGCGCGCCTCATCGATGTCGTTAGAGGAGAAGGGGCGAAAAAAAACAAACGGGAGCCCGCTGAGTCCTAAGTTTGCCCAACGTGTGGCTCGACCCTGCCCTGAGACAGAGGCTCATGCTGTACGGAATGAGTTAGCCGGGCTTCTTCGTCCGTATGCCCGACGTCGAGGCAGCCTTATTTGGTGAGTTATATATTTTGAATAGAAATTATACGGGATGTTTATATGTGTTTACTTTTGCTCCTTGGTTACATTTTTTTTTCGTAGTATATGACACCGCTACTAAACTGCAAGGCGATGACATGGCCAAATTTGACATAATCCTAGTCGCTACACCAGGAAGGCTAGATTTGTTGACACAGGTAGTATTATTTACACTTTACGAGGGTTATACGCCGAAGTGGAAGTGGAGGGCTTCTCGGATCCAGGAAGGTAAACCCGAAGTCCACCCTTTCCGATCCTAGAAAAGAAATGGGGGAAAGGTGGGTCATGTGGTGGCTAGCCCCTACGTCTAGGGGCTGGTCTCAGACGGCCAAGAATGTCAAAGAGGTGTACCATCCGTTACTCAGCCCGTCAATGCCGATTGATTTCCCTTTCATATCTTCTAATTCATATCTCCCACTCCCAAGCTTTCGCCTCACGCAGGCTTTCACAAATTTATTTGCTAGTTTAGCACTAAACCGTTCGAACTTATTGCTTACGGGGAATGTTCGGCGGTAAACTCCCTGGCCGGGCGAGAACTCGACTACTCTGCAGCGCAGATTGTAGTGCTTCTCATGTATCACGTGAGCCGCGGCCAAGTGTTGTTTTATCCTGTCACGTCGGGACTGCCATCGATCTACAGCCGGCAATACGGTTATATCTCCCTCTTGCAGGGCACCTAAGACTTTCAGTACTGGGTAAGCTGATCCATGTTGGGTCATTGGACACCCGAACAGGGCCTGGTACGGGGAGGTATCAATGGATGTATGGTGGGCACTCCGTAGGGCACCTTCGATCGCAGACAGGTGTAGATCCCAATCCCGGTGATCTTCTTTCAGATACGCTCGGATAGCAGCTAAAACTGAGCGGTTCACCCGCTCGGAAGCGCTGGCTTGTGGAGAATAGATAGTGGTGAGTTGGTGCTTGATGCCGTAATCGGACAACAGTTTCGTGAATTCTTTGGAAGTAAAATGACTTCCATTATCAGGGAATATCACCTCGATGACTCCGAAGGTATTAAAGATTTGATGTTCAAGAAAATTCACCGCGGCTTTTGATGTTTCGCCAACTACCGGGTGGAGAAAACTGAATTTGGAAAACGCGTCTAGTACAACCAACACAGCCGTGTGCCCTTTCTTTGTCCTAGGGTAAGCGCCCATATAATCGATATATAAGAATTGAAAAGGTCGGCACACATCCATGGCTTTGCCCATAGGGGGCCGAAGGGGTGTGTTTGGAGCTTTTGTCTCTTTGCATACTTCACAGTTCGCGATGTATTTCCGGACTTGGCTAGTCATGCCGGGCCAATAGTATTTTTCCCGAAGGCGTGCAAGGGTCTTGTGGACACCGCCATGGGAAGCTTGAGGGGGCTCATGAGCGGACTCGATTAGGGGAGCGGTCAATTCTGCAGGGATCCACAATTTCCAAATCAGGTCGTCCGTCTCGGGGTCGCCAGTCCGTGGGGCCGAACGGTGGAACACGTATCCATCCGAAACCTGAAGATCAGGTAACTGCCCAGCATCTCTGCTGATTTTGTCAGCGAGATGTTGGTAGTCCGCTGATCTGAAGGCTGGGGACGTTAGGTCCACGTCACGACAGAAGAACACTTCATCGACACAGTCGACTCGTGATAGTGCGTCCGGCACCACATTCTGACTACCCTTGCGGTGCTCGATTGAAAATTGGAAGCCCTGCAGCTTTAAGCTCCACCGCGCTAGCCGGCCGTTTAGGTCGGTCTGGCTCATGAGCCACCTCAAGCTGGCATGGTCGGTAATTATTGTAAAAGGCTGCCCTTCCACATACGCCCGGAACTTTTTAACGCTCAGCACCGCCGCGTTGCACTCGAGTTCCGTGATAGAATAATTACGCTGGGCGCTGTTGAGCTTCTTAGAGAAATAAGCGATGGGGTGTTCTTCATCGCCGTGCCTTTGGAAGAGGACGCTTCCTACCCCCGTTTTGCTTGCGTCACATTGGATATAGAAGGGGCGGGTGAAGTCTGGGGTGACCAGTAAAGGAGCAGACATCATTAACTTCTTAAGTTCCAAGAAGGCTTTTTGGGCCTCGTCAGACCAAGCAAATTTGCCGCCTTTTAGGCAGTCCGTGATGGGAGAGGCGATGCTTGCTTAGTTGCCTATGAAGCGCCTATACCAACCCGTCATGCCTAAAAAGCGTCGAACCTGTTTGGTTGACTTTCGAACTGGGAAGTCCCTGATGGCTGCCACCTTGTCGGGATCTGTCTTGAGGGATCCGTCGCCAATGATGAACCCCAGATACTTCACCTCCCTGACGCAGAACCGGCTCTTTGCCAAGTTTACTGTCAGCCCAGAGCGGCGAAGGCAGTCGGCGACCTCTCTTAGAAGTTTGAGGTGGGTCTCAAAGTCCGGAGACACCACCAGTAGATCGTCCAGATATACGAACACATTTTCTCTAAGTGAGCCCGGTATCACCTTATCCATAAGGCGACACATGCGTTGCGGAGCGTTACAAAGCCCGAACGGCATCACTGTAAACTGATACAGCGGTCTTCCTGGGACGGTGAAAGCCGTCTTTTCTCTAGATTTTGTTTCTAATGGGATTTGCCAGAAGGCATCCTTCAGATCGATTGCGGAAATGAACTTGGTGTCTTGCAATCGCCCCAGGAGACCGTCTATATGAGGCAGTGGGTAGGCATCCTTTACTGTTACGGTATTCACCTTGCGGGAGTCCAAGCAGAGGCGAACCTTTCCAGGTTTGCGAACCAACACCACGGGCGAGTTCCATGGACTGTTGGACTCTTCGATCACACCTAAATTCAACATGCGATCGACCTCCTCATACATGAGGGCCTGAATGGCGGGAGAGACAGGGTAGTGCCTCTGCTTAATAGGCACCGCCTCGCCAGTGTCGATCACATGCTGTTCCAAGTGCGTTCTATCTAGCCCACAGTTGTCGAAGGACGGGAACTGCGCTCGGGTTTGGTTCAGTCGCTCCTGTTGGGACTCCTCCAGTTAATGGCAATTGGGATTCGGTTGTTGGGTATGGTGGAGTTCCCCTATTATGTGTGGGGCCAATCTAAAGGCTCTCCAAAAATCAACGCCGAGATAAATATTCTGAGCCAAGCCGGCTACTGCATACATGGTCATAGTTATGATTCTCGATCCATAAGATACTGGGGCGGTAATGAAGCCGAGGACCTTCTTAGGTGTACCGTCAGCTACTTGGACATCGGCGCGTAGGCGATGTAGCTTAATTGTCGGGTTTTCCTGTAGGAACGACTCTGCCCCTCTACCCAGGTGTGAAATTTGCACTAAAAAGGCCGCAGGTAAATTGTCCTCAATAATTTATTTGCAACTACAATAGAATAATTAATTTACATTGATTTATATAAAAGGTAACCTAGGCTGAGCTGCCAATTAATCTTCCGTATACGCTAGTAGTATTCCTTGCTCTTACTAGCTGTTGCTTATCTTCCCTAAATTCCTTCGAATCTTCATAAAGTTTCTTCAGAGATCTACCAAATGCTCTTCCTTACATTTATGGGCAGCAATCCATAAAACAATAATAAAAATATTTTCTCTTTGACATTTGGAAAAAAAACTAAGTAACTCAACTATCTAAATTCCAACAAGTAAAACTAATGAGTTTTTCAACATCCTCTCACCTTGAGGTAATGTGAACGGTAGTTATTACCTCAACATTAAATTAAGAACTTCCATGCTCACAACACTAATCTAGACGGAGGTTTAACTATTCTTCCCCGGCGAGTTTTTATAGGTTCTTCCACCCTCACCGTGTTCTTTTCAACCGGATAACGTAGTATATCTCGTGCTCTTGGATCTGCTTGTTGAGAACCATCTATCTCTAAAGGAAATATTCTTTGTATAGGTCTGAACAAAGAACCCGTTGAAGTCTTCAATTTTACTAGTCTGGTAACACCCTCACGTCCAGGAATTATCTCTTTCACTCGGGCTAACGGCCACTCTATACGCTTTCATTTTCTATAAGAACTAAATCGCCCACACGTATATTCTTTGTGGAATTTTTCTTCGCATATAGCCTCAAACATCCTAAATATTCATCTTGAAATCTTTTCTTCAATATCCTATTCAACTCCTGTCTTCAATAGCATCTAAATCAGTTACGTCAATGTCCGTGATTTTCTTTAAAAACAAATCTGGGGTCAAAGGTGTCAAATCAGCTGGATCTTCAGAAAGATATGTCAGCGGTCTTGAGTTAATTACTGCTTCACATTCATATAATGCTGCTTGCATTTTATCGAAATCGAGGGAAGTTCTACCGAGAATTCTCCGCAACAATTTTTTCAACAACCCAATTAGACGCTCCCACCATCCTCCCCACCATGCGGCAGTCGGTGGGTTAAACTTCCATCTAATCCTCTTCACTGAGCTATAAACTTTTATCTCATTCCAATTCAGACCTGATAAAGCATTTTCCGTGCCCCTGAAATTGGTTCCGTTATCTGTATAAATAACACTTGGTCGACCCCTTCTGCTGATGAATTTTCTTAAACAGGTTATAAAGCGTTCAGTCGACAAGGATGATATCAATTCCAAGTGGACCGCTCTATAAACTGCACAAGTGTACAAGCAAATCCATACTTTCTTATATTCGCTCTTTTCCTTCGTTTTTATATATAATGGCCCTGCCAAATCGATCCCAACTATTTCAAATATCTTCGCGTCACGCACTCGATCTATTGGTAATGGCGGAGCTTGCACTTGTATTCGCTTGGCGGAATGCCTCTTACATACAAGACATCTATTTAAAACTGAACGGACAGCTCGTCTCCCTCCTAATATCCAAAATCTCTTCCTTAAACGAGTCGTTAACAATTGGCTCCCAGCATGATTAGAGTCAATATGATGCTCCCGTATTAATCTTTCTACTATAGGATGATGATGATCCGGTAGAACAATCGGAAAACAAAAGTCTTCGTCAAAATCCCCATAGGATATCTTTGTTTTCAGTCGTATAAGCCCATCAGTTCCTATAGATGGTTGTAAATTAGCTAACTTTGGATCACTGATACCATTGAAGGAATTTTTCTGAACCAAACGGAATAACCTTAATTCAGCTTCTATGAATTCTTCCGCTAATAGTTCACCCTGTTGCCGTCTGTCTCTCTTTTTACAACAATTTGCTTTAAATCTCATTAGCCAGCCAATCATTCGTACTATTTGCTTGTATTTCGAAAAATATCGACAATACCATTCAATGGTTTCGTCTCTACATAGCAGCACTGTGGAGGATATTATTTTCTTCTTCTTCTCTTGATTGATTTCGTCCTCATTATAGGAAATCTCATGCATTGACCAACTACGATCCGATTGTCGCAACCAGCTTGGTCCATTCCACCACTGCGATTCTAAAAGCTTTCTTGCACTGCAGCCCCTTGAAGGCAAATCAGCTGGATTATATGAACCGGGAACATAATGCCATTGCTGCTTGGTACTAAGTTCTTTAATCTCTTTTACTCTATTTCTAACAAACACATCCCACTCTTCTTTTCGTTCTATCCATGCAAGGACAGTGGTTGAGTCACTCCAAAAAAAGTTTTTGCTACAGCCATATCTAGATCTTTAACTACTGTTTGGTATAAACGCGTGCCCATATTTGCAGCTAGCAGCTCTAATCTAGGGATAGTTATTCGCTTGTTAGATTTATTATTAGGAGAAATCCTCGACTTGGCTTGTATTAATTGTACTTTTGTTTCGACGTCCGTTTGAACTCTTAAGAATATTGCCGTAGCATAGGCATATTGACTGGCATCATTAAACACATGAATAGTACATTCAATAGAATCCTTTACACCCTTCAACCATCTCGGAATGTTAACTTGTCTTAAATAGATTAGTTCCTGTTGCCATTTTATGAACTGCTTGGCACCATTTGCAGCGATTGGTTGATCCCAACTTAATTTTTGTAACCAGACCTTTTGCAATAATAGTTTAGGTAATAATAATACTGGACAGGTAACGCCAATTGGATCAAAAATTTTATGCGCTGCTGATAACATAGTCCTTTTCGTAATCTCTGCCAAAGAAAACTTAAAACTATCTAAATTTACACTTAAGGTATCCGCTTCTCGATTCCATGACATACCCAAAACATTCGACGGCGGGCATGTGTCCTCTTCTGTCTTAGCCTCCAGAACCGTATACTCCCACCCCCGTAAGTCAAAGCACGCTTCCTTCATTATTGCAGATGCTTCAGCCACAAAAGTTTTTAATTCTTCTTTCTTATCCAGGCAGGCTACACAGTTGTCTACATAAAAACTGCTAAGCATTTTCTTCAACACCTCAAGGGAGAATTCCTTTTCCCCGTCTTCACATTTTCTCGTCATGCCTTTTAAATGATATTGAATAACTGCTCCCAACAGGAAAGGACTACAGGATACTCCAAATACCACTCTCTTATGTCTATATACCTTTAAATTATTCTTCTCATCATACCATAAGAAGCGTAAGAAATCTCTATCTTGTTCAAATATACTGATTTGCAGGAACGCTTTTCTAATGTCTGAAATCACTCCTATCTTACCTACTCGAAATCTTGTTAAAATAGATGGTATCATCTCTGTTAAGTTAGGTCCCTTTTCTAAACATCCATTTAAACTTGGAAAGTTTCTCATCTTAGCCGAAGCGAATACTGGACGTATCTTCGTAGTGCTGTTTAATTTAATTTCATGCCTATGTGGCAAATAATGCACCGTCTCTTTAAGGTCATCTGCTGGAATCTCCTCGATAAAGCCTTTTCTCATCCATTCTTCAAAGACGGCTCCATATGCATTATAATAACCACTGGTTTTCAATCTTTTGACAGTCACATCCAGCCTCTTTAATGCCAAGTCGTAATTAGTCGGTAATGGTGGATGATTTTCAACCCAAGGGAGACGCACTACATATCTTCCGTCATCATCGACTGTAACAGTTCTTAAAAAGTATTCTTGCGCCTCTAATTGCAGCTCCTCCTTTTTCTTCCTTTCTATAGGGTCCATAATACCCAACACATCCAATGACCATAAATCAGCTATATCTATAGCCTTCACCGTTGATGTTATTGCAATCATGCCAAGGCTCTCTTTATAATTTTCAGGAGCCTGACCTATTAACGTCCAACCCAATCTAGTTTCGACAGCTAACAAATCCTCAAAAATTTCATATTGTTTTCCTGTAATTAATTTATTAATTGCATCTGCTCCAAACAATATCTCTATTGGTTTATCTTCAAAATCGGTTAGCTCTATATTATATTGCTTCAATGCTTGCAGCCATTGTCCAGGTACAAAGGGATCAATTTTTCCGCAAATTGTAGACTGATCTAACATTTCAAATTGACATCGATAAGTTCCTTGCAAATCTGAAAATTGTATTTTATATATCTCATGATCGACTACATCTGTATTCAACCCGGCAAATAGTGTATGTTTTATTTTTTGTTTTCTTACAGGTTTATAATTCATCTCAACGGCTACCTCTTTTAATATGTAAGATCTCTGAGAACCCGTATCTATTATCGCCCTCGCAATTCTGTCGGACCTCCTACCTACTAATTTAACTAGAAACGTTTGCAATATTATCTTACCAGAGTTGTCTATACTGGCTATTACATTATCTTGATACTCTTGTAAATTATTTAATTTCCTTGTCAATCCATCTTTTTGCTTATTTGGTTCCAATTTGTCACATATTAATGCGTTATGTTTTCGACCACATGCCAAACATCGATATTTGCTTCTGCAGGTGGCTACACGATGCCCTCTTAATAAACAACAATAACAACTTACTGTTTTATCTAAGATATTTTTCCTCTCCATTCTTGTCATCTCCTTTGCAGCGGTACATTGCGAGCTATAATGTTTCCCATCGCAAAATACACAGGTATTTCCCTTCGTCGTCGTGAGTAATCCTGCAGCTGTAGTAACGTTTTTAGTATACATATTGAATACATCTCTACTGTTACGTTCCTTCTTTCTGTCATCACCTTTCATCTCAAAACCTGCCAAAGCTAATTTAATTTTCTGTTCGTTTTCAATTTCCGTACGAAGAAACTTCATTAACTGGTTTAACCGGTATTTTTTAATGTCTGTTCTAGCTGCACCAATATTCTCACTCCTACTATTATCCTCTTGGTAGGATTCCTCTACTATGTAAAGTGGACTTCTTTGCCAGGCTCTTAGCGTATCTTCAGGTAAACATGATTCTACTAATGGCACTAACATTGATGCACATTTATCGGTTGTTACCTCTAACGTTTCTAATGCTCTTAATTTGCATTCTAATTTATCGTATAAAGACACCAGGGCTTCTTTCTTGGACGATGTTGTATTTTTTTAAACTAATCCCAATAGATCATGAACGTACACTTCAACCAGCAGGTCCTCTCGACCAAATCTATTTTTCAGGCCCTTCACAGCTTTTTCATAATTATCACTCATGGCTGGAAAACTTTCCACTAATTCTCTGGCTCTGGAACCAGTTATAGTGGCTTGAATTAGATACTGGAATTTGTCTGACTTGTCGATTGAGCTGTCTTGATCTATCTTCTCAAATTGGGACCAGAAAGGCAAATAATCTCTAACTTCGCCATTAAACTTTTTTAACTCTAATAAAGGCAGCTTAAACTGGCGTCGGTGCTCTTGAGATGGACTACTGTTTGTAAGTGTTGCCTGGCTTACAACGTCAGATGACTTCTCTTTTAGTATGACTTCGCATCTTGATCGTATGGTGTTGAATTTCAGTTCATAGCTGTCGCACGTATCAATATCGTCCTCAAGCACCAAATGAGCATCGTCCGCTTCATCATCAATAATAGCTTCTTGCACCAGGGAATTCAATCTTTTTAGTTCATCTCTCTTCTGAGTTATTAATTCTAATAAACCCTTTATTTGCTCCAAATCCCTGTCCTCTTGTACTATTAACTCCTCTAGGGACTTCAATTTCTTGGTGAATTTCTTGGCACTTCGGTTTTTTCCGTCTCTTCTGGAATCATTGGGCATTTTTTTTCTCTAAAAGACCTGCGGTCCTGTCACGGTCGCCACAATGTGAAATTTTCACTAAAAAGGCCGCAGGTAAAATGTCCTCAATAATTTATTGGCAACTACAATAGAATAATTAATTTACATTGATTCTATAAAAGGTAACCTAGGCTGAGCTGCCAATTAATCTTCCGTATACGCTAGTAATAGTCCTTGCTCTTACTAGCTGTTGCTTGTCTTCCCTAAATTCCTTCGAATCTTCCTAAAGTTTCTTCAGAGATCTCCAAAATGCTCTTCCTTACATTTACGGGCAACAATCCAAAAACAATAATAAAAATATTTTCTCTTTGACATTTGGAGAAAAAAACTAAGTAACTCAACTATCTAAATTCCAACAAGTAAAACTAGTGAGTTTTTCAACACCCAGGCAGCTAATGCTGGCACCGGTGTCCAGAAGGCCTGTTATGTTTGCTCCTTGGATCTGCACGTTGGCGAAAGGTCGATCATCGCCGTTCTCATGCAACACGGCGGCGGCGATCTTTTGAATGTGGGCCCGCTTTTCCATTGCCCACAACCGAATGCGCGGGGCTTTAGGAGTTGGTGGCAGTTTGGCGGAATCATTGAAAATTCGCCTTCGGACTCGATGATAGTTGGCCCATCGCTGCATAAAAGAGGCTCTGGCTCGTGGAGAAGGGAATTCTGGCAGAGATTCCATTATCGACAGGTCAGAGACGTCGGACAAGCTGGTAGACGAATCAGGTGTAAAGGGGGGACTTCCAGGGACCTGGTCGGGCGCGAACCTCCCCGTGGTCTCGCACCCAGGTTTCGGTTTCCCGAACAGGCTGGACAAGAAGTGGTGTAGACTTCGGGGCGCCCACATCTATAGCAGAAGACCTTCCGATCTGGGGAAGGGCAATCAGAGAACGAATGTCCCTCTTGCTGACAGTTCCAACACGTGACCGGGCTACGCGCAGTAGTGTCGGCCCTCATCTCTTCTACAGCTGGTGGTGGTACGACAGGAATATGATTTGGATAGGACAAGGCCGGTTGTTGTCGGTATAGGTGGTCCAATTCATGCACTCGGTGCGACTGGCGGCTCTCTTCTTTTTTGGCTTTTTGCCATCTCTCAACGCGGATGCACGCTTCGCGAAGTTGACGCATGTTGTCATAGGTGGACCCTATAATGGCCGACCCTAAGGTGGAGTTTAGGTTTTCCATAACAAGGTGTACCGACTCCGCGGGGCACATTGGGCGCGACAGGCGGTTCGCCAAGGCTAATATCTTCGACGCATACTCGTCGAACGATTGACTGTGTTGTTTCGTCTCCATCATCTCTTTAATTATCTGGTGGTCTGTCTGCCTTCCTCCGAACTGATCAGCCAGACCCCTTTTGAAGTCAGTCCATATAGGGTTGGGGTGTTGTCGGCGAAACTGGGTCCAGTACCACTCCTCCGCGGGCCCCGACAACAGTGCCACCACATTTCGTACTAATTCTAGGCTTGACACGTCATCGTCCTTTGCTCGGGATTCGGTTCTATATAGGAACTCCTCGGTCAGGGTATATCCCGGTCGGCCTGAAAATTTTAGGTTCCAGTGTAGCACTGGGGACTTCCGACGGTTGGCGGGTCCCGTGCTATCAGGATATAAGCTAGGACGGCCACTAAAACTAGGGGCACGCGGCAGAGTGTCAGTGGATTCAGTTCCACCCGGCATAGAGGTGCGACGAGTCTGGCTTGGGGTCCCGTCAGGGGCGGTTTCACGCGCGGAAAGATTCTGCCTTTGTATCATACGCATTACTTCTTGTTGTAAGGCTGAGACTTGCTCGGTCAGTGCTACTAGAATGGCATCCCGGTCAGGCTCTTTGGGCAGCGCTTCGGCGCCGGCTTCGTCGTAAGGGCCTTCGTCGTCCGAAGGATGCGCCGAACCTGCCCCTTTTCCCTTGTTGACTTTGGGTCCCATGACAAGCCTACTTTAGGTTGAAAAGGAAAGAAAAGAAAGGGGCGTAAACCGTGTCTTGCAAGCCCACAAGGGGACTGGGACTGCTCGATATGGTAGTAATAAGTCCACTTGTGGGAAGTAGGTAATACAAATTCAGTAACACCACAATAAGTTAATTCAGGGTTATACTCAAACAGTAATTAGGGTAAAGCTTCTGCCTTATTGTTTACTTCGGTACTTAGATAAAGAAAACTTATATTGAGGCCCCGGCATAAGAAAACAATTTTCTGGAGAGCAAAAAAATATATAGAGTAATAAAATTGTTTTCGCAAACACCAAAAAAAATTCTTTAACCTGTTGTACTAGCTTCCGAAGTATTTTATATACAGTGTATTTTATATGACTAAGTCGCGCAAAAGGGAAATAATAAAGGTATCACACTTTACTTAGTGTGAGAACAAAAGATTCCTTGTTTTTCGAATATATATCTGCTGGTGAGACTCAGTTCACTCAATTTCTTATAACATTTAGTAGTAACAAAAAAAATTTGAAGATTATGTGAGATAAAAATAATAAAAACAATTTTACCAAAAGTCGCTATACGTTAAGAGATTGTGGCCCCACGGAAGGGATGTCCTTCCCAAGGCTAGAAGCCCACTTTGCGGGACCAAAGATGTGGGAGGCGTTAGACCCATGTGTGCCACCAACCACAACTGAAGTCCCTATTAACCAATATCCGGCAACCCCTACGGCGACCGGATTCCAGTGACCACTAGAAGACTGATAGGACTGATAGGAGCCTCCTTGAGGGATTAATGGAGACCGTTCTGACGCTCAGTCAGGTTCGACGTCCGGACCTCCACCCGTCCATACTACAATGGGTACAGGCTCAAGAAAAGGTAGTGTCCCAATGCCATGGTAGGCTCGCACAGAGTCAGGCGGTACACGCCTGTTAACCAGATCCCGAACACTACCAGACAGGGACTTGCAGTTTAAAAAGAATTGAGGAGGCTACCGCCGAAGGAAGAGAAAGTCGAAAGTGTTGAAGGAGAAGAAGGATAGTAAAGAGGAATAGAATAGAGGTGATAAGGGCTAGGGCACCGCGGTAAGTACCTTCGCCCACTCCCCGAAGCCGGAGGGACTTGTACTTGGAAGTGAAGTTTTGTGTAAAAAGAAGTCCACTCCTGGCTCCTCTCGCTGGCCGATGCCACGAGGAAAAAATGTTGATTAATAGATAATTAAATGTCAGCGGATATATCTTGCTAAGGAAAGAAAAATACTAGAAGGATGGAAACATGGAAGGAGGAACAACACAGAGAAGAAAAGAAATTAAAATGCCGACTACTAAAAGATAATATGTCACGTAGTGACAAGCAGGCTTTTCCATGCTACCTTAAGTTAGACTAGAGAATCAAAACGGGAGTCAGTTCTCTAGCCCATGCGTTGGGCGCCATTTTGTAATAACTGTCTGGTTAGTTGCTTGTGTCAGAGCACGAAGAAAAGGGGGAGCTGCCAAGAAGGCTATAAAGACAATCGTCACAAAAAAATAATAAGGGGTTCAAACTAAGTGTTGGCTAAGGCGGTTCCACCTTCTTGGAAGTATCGCTCAAACGGTTGTATCTCCAGCCACTGAGGGCGGCACGACGTGCGTTGCAGAGACTAGCTCGACGGATGAGGTGGGGTTCGCGGGACTGGAATGCAAAATACAATATGGGGACAGTTACCCTGAAAAAAAACTCGTGCCTTAATAGAAAAAAATGTAGAAGAGCGATAGGGGCGAGATAAGAAACCGTCTAAAGCCAACGAGAGGGGGTTAAAACGCGAGGTTATATAAGGTGGTCACTGGTCACTGGTTCCCATCAAGGGCTCACATTATATCGGCTAAAATAAAAGCCTGTGGAAGGCACTTACCTTGTGTGGAAGGGAACATCCTGATCTCCGCGGAGGCCCGCACTACCTTTAGGCTTTCATCTTTGGCGGACCGTATCTCCTGAATCTAAAATTTTCCATAACCCAATCTAACGGCAATCAGAAAAAAGGAAACCCAAAAACAACAAAAACCAAAAACAAACCTCGGAGGGAGAAAAACTCGCCTGGCTTCAAGTAAATATCTTCTTAACATTTATTTCAATTTCTGAATCAAACAATCATTCCCCTCCTTGGGTATCGTACTTAGACCACCATTCCTAAGAATCTATTTTACTTTTTTTTTCTCAAAATAAAATATTATTTACACCTTTCAATCAATTGGATCCTATCCATTACTATTCCTCTTTATACATCTTAGTCAATTCCATTATAACTTAAGGTATGGTGGTTCAACAAAAATATATGTAATCGTATAACAATACGAATATATGTAATCGTATAACATACTAGTAGTTGGTAATTTAGAACATACGTTATTATTTTGGGTATTGTTCTTACGCGCCAATGCAAGGTAATCTACCTGAGCGCCTTAGGCCAAATCCACCGATCTCCTTCAACTGGAGGTCTATCGAACTGCAGCAATCACGCTTCACAACAAAACTAGGTCACTTAATACATTCACACCAATCTTGCATTTCCACACAAGTGCCCTAGTATAACAACCAAAAAAACAAAAGAGGCTGCGAGGGGAGTGTATCAAAGGAATCAGTGCTCCGCAGCCAAAAAAAATGTACCACCTTTACGTCTAACTAGCGTCACTAAGGTACCTCACTGGCGTAAATCTGAAACTGTTACAGACTATCTGCATCAACTAAATATGGGTACCCATTAATATGATAGCGTTTCCGCCAGCAAAACTCTGAAAATTCCTTACTTATCTACACCATATCTCCGACGGTTGAGGAACAATACAGTAGCAGCATCATCACTAAAATACCTAAATGGCGGAGATCTCAAGATATCCAAAATAATACCGATATTCTCAAAAAAAATATGATTGAATTCGGAACCGTCTCTTGTCTCGGGAGGTTATGGGACACGTACGTAATTAGTTTCACTGAAATGCTAAAATATCCTAAATCGAAATGACATTGAATATGTAAAATGTAAAAAAAAAAACAAATATATAACAATATATAAAAAAAATAAAATTAAATTGGTGGGCTCATGCATGCATTAAGCTAGGAACACTTAAGTATCTAATTCGCCACACTAACTATATAAATCGGTGATTGTAAGATAATGAAAAAAAATAAATTACAGCTAAGATGTAAATTCCTTCCGTTGTTCTAGATTATAATTTTCAGGAACCAAATCATTTAATGGGCTAACGGAACACATTTTACCGCCAGAACGTTGATATGGTATTGCCCTTCTTACGCCTGCGCTATACAATTGTTCTTCTCCTTCTGTCTTGCGGGTTATTTGCCGCCTGCGCCGAGTATCTCCCTGAGTTTGTTCGCAGAATCACAGCTCACTATTTAGATTTTTATGATAGACAGCATAAATACCTGACCAATATTGGCTTCTTGGGGAGTCCTACCACGACTCGGCTTGCCCGTCTTAGCCCTTGAACAGCAGCACCTTCACGATCGCCGTCTTCTTCGGAATCTCTTGGGCTGCGTTGATCTCGTGGCTTCGGGGTTTTACCGCATTCAATGGCGTCCTTCTGGCTCGTGCACAATTCTTTATTCCCAGGCCGGGTTCCGCTAGACAACCAAAATTTAGATGTTATCCAACAAGGAATCCACTCCGTTTGCTGTACCTCGTGTCTTCAAGGCAAAAATTTCGGCGCCACTTCAGGGCCGTTCTGTACTGTCTTAAATTTCACAATCGACTGCCGTTCATCTCCCGCTGGCCACATCATTTTTCGTTCCAACTCTCTTGAGAAAGTGTTTTTTTTTTTTTTTCGTTTTTTTGTGTTGTTTTGTGTTTTTGTGTGGCATGTTAGCAACATTGCCATCGAAATTGCTTGTGTCTCCCCTAAAGCCCAGTCAATTACTTATTTTGGATATTAAGCGAAGTGTTATATGATGGTTTGGAAGTAATTAGACTATGTTAAACAGCAAATAATAAAAGTAATAACATTTGAGAAAAGAACAAACCCAACCTTAATTATACCAGTTTTGTCATTGTGAGAAGTTACTCTCAATAACAAAACCCTTGACACGTCAAGAACTCATGATTCGTAAGAAAAAAAATTTGTTTAAGTTTACGCAAGTCAATCGTGTAGCCACTGGCATAGTGGTCGTTGCTGTAAAGATGCCAGATGCAGGAGCAAGTGCGACCGTTGTAAGGACTTGTTTGTAGTGTAGAGGTAAGCCATTACTGAATCTAGAACGATTCTGATCATTCGGGCAGATAAGATAGCTCCCTTAGGGCGTCCGTTACATACTACGAGAACAATGTCTTCTATATCTAGTTTTTGTTTAGTACTTAAAACTTGTTTTTGACTTTTAACTTCATTTTTTGGCACAAGGACGACGTGGTTTTTCATTCTTTAATTATTTTGTTTTTTATACATACATACATTATATTCCTACACAACCGCTAACCACAACTAGTCTTTATCCTTATAGCTGAACTTTTACAAAACGAAACAATTTCTTATTTCTTTTATTTATTTTAAGGTGAACGAATTTATAATATTTCATATTTCACCAGGTGGGCTACATAAGGACAAATAATGCAGAATATTTTATTGAACCTTCGAAACATCACAAACCTTTGAAGAACGAAGGTCATCCACATGTAATTTTTCATCATGGCGCTGTTAAAAAAAAAGTATGATATTTTTTTGCATATCTTTAAACAAAATGTTTTTTGATTTTTTACATTGGCCCGGTTTAGAAAAGAAATAATAATGACTACAGCCGCAGGAGAAAAAACTTGGTGAGTAATTGCGGAACGAAAGAACCGCGAAGGCTTGTGGAGACTAGAATAGAGTGGCAACCGCAAGGCGAGGTAAAGACATAAAAGGAAGTACTATTTATTCGAAAATTTTAAATTTGGTTTTTTTCTTCTTTTAAATTGTGGCAATTAGGTAATCGTTCAAGCAAGTCGCAAAATAAAACGACCTAACAAGCCTAACAGGCATTCGACAAGTCACAGACTACGCTTAAAGCGATCGATTAGCAGGCCACGGCATGTTGAAACACTAATTGTTGCAGATTCTTCCATGGTTGCCTTTCATGACGATGTTGAGACTTATATTTTGACTATTATGAGCATGGTCTCTTCTCTTTACAAAGATCCGAGCATAGGGAACTCTATCCGAATTGTTGTGGTAAAAATGGTTCTTTTAGAAGACAACGATTCTCATCCAGATTTAAAATTCACCGAGAATGCTCAAAAAAATCTTGAGGCATTTTGCTCGTAAGTTAGTCTTCCATATCTTGACACATAACAATATTTTTTAAGATTAGGTGGCAGCATAAGTATAACACAGATAACGAAAGAGATCCTCATCACCACGATGTTGCGGTATTGATTACTAGAAGAAACATTTGTGGAAACGATTGCATGTAATTAACGCTTTAATTGAAGTTCTAACATAATTTTGTTTTATTTTTTAGGACGTTAGGTTTAGCTAATGTAGGGGGAATGTGCAAACCAAGAAGATCCTGCAGTGTCAATGAGGATAATGGAATCGTTCTCTCGCACACTATCGCCCACGAACTTGGACATAAGTAAGTCTTAATCATATTAAATATTGATTATTATTGACTGAAGGCTTCTATTTCGGTATTGCAATTAAAGCTGGGTCAATATACATTAGAAGTTTTTCGAATTAAAAATAAAAATTAATTAGCTCTTCATACTCCTAATTAAGACACTGAGCGGAGGGGAATTATTAATGGAATGCAAAATTCACTTATTACCATTGTCTTGTCTTAAAGTTTCTACAAATATTTGAATGACATTTTTTAGTATTAAGAATACGCTATTTTATTCTGGGAATATGTTAAGAAAATGAAGCGAATTTTTGATTTTGGCATAAAATTCTGAGAAAATCTAAAACAACACCAATTTAAGATATGAGTTTTTTTTAATATTCCATAATTATGGTCTGCTATACTCTTTGCCGTCATCAAATTCAACATCCATCATGTCATTATTTTCTTGTAAACTCACTACCTACCAGTAAACTTAGTTAAAAGTATTAGATTAACGAGTACACACTACAAAGGTTTATGGCGATATAGTTAATCAAAACTAAATGTCAAGGAAAGAGTGCGGATATGGATTAAGCTCTAAATTGTTTCTAGAAAGACGTTACCGGCTGGCACGAGGTTAAATTAAGGCTTGAGAAGCCGCCCCTAAGTTTTAGCGGCGACTTCCCAAGCCTTAATTTAACCTCAAGGGACTAAAGGCTCTGAAGATATCTTCGAAGAATCGTACTGTTTGAAAGGCGCACTCAGGGGCGGCGCTTTCATAGGTGCGAATGGAGCACTCGCACCGGGCGCCATTGTACGAGGGCGCTAGTTCAGAAGATTTAAAAAAAATTAAATAATTGGAAAAAATGAAATTACATGAACTTAACAAATTTTCAAGAAGTTACACAATTTCTGTCTCAGTACTATCTCACGCGATAAAAAGCGGCGAAAATTAACTCCCCAGGAACTACACGAGATTTTTGCTTCGAGATTTTCATATAATTTCTGCTCAAAAAGTGAAACAAGAGAGGCAAAAGTAAAAATTTCAGAAGAAAAATCCACCAAGTGAGCGAAAATCTCTTTCAACTCTGGCTCTCAAATTTTAACATGAGAAGTAACTACAGAATTGAGCAGTAGAATGAGCGAGACGAAACACAAAATAATTTCAATTTCACGACGCTGGAGCACTTTTTGAAAATTTTGTAAAATGCACCATCTCAACTCACACAAAGAAAAAATTGTTCCTGTGCCTCTGTGTTGAGTATTGTTGTTTACTGTGATTGATATAAACTGCAGGGCGCTGTTGGAGCACTTTTAAATTTTCCCAGTAAACCACGAATGCATACAAAATGAATTCACAATACATTTCAGAAATGAATGAAATTCATTACAGAAAGCATTTTGTAAGTAATACGGAATGCATTAAAACACATTAGGCATGTCCTAGGATGAAATGCATTGCTTGTAATGCATTAACAATATATTTTATATAGAAGTATGTAATGCATAAATAATAAATTACAAATACATTTTATAGATGTGGGAAATGCATTACAAAAGGCATTTCATAAAACCAATAAAATGTATTGAATAGCATTAAGATTGCCCTAGGAAAAAATGCATTGATTCTAATCGACTAAAAATGCATTTTATAATAAAATATTTTTTTAAAACAAAATTTATTAATAATTTTATGTTGAACTTTGTATTTTAGATGCCCTGAATTTCTGGATATGTGTTCTACCATGTGACGTCCGTATAGTCGCCCTCATATCTCTCTCGAAAATAGAAAATGAATAATTTTCAGTATGTATGCTATCTGAAATGAGATACGATTTTATTAGCTTAATTACTGAAGACTCCAACAAAAATTTGATAGCGTGGCGGAATGGAGTGCTCGTGTATTTGGCCCTTTATAATACGATTTTGAATCCCCAAAATCCTAACAATTTAATACATTGCTTGTAATGTATTTGTAAGGCACTTGCAAGCAGTCGCTGATTGATAACTTTCAGATAGCTTACTTGTAATGTACGGCGAATGCATTTCTTTGTTCTATGCATTACATGTGGTTTGCTGGGTTGTTCCAAGTTTCGTAAAAGAGGTAAATGAACGAAATGAGAGCAAAATATCTTGTGGCGAGAATCCTAACGATTTTTTTACGTTATGCGAGTTATTATGGTCCAATTTTAAATTTTGAGTGATACAAGTGATTAATTAATTAAAATTAATGATAATTATTAAACTAGTTGGGATGTGGGTTTGACCCCTTTGGTCCACACGATTAACTTCCCAGTATGATGAACGAAGATGAAATAAACTGACTTCTTACAAAATAGTTATATGTTTAGCACTAGTGGACAAATGGCTAGTATCAAAACTGATGATAAAGCAATCCCAAGAGAAGCTAGTTCAAATAACTATAATAGTAGTAAATCCACAAGATTTTTCTAGAGAATTTGTTTTTCCTGAACGTTAGCAAACAATCATTTCCTCCGTATTTCGTTTGCTGCACTAAAGCGGGTGTTCAAGTTCGTATTGAGCGTGCTGAAGCGCCGTTGACAAACTGAGAAGCGAATGACTTCATTTGGAAATTCCAATGCTTTCCGATATATTAGCAAAACTGTAATTGTTAAGTACTTGTCAGACTTGACCAAAAAGAACCAATTTTGCGGTAACTACTGGAAATTCCGGGATGAACCGCAATTTTCTGAAACTGTATCACGCGTAGAAAACAATTCCCCGTCAAAAACTGTTAATCCAAGGTTTGAAAAATTTGCGCTGTTTGTAAAGGGTAACGAAATTTTTGCACAATGTTGGATGCAATTGGATTGGGATCACTAGCGTTATGCTGGAGATCTCCGTGCTCGACTCGCTTCGGAGATCTAAAGTGATCTCAATCCAATTACATCCAACGAGCCGAGTTGATGTAATTATTATTCACATTAAACGTGTCGGGTTAATGTGAAATCCTGCCCAGATTACATGTTACGAGACGAGTTCATGTAACTTCCCAATCCCGAAATTTTAAAATAATCATTTTTTCTCACCGAAAAATAGAACTTAGCCAAGATTCATACCGAAAACAACATCAACGTAGGATCAAGATTCACAGCGCCAAGAGGATCGCGTGCAAGTCAAAATCGAACTATAAAATTACGAAGTGTTAAGAATACCAATGTTATTTGCAATTAAAGAAAAATTTGGATTTTATTGATTGAAAATTGAATTTCTTTAATTCAAAAGAATTTGGATTTATTAGATTTAAGGTTTACTGAAATAAAGAAATAATTTCAAGTAGCAAATAAAAATAAAGGAGAATGGGCATTTTGGGCTGTCGGCGGCCAGGACTGAAAGTAGTGTCAAATGAAAGTACTGTTACCTAGGAATAATTTTTACTATGGCCGTTACGCTGTATTCCATTTAGAAAATAATGAAATGAACATATAATGTAATTGCAATTAAATGTATAATAATAATATGAAAAATGCCAAGTTACCAATTTTTTCAATGGTTTTTAAGGTTAGAAAATAATATTATACTTTTATGAATGTTTCTCCTGTATTATATTACAATCGTCCTGTACGCTGCAGAAAATCATCGTTCTACCTTGATCCGTTCTTGAGATATACGATTTTGAAAAAAAAATTAATGTTCTTGGATGTGAAGTATCACGTCCGTATTTTAACGTGACAACGTCTATTAATTTGAACGTGACAACGTCTGTTATTACGTTTTGTATTTTTCCCGTGTAGAGGATAAATTAACGAAAATTTTGAGCCATTAACCACCCCCCTAACATGTATGGGGGCGGAGATATGATTTTTTTTGTGTGCGGGACATTGTGCGGGACATTTTCACACGCATGTCCTATCTTAAACCGATTTAATAGACGTTGTCACGTCAAAAAAAATTAAAATTGACCACTTTGCACCGCCGGCTTCGTTACGCTTGTTTCGTTGTGCCTTGTTCAATTGTTTATCGATTTCTACAAACCTTTTAAACTCATTTTACATTCCGGATTTTGTTGATTTATAATAACTCGGCTTTCGTTATTGAACTTTGTTAATTTTATGAGCGAACTGAATTTTTAAACTATGTCAGAAAATCGACCAGTATGTGCTTTGTGTAATCGAACAGTGATTAACAGAAGAAGATTCGAGATAACCCATGCTCTATTCGAGGAAAATCCCGCAATTGCTCAATATATTGTCGAAGCTATTTCCTCAGCAAGTAAGTACAAATATTATTGTATTTAAATATGAAATGCGATTTTACTATTATGATTATATTTCGCTTTTCGAGTTTGCATTACAGTATGCATTTAGTGACCGTTTAGTATATTATTATTATTATTATTATTATCCTTGTCTTTTTTAATTCTCGGGACTACGAAGTCCTTCCCGGACTTTAAGAAGGCGTGCGTAGGGCCGAAACATTTTTACTACATTAATATTATTATTTATTTAATTCACACCAATGGTCTATGTACATCCCATTCCTGTGCCTTAGGATCGTGGCTATTTAGATATTACTCTGGTTCTGGCTACTCCTTCATGCTTGCCAAGTGCTAGTTGGGCTGCGACAGTTTCAAAAGACATGTCGACATCTTAACGATCACCATCTAATGACAGCCACCGAGATCTACAGTTAAGGGTGCCATCTGAAACACGAATAGGTTTAAAACATGATCGAAATATTTTTGCCACTAACAGGCTCTCATTCCACTACCGATCGCGCCTAGGTGTTTTTCTCTAATATACCATGCTCCCAAACGATTTTATTTTATTAACGGAGTATGTACTTCTATTTATTTATTTATTTTAATATATATGCTTATTCCAGATGGAAAACTGTCTGAAGTGCACAAAATCAATAATGTATTGTATCCATTTTCAAAGTACAACTCGGTGATAAAACTTCTCCACAGCTATCGTGGGACTAAACCACACCAATAAATATTCATATTATTCTTGGCCGCAGATCGCCCAGGCTCCATACAATTTTGCCCATTGTCCTTTGTTTTTCTAAAAGCTGACGGTGTCGCCATCCACTGAGTTTTCCGAATAGGCATAAGAGCCCATTCATTTTTTTTAATTTTTTTTTAGTATAACAACCCTCAACCATATGTAGTCCATGCAGTACTTTAGTTAAAATTTTATCGCCCTATTTCTTATCTTTATAAATGACCTACTTTCAATCCCCTCCAACCCACTCTCAGCTTCGCTGACGACGGTACTCTACGTTACTCGTACAGCTTCGATACAAGACAGACACATGCCAGATCCTGTCTTGATGATCGTGAACTAATGTTCAACTCGATTAATAACCACATCGAACTTATTATAGAGTGGGGAAAAAAGAATCGTGTCGAATTCAACCCCTCCAAAACCAAGTACTGTCTTATTTCAAAGAAAAAGATCAACACATCACCATCCTTGAAAGTGGATGGCGTGGTACTAAAGGCCGACCCATCCCTACACATCTTAGGCGTGACATTAGCCAAAGACTTGCGATGGAATGACCATATATTCAAAATCGCCAAACAAGCATCCCAGTGCTTGGGATTTCTTAAGAGGTGCAGGTTCCTCCTCCAGCCATCGGCCCGTGCTGTTATTTATAAATCCTACATTCGGCCTCTTCTCGAGTACAACTCCCTCATTTGGGGCGGCGCTCCAATAACAACCTTAGCATGGTTAGATAAGGTCCAAAACATGCATAACAAACCCGACTCTACTTGTATAAACGGTAAAACCAGGACCAGTCTTATTATCGCGATCCAACAGGAAGGTCTACCTATTGATCGGGACACCCTGTTAGCACTTTACACTGAGTATTATAAGCATTACCAAATTACCGCGGAACAAGTAAGCAAGGACCTCTCTGCATACGCTTCTCATGTCAGATCCCTGCATGTGTCGCAACTCCAAAAAAGCCGCGACGAAAGGAATAGATATCGTCCATAACTAGTTTCTTCCGTCGCACCCTTTCCCCTTTCCACCCATAACCCAAAACCCAACTTGCCTGAAGACATAAGAATTTTTTACCACAATTGCAGTGGTATGAGAGGAAAAATAAGAAATCTTTTCATTGATGCGAAATCATGTCCTTTCAATATTCTTGTGATCACCGAAACGTGGTTAAATAATACATTTCTAAACGAGGAGATCTTGGATAATAACTGGACTATCTATCGTTGCGATAGAGACTATCACTCTACCGGGCACTCGAGAGGGGGAGGTGTCCTAATAGCCGTCAAAGACCCTCTAAACAGTGTATTGATCACCACGAATCGATCACAATTCGAAAATGTTTTCATTCGTGTCAAATCTGGCAAAAAACACATAGTTATGGGCGCTGTTTACATACCCCCTAATTCTGACGAATCAAAGTATGATGATTTTATAAATACATACACTAAAAGAAGTTCTCCAATCACTTGACTGCCATAAGCATGACGAGGTGCTCATACTGGGAGATTTCAACCGTCCCGACATATCCTTTACTCTTGACGACGATAATAATTTCCTACCCATTAATGTCACACACGCTATTGACATGAAGCTGATTGATAATTTTTACGCCAATGATCTGCAGCAAGTGATAAGGCAACCGAACACTAATGGAAATTGGTTAGACCTGGCTTTCACTAATCTATATGACGAGGTGAACGTCTTCCCTGCCAGCGATGAGGAGAACCTTTTTTCTAACACGCTTCACCATTCTGCGTGGATATTAGAACTTAACTACACTGTCACCCTGCATCGTGCATCTCACAACAATGCAATTGTTTTTGATTTCAAAAACGCAGACTATAATAGTATTTGCTTTGAATTATCCCATATTGACTGGATAAATAGGTTATCGGGTGATAATCTAGACCAGTTGGTATCATGCTTCTACAACATTATTCTCAGCTCCATCGACAAACACGTACCCAAAATTAAAAAAAGGGATAAATTATCGGAGCCATGGTTGGACAAAAATACTAGATCACTGCGAAATCAAAGAAACAAATTGTACCGCACGATAAGAAGACAAACGGATGTTGACGATGAATTAAGATCCGAACACTCCAGACTAGCATCTGAATTCACTCTTAGGTCACGGGAGGCCTATACTACATACATAAACAAAGTCGGAGAAAATATCTTAAAGGACCCTAAGAAATTCTTCGATTTCGTTAACACAAAGCGAAAGACCTCAGGGTATCCGGCAACAATGACGAATGGGAGAGCTTCCTCCTCGTGCCCCCAAGATATATGTAACATGTTTGCCGTGAGATTTAGTGAAGTCTTCGCTCCCAAATCTAACACAACGCACACTGACCCCACTTGTACTGAATCAACGATCATTAACAATCTATCTCTGTCAGGTGACGAAATAAGAGCAGGTTTAAACAATCTTGATATTAATAAAGGTCACGGCCCCGACAATCTACCTGCGAGCTTCTTGCAGCGCTGTTCAAATGAATTAGTATTTCCTCTTCGTCTTATCTTTAACAAATCGCCCTCGTTGGGAAGTTTCCCTAAATTCTGGAAGAAATCCTTCTTAACACCAATCCATAAATCATCCGACAAGAAATTAGTGGATAATTATAGAGGCATTGCCATCCTATCCGCAATTCCTAAGCTCTTCGAAAAGCTTGTGCACGACAAGATTGCACCACTTATAGATCCTAACATTAACGAGCAACAACACGGTTTCAGAAAGGGGCGTTCGACCACTTCAAATCTAATGATTCTTGTCTCCGAACTCTTATGTGGTATGGAGAACGGCCATCAAATTGATGCTATCTACACGGACTTTAGCAAGGCCTTTGATCGTGTGGACCACCATATTTTGATTGCTAAGTTATTCAAATTTGGAATTAACGGCCGTGCCCTGGAATGGATAAAATCATATCTTAGCGGTAGAACTCAGGTCGTCAGATTTCAAGGATTCTTATCCCAAGAAATCGAAGTTACTTCCGGTGTCCCCCAGGGAAGTCATCTTGGTCCGCTCTTGTTTAACATCTTTATCTCCGATATGTCTCAAAAATTAAATAATATACCACATCTATTTTATGCAGACGACCTGAAAATATATAGTGTTATAAGGTCCGACACCGATGTATCATTCCTTCAGACAAAACTAAATGCATTGCAGGACTGGTGTAACACCAATAAGTTGCAACTTAACACTAGCAAATGCCATGCAATAACCTTCTCCCGGAAAAAAAGCGTACAACTGCAGCAATACTATCAAGTTATTAAACCATGTTGATCAAATCGTAGACCTAGGCGTTGTCTTAGATAATAAGTTAAACTTTAACCTACACTACGATAGTATTACTGCCAGAGCTAATAAACTCCTTGGTTTTATAAAAAGAAGGGCTAAGGAATTTGATAACATCTGGGTCACAAAAACTCTTTTCTGCTCACTGGTTCGCCCAATCCTGGAATACGCATGCCCTGTCTGGGATCCCATATTTCACGCCAGTAGCAACAGGATTGAATCCATTCAAAAGCAATTTCTCCTGTTTGCACTAAGAAATCTATATAACCCCGCTGATTATCATAGTCTTCCACACTATACAGACAGGCTCAAAGTTTTGGATCTTTTACCGCTGTCATGCAGGAGAAAAATGCTCATCTCTTGCCTCACCTTGGATATTCTAAACGGCGATCTCAAGGTGAAGTTCTTGTCGGATAGGATAATACTCAATGAAGTAGTTCGGCGTACTAGGCACACGAAACTACTTAAGGAATATTCTCATCGCACCGACTACGCTAGGAACGAGCCCATTAATAGATGTTGCATGGTCTTCAATGATCATAATCAATGCTTCCCCCATCCCACTAACAAATTGTCCTATAAAAGAAAGTTAATACTAATGATGAAACCCCAAACTCCCGTTACTACTTAAGCAATAAAATTAGTATAGTAGATTTAGCCTAATAGCCTTGCCCAATTATACCTGTACCTGACAATGTGATAATTAATTAAGCTATTTAAAAAGTGTACTTAGATTTAAGTGTGCCTTGTTTGGCAAAATAAATAAATAAATAAATAAATAAAAAAAGGCCCTTAAGTTAATTAATGACGATACGGCTTGCTCCACCATCGACCCCCTAAGCCACCGTAGGAATGTAGCAGCACTGACAAAATTTTATCGCTACTATCATAGTGACTGTTCTTCCGAGTTGAACGCTCTTTTGCCTCCACGGCATTCTTATACCGGCAACACCAGATTAGCCCACTCGTCTCATTCCCTCCACCTGCAACTCCCCCTTTCACGCACTCAACAAGATATGAATTCGTTTGTAAATAGAACAACTCGACTGTGGAATAATCTCTCGCAGTCGGTATTTCCGAGCTCCTACAACAAACATCCAAGAGTTCAAACGCAGGGTTCATCACCACCTTCTTCAATACCCTCCCGTACCTTTATAATCCTTAACCTATTCCCCCCACCCCTCCCCCGTACTAAGCTTACTGCTAGACATTGCACCATGACGTGACAAATGACATGACGGACTAGTAGTACAAAGGGTGACTCCTGAGCTTAGCACTACCACATAAAAAAAAAATGTAGCATGGTCTACAATTTGCGTTCAAAATGTGGATGTTCATGTGTCCTGCAGTTCACACGATGACGCACAGTTTGCTGCGTTCTTCATCGGTCCATGAGCCAATAGGTCGCTGGTTCATATCCGGCTCGAAGGACCAAAATGAATGGGCTCTTATGCCTATTCGGAAAACTCAGTGGATGGCAACACCGTCAGCTTTTAGAAAAACAAATTTATGTACGTCGAAATTTTCGATTTCGATTTTCGGACCGATTACAATAACTACCTATACTGGGAAGTTAATAAGTAATGCGTTTTTAAAATGTGTTATTTATATTTATATGTTATTAGAATTAATTTGCTTTTTTTAAATTTTAAATTCTTTTATTTAACTTACACTGTTTGTCGTCAAATCTTGGAAGTTAAATTTGACCCACTTCCCGGTTACCGATAGAGCTGAAATTTTGCATACACGTTTAGTTTGGATGACAATGCAATCTGGCCATTTTGTAAAAATATCAAGACGGCGGTTCCAAAATGGCGCCCGATTTTTGAAATTGTGCCACTGTTTGTCGTCAAATCTTGGAAGTTAAATTTGACCCACTTCCCGGTTTCGGATAGAGCTGAAATTTTGCATGTACGTTTAGTTTGGATGACAATGCAATCTGGCCATTTTGTAAAAATATCAAGATGGCGGTTCCAAAATGGCGCCCGATTTTTGAAATTGTGCTCCGCGGCCTTCTGACATGGGTATCAAATGAAAGGATATGACAGGTAGAACACAATAAGCTATGTGGCGTCATTCCAAATTCAAAATGGCGGCCAACACTTACACTGTTTGTCGTCAAATCTTGGAAGTTAAATTTGACCCACTTCCCGGTTTCGGATAGAGCTGAAATTTTGCATACACGTTTAGTTTGGATGACAATGCAATCTGGCCATTTTGTAAAAATATCAAGATGGCGGTTCCAAAATGGCGCCCGATTTTTGAAATTGTGCTCCGCGGCCCTGTGACATGGGTATCAAATGAAAGGATATGACAGGTAGAACACAATAAGCTATGTGGCGTCATTCCAAATTCAAAATGGCGGCCAACACTAAATTGCGGAAAGCTTATAATAGACTAAAAAGTAGAAAATATAACCGATCAACTTCCAATTTTGCACACACTCGTAGTTCGGGTGGTTAATGTGTATGAATGATGAGATGAATAGTTGAGTTAAGGGTGAGTTGATTATAAAGAAGCAATACACGTTACAAAAAATCACAAACAAACACAGAGATGCTGCTGTCAACTAAATTCAACTACTCAAATACTGAACTCATGTCCGTACGCATAATTTCAATTAAACCCAGGTAGCAGAGCTGAGTCGAGTTCAGTCAACCTTAACCCAAATCGACTCATGTAGTTAGACTTGGGTTCAACTTGAGTTCAACTCATCATGTATAAGTACTAAATGCAATCTGACCTTTTTGTAAAAAAATCAAGAAGACGGTTCCGAGATGGCGGCCGTTTTTGCAATTATGTTCCACCGAGCCCACGACATGGGTATCAAATGAATACAGTAAACTGTGCGACGTAATTTTAAATCTAATAGAATTGCCATCATAAAATGGCGGAATACATATAATAAACTAAAAAGTAGAAAATAAAATAAATGGTTAAAAAAAAATTTTAAAAAAAATTCTTTTCATTAACTAAAAAATGTACTGAAAAGTAAAAAATAAAAAATATTTTAAAGAAAGCGTGAAATTTCAATTTTAATGAAAAAGTTAATTAAAAGAATGGCGCATTTTTCATCAAAAATTGAAAATATAACTGTAAATCGCGTGAGATTTACAATAACCCTCAATTTTTTGCTTTGTTAATTTCAAATTCTAACAAAAAATTTTGATGAAAAATGCGCCATTCTTTTAATTAACTTTTTCATTAAAATTGAAATTTCACACTCTCTTTAAAATATTTTTTATTTTTTACTTTTCAGTACATTTTTTAGTTAATGAAAAGAATTATTTTAAAAATTTTTTTTTAACCATTTATTTTATTGTTTATTTAAGAAACTTAAAATATTTTTCTGTGCTTATCTTCAAGGTGTGAGTTACGTAAGTTTTTAGATAATTTTAATAAAAAGTAGTCTGATGCAGTTGAAGAAAGTTAGGTAAATACTCTAAATATTGCCCTGCTACGATAGATCCTAGGTACAGTGGTAAATTAGTTAATAGATTTTGGTTGGTTTATTAAATTTAACAAAAACTCCATCTTTTGTTCTTGTTTTTTGTAATCTTTTTCAAAACTAAAGGAAACTAAAGTTGACTTTGTTGTTCGGGATATACTGATTGGGAAGACTAGTAAAAATAGGTGGCAAAGTTTTACCAATATGGAAAATTTTAAATGTCGGAAAAAATAGAATTAACACTCAGGGTGAATAAAACAGTAGATTCTACGTTGCAAAAAGAAATGTCTGAGGAAGCTCAGCAGTGGTCAGAGATTTTACGGCTAGCACAAAAGGATTTTTGATAGATTTACGAAATGTTGTTCCTTTTCAGGAATTTATTGAAAAAAAAAGAAATAAATTGTTACCAAATTAGAAGTGCCATGTGTATTTCCCGTCCTTGCGAACCAGATGAAAGAATCTTTTTATTAAATGTTTAGCTGATGGGGCGCAAATTTGCCTACTGCACCGGGCGCAAAACAACCACCCGCCGTCCCTGGGCGCACTTTGCAAGAATGTACCTTTTCATCGCATCCTGGAAAACTCCAAGTTTCCAGAAAAGTCTGTGTCATATTGGATGGTAACCTCACCCACTTTCAGTTGAGCTCATACTATTATTATACTAATTCGATTCATGAAGTAATGTGTGTTTTTTGTTCACACTTAAATCTTTAAGAACAATAGAAAATTATTTCTTATTTCACCATTTGGCCTCTAGTTGCAGAACATACTAATTAAAAGGCAAAGTTCACGTTATAAATAATAATTCAATTTTATTTATTCAATATTAGTAATTAAATTTGATCAACAATATAATGAAATGAATGAAAAGGAAAATTCAATTGTAATTTAAGTATAAATTCAAGAAATAGAAACAATTCCATATGCAAATGGAAAGGAAAATTCAATTGTAATTAAAGTATAAATTCAAGAAATAGAAACAATTCCATATGCAAATGGAAAGGAAAATTCAATTGTAATTAAAGTATAAATTTTTAAGTTAAATTTATGCAAATTCACCCGATGTGAACATCCACTCAAACTTTATTGATAATCACCCTCAACAATGGTGTAAGCTACAAAAACCACGATTCTATTAAACAACACCTCATCAACGATGTAAGCTAATTAAACACCTATCAACCTCATCCACGTTGTAAACTAAGATCACTTCACTAAGTCGTTTAGAAAATATTTCACCATATCACAAAATATAAGAATATGTTTTAAAGAAAAATATTATTTCGTATTAATTAAGTACTCACCTGATTTCTAAAGTTGGCCTTGGATGGTTATTAGTAAACAAAAGAGAAGTTTAAAGAAAGAAATTTATTAGTAATAGTTCATGGTCTATACCCAAGAACTTGAGGAAAGGGAAATTGTTAATTATAGTTCATGGTCTATACCCAAGAACTTAAGAAAAAGGGAAATTGTTAGAAACAGTTCATGGTCTATACCCAAGAACTGACGGAAAAGGGAAATTGTTACGAATAGTTCATGGTCTATACCCAAGAACTTTAGAAAAGGGAAATTGTTAGAAACAGTTCATGGTCTATACCCAAGAACTGATGGAAAAGGGAAATTGTTAGTAACAGTTCATGGTCTATACCCAAGAACTGACGGAAAAGGGAAATTGTTAGGAATAGTTCATGGTCTATACCCAAGAACTTTAGAAAAGGAAAATTGTTAGAAACAGTTCATGGTCTATACCCAAGAACTGACGGAAAAGGGAAATTGTTAATTGTTAGGAACAGTTCATGGTCTGTACCCAAGAACTGAAGGAAAAGGGAAATTAATAACTTAACTCCAAGCCAACTTACCTCTGCGGCGATCAGTATCCAAAAAAAGAGAAATTCATGCGCGCAACGAATTTTATTAACTTACTTGAATTCGATTCAAGTGGGGATCGAAATATATAACGGGATGACTGAAGTGATCTTTGTTTCAATAGCGCAAACGGGAATGAGAATTTTATTGGTGTATGTATTGATGTGAGAAGTGTTACCAGAGTAATTATTTGTTTGAGTGAAAGTTGAATGGATGTAAAAAAAAATTTTTTTTTTTTTTTTTTTGTTTTTAAAGTTAAATTCTTATCGTTGATAATGATGTTCAATGATGCTCTTCACTGTCCATTATTGAAGGAAGATGATGTCAAGTGATGGTGTAGGCTCTTGATGTTTCATCGTTAACGCTGAATGACCCTAATTTCCTGTCCATAACATTGTCCGGAATATTAGCAGCATTATTTTTTCTGAAATAAAAAAGGGTTAACGTGCCCTAAGGTGATATGGTGATTGGACTCAACGCAAATAATTCAAGGGACAACCCAAGGAAATTCCTTGCCGTGAAAGAATTTGAACATACTCCCCCCCGTTGAAACATTTTGGTATGTTTCAAAACTGAAAATTAACAAATAAGATGCTGAAACAAAGAAGGAAGATGAAGGGGAAAGGTAAAGCCATAAGTGAACCGAAACAATGGTGTTAGACCGAGTAACCTTTATTAACACAAGTCGACCTTGATGAATTAAAAAATTGAATGAAAGAAGAGGAAATAAAGAAGCAGTAAATAAATAAACAATGGCTTTAAACTCGAGTAACCTTTATTAAACCACTCTTTAAGACTTTTATTTTAATAATATCACCATTACTAAAACGAAGACGCATTTTTCGTCGCGATGTTTGCAGCAAATATTTGAATGAGAACTTTTGTGTTTCCGCATAATTGTGGTCCTCATCTACCACCGTACAATACATATCGTCCTCATTCGCATCCGGTGGAACCAGTTGGGTGGCCATGATCAAATTCACAAATGGAGGCGCCGATATTTTAAGATTCCTTAGGAATGTGCTGAGATCTTCCATTGTTTCATCATGATCATCGTCGTCTTCGGTCACGGTAGGTATGGGTGTAAAAACTTCCCCTTCTTTGGATGGTCCAGGTGGGTCGTTTATCATGTCGTCGTCCTCGATGTTCGTGAGGTCAATGATGACGTCATCTTCAAGCTGGGATTGATTCATACTGATCTCGATACTATCACTGGTTGATAAGAACTAATTTTCTATCAAACTTCAAGGGATGGATTCACAAATATCGGTAGTGTAACCGTTAGTTGTGAATAGGGGAATTAAGAGTTGCAGAGAATATATACGGGCTGACTTTTCGTTGTAGTAGAGTCGTTGTTATACGACTAGAAATACAATAAGCAAGTACGTATTGCAAATTGACAATAAAATCATGATAACGATTGATGTTGCGAGGTGTTTTGTTTTGATTTGGGTTTAAGTTCGGTATTGAAGGAAGTGGGAAAATTGCGTCATGAATTTTATACAAGGAACCAAAGAATTGATGTTAACAGGTTTGATATATGTAATTAGTTTATTCGACTTTAGGTATTAACTTCAACTGGAAACGGACAGATTTTGTGTACCGGTCTTTTAACCCATTAACGCCCAAACGGACGAATTTTGACCTCATCTTTGCGCGTTCATAATTTTTATAACAAAAAGGCTTACACTTTTTCTGGGAAATTAATATGAGTAATAATTCGGCTACCTTAGATCTTACACTTGTTATGATATCTAATAATTCCAAGATGGCGAACCAAAAATATTAAATTTTCATGTGTAAAATTAAGGTTTTTGGTCGGCCATATTGGGTACCGCCATCTTGAATTTGAAATATTAAAAATATGTAAGTTACTCCTTAGAGTCCATGGACGCAAGAATTTCACTTTTTAGAACGTTTGGTATCCGTTTTCGGTCATAAAAAAATCGACTTTCTCAAAAATAGATGAAAATTTGGGCACTTTTTATGAAAAAATTGTTATAACTTTTCAACAACAAAGTTTTGACAAATTTTGATCATTCCATCTGAAAGAGCATTAAATTCTACGTAAGCTATGATACCTTCAAACTTTTTAAGCCTTTTTTTATAAAAACTATGAACGCGCAAAGATGAGGTCAAAATTCGTCCGTTTGGGCGTTAATGGGTTAATAACATTATTTTGCGTTTTAATTGTTAAAACACGAACAATCCCATCCTTTCCCGGGTGTACTTGTAGGATGCGTCCCATTAACCACGATCGCGGAGTAAAATGATTATCCTTGATGATGACTAAGTCCCCGATTTTAGGATCTGTATACTGTGCTAACCACCTTGGTCGGTTTTGTAATTGGTTCAAATATTCTTTCGACCATATTACCCAGAAGTGCTTTTGGAGTGCTTGCACATATTTCCACCTATCAATTGACGTTAATTTGTCGCTGATTACCTCAGGAGGGGCCAGTAATGGTCGTCCTATTAAAAAATGCCCAGGTGTTAACACTTGTAAATCACCTGGATCATCAGACAATGGTCGTAAAGGTCTGGAGTTGAGACACGCCTCGATTTGTGATAAAACTGTTGAAAATTCCTCATAAGTGAGTTTTGAGTCTTGAAGCACTCGTCGTAAGTGATATTTGACTGATTTAACGCCAGCCTCCCACAATCCTCCGAAATGAGGTGCAGAAGGTGGGTTAAAATGCCAATTGATACCGGATATGTTAAAGAAATTTTCCGAATCTCTGAGACAACTTACAAGATGTGAATTTAGTTCCTTATTAGCTCCAATAAAATTTGATCCGCAATCAGAATAAATGTCTGAACACAGACCACGACGGCCAATAAACCTTTTTAATGCTGCTAGAAACGCTGAAGTGGACATGTCTGACACCGTTTCCAAATGGATAGCCTTAGTTACCATGCATACAAAAAGGCAAACATAACCCTTATATGCTCTGACAATACGATGTTTGGACATTTTTAGTTGAAAAGGGCCGGCAAAATCGATTCCGACCTTAGAAAATGGTGCTGACACAGTCACTCTTGCAGGTGGAAGATCACCCATTAATTGCGGACGTGCCCTTGCTGATGCTTTGAAACAAGATACGCATTTATGTAGGACTTGTTTAATTGTTTGTCGACCCTTTAAAATCCAATATTCCATTCTTAAGGTATTCAGTACAAGTTCTGTTCCACCGTGAAGGGTTAACTTGTGGATATATTCAATAAGCAGCTTGGTAAAGTGGTGTTTGGATGGAAGTATAATTTGATGCTTTTGGTTACTAGAGATGTTAGCATGGGCTAATCTGCCTCCAACCGTAATCAGGTGATGTTTATCAAGTAGTGGATTTAAGGGAAGTAACGCGCTCTGTGATGAAACTCGCAATCCCTTTTCTAATGCTTGACATTCTTGTGGAAAGGATTGTCTCTGAACGGACCAAATTAAATGGAGTTTTGCAGTATTTAGCTCTTTGGCTGAAGGGTACCTTGTTATGGATGAGTCGGAATTTTTTAGCTTGTTTAAAAATCGGAATACATATGCGAATACTCGGAGCAGTTTGGAATACGAAGAAAATGACTGAATCGTGTCGGGAAAGATATGTGACAAGAGGGAACAAGGCAAACAATCCTTACGCATGTCTGGTAAATGTTTAGTAGACATTTCGGGAATTCGTGGCCAGGATGCTTCGTTTGTTTGGAGCCAACTTGGTCCATGCCACCAGAGAGAGGATGATTTTAATTCAGAAATGTTCAAGCCGCGGGAATTACAATCTGCCGGGTTATCCTTTGACCGAACAAAACGCCAATTAACTGATGGAATTAACTCTTGTATTTGGCTGACTCTGTTGGCCACAAAAGTTTTAAGTTTATGAGGTGAGCATTGAACCCAGTTGAAAACTATGGTGGAATCAGTCCAGGCAAAGGTAGAAACGGCAGAATAATTTAACTCCCTTTGGCATTTATTCAATAATCTGGCCAAGAGATGAGCTCCTGAAAGCTCCAAACGTGGGAGGGTCATTGGTTTTACGGGTGCAACTTTAGACTTGGCTGTCAGAAGATTAACTTGCGAACAACCTTGATCATCAATGATCCGTACATAAACAGTGGCAGAATAGGCTTGTTGTGAAGCATCAGAAAATCCATGTAGTTGAATTTTTGAAGATGCACTGGTTTGAAGCCATCGGGGAATCGTAAGTGATGCGATTTGTGGAAATTGACTATGAAACTCTTCCCAATCCCTTTGAATGGATGTAGGGAGGGTTTCATCCCAAGATGAGCCAAGAAGCCAAAGACTTTGCATCAAAATTTTAGCCTTAATCACATATGGAGAGATCCAACCTAATGGATCAAAAAGCCTTGCCACACAAGATAAAATCTGTCTCTTGGTAAAGGAACCAGCTGAAACCTCTGGGTGTTGTAGAGTGAAATAATCAAAGGTTGGATGCCAAATCAGACCTAATGCCTTCACTTTGTCATCATGGACAAACGTCAGGGTTGGTTTTAATTCCCGTTTATCCTCCGGAATCGCTGTGAGGATTTCATTATTGTTACATGACCATTTTCTAAGGTTGAAACCTCCTGAATGCAGTAATTGGGTCAATTCTTTGTATAATGAAATAGCTTCCGGGATTGAATCTGCGCCAGTTATGGCATCATCCACATAAAAATCTTGAGTGATCGCTTGAGCGGCCTTGGGAAACCTTTTTTGTTCATCTTCCGCTAGTTGACGTAGCGTTCTTATTGCTAAATAAGGAGCAGCCGTAGTCCCGAAAGTAACACGGGTCATTTGAAATTCCTTAACCGGTTCAGAGGTTGTTGGTCGCCAAAGGATACGGTGATAAGGTTGGTCCGATGGATGCAGATGGATCATCCGATACATTTTCTCTATGTCCCCTGACATAGCATACTGAAATTTTCTCCATCTGAGTAGAATGGAATAAAGATCTGATTGTAAAACTGGACCGGAATGCATACATTCATTTAATGATCGACCATTAGAGGTTTTAGCTGACGCATCAAAGACTACACGTACCTTTGAGGTAGTGCTATCCTTAATAACAGCATGATGAGGCATATAAAAAGACGGAGACGAGAACTGGTGTTTCACGGGTTTCATGTGTCCGAAATCAAGATATTCTTGTAGGGTTTTTGTATACTCTGAAGATAGTTGTGGATTTTGAGACAGCTTTGTCTCGAGGGAAGATAACCGTTTGAAAGCCAAAGATTTAGAAAACCCTAATTCGGGAATTTGGTTGTTTATAAATGGAATTTTAACTTGATATGCACCTGATGGCAACCGTCGGACTGAGTTAATGTACAACTCCTCACATTCTATCTCTGCGGCACTTTGTCTAACCTGGACGGGTAACTCCTCAACTTCCCAAAAAGACCGCAACACTGAGCTAAGATCACCTTCACCAGTACTGTGTACTTGGATACTAAATGATCGTATGTGAGATTCATCACCTTTTGATTCAGTCTTGCCGACTAGCAACCAACCAAGTAATGAATTTTGAGCAGTAGGTGTGCCGAGAGGGCCCTTTACTAATCCATCTATGATTAGAATTGAATACACCTCAGCTCCTAGTAACAGGTCAATTTTCCCCGGTAAATAATAATGGTGGTCAGCCATCTTAAGGTTATCTAAATGAGTCCAACCCTCAATTGGTAACCGTGAGCATGGTAATAAATTTGTAATTGATGGAACAATTAAGGCAGTTACAGGAACCTGCACCTGTGTGGATGGGTCCGTTGGTTGTATTACAAAGTCTATTCGTTCGGTAGATTGAGTAACCTCCGTTTTATTTAATCCGTTAATAGTCATTAATACAGGGGAACCTTTCATATTAATTTGTCTTGCTGCGGATTGAGTAATGAAGGACACTTCTGATCCTGGGTCAACAAGAGCTCGTAGAGTTACCATACCTGCCTTGGTTGGAACATTAACCAAGGCAGTAGCAAGAAGAGCTTTGGATAAGGGTTTGCTCTGATTAGTACAGTAGAGTGATTGCGTATTGAGAAAAGCCGTGGTCTCGGTGTTATTAGGTGAACCGTGTGCACTATTCAAGTTGGAAACTGATGTCCCTGGAGAAGAATTTGCAATATTAGAATGCTGTACCTTATTGGGAGTTGAACCTTGTAAAGAATTTCTGTGTAGTAAGGTATGATGAGTTTTACCGCATTTTCTACATTTAAACTTACTAGAGCAATTTAACGTGGAGTGAGAATTTGATAGACAGTTAAAACATAATTTGTTTGTCCTTACAATGTCATACTTTTGCTGATGTGAGAGATTTGAGAATTTAGAACAGGTGGATATTTTATGAGAATTTTTACAACATGGACAAGTAGTCATGGTGGAAGAAGCAAAATGAGTGAGAAATTTGGAGTTTGATCCCATAGAAGGGCGTTGTTGCGTGTTAGTTTTATATTCAGAAATAGCTTCAAGCATGCGAAAACGCTTCTCGAGAAATTGCTTGAGTCTTTCGAATTTTGGAAGTGTTGCTTCCCCATTTAGCTCTGTTTCCCACATCCGATGAGTTTCAGAAGGAAGTTTTTGAACAATAAGATAAATAAGAAATGGATCCCAATAAGAAGTGTTAACACCTAAAGCCTCCAACTCACACAAACACTCGTTCGATCTATCCAATAAGGATTTAATAGAATTCACCGATTCACTAGACACTTGTTTAAGATTGAATAAATTTTTAAGTTGAGAATTAACTAGAACCCTGTTATTGTTGTATCTGTGGAGTAATACTGACCATGCCCTTTCGTAATTAGCATCTGTTATTTGAAATTGTCGAAGGAGATGCTCAGCTTCACCAGATAATACAGACTTTAGATAATGCAATTTTTGTGCATTGGAAAGTGAGAGATTTTGGTGAACCAATGAGTTAAATAAATCATGAAAAGAGCGCCATGATTCATAAGAACCAGAAAATGTGGGAAGTGAAATTTTTGGAAGTCGCAGTAACTGCGTTGACATTGCTGTTGAATTCAAGCGTGTCGACTCATGCACGGAAGGGCTTGGTGGAGGTGTTTGTTCCTCAAAGTTACTAAGGGCAGCCTTGATTTTTCCCATAAACTCAAAATATTTATCTTCTATTTTTAGGTATGTGTCATTTGTAAAATATTCACAAGGGGGTTTTTCAGCTAAAGGACACCGCACAAATTATATGAGAAAAGGGTCCCGGCGGATTTGGCTGAAATTGAAGTATGTTAGTCAGTGGGGATAGACGAACAAAAAATTCTAAGGGGGAGGGGGGGTAAATCGTAACGGTTAGCCGCTAGGGCGTTTTGAAATTTTTTGATAGATGTTTTTATATCACCCTGTATTTTTGTAACCCTGTGAAATATTATCGTGAATAAGGTGGCAATTTACGCAGAATACTCCCACCTATCTAAAACTGTAAAAATCGAGGTTCTAACCCACCAACTTTTAGAGTTATGGGTCGTCAAAATCAAAGTTTTGTTTTTTTTCACTAAAATTTCAAGTTCAACCACCTTTTTCTCCAAAAAATACGTAGTTAATTAATTTTTTTGTTTACAAAATTGGAAAGCTTGGACAATTTCCTATGAATAAGGTCAGGGCAACTTTTATGCTACGGCCTTTACTTTTGAAGTTATAAGCAATTTTAATGTGAAAATTGGCTTTATTTCGTACTTATTTGGTACTTTTCGACAAAGCTGCGGTGGAAAAGTACGAGAAAAGTACGAAATAAAGCCAATTTTCACATTAAAATTGCTTATAACTTCAAAAGTAAAGGCCGTAGCATAAAAGTTGCCTTGACCTTATTCATAGGAAATTGTCCAAGCTTTCCAATTTTGTAAACAAAAAAATTAATTAACTACGTATTTTTTGGAGAAAAAGGTGGTTGAACTTGAAATTTTAGTGAAAAAAAAACAAAACTTTGATTTTGACGACCCATAACTCTAAAAGTTGGTGGGTTAGAACCTCGATTTTTACAGTTTTAGATAGGTGGGAGTATTCTGCGTAAATTGCCACCTTATTCACGATAATATTTCACAGGGTTACAAAAATACAGGGTGATATAAAAACATCTATCAAAAAATTTCAAAACGCCCTAGCGGCTAACCGTTACGATTTACCCCCCCTCCCCCTTAGAATTTTTTGTTCGTCTATCCCCACTGACTAACATACTTCAATTTCAGCCAAATCCGCCGGGACCCTTTTCTCATATAATTTGTGCGGTGTCCTTTGCATAAAGCAATTCAATTTGTATGTGGTTTTGTTCTATCCGCGACCATTGCTCCCGAAATTTAGTAATACGTTCAGTTATAAGTTCCTTAGTTCTTTTGACAAGGGCTGTTTTAGTATAATTGGAAAAGGACTTATTTAAAAGGTCGATATGTATCTTTTGCAAATTTAATGCTTCGGTAAATTGGTTAACTGTAGCCATGTTAAACTGATCACTCACAAACTTTATAACTATAATTTAATGTATCAGGAGTGGAATACCTTGCAATTGAAGTGAGGGGCTTTGCCTCGGAAGAATAATATAGATGAGGACTAGGCTCGAATAATTGTTCGGTATGAGAACCTTACAATTGATTGAAGTGAGGGCTGTGCCTCGGGAAATTAATATATTTGAGGACTAGGCTCGAATGTTGTTCGGTATGAAAACCTTACAATTGATTGAACAGAGGGACTTTGCCTCGGGAGAATAATATAGATGAGGACTAGGATCGAATAATTGTTCGGTATGAAAACCTTACAATTGATTGAAAAGACGGACTTTGCCTCGGGAGAATAATATAAATGAGGACTAGGCTCGAATAATTGTTCGGTATGAAAACCTTACAATTGATTGAAAAGAGGGACCTTGCCTCGGGAGAATAATATAAATGAGGACTAGGCTCGAATGTTCGGTAATAAAATGCAAGAACTAGGTTCATATAAAAATAGCTTGGTTTGTAAGACCTTGCTATGGGTGAGGGGCTTGCCTCAAGAAATTATAAGTTTTAAGACCAGGCTCGAAATAAAAATAACTTGGTGTGTAAGACCTTGCTATAGTGGAGGGACTTGCCTCGTGAGTGTAATAAATTGGGTTGGTATGAAAACCTTCCAATTGATTTGATCTCAAATGAGGGACTTGCCTCGGAAAATAGTATAGTTGAGGACTAGGCTCATATAAATTTGCTTGGTGCTTAAGACCTTGCAACAGGTGAGGGACTTGCCTCGAGAGTATAATAAATTGAAACACTGGTCTTAAAAATAGAAAGTCACTGAGCACTAGATTCACTTAGATGTTTGAATGTTATCGGAACCTTAGTTTCACTTGAACACTTTTAAATACCATGCACTGCACTTAGAAGCACATCCGGCTCGAAGGACCATATGTTTTTTGTTCACACTTAAATCTTTAAGAACAATAGAAAATTATTTCTTATTTCACCATTTGGCCTCTAGTTGCAGAACATACTAATTAAAAGGCAAAGTTCACGTTATAAATAATAATTCAATTTTATTTATTCAATATTAGTAATTAAATTTGATCAACAATATAATGAAATGAATGAAAAGGAAAATTCAATTGTAATTTAAGTATAAATTCAAGAAATAGAAACAATTCCATATGCAAATGGAAAGGAAAATTCAATTGTAATTAAAGTATAAATTCAAGAAATAGAAACAATTCCATATGCAAATGGAAAGGAAAATTCAATTGTAATTAAAGTATAAATTTTTAAGTTAAATTTATGCAAATTCACCCGATGTGAACATCCACTCAAACTTTATTGATAATCACCCTCAACAATGGTGTAAGCTACAAAAACCACGATTCTATTAAACAACACCTCATCAACGATGTAAGCTAATTAAACACCTATCAACCTCATCCACGTTGTAAACTAAGATCACTTCACTAAGTCGTTTAGAAAATATTTCACCATATCACAAAATATAAGAATATGTTTTAAAGAAAAATATTATTTCGTATTAATTAAGTACTCACCTGATTTCTAAAGTTGGCCTTGGATGGTTATTAGTAAACAAAAGAGAAGTTTAAAGAAAGAAATTTATTAGTAATAGTTCATGGTCTATACCCAAGAACTTGAGGAAAGGGAAATTGTTAATTATAGTTCATGGTCTATGCCCAAGAACTTAAGAAAAAGGGAAATTGTTAGAAACAGTTCATGGTCTATACCCAAGAACTGACGGAAAAGGGAAATTGTTACGAATAGTTCATGGTCTATACCCAAGAACTTTAGAAAAGGGAAATTGTTAGAAACAGTTCATGGTCTATACCCAAGAACTGATGGAAAAGGGAAATTGTTAGTAACAGTTCATGGTCTATACCCAAGAACTGACGGAAAAGGGAAATTGTTAGGAATAGTTCATGGTCTATACCCAAGAACTTTAGAAAAGGAAAATTGTTAGAAACAGTTCATGGTCTATACCCAAGAACTGACGGAAAAGGGAAATTGTTAATTGTTAGGAACAGTTCATGGTCTGTACCCAAGAACTGAAGGAAAAGGGAAATTAATAACTTAACTCCAAGCCAACTTACCTCTGCGGCAATCAGTATCCAAAAAAAGAGAAATTCATGCGCGCAACGAATTTTATTAACTTACTTGAATTCGATTCAAGTGGGGATCGAAATATATAACGGGATGACTGAAGTGATCTTTGTTTCAATAGCGCAAACGGGAATGAGAATTTTATTGGTGTATGTATTGATGTGAGAAGTGTTACCAGAGTAATTATTTGTTTGAGTGAAAGTTGAATGGATGTAAAAAAAAATTTTTTTTTTTTTTTTTGTTTTTAAAGTTAAATTCTTATCGTTGATAATGATGTTCAATGATGCTCTTCACTGTCCATTATTGAAGGAAGATGATGTCAAGTGATGGTGTAGGCTCTTGATGTTTCATCGTTAACGCTGAATGACCCTAATTTCCTGTCCATAACATTGTCCGGAATATTAGCAGCATTATTTTTTCTGAAATAAAAAGGGGTTAACGTGCCCTAAGGTGATATGGTGATTGGACTCAACGCAAATAATTCAAGGGACAACCCAAGGAAATTCCTTGCCGTGAAAGAATTTGAACAATGTGAATATGGTAGAAGATAATCCCTATTTTTCCTATGTGGTATGGCAAGCTTAGGAATCATACTTTGTACTACTAGTCCGTCCTGTCCAGTGTTTTAACACTGAATCAAGAGAGGTAGTAGATAGAACATCAAGTAGGGAAGGATTACAGCAAATCAGAAAAGTAGGAAGACGATTAAGAATATGTAAGTCCAAAGATGCGAGAACAAATCTAAGCGAGTTTGCACGTGACAATTCACTAAGCAAATTAACATTAAAGTCCCCACCAACCATTATATTTTCATTATGAACAGAGAAGCGTGAAACAAAGTTGTGGAACTCAACAGCAACATCGGAATTAAATATATTAGGGGGACAGTATACATTGACGATAACACATTTATCATATTTAGATTTTATCTCAACAGCAATGAACTCAAATTGAGAGCCACTCGATTTACCAACAACTCTAGATAGAAGCATAGAGGATACATATATGGCAACACCACCAGCAGTACGACCAACACGATAATTGCGATGTAGCGAAACGCCAGATAGGGAAACAAAAGAGGAAGGGACTTCAGGTTTAGCTTATTCTCACTTGCTAGCAGAACATGTATTTTAGTACGGTCGCACATATACCTAAGCTCTTCTATTTTGTTTTTTAAGCTCCTCGCATTCATAGTGCATATATTCAGTCCTGAAGTAGAGGAACAGAGAATATTGAGTAGCATTCCCACATTGCACACCCGATTAGAAGAACGATTCATAAATAAATTTTATCATAACGCACAACCAAGAATACAGAAGCAACCACAAGGAAAATATCTAGAAAGCAGAGGAAAATAGAAGGTGAAGAGCTGTAAAACAAAGCGGAAGAAAACAATAAAAAAAGAAGATAGAGAGAAACAACACAGTGAGGAGGAAATCTATTAAACTTTAATATTAAAAAATAATACTTAAAAATACTAGTAGCTATCATTATAAGCTGCGTTCCTTTTCTACTATTTAGTACTTCTAAGCAGAGCAGAAAACGAACGCACAATTTTCTGATTTGAGTAAAATCTCACTTGAAATTTTTGACGTTACTTTAAACTTTACAAATAAAAAATTCTTAAAAGAAGAATTTGTGACGCAATGGAGAAATTAATGCGATAATTTCTAAAGTAAAACGAAAGATAATAATTTTTGATAATTATACGACTGAAGTTTTATTTATGGACGTTTTTATATGAACGAATCAGCTCGACACAAATAAAAGCCATCTAGCGAGTAATGGCGTAAGTGGAAATAATTCACAATAGCCTCGAAATGGCCGCTTTTCCCCTAGCGGATTTTAATTGTGTAATTGCAAGTGCTATCTATTCGTTTATAAGAGCAAGTGTAGTTGCTAGTACGCAAGTGTAAAAAATAGTAAAAATTAGCAGAAAAGGAACGCGGCTATTATCAAGCATAGATTGTTGATGTTGACCCCAGTGGCAAGGAGCTGCTCCAAAAAATTCTTCACTGTGATCCAGGAGTTGACGCAGAGTTGGCTGCCTCATTCAGGTCGAGTGCCGAAGTAAATATTTGGGCCCGCTTATTTTTTTCTATCTGTACATAAACTAAGCCTCGACGAGTAAAAACAGATGAAACTAGTTGGGATGTGGGTTCGACCCTTTCGGTCCACACGATCAACTTCCCAGTATGATGGATGTTGAATATTATGATTGGATATTTTAATAATAAATGAACAATAGGCAATATAGAATATATGTATGTATAATACCGAGAATTTGTCACAATTGTTTATCAATATTTTCGCTAAAATGTCAAACTAAATGTTCGCACTTACAAGATTAGGATTACGAAAATGTATACAAAATTGATGTATTAATGTTTTTCGGCACCTCAATGAAGTCGATATAGTTTTTAGTTCGCGCGGTATCCTGCAGGTACAAAAATCACTTAAGTCTTTTAAACCAAAAAACCGCTGGACCGAATATTATAAAAATGTTTTCAGATTATATTGTCGCTAATACGCTTCGAACGGCACCTCAAGTAAGTCAATATCTTTCGTGGTTCGGGCGATATCGTGCAGGTACTAAAATCACTTACGTCGCTTAAACAAAAAAACGGCTGGACCGAATTTCAGGAAAATCTTTTCAGATCATATTTCGGTTAATACGCTTCGAACGACACCTCAACGAAGTCGATATCAGTTTTGGTTCGCGCGATATCGTGCAGGAAAAAATGACCACATCCGTAAGCACATACACACACATACTTCCTCCCAATTTTTTGCTTAAAATGCTCCTGGGACCTTGAAAGATGAAAATACGTTGAAATTTTCGATTTCGATTTTCGGACCGATTACAATAACTTCCTATACTGGGAAGTTAACAAGATTCCGCTTATATCACTCTCCGCAGAATATCACTGTTTTCGACGTTAAGCTTTCATTAACGTAAACCAAGCTATTTTTACATTTACATTCATTCATTAAAAAAAAAACATAAGTACACAAGATTAAAATCTTAAGTTTGTACATACAAAAACTGAAAAACTAAATATTAAACTTTACAATCAAAATAGATCTATAACTTAAGAAATAAAAGAAAATAAAAACTATTATGTAAAGGAATTAAAACACGTGCTTCAGTTTGTTCTGCCAGAAATGAATTCAAAAAGACGCCTTTTGAAAATGCCCACTGATTCGATTTGTTGTATCTCAACAGGAATGGAGTTCCACAATTGAGCTGCGTGAACAAAGAAAGAGCGTTGTCCTGAAAGATGCCGAAAACGGGGGATGATCTCATTATTATTCCTTCGCGATTGTGAGAGCTGGATAAGCTCGTTTAGATAAGAAAGTGTTCGGTTATTGATGATGTTGTGGTAGTAGCACAAAATCCTAAAATCTCGGTAGTCACCTAAGGAACATCCAAAAATTGAGTGCCGGTAAGGTGAAATGTGGTCAAACCTGCGAAGGCTATGAATGAAACGGGTGCAGTCGTTAAAGGCTACTTCTAGCTTACGGTTACAGGATGAATCTAACGAAGGGAAGACACTGAGGCCATGCCTTATGTGCGGCAAGAATATGGCTTTAACCAGCTTCATGCGAACATCTTTTGACAAGAGACTACTATGAATACGAAGTCGCCTTAAAGTACAATATACTTTGCCCAAAATATAGCTAATGTGGTCACAACACGTCACATTTCTGTTCAAAGCCATACCAAGATTTTTGACCCGGTTGACGCAGGAGACAGGGGTCCCATTTAAGGTAATTTGAAAGAGGTCGGTTGATGACGCCTTAGAATTGAAGAAGATAATGCATTGAGATTTAGATGGGTTAAGTTTTAGTGAATTTAAGAAGGACCAATGAGTTATGTTATGAAAATTTTCTGAGAGATTATTTAAGCACCGCTAATTGATTTTTATTATCACTAACATAGAGTTGTACATCATCAGCTTACATATGCACGTAAGAATGCTTCACTATTAGTGGAAGATCATTTATATATATACTAAACAGTAGAGGGCCCAAGATAGATCCTTGGGGAACGCCAGCAAAAAGCACGGCAGGGGAGGAAATTAAATGGGAAATCTTCACCTGTTGTGAGCGCGCAGCTAAAAAACTATACATGAGCGTGAGGGCAGAAGAGGAAAAACCAAATTGTGTACTGAGTTTGCGTAACAGGACGGAGTGATTGACGTTATCAAAAGCTTTGGAAAAGTCTAGCAGGAGTAGACAACATAACTTGTTTGCATCTAGAGAATTCCGTATGTCAGTCGTGATTTTTAGGAGAGCAGTGTCACAGCTATGATGTTTCCGAAAGCCTGACTGATATGGATTTACAAGCATACGGTGCTCGCAGTAAGCAATCATTTGCATTGCAATTAATTTCTCAAGACCTTTAGCCAGAAATGGTAATACGGTGAGACAGGCATTGAAAATATGGACAACAAAAGGTAGTAATAACGGAAGAAGTATTTTTAAAAATTTAGGTGAAATATTATCAGTTCCAGTGGCCTCAGACTTGATAGAGTTAGTGACTGGGCTCACTTCAATGGCGTCTACACGAAGCCTACTTCATAGCTCTGGCATATGGGGAAGAGTATCTATATTGCAAGAAGAAAAATGATTATTAAGAATTTCAGGGTCACAGTTGGCGTATACTTGTGAATCATCTTTATCACTGCAGACGCTCAAGTTACGCAGGTTCTTCCAGAAAGTTCGAGTTGGAAGTGACGGATCAAGCTTACGAGCATAAAAATTACGTTTGGCTTCCCTGATTTTCGCTACGACTAGATTACGAACATGAGTGTATGATTTTCTAGTATTTTCATTTTTAAGTTTCAAGAAACGATGATATAGATACTCCCTTTCTGCGATAAGGGACTTGATTTCATTGCAGAACCATGGTTTAGACTTATCACTCAGACATTTCGTACGCAGGGGAACAAATTCATCATATAACTGCACAATAAACTCCTCAAAGATAGCAATTTTATCATCTATGTCTTCTGCCACAAAGATATTATCCCACGGAAGTAATTGACAGTGTTCCAGGAGCCGATCGCGGTTAAGATTTTTAAAATCACGATATACTATAGTTTTCCTGGGAATTGCGTCAACCTGAAAATTGTAACCAGCAAATAGGATGTCATGGTCTAAATAACTTGGAGGAGATATTTGATTTTGAAATAGAATCATGCTAGGTTCGGAACAAAGGAAGACATCGAGTAGCGATGGGTTCGACGCATTAAAGTAGGTTGGCAAGGTATTCATTTGAGCAAGGCCTAAGGTCTTCATTGTATGATTGAAGAATTTTTCTTGACTGGAAAATTTTAATAAGTTTATGGTACAACTCTTTTTCTTTATGCGGACGAGTCCATCCTTCGTAGCAACAGCATGCAGCAGTCCCATTCTGCGCAAGTTTAAGGCCTCCCGCAGCAGAAAATTGTTACTTTGGGTGAGACTCTCGTTCACGTAAACGGGAGAGTCTGCAGTGAAGCCATCCAGCTCACATAGAGGAAATTTCACTTTCCTAAGCATTTTCAAGGCACGCATGAAAGCCTTGGCTTCACGCGGACCCGAAAATTTAACTATAATGGGGCTGGAGGCGCCATTTCGCAGACGGAACGCATCAATGAACGGGGAGAGCTGGTGGTTGACTTTGTTAGCTATGTTTTTGACTATATTTACAAGATACTCTTCCGGTTTAGCTGGTACTCCACGAATGATAACTTGTTGTACGACCGCGATGAAGATACTTATAACAAGAACAACTCGTCTGTGGAACAACCTTCCAATGACAGTATTCCCGAACTCATACAACATCCAAGAGTTCAAACGCAAGGTTCATCGCCACTTTCTGCAACACCCCCTTGACTCCCCCTAACCTATTATGTCCTTCTCTCTATCTTTCGAGCTAAGCTTACTACTGGAGATTGTACCATGACTTAACCGACATGACGTACTAGTAGTACAAAGGGTGACACCTGAGCTTAGACTATCACATAAAAAAAAAATACTCGAGGAGGTAGGACGGACGGTTATAGCGCTGAAGTTTATATATGAATAATACTGCCTTGAGGGAAAGGTATTGATCGAGCGTGCAACCCAGGATAGAAGAGCGGTTAGGGCTTATATGGTCAAATCTGCGGAGGTTATACACAAACCTGGTACAATCATTAAAGGCAACATTAAGTTTGGCCCGGCATGAGGCATCTGGGGACGGAAAGACTGAGCTAGCGTAAGTGAAGTGACGTAGCCCTAAGGATTTAATACAGTGGCGGTTCCTCTTTAGAAGAAAAGGAAGCACTGCTTCCCTTGACCAAATAGGCAACTTCATAATTTCATTAATATAAATATAATATATCAAGATTAATCAGAAGAAAAATCTTTCTATTTCTTCCTCTGGAAACACTAAGCATGCAATGTACAAATTTTTTTATATGAAATGTACGATTGAAATTTGTATACTACTGTATACAAAGAGTAAGGATACGAGCGGCAGAGTGGCAAATACTAAATTGCCTCTCGCCGCTCTTATCGTAGCCGAGGCTTTCTTTACACAGCATGGAATTCGGTCCAGCCGTTTTTTTGTTTAAGCGGCGTAAGTGATTTTTGTACCTGCACGATATCGCCCGAACCACGAAAGATATTGACTTACTTGAGGTGCCGTTCGAAGCGAATTAGCGACAATATAATCTGAAAAGATTTTTAAAATATTCGGTCCAACGGTTTTACGTTTAAATGACTTAAGTGATTTTTGTACCTGCACAATATCGCGCGAACTATAAAAGATATCGACTTAGTTGACGTGCCGTTCGAAGAGTATTAACCAAAATATGATCTGAAAAGATTTTCATAAGATTCGGTCGAGCCGTTTTTATGTTTAAGCGGCGTAAGTAATTTTTGTACTTGCACGATATGGCCCGAACCACAAAAGATATTGACTTACTTGAGGTGCCGTTCGAAGCGTATTAGCGACAATATAATCTGAAAAGATTTTTATAATATTCGGTCCAGCGGGTTTTTGGTTTAAATGACTTAAGTGATTTTTGTACCTGCACGATACCGCGCGAACTAAAAACTATATCGACTTCATTGAGGTGCCGAAAAACATTAATACATCAATTTTATATACATTTTCGTCATCCTAATCTTGTAAGTGCGCACATTTAGTTTGACATGTTAGAGATAATATTGATAAACAATTGTGACAAATTCTCGGTATTATGCATATATTCTATATTGCCTCATTTATTATTAAAATATCCAATCATAATATTCAACATCCATCATACTGGGAAGTTGATCGTGTGGACCGAAAGGGTCGAACCCACTTCCCAACTAGTTCCTTAATAAACACGAAAAAAACACCGCGAAAATAAAATAAATTGATCACTCATCAATTAACACACTTAAAACTCACGAAATCACTATTTTTTTTTATTAAATCACTAAAGAACTAATCACTGATAATCTATATATGTATAGTTTAAAGTAAATTACAATGTTTTTACACTTTTTACCACAAAATATTACGAAAACAATCCCGAATCTATGCCGCGCCATATAAATTCTAAAGAAATGTCAGATTTTTTGGACCGACTTCAGCTATGGTTGTATTAGTTCAACAGAGAACTTCATGGCCTGTAGTTGAGAGGGCCTTGCACCAACCCATTCAATTTAATTGAACTCACACTCACGCAAAATTTTGCGTTGTTACAGTACCCTCAGAAGCTGAGCTGAACGTAGCTCCTTCGGAACCAAACAGTGGGATACAACACCAAAGATACATATAACAAAGTCGGAGATAGAGAAATTTTCTGTATATATTCTCTTTATTTTCTGGGTTTCGTTTACTGGGTTTTCTGGTATTAAATTTACTCTTAAAAATTGGTTTCGATATTTTATTTTGACTCTGGTTAAAATATGAATTTTCGTTTATTGAATATTGAGTCAGGAAAAAAGAGAACGAGGATAGGTGAAGTTTCTTTCTATTTTTTTTCTAATCCCCACTAGGCGGTGTCTATTGCATATAAGCTGATAAATTTGTAGCTTCCATTATATTTTTTATGATTCTCTTTAATGATGATATAAAGGGATAGAGAGAGAATATTTTTATGAATTGTATTTTCGAGTACGGGCTGCCTTAAGTGTTTTTTTTGCTAGGAGAATGTAATGATGTGTGGCGGGGGTGTAGGCGGTTATGCATTTGAAGGAAAAATTCAATGAGATCAAAGTAACAAAGTATTTTGAAAATAATTGATTTTGCATACACGTTTAGTTTGGATAATAATGCAATCTGAGCATTTTGTAAAAATATCAAGATGGGGGTCCAAAATGGCGGCCGATTTTGGAAATTGTGCTCCGCGGCCCTCTGACATGGGTATCAAATAAAAGGATATAACAAGTAGAACACAATTAGCTAGGTGGCGTCATTCCAAATTCAAAATGGCGGCCAATACAAAATTGCGGAAAGCTTATAATAGACTAAAAAGTGGAAAATATAACCGACCAACTTCCAATTTTGCACACACTCGTAGCTCGGGTGATAATTAATATGTATGCATGATGAGATAAAAAGTTAAGTTGGGGTGAATTGAAAATAAAGAATGGTATTTCCATGTCAAATCGGACAAAAAAATGACGACTATTTTTTATATCGGTAAAAGTATTTTTTTCGTTAGTTCACATCAAAAATCTACCAGAAATGTCGTTGTTTTAACGAAATTGTTGTATTAACTCTGAAAATTAATTAATAAGAAATTATATCAAAAATCACGTTTTTTTAAATCTAAATTTGCAAAATAGCTTACATTTAATGTTTTACATCCAAATCCATTAGAAAAAAATATTTTCTACTTCTAGGGGATGTGTTTTTGATACGTTTATAAAGTTAATTTCAAAACTATTTGTTTTTATCAGCTATTCAGACACAATTTAGTCACAATTTAGTCACAAACTTCAAAAATCACTTTCTCAAAAAACCCCTCACCGCGTCAAATTAAAGGGTAATGTTTATATTTTAACATAAAAAAATTCGCGGTATTGTTTTTTGGTTATTTAAAAATAGCGCAATTTAACCGTCTTAGTGCCAAGGGCGGATCCAGGTTTTTTTTCTGGGAGGGGCACAAGAGGCGGACGGGCAAAAAAATCAACAATAACTCTTAGAAATAAACTTGGAGTATAATATTTTTAATTTCTACATGTTCAGGTATAGGTATATAGGAAGGTTTATGAAAATGTCAAAACAATAGAAAAATTAAATATTTAATAAAGACAGTTTTCTTTTATGTTTCCTGCTAAAGATGTTCAGCACTTCATTAGCGTCCATTTCTGCCGCAACGTCTTGATGGATATGCATTAAAGCCAATCCATTCAAACGCTCTTCTGTCATCCTGTTGCGAAGATATGACTTCAATCGGCGTAAAGTGGAAAAAGATCGCTCGGCAGTGCTAGTAGTCACTGGAAACGTACACAGCAACTGACAAAGAGTTCTAATATTTGGTAGCACCGTTGCTCTTTTGTAGGCATCTGTTAAAAAACGAGAGTTTTCGCTTTTGTTCACAAATTTAATTCATACTTTAAAATGGTATGTTACAAGTTTACACAAATGTAAGTTCAAAATATACAAAACAATGCGGGTAATTATTTCAACTACTTTAAATTCTTGAATTATACTGCACACGACTTTACAATGTAAAAATGACCAAACAACCAAGCTACCGCACTTTAATCCTCTTCTGAACCGACTGCCCTCGCCTTTGTTCTTCCTCAAACATTTTTCAGTTATCCCGTTATTTATTCTTGGTTGATTGGTTTACAGTGTTGCCTTAACTACATTTTTGTATGCATGCAATTATAAGTTGAGTAAATTTAAATTTAATAAGCGTGAATTGAGTAAATTAAAATAAACTGAATAAAAATTTGTTTATAACATAAACTCATGATTTAACATCCAGCCCGCCTTGAGGAGATGAAGGCTCCTCAATCATCTCTGAAACCAATGGTAGGGGCGCAATTTTGTGAATGGACCGCTTCAGAATTCCCGCTTTCGTCTTCAAGTTCACCACTCGTACCAATCCGTCTTTACCCTTGAATGCCTCCACTACCTTGCCCAATAACCATCGTTGTGGAGGTAAGCTGTCGTCGTGAATAAGAACGATTGAGCCCAGAGAGACATTTGTTGCCGCCTTTTGCCATTTGTACCTGGAATTAAGAATAGAGACATATTCCTGAGACCAGCGCTTCCAGAAGTGCTGTTGAACAAAGGTGATCTTTTTCCATCGTTGCAGGTAGTTGACATCCTGGTTTGAAACATCTGGTTCTAAAGGACACCGCATAGGTGCTTGTCCCCAAAAATGTGCTGGTGTGAGAACCTCTTCGTCGTTCGGATCAGCTGAAAGCTGACAGAGCGGCCTGGAATTAAGTATTCCTTCGATTTGGCAGCATACAGTGGAAAGTTCTTCGAATGTCAGTATTGCATTTTGTAGTGAACGAAATAAATGTGATTTTGCTGCCTTAACAGCCGCCTCCCAAAGACTTCCGAAGTGGGGGGATCTAGGTGGAATATGGTGAAACGCAATTGATTCCTCTGCACACCACTGCCTAACGCTTGACTGGGTGTCCTGGCTGAAAAATGCTTCCTTAAACTTTTGTAGTAGTCGCTTCCCGCCAACGAAATTGGTAGCATTATCGCAGTAGATTTCCTTGCACATTCTTCGACGACCTAGGAAGCGCTTCAGCGTTGCTATGAATGCCTCTGAAGTTAAATCTGACACCGCTTCAAGATGAACTCCTCGAGATAGAAAACACACAAAAACAGCAAAGTAAGATTTGTAAGGACGCTTGCCTCTTATTTTATGGGTGGTCAAGATAGGCCCACAGAAGTCAACTCCTACATTTTCAAAAGCTGCCTTCCCAACTAACCGGTGTTCAGGTAGGTCCCCCATCAATTGCTCCATTAGCCTAGGCTTGTATTTGAAGCAGTAGACGCATTCGCGTACTATTTTCCTGGCGCAGTACCTAGCATTGAGTATCCAGAATTCTTTTCGGCTTAAAGCTACTAGCGCCTGTGGGCCAGCGTGAAAATTCTTATGGTGCAAGTAGCGCATATAAGAGTGAGTGAATGGGTTCTCTTTCGGTAACAGCACCGGATGTTTAGTTTCGTATGGCAGATCGGCATTTTTTAATCTACCTCCGACTCTCACCAGATCAGCTTCATCTATGTAGGGATTCAAACATTGCAAAGTACTTTTGATTGATGATGGATTTTTGCTCTTCAATGAAGCTATTAGTTCCGTGAACTCACTCTGCTGAATGAGCCACGCTATTCGACCTGTAGCAGAGTGAAGCTCTTGTACAGTCAGCTCATCAAAGACAACTGCCTTTCGTTGAAGCTTGTTTCGAATGTTACTTAGAAATCGGAGTATATATGCGAAGACGCGTCGTAGCCTCGAGAAATCACTTCTGATATATACAGTACTTTCTAAGAAGGATTTCTGAACTGCACAAATCAGGATGGTCTTTCCCTTTCTCTGCTCTGGCAAATCATGTAATTGTAAATGTGTTCAGCTGGCCATTGTTCAGCTGGATCCGCCAAGAATGCGGGTCCTTTAAACCAGAAGGAGTTCAGGAGGCTTTCCACTGTCATTCCTCTCGAAACCATGTCTGCAGGGTTAGATTTGCTCGGTACGTACCGCCATGTTGCTTGGTTTGTGAGTTCCTGAATTGTAGATGCTCTATTTGCCACAAAGGGTTTCCAACGAGACGGATGTGATGATATCCAACCTAGGACAATTTTTGAATCTGTCCACAGATATGTGCGATGTACACGTTTTGGAAAAATTTCAACAACTCGAGCCACAAGACGAGATAATAATTCCGCTCCGCATAACTCTAAGCATGGTAGTGTACGTATTGTTTTCGCCGGGGCAACCTTTGATTTTGCTGCTAAGAGATTTGTACATACACACCCGTTGTTATCTATACATCGTACATAGACGCAACAACCATAAGCCCTATTAGATGCATCGCAGAATCCGTGCATTTCAACGAGAACTGATTCATTGTCCCCCAAAATAAAGCGAGGAATTTGAATCTTGTGCACATTTCTCAAATCTTCTAGGTAAGCTTCCCAACGGGTGTGTAGTTCGATAGGCAGCGATTCATCCCAGTTAAGATTCAGCAACCATAGCTCTTGCATGAATATTTTTCCTTTTACAACAATTGGATTTAATAATCCTAGGGGATCGAATAAAGTCGCTAGCTCTGATAAAATTTTACGTTTTGTGAGTTTAGCTGCGCGCTGCGAATTTTCTGTGTATGAGAACAAGAACTGATCTTCCTTGGGTTCCCATGCAATTCCAAGAGTTTTGATCACTTCTGAGTTGTTTACTTGCATTGTTTTCTCCTGATCTTGAAGCGGGATTTCTGCCAGCACTGACGTCACATTTGAGTACCACTTGCGTAGTTCGAATCTTCCTGCGGATAGAATTTGGAGCAGTTGATCCTTAAGTTCGATTACTTCTTGCTCTGAATTTGCACCCGTTAGCAGGTCGTCGACGTAAAAGTCCTGCTTCACCACTTTACAAGCTGATGGAAATTGTTCAGTCAATTTATCAGCTAAATGATTTAAACATCGAGTGGCTAAATAAGGTGCCGCTGCAGTTCCATACGTAACGGTGTTTAAGCGAAATGCTTCCAACAGCCCAGTGGTCTGATTTCTCCAGAGAATACACTGCAAGTCTCGATCTTCAGGATGCATTAGAATTTGGCGGTACATTTTTGATATATCTGCTGTCAGTGCGTATTACCAGCAACGAAATCTAAAAAGAATAGAAAAGAGATCATTTTGCACTGTCGGCCCAACCATAAGGATGTCATTTAAGGAGAGCTGCGATGTTGTACTGCACGAGGCATCAAAAACAACTCGTAACTTTGTCGAAGAACTTTCCGGGCGAAGTATACAACTATGAGGCATATAGTAGCGAGTTGTTCTTCCAGATTCTAGTGGAATTTGTTCCATATGACCTAACTGCAGATATTCGTTTAAGAAATCAGCGTACTGATCCTTTATTTCCGAGTGTCGCTGCAATCTGTGTTCAAGTGCAGACTAACGCTTGTGAGCTGTATCAAAGGAGTTTCCTAGGACTGATGCAGGGGATTTTAAAGGTAGCCTCACTATAAATCGACCATCATCTGTCTGTTGCACTGTTTTCAAAAAGAAATCTTCATAAGCTCGTTGTTCCGGAGACGATTCAACTAACGGCTTATAAACATCTTCAATATTCCAAAACTTCTCCACTAGCATAATCAATGAATCCTCATTGCAGTCATGTCAAGCATTAGTAACGACGTTGCAAATATGTTGGACAACTGGCGGACTAGTATACGCTCCACACACAATCCAACCCAACAATGTTTTTTGTAACGGTGGTAAGTGACACTTGAGTTTGATTTGTCCCACTGATAACAGTTGAAGGAACTTCTCAGCTCCCCACAATATATCTATGCGCTGAGGCTTGTGGAACTCGGGATCAGCCAATTTCAAATTAGGAGGTATATTCCAAGATTGAGTGTTGATCTTGATGTCTGGCTGTGCACCCGTGATTACAGGTAGCACGCACATATGTAGGTCCGCGTGAAAGTTGCTGGTTCGCGATTTGATTGTTGTACAAACTTCGTGCACTGCTTTAGATGAAATATCGCATATTCCATTGATGCCAGTATTTATTCGACGCTTCTGAAGGCGAAGTTTATGTGCTAGGTCTGCCGTAATGAAATTAAGCTGAGACCCTGGATCGAGTAACATTCTTGCTGGATGGTAAGTACCACCTTTGTCCTTAATTAGGGCCACTGCTGTTGCCAGAAACACAAACCCTTTGTCCTCTGTTAATCCGCTATCTTGTACAACTGAACATACTGTTGCTGATGATTTATTAGTGAGGTCATCCTTGCTGGTTGCTGTTACTGTTTCACCAGCATCCTGATTTGTGTGCGACACTCTGTGAAGGGTAGTATGATGAGGTCTATTACAGATTTTACATTTTGAAGAAGTGCATGATCTTACTGAATGCCCTTTTGAGAGGCAATTAATACGAGATAACGATTTTACTGCTTCGAACCGTTCCATGGCAGTTAATTTACTGTATTTCGGACAATCTAGTATTGCGTGTGTAGATTCAGAACATATCGGGCAGCCATTTGACTTAGTAGTTTTAAGTACAGTCGAATTCCTATTGACAGGATGCTTTGTTGACTTGGCTTGTCCGTGGTGCTCGCTAATTGACACTGGATTTTTCCTTTCTCTTGTTTCTAAGAACTGACACCGCCTTGATAGCACTTGCTCGCAATCTTGCCATGTTGAATATTTACTGAAATCTATTGCTTCTTTCCATCGCTCTAATGACTCATTATCTAATTTCAATGATACTAAATGAATGATAATTGAGTGTAGAATATCTGTGGTAGAGCCAAGTGTACGCAGTGCACTTAAATGTGAATTGGTCTTGTCTACTAGATGACGCAATTGAGATGCAGATCCCTTGGATACCTTCCGTAATTCAAATAATTCAGCAATGTGCTCTTGGAAAATAAGATACTTATTGTCGAATCTCCTTTTCAATAAAACTATAGCTTGGGTGTACGTACTTGGAGAACTTCCTAGTGATTCAATTGCTCTCAGTGCGGGTCCAGATAAGCAACTACGTAGATGACTGTACTTTTCAGTGATAGATTTGTCCGGATCATCATGCACCAGTTTATTAAAGGTGGCAATAAAGTTAGGATAGTCGGAGTATTTTCCGGAAAACTGAAGCAATTTTAATGGTGGTAAAGATGGTTTATATGTAGAAGTGTTGAACATGGACGTATTAACTTCTGAAACGCTTGATCTAGTCCTGTTTGGTAGGAGTGATAAAATTTTAGCCTTTACATCGCAGTATAAATCTTCTAATTCACCACGAACAACAGCGTTACTTAACTCATCTGGAGCCAGTTGTTCGATTGCAGATTGATGTGTTAATATAGCCTTCCAATATGATTCCAATATACCTAAACGACATTCCAGTTCAGTAGCTGATATGGTATCGGATTTACTATTGATAAGTGTTTTAATACGAGTGATGCACCCACGCACACTGGCTCGTTGAGTTTTTAATTCTTCGATTTTTTTATCAACCGATTCATCCTTTGAGGTAGCCATTTCAAAAATACTTGACAGTGGGAATATCACAACGTTGTACAACTGAAAATTAGTAAGTGTATATAATATCTGTGTGCTACAAGTCTGATAAAGCCAACAACAACGAGATATCAAATATTCGCATTTAACTGTATGCCAAACAACAAATAAAAAAATTGGTTTTATTCAACGCACGGCATGAAAATGGTATACGGAATAGAGTTCAAGTCTAACAACTGTCTATATATGAGTGAATGTTTGTATATAGTGTGACACGAAAACGTTCGAACCGATAGTTTTCAAAGCGGCACTGTGAGCATGAGGTCAGCTGACATATTTAACAGTCCTTCCATACATCCAAGCACTTAACGGTTTGCGATATGACGAATATAAATTGAACTCACATCAACGCCCGGTATAAAAATGCTGTATAAAATGCAGTTCCGTTATACCAACAACAAAAAATGTTCTAAACGATCTTCTTTAACCACGGTACATGAGTATGCTATGAGGTCAACAACGATAATTAATTTTCACTCCATGAATTAAAATCCGTTTTATTGAAGATCGTACACGAGCATTAAACTTGTCCTCCTATACTTAACATGCAGCCCAAAAGATTTAAATGTATTGTTCATGTCACTGTTAATTGCAGCACAGTTAAATGGGCTAAACACTGACACCAAAGTAAATCATATATGTATCCGTTTAAACTGCTAAAATGTCAATGTTATAAAACGCTTGTTATTGATATATTTAGAATGACGAATATATGTATATATGTATGTATTTTTTATAATAAACGGCAGCTATTTGCACAGTTAAATTCCTTACCGCATGTTCTGGATTAATAAATGTACTTTATATAGATCTCTCATCAAGTGACTATACTGTTAGCTGGAATCACATGTATGTAATTTGATGAATGCAGCCGCGCCAAATAATCCCAATGAGTCTCAAGGTGATCCTTTCAGAAGATGACTAACATATGTATGTATATATGATGAAGATCTTCAAATTAATTTTGTCTTGTCACGGTCGCCATGTTAAAAAACGAGAGTTTTCGCTTTTGTTCACAAATTTAATTCATACTTTAAAATGGTATGTTACAAGTTTACACAAATGTAAGTTCAAAATATACAAAACAATGCGGGTAATTATTTCAACTACTTTAAATTCTTGAATTATACTGCACACGACTTTACAATGTAAAAATGACCAAACAACCAAGCTACCGCACTTTAATCCTCTTCTGAACCGACTGCCCTCGCCTTTGTTCTTCCTCAAACATTTTTCAGTTATCCCGTTATTTATTCTTGGTTGATTGGTTTACAGTGTTGCCTTAACTACATTTTTGTATGCATGCAATTATAAGTTGAGTAAATTTAAATTTAATAAGCGTGAATTGAGTAAATTAAAATAAACTGAATAAAAATTTGTTTATAACATAAACTCATGATTTGACAGCATCTGCTGGAGATAGTGGGATATTTTCTCTTATCTGTTGCCAAATTTTTAGCTCTCCCTTCAAAGCTAAAAAACAAGGAAGGTCTTCTTTATAGACTTCAGCGCCTTGCAAAACATCCTCTACATCTTCGTAGCTAAAATTATGGGACAGCAACTTTTGCAATTGTCCGATTCTTTGCATGGAAACGCTAGGGAACCTGGATGACATTTCACTTAACATATAATCTAGAAAAGGAATATATACTGAAAGTCGGTAATATTCTTCAACTGACTGAGTTTGAATGTTCGGCCGATTTGTTTGACGGCCGGTGATTCTGCGGACCGTGATTTCTGTACCAATTTCATTTGCGATGGTCTCAGCCTGATTAAAAAGTTTTTTGAATGTGTCTGCGCTAGTTTCACGTTGCCTCTGTAGACTTGCTATAGTCGTATTAATAAGCTGAACTGCAGAAAGTATATCAATTTCAATGGCTTGTAATGATCGGGATAAGGGAAGCGTGATTCCTAAAATATCAGAGAGGATTACCAAGCTTATGAGAAATTCCGACGACAATATAGATTGGAGCAACAAAAATGGAGGTGTAGCACTTCTTCTGTTTCCTTGATCTTGATCAGCCATTTTTTGAAATATTTCAGGAAGACATGGCAAGACGTCCAAAAATGTCAAAACCGCTTCATGTCTTTCAACCCATCTGGTCTCACACATTTTTTTTAATATATTTTGTTTTTCTTTTGGCAGATGAGCTTGAATTTCTTCTCTGAGGAGATGTATTCGTTGAGCTGAGTCACGAAAGAAATTTGCTATAGTTGTGATAACCCCTACGGCATTTCTTATACTGGGTACAGTGCAGGCTGTACTAATCGCAAAATTGAGTCGGTGGCTTGCACAGTGGGTAAAAAAGGCTAAAGGTTGAATGCTGGATATGCGTGCCTGAACACCTTTTATTTTACCGGTCATATTGGCTCCTCCATCATATGCTTGACCCCGGCACAATGTAATATCCATATTAAGGTTTTCCAACGCCTTCAAAATATTGTGAGCAATGTTTTCACCAGTAAGTTTAACAACTTCGACAAACATTAGAAAATCTTCTTGTATTTAGTTTTTTTTTTATGTGGCAGTGCTAAGCTCAGGAGTCACCCTTTGTACTACTAGTCCGTCATGTCATTTGTCACGTCATGGTGCAATGTCTAGCAGTAAGCTTAATACGGGGGAGGGGTGGGGGGAATAGGTTAGGGATTATAAAGTTACGGGAGGGTATTGAAGAAGGTGGTGATGAACCCTGCGTTTGAACTCTTGAATGTTGTAGGAGCTCGGAAATACCGACTGCGAGAGATTATTCCACAGTCGAGTTGTTCTATTAACAAACGAATTCATATCTTGTTGAGTGCGTGAAAAGGGTAGTTGCAGGTGCAGGAAATGGGACGAGTGGGCTCATCTGGTGTTGCGGGTATAAGATTGCCGTGGAGGCAAAAGAGCGTTTACTCGAAGGAACGGTCACTATGATAGTAGCAATAAAATTTTGTCAGTGCTGCTACATTCCTACGGTGGCTTAGGGCGTCGATGGTGGAGCAAGCGTTATCGTCATTAATTAACTTAAGGGCCCTTTTTTGGACCTTATCTAACCATGCTAAGGTTGTTATTGGAGCGCCGCCCCAAATGAGGGAGTTGTATTCGAGAAGAGGCCGAATGTAGGATTTATAAATAACAGCACGGGCCGATGGCTGGAGGAGGAACCTGCACCTCTTAAGAAATCCCAAGCACGGGGATGCTTGTTTGGCGATTTGGAATATATGGTCATTCCATCGCAAGTCTTTGGCTAATGTCGCGCCTAAGATGTGTAGGGATGGGTCGGCCTTTACTTCCACGCCATCCACTGTCAAGGATGGTCATGTGTTGATCTTTTTCTTTGAAATAAGACAGTACTTGGTTTTGGAGGGGTTGAATTCGACACGATTCTTTTTTCCCCACTCTATAATAAGTTCGATGTGGTTATTAATAGAGTTGAACATTAGTTCACGATCATCAAGACAGGATCTGGCATGAGTCTGTCTTGTATCGAACCTGACGAGTAACGTAGAGTACCGTCGTCAGCGAAGCTGAGAAGTGGGTTGGAGGGGATTGAAAGTAGGTCATTTATAAAGATAAGAAATAGGGCCGGTGATAAAATTGACCCCTGGGGGACCCCCGCAGAGATGTGGTGAGATTCAGATTTGACGCCATCCAAAACTACCTTAATTGAACGGCCGGAAAGGAAACTCTCAACCCACTTATATAGAAGTGAGTCAATTCCAATAGCTTTGAGTTTAGCTAACAAGGCTGAGTGCCATACTCTATCAAAAGCCTTGGAGATATCTAGAGCAACCAGACTAGACTCACCGGATCCATGCAGACTACGGCTGAGGTGTTCGGTAAGGCAAACTAAAAGATCACCAGTGGATCTTTTTTGTCGGAAGCCGTATTGTTTGTCGTTTATAAGTTGGTTGGATTCTAGATATCCCATAAGCTTTTTGTTAATTATCGTCTCCATGGTTTTGGAGAGGATAGAAGTGATTGCTATTGGGCGGTAGTTGGAGGGAAGGCTGGAGTTACCTTTTTTCGGTATTGGCTGCACATGAGCAAGTTTCCAAGAATCTGGGTAAACTCCGGAAGAGTATGAAAAGGCAAAAAGTTTGCGCAGAGGTTTAGCCAAAGGTGAGGCGCATTGTTTTAAGACGATAGGGGGTATATTATCGGGTCCAGTGGATTTGTTGACATCGAGCTCCTTGAGGCACCTGCACACTTCACGAGTCCTGACGAAAACCCTGACCATTAAATGAGCGCTGTGCTCGAGGACCGGGGGTAGCGTATCATTTTGGGGTAGAGAAGAATTTGAAGCAAACAGAGATGCTAATAAATCGGCCTTGGATTTTCTGTCTGTTATCACCTTTTCATCGTGGATGAATGAAGGAGTTGTGGAGGTGGTGAAATTCTTCTTGATGGAACTTACCAAGGACCAGAAGTTTTTGCTACCAGAGGTTGCATTAAGGAGTTTACTTCTCAACTTGCTGTCAAATAAATTTTTGACATTCCTGATGGTGACTTTACAGGAATTTCTAAGTTTTATATACTCTGCACGGAGCGATTCACTCGGGAAGCTCTTGTAAGCTCGAAAGGCGGCTTCTTTATTTCTGATTGCATTCATACACTCCTCATTAAACCATCTGTTGGGCCTAGCCTTCACAGATTTAGTAGAATGAGGAATGAACAAATGCATTCCTGCCTGTATGATTCTAGTGATACTGATACGGCAGAGTTGACGTTTTTATTACGGAAACACTGGTTCCAGTCAGTAGATTGGAAAAAATTAGTAAGCCCCAGCCAATTGGCCTTCTCATAATGCCATACAGTTCTTCTGACTGGTTTGGGAGGGGTGGGAAATTTGAATGGGAAGCTAGCACTAACTAAGCAGTGGTCCGAATTGCCGAGAGGTGAATCAACTGTGACGGTATATCGTGCTGGATGTGAAGTAAGGAAAAGATCAAGGAGATATCTTCCTTGATCAGCAACATCAGGGACTCTTGTGGGAAGATCCACAATTTGGTGCAAGTTATTGATGTCTGCAAAGAGCTCGACGTCCTTGCCAGAAACACTGGTGCCATTTGAGTAAGTCAGCCAGTTTACATTGTGAACATTGAAATCATCCGCAACGATGATTTCACACTCAGGATTGGACGATAAAAATCCCGAGATTTGTTCGGAAATACTGTCAAATGATGAAGTGGAGGCTTCGTTACTTATGTTAGGGCTTCTGTATAGGAAGCAAAAGAATATGACGTGGTTTCGGATGATGATTTTAATCCAAAGTGAGTTAAAATCTGAAGAAGTGCTTTTGCATATTTTATAATGAGCCACGTCATCCCTAACGTAGATGGCAATGCCCCTATGGGGAGAGAGATTATGCACTAAAGTGTACCCCGATATCTGATATTGACTTAAGTCATTATCGGGTGATATTTGGGTTTCACTAAGTGCGAGGATTGGGGGTTTAAAGTTTAATAAGTGGCACTCAACAAAAGAGAAGTTCGCATGAAGTCCACGAATGTTACAGAGGTCAATAACAAAACTTGACTTGTAACAGGACCTCGGTTGCGCGGGTTCAATCGCCACATTCCTAGAGATATTTCCCGGAATTACATCTGCCGCAACCATCAGAGTCAACGAAATTTGCCTGCGTTAAAGTGTTATGCCTTTTGAAACGAGGCAAATTTCGTCGACCGACAGATTTCGGGTGCGACACTTGCAGGTCCGAGAATCGAGTGAGGGTAGGAAGCAAAGGGAACTTACTTGTGCTGTTCGTCGGTCGCTTGTCTGTAGAAAGGGTGATGAGGCCTTCGCTTTACACTGCCGCGCGTATTTTCTTCCACTATTGTTTTGTTGTTGTTGTTTTTTTGTGGGCTTAGATTTTTTTTTTCACTTTTTTCACTTTTCACACAGAAAAAAATTTTTTTTTTATATTTTGTATTTAGCGGGGCGTGTTTGACGGACCGGACCAGCACACGTCCGTTCACTTCGCTGTCTACGGCCAAACTCCAAGGTTTATATCTACATCAAAATAGCGAATACAAATGGCTAGTTGCTCACCAACAGAAACATCTGTGGTCTCATCAGCTATAATGGTAAAATATTTAGACTTTTTAATTTTATCCACTATTTTGTTTCTGATTAATTCCCCACAGCATTCAATTAAGTCATTTTGTGTCGACTTGCTAATGTAGGAAGCGTTTTTAGCACACGTCTTTACATGCTCATGCAGTATCTCATCTCCAGCATCGATTCGGAATTTTAACAGCGCTCTGAAGTTTCCTTCTCTGCGTCCGTAAGAACTTTCCGATTCTAAACTACCGTCATCCCTGTGACCTCTTAACGGTATGTTTTGCCTTCCACATAATTATTGTTTTTATAATAGGTATAAGTTTTTTACGATTCTCTTCAACAGTTTTCATTTCCTGGGATCTCATTTGGACAACAACATCCACTGATTTTCCCTCCATCACCATCAAAAAATTTTGAGATGCTATCACATTCGCTTGGTGGCAATTCGTGCTTTCGTGGTGTGTGATCGTTTCAATTGCCTTTTTATATCTCGTCAGTGGTTCCGACACCAATTTTCCTAGCTTCACATCATTTGTAGCCGCTTCACGTCGACCAAAAAGAATGCATATTTTGCACAATCCGCCACCAGCAATTTTACTGTATGCTAGCCATTCATGTCCCTTTTACCAGCTTATTTGAAAAGACCGACTCTTTTTTCCCTCACGCACCAGTGGAAACTTAAAGTCTGTTGTAGGTTGCCAAGTATATTTCAACCACTGATACCTTTCTTCGTCTGTAAGAACTAATCCGTCTTGCTGGTTGATTAGTAACGTACCTGAAATTAAATAAAAATAAATAATTAACTGTTTAGGTACCTATGTACATAGAAGTGCGATTTATAAGAAACTGAAATAGCCTAGCCGTAGCCCGGTAATAACTATTTATTTAATAGTGGTTTTATCTATGCAACGCACGAGTTATAACTTTATTTTCGCCCGCCGATAAAAATAAAAATGATTTTGAATATTTAACAATTCTTTATTTTAATTTAATAATTGATCTTCTCTTTATGGAGGTTAAAATATATCTATCTAAAATAAATTTACATTTTTAATATTAACTGAAAGAATGAAAATTGAAAGTGATTAGGCATGCAAAAATGGGTTGAAAAGCTTTAACTTAAAACTAGGTGAAATTGGATTGACGGATGTTGTCCAGACTCAATTCGTGGAAATAAATGTTGCAATCCGTGGGAAGGAATGTTGGACATAATGTTGATACACGTGCGGGGTCATGTGGTCATGTAACTCCTCCCCCCTAAGAGTGAAGCGAGGGCCACAGGTACTGAGGGTTGAAGCTTCGGGTTGTTGTTGGGGCTGCTTGTTGGAGGGATGCTGGAATCTCGTTGATGGTCCATCTAATGCTGTAGTGATGTCTCCATATTAGGTAGCTTATGATGATTAGAATTAAAACTGATATGGTTGTCCAGCTGATGTAAGTTATATGGTTTCGACGGTTAATGTCTATTTTCAGGACGTCTAGGACTTCTTTAGTTTTGAACTGGTATGTTTTTTTTTTATGTGGCAGTGCTAAGCTTAGGAGTCACCCTTTGTACTACTAGTCCGTCATGTCATTTGTCACGTCATTTTTTTTTTTTTTTATGTGAAAGACTAGAGTCACAGGAAACGCCCTTTATACTGTGTCGACAATCTATTTTCTTCATATAGAGTGCAATGTCAAACAGCAGCTCTAGTCGGGGAAGAAAGGAACTGTCACAACCTACCAGCGATATTTTCCAGTCCACCTACTCCCAACCATTTACTGGCGACTTTGTCATCGGGGCATCGAGAAACAACTCGCTGGAGTGTTATGCCTCCTGAAACGAGTTGAATCTCATCAACCAACCGATGACATGCGCTTTTGGTGAAGCGGGGAAGCGCTAACTAAGGCTATGACAGAAGGAATCAGGAATGTAAAGAGGGAAGAAGAAAGAAGGAAAGTTATGTAGGTGGGAAAGTGGAAAAGGCGAAGGACCGTGGGACTGGCCGGGATTCGAACCCGGGACCTCTGGGATAGTAGCCAGACGCCTTACTCCCTAGGCTACCGAGGCCCCCATTGTGCAATGTCTAGCAGTAAGATTAGTACGGGGGATGGGGGGGGGGGTATAGGTTAAGGATTAAAAGGTACGGGGGGGGGGTATTGAAGAAGGTGGTGATGAACCCTGCGTTTGAACTCTTGGATGTTGTAGGAGTTCGGAAATACTGACTGCGAAAGGTTATTCCACAGTCGAGTTGTTCTATTAACAAACGAATTCATATCTTGTTGAGTGCGTGAAAGGGGTAGTTGGAGGTGAAGGGAATGAGACGAGTGGGCTAATCTGGTGTTGCGGGTATAAGATTACCGTGGAGGCAGGAGAGCGTTTAACTCGGAGGAACAGTCACTATGATAGTAGCGATAAAATTTTGTCAGTGCTGCTACATTCCTACGGTGGCTTAAGGGATCGATGGTGGAGCAGGCGGTGTCGATGTCGATGTTTGGAGTTTCTGCAGGCTCAATTTTTCTGTTGTAGGTTTAGGATGAATTGTGTTGAACAGGATCGGATGGATGTATATTTCTTCCCAGTAGATGCTCGGTTTGTCTCTGTAGGTTATCTGGTTGATAGTTATTTCGCAGTTGCGAAAATGGATCAGTATGGTTCCTTTTGCTGTTTGATTTTTGATACCACAAGTAGATTGGACGGTTGTTTCGGGTGAATTAATTATTAATATATAGTTTGGTTCCGGTTGGCTTATTGCTGTGCGTATTTCAATTTCTTCGATGTGGCAGGATGCTGGTTGGTTTTCCATTAATTTTCCGATGCAGGAGGATTTGTTGAGCTGCTCTTGATGGCCTGATTCCTTACAATAAAACACTTCTTCTACCCTTGGACAAATTTCGGTTAAATATTGAATATTTTGGGGATTGAGGATTATATAGGGTTCGGTTACAATTTGTTTTGTTTGGTTTATAGGGATTAGTAATATATGAAATAGGGAATAGTTTTCTTTTGCTAAAATGGGAATTCGAATGTTGAAAATTATGTTACTGCCGTTATAGTAGGCTTTTCATTCGAGCAATTTGTAGATGTGCTCCTCTGACTTTATATCAATAGTTTGATTAAGAAATCTGTGACGGATGTCGTCTAGTTCAACCGGACTTAGTATATGCTTTGGTATAATATTTAATTTTGATAATACTATTGCTTCTGCAAGGTTAGTTAAATGGTTTGCCAAAATATCTATATTATAATTTATTTGGTTCAGGTATTGCATATAGAGAATTGAGTTCTCGTTTGTTTTTATTTTGTTTTGTTCGTTTTCTTGGTAGCGTTGCAAATGCCGCTCAATAGCATCTTGTTCCTTGTTAATATGATCAGTGAGATTTTCGAATCTCTTAATCATTTGTTCGTTTAATTTGGTTTGTTCATTCAACTCAATCCGCATGTCCTTCTGCCCAAGATTGTTCTCGTCTATTTGTCTATTTAACTTTTCTGCGTCGTTCGCGTCTAGGTTTCCGGTAATACTTTTAATGACAGTCGCTAATCCATTAATTAAACCACTTTTCGTTCTAAAGCTAGGCGTTAACGATCTTAACTTTTGTTCAATTTCTCTTAGTTTAACTTTTGTTATTTCGAATAGGTTTTTTATATTAACGTTATTCTCTAATGATTTTAATGATTTATCTAATTTCCTAATAGTTTCTTCGTATTTGTCTAACCTTACTATATGTATTAGATTTTCGTAAGTCTGTATAAGTCGGGCTGTACCAAGTCGTAGTGGTAGTATTCCTTGTCTGTTCGTTAAGTCCTGTATTTCTAACTTTTGTTCGAGTGTAAGGGATAGTCTGAAAGGAAAATAAGGGAAAATAATTTTAAAGTAATAGTTTTCCTTCGTATATTTCTAATATCATTTTCAAACGAAAGTATTGCATGTTTTGCTGTGAGAATGTTATCTCGTGATCTCTAGTGATATATTCAGCGAACATACAGCTAAAGACACCACAGTCATTACCATTCGTTTGTTTTGGAATATCTTTAACGTTTTCCTGAACGAAATCGGCTGTGTCAAATTCTTTATTCCGTTTATCTAATGATTATTTTCTGATATAGTCTTCAAGGGTTTCTAATACTTTTGGGTTTGGCGTACCTATTGAATCATAGTATTTAATATACTTGTCTCTTAGGTGAATGATTGCCATTGCCCAATGTGCACCACCAACGTGGACAGGTACTACGATAATATCGTATGAAAATATATCAATCTTGCGGGTCCATCGACTCACAGAGCTATAACCACATTTCATAAGTTTTAGGATAAAGAACGTGTTCATTGCATAAACACGTGCAGTGGCGTGCACAGGGGCTCCCCTTTGGTATGGCAGAATTTTTTGGGGCGCCATATTAAATAATAACGATAACAATAATAATAACTAGTTGGGATGTGGGTTTGACCCCTTCGGTCCACACGATTAACTTCGCAGTACGATGAACGAAAATGGAATAAACTGACTTCTTACAAAATAGTTATACGTTTAGCACTAGTGGAAAATTGGCTAGTATCAGAACTGATGACAAAGCAATCCCGAGAGAAGCTAGTTCAAATAACTATAATAGTGGTAAATCCACAAGATTTTTCTAGAGAATTTCTTTTTTCTGAACGTTAACAAACAAACATGTCCTCCGTATTTCGTTCGCTGCACTAAAGCGATTGTTCAAATGCGTATTGAGCGTGCTGAAGCGCCGTTGACAAACTGAGAAGCGAATGACTTCATTTGGAAATTCCAAAGCTTTTCGGAGATATTAGCAAAACTGTAACTGTTAGGTACTTGTCTGACTTGGCCAAAAAGAACAAATTTTGCGGTAACTACGGAAATCCCGGGATAAACCGCAATTTCCTGAAACTGTATCTCGCGTAGAAAACAATTCCCCGTCAAAAAGTGCTCATTTCGTAAAGGGCAACGAAATTTTTGCACAATTTTGAAAGGTTGTCGGATTTTGGCAAGTGATGTTTTGTTCGAAGGCTATGGCTGTGCAGAACCCAAAAAAGATCACTTTGTTTAGAACGGGTCTCATTCCATCGAGTTTATTAGATATTAGCAAAACTTGTCAATTTAAGGTCTTTCTGACAATTAGCCGAAGTTTTTCTATTTAAACAAAAAAGGCCCGACCGAATATTATGAAATTTTTTTCAGATCACTTCTTCGTTAATATTCTTTTTTCGGCACCTCAATGAAGTCGATATAGTTTTTAGTTCGCGCGGTATCGTGCAGGTACAAAAATCATAAACGTCCTTTAAACAAAAAAAGAACGGTTCGACCGAATTTATGAAAATCTTTTCGGATCATATTTCATTTATTATCACTTATTATAAAAATCTTTTCAGATTATATTGTCGCTAATACGCTTCGGAACGGCACCTCAAGTAAGTCAATATCCTTCGTGGTTCGGGCTATATTGTACAGGTACCAAAATCACTTACGCCGCTTAAACAGAAAAACGGCTCGACCCAATTTTATGAAAATCTTTTCAGATCATATTTCGGTTAATACGCTTCGAACGACACCTCGACGAAGTCGATATCTTTTTTGGTTCGCGCGATATCGTGCAGGAAAAAATGACCACATACATACGTACGCACACACACATACTTCCTCCCAATTTTTTGCTTAAAATCCTCCTGGGACCTTGAAAGATGAAAATACGTCGAAATTGTCAATTTCGATTTTCGGACCGATTACAATAACTTCCTATACTGGGGTTAATAATTAAAACATTAAAAATATATGTATGTGATAATAATTATTATTATACAACAACTATACAAGCGCGAACGATGACTAAGGGTTTATTCTAAAGGTAATTACTAGCACTTTAAGTTTGGTAATCGGCATTAACCCACACAAATTAATATCTTACGAGTTAACCGCAAAAAACTGTATTCAGCCCCAACCACATGATCAAGGTTGAACTTTGAGCGGCCATAACTTTGAGCCAAATCAACTTACAGACCTTGTTGAGGGCTCATTTTATAGATAATTGTATTCTCCAACACCTTGCCATTGATCATTTTCAGCTATCATTGCATGGAAACTGGTTATTTGGTATAAACGACCTCTACCTCTTTTTCAAGATGGCGGCTTTTCCCAACACATTGCGACCCCACAAACTTGGTATTAACATTGTCAGATGTACGCAAACAAATTCCAAAAAAAAAAAAATTCGTACATCATGAAATGCAATTTCATGCCCTTTTTTCGACTAATTGCACTGGACTATATTACATTTTCAAATCACAAAATTATTATGTCAAATTCACTTCAAACTGAGCAGCATGAAAAGCTTGCAGTGGACGACCCCTGTAGCGGGTAGCCGCGCATCTCAGAGCCGCTTGTAGCCGCCTATAGCCGCCCATGAAGTCGAAGCGCGTAGCCGCTCGAATACGCTTCCAGTGGACGACCAGCCTTATTCGTTTATATGTATATGAACATCAACTTGGCCTCATTTTATTAGTATCAAAAATGCACTGCGGACTCTATACAGCTGCAGTGCATTTTTCAGAAAATTCCGCTTGAAAATATCAAATTAAAAAACAAATTGTTGAAAAAATTAAAATAAAGAAGAAAAAAAAATTTTTTTTTAAATAATTTTTATTTTTTGGGGGCGTTGGGGCGCCGATGATTTGTTTGGTATGGCAGCTGCCATACCTGCCATACCCGTGTGCACGCCAGTGAACACGTGGAAGTCCTTCTGAGTGGCGTTGCTCTCCGCGTTCGGCTAGGAGGTACATGTAGAAATTGATTACCACGTCCGTTCAGCCAGTTTCCGTCTTTGAGGGTTGCAAAATCACTTCGTGTTACTTTCATATTAAATTTATTAATTAATACCTCATCTCCAGGTCCTTCGCATGTAGCTTTTTTAATTAAAGCCTGATGTTCTGGAGTTAATTTTGGGAATTCGGTTTCTTCTGATAGTTTCTTGGTACTTCCTTCGTTTTTGGCGATTTCTTTAATCCTGTCATCATTTGAATTATTGCTTTCTGAAATCTCTTGTTTGGGTTTATTAATTGATTCAACTCGGAGTTTCCGTTTTTTCCTTATTCTTGCTTTGTGTATTTTCTTATTACTAGTAGTTAGTATGGTTATCTTCTTATCGTTTCTAATTTTGTGTGCCGTATACCTGGGCGTAAATTTGTTTCTTCTACCTTCCTTTCTGTAGATTATTTCATTTTCTTTAAATTCATCAGGATCTTCCCTGTTTTTATTCAATTTATCTATATTTTTCCTAATCGTGTCTTCGACTTTCTCTTTTATTTGTGGGTACAATGTACTTTTGTACTCATTCAACTTTACTAAATATTCATGTTCGTTATTGAAGCTAGTTTTCTTATTAAATTCAGAGGTTCTGCCATAGAATAATTCGTACGGCGTATACTTGGTCGTCGAATGTATGGCGTTGTTGTATGTTATTACTGTTTCATTAAGGATTTCATCATGGTCTCGTTCTCGATGGGTTTCTTTGTATTTTTCTAAGATTATCCTGTATATCTCAGTTAGCGTTGAATGCAATCGCTCAACTGGGGCATTGCTACTTGTTTGTTGGAAACTTGTCACGTGGATTTCTATATCGTATTGTTTACAGAATTCCTTGAATATATTCCCAGTAAATTCGGATCCTTGATCGCAAACTAATTTTGAAGGGATGCCGTGCAGGCTAATGTAATGTTTCAAAGACCTAACTATATCAAGGCTGCTGCGAGTTTTCAAGGTGTAAGCAGAAGCAAACTTAGAGAATTTGTCTATGATACTTAATATTATTTTGTTATTAATAGAATATATGTCTATGTGAACTATGCTTAAGGGTTTCCCAGGTGTTTCTGGTTTTTCGTATTTGGGTTTTGGTGGATATCTGTCGTATTTCAGCCTTTGGCATTTATCGCAATTATTAATGGTTTGAATTATTCTGTTTTTCATAAAAGGGAAGTAATACTGTCGTTTTAGGTGTAGTAGTGTTTCGTTAATTCCTCTGTGGTTGTTTCTTTGGTGGTAATCGTTAATGATATTGTCTTGTTCATCGATGTTTGAAATGTCGGTAACGAATTCTTTGCATCTGATTATCTTGTAGGCCTTACTTTGTGAAAAATATTTTGAATAAACTTCTTGTACGATACGGAAAGTTTCATCGTCTGTTAGTATGGCAGTAAGTCTATTGGGTGGTAAATATCTTTTACATAGATCGAGTATTGATTCTTCGTTGTAGTTGTTCATTCGTATAATTTGACGTTGTTTGTTTCGAAAAGGGGCTTCTACCGATGACGAGGGCTTTTCGTTTGATTTTTCAATAATCATTTGCAAGTTAAACTCATTTAGAGGTTTTTGGGAAATTGGTATTCCGTCGTCCAAATTTTCCTCGGCGGAATGAATGGTTGATATATCTTGGTTAGAGGGAGATTCGTCAAATTCGTTTGCATTGATTTCTATTTGCTTAGGGCTATCGCTAGTCAGTTTTACCCTGCTCAAGGCGTCGGCGTTGGTATTCTGCGTACCACGCTTGTAAGCGATTTCATAATCAAACTCTTCTAGTTTGAGTCTCCAGCGTACTAATTTTGAGTTTGGTTCTTTCAAGCTCATTAACCATGTTAATGGCTTGTGATCGGTAATGATTTTAAATTTGTGTCCGTATAGATACGGACGAAAATATTTAGTGGCCCATACGATTGCCAATAATTCTTTTTCAATTGTAGAATAATTGACCTCGGAGTCAGACAAGGTCCTGCTAGCGTAACAGATGGGCTTATCGCTTCCGATAGCTCCTTGGGATAAAATTGCACCTATGGCGAAGTTGCTAGCGTCGGTAGTTAGTACGAATGGTTTCGTAAAGTCGGGGTACTGGAGAATTGGCTCGTTTATTAGAACTTGTCTGCAAGTTTCGAAGCATTTTGTGTACCTTTCGTTGAGTTCGACGCTCGTTCCTTTCTTGAGGCATTCTGTTAGAGGCTTGACTAGCTTGGCAAAATCTTTAATAAACTTTCGGTAATAACCGAGAAGGCCTAGGAATGATTTTATTTCCTTTTGTGTGCGAGGTATCGGGAATTCTTTAATTGCACGAATTTTCTCTGGATTTGGTTTGATTCCTTCTGTGGACACTATGTGACCCAAAAAAGCAATTTCTCTGTGTAGGAATTCAGATTTATCCAATTGAATTTTTAGGTTTGCTTCTCGCAATTTTCCAAAGACCTTTTGGAGATTTTGGGTGTGCTCGTGAAGAGGCGTGGAGTAGACGATGATATCGTCGAGATATACGAGGCATATTTTTCCAATGAGGTCTTTTAGTACGTTGTCCATTACACGTTGAAAAGTGGATGGGGCGTTTTTTAAGCCAAATATTCGTAGTGGCCCCCTTCTACCGTGAAGGCAGTTTTTGGAACATCTTTAGGATTCATCTCGATTTGATAGAATCCGCTAGCCAAGTCCAAGGTGGAGAAATATAGGCAGCGTCCTAATTTGTCTAATATCTCAGTGATATTAGGAAGTGGGTACTTATGGGAAATTGTTTTCTGATTGAGCTTGCGGTAGTCTATTACAAGACGCCATTTCTGTTTGCCACTTGCGTCTTTCTTTTTTGGAACCTCCCATACGGGGGAACTCCACGGGGAGTAACTAGGGCGGATAATGTTTTGGTTCAACATATCTGAAATTTGACTCTGAACCTCATGCTTGTGTACATACGGGTATCTATACGACTTGGTGTAAATTGGCTCTTCGTGGTTGGTATTGAATGTTTGATTTTGTTGCCGAAAGTGAGTTGTTGACCTTCCCTGAAAAAGAGGTCTTCGTATTCTCGGCAAATTTTAAATAATGCTTTTCTTTCTTCCGAATTTAGGTGATCTGCCCGGATTAGCTCGGTTATTTCGTTTTTCGTCGGTGACTCTTCGACGTCATAGTTAATGTCAATATGATTGACTTCTATGTAGTTCGAGCTAACAAAGGCTTTTGCTTTCAATGGTTGTTCAATGAAAAGAATTTGATCAACGTCCGATTGGTTAGTTACTTCGATCATGCTATACCAATCGTTAGCTTCATACAATCCCTCGGAAATATATAGGTTTGGTTGAATTACCGAACCTGGAAGTAGCACGTCTCCGTCACGGACATCGACGGGAAGTTTCACCATCATTTTGGATTGAGCGGGAATCAAATGCTTCCCTGAAGAAAGGTTTGGTTTAAATATTAGGGGAATTTTTGCATTTCTAGTTACTAGGGCGTCTTCTACTAGGTCGATATTTGCGCCTAATTTTTTAAGGGCGTCTAGTCCGATTAGACCGTCAAAGTAGCCATGAAATTTAAAAATGAAAAATTGTAGTTCGCCAGGGTCGTTGAATTCTATGAACGTCGGAAGAGTAACTGTTTTATCGATTGGGTATTTGCCCAATATAGTAATTATTGTAGTAGGTTCGCATTTTTCTACGTCATTGGGGGAAATAAATTCGGGATTAATGAACGACGATGAAGATCCTGAATCTACCAAGAACTTCAACGGCCGTCCGGGCTTGATATATTGACGTAAGCGAGCACTGTACCGTGTTTATTGACGTCTAGGTATCCTGTTGGGTTTTCGAGGCGAAGTTGTGAAAATTTGTTGTATCGTCGATTTCGGCGGTTGGGTATTCGAGAAATTCATTTTGTTTTGTATATGTGTCCTGTACCGTTGCATTAGGATATTGGTTCATATGATTTACGTTAAAAAGTTCCTCAGCGTAATATGTATTTCGGGAGGTTTCTATTGGTTTTAGAGAAGTTTCCTGGTCTGTGAGCAGTTGGTTGTCGAAATTTGGAATATCCTGAGCCTAATTCCATTGGTTCCGGGTTTGGTAGCCTGGTTTTATTTATTTGTGTTTGCAACGGTGCAAAATTTGTTGCATTATTTGATTTATGGAATTGGTTGGGGGTGTACTTGGTTTGTGGTTGTCCTGTTTGCATTCTTGGTTGGCTCTGGGGATTCCACTGTGGTCGTTGTTGGTAAAATGAAGGGTATGTTCTATTGTATCTATTTTGTTGAAAGTTAGGAGGACGTGAGAAATTTTCGTGTCTCGGTTTCTTGTGGAGTTGTGGCTTTTGGTTGTTAGAATTAAAGTCAGTTTTCATATATGAAATGTTTTGCTCCTTGATACAATATGAAAGGGCAACCGGCAGAGACTCTGGTCTCATGGCTCTAATAATAGAACCTAGTGGTTCTTTTAATCCTGCAAGGAACGTATTCAGGCACATTTCCGAATAAAGGTCTTTCTTAGCATGTACTACATTTTGGTCGAGTTCGTGTATTAGAATATTATTGTTCATTGTAGCCTGAATTTCGATTATTTGGCTGTAAAATTCTTGAACGGATTTATTCACTTGTCTGAGGTTGTGAAGGTCTCTAATTAAAGAAGTTTCGCTTCTTTTGTCAGAGTAGTGAAGAATTAGGTTGCCTTTAATGGTTTCCCAATTTAAGGGCGTCCCATATATATTCAACACTTCATTTGCAGGGCCTTCGATTTTATTTCGAATGGCTCTTAATAAAATTCTTGAATAAGGGGTACCGTCTAAACTACTGGTGTGGATTAAAATTTCTTCCACATTACTAATAAATTCGTATAGCAATCTGGGATTACCATCGGATCGAGGTAAATCTTTTATTGCGTCTGGGATACGGAGTGAGTTGAAAACGTCGGTCGTTGACGCGACTTGTGGTGCTAAAACACTTGGTCGTTCACTGGTCATATTAAAATAGGGATGAATCTGAGAGGCACTACGATCACTACCTTGACTCGTAATTGACTCGTCACAGATATCTAATTTGTCAGTTTCACTATTTATCGGCAATAACACTCTTTCACTTTCACTTGTATTTATTTCTCTAACGGATTCAAGACTACTAAAAAGTCTTCTTAACTTGGAATAAGGCTTAGGCATATAGGAAAAAAAGGATAAATATTCAATATTCACTTACATCAATCCCAGGGCGAATGTTGTCTTCATGTTCGGATAGGTGATGTTGAGAATGGAGATCCTCCGGTCTGGTTCCTGGTTCCCTCGGTGTTCGGTGATTCTGCGTAGTTTTCACAAATAATCAGAAAATTTGCCACTACTATCGATATTCTTTCGATATTGCACTTTTATGCACAACACAATTTTCTGATTTCACAGGTTGATGTTCCTTCAATCTATTTGTGTAATTACTGCACTGCTGATATTATTTCAGCTATATAAAACTACTGGATTGAATCACTGCACTGCTGATATTCTTTCAGCTATATTAAACTACCGGATTGAACTTTACGAGGATAGACCGTCACCTATCCTACCGACTGCGCCAGTTATAACTTTATTTTCGCCCGTCGATAAAAATAAAAATGATTTTGAATATTTAACAATTCTTTATTTTAATTTAATAATTGATCTTCTCTTTATGGAGGTTAAAATATATCTATCTAAACTAAATTTACATTTTTAATATTAACTGAAAGAATGAAAATTGAAAGTGATTAGGCATGCAAAAATGGGTTGAAAAGCTTTAACTTAAAACTAGGTGAAATTGGATCGACGGATGTTGTCCAGACTCAATTCGTGGAAATAAATGTTGCAATCCGTGGGAAGGAATGTTGGACATAATGTTGATACACGTGCGGGGTCATGTGGTCATGTAACTCACGCACTATCGGGGTGACTGCGAAAGCAGCTCTCTATTCTTTAAAAGATAGCACGGCATGCTTATGCGGCTTCAGGGACGCTCACTGTCCTACACGACGTATAACCTAACCATAACAACTATGGGTCGACCGCGCTCGTGCGTGAATTCACTCGCGACGAGTATTCGCCACGTGTGACCGAGGCTTAACACAAGAGCAAGGTGTGTAGTTAACTTTAACTTGTACGTAAGTATATGAAGCTGCGGCGAACGAAGAACAAGCTGCACATAGAATAGACGTTCGCAATTCGCAGTCACCCGAATACACATAGACATTTCCTAGAACTATATACAAAATGTTGAAATACACAAAGATTACGATACCCACCTATATCTCGTTCCTGCAACATGTAACTAGTAGAGGCTGATGCTGCTGAAGGGTTTTAGTTGTGAGTTGGAATTGTCGCATGCGTGGATGTACATGGGACTCCACCAAATTCAATCCCTTTCCCTATATCTGCAACGGCATCGTCGGTTTTTTGCTTTTTGGTAAAGAAAAACGCACTTATGCTCTTTTGTCTCTTCCTGTCTTTATCACTCATTATATTATACACAATAATATCCTCGTTACTCGCTAAAACTACACTGAACTAAGTAGGCTACAAAGAGATGTTTATTTTAGTTTACGTAATTATAACAAGCGCATGAAAAACTCGGCCGGCTATGACCTGTCCTGTCGCGACCTGACTCGCAAATCACAATGCGCTGAGACTCCCGCGCATTCGCCCGAGTTATGGACATCAACAAATAACTAATAGTATTAATAATATTTTAGCAACATGTTGCGATAATGCACCTGCACTCCAAGGTTCCCATATCCATTTCCTATCTCCAGACAAAATTCTCAAGAAAATATCCAAAGAGCATTTGTCATATCTAAATTCCACAGAATTATCCCACACACAATTTGCACAAGTAGAATCTTAGATCTTAAGTTACTTTTAAGCGGCAGTCTCGATGTACCGTTGAACGAAAGTAGATTAAACCTTCTCCAAATAAATTTTGTGTTTTAAATTTTTTTTATTAATAATATAATTAAATTTTTTAACTGGCGCAGTCGGTAGGATACCACGGTTTATGGTATGCGATTACGGGATTTAAAAGTGAAATTCAGATAAAGACAGTTTTTCTACGGAAATTTTTTAAATTAATTTATCGGCGATCGATATTAGTAGTGAAATTTCCGGTACCGACGGATTATCGATATATAACGAAAAGTGTTTTTTTGTGTCTGTTTTCACACCATTAATTCCTGGTGACTCTTAAGTCTTCAAATCGGACGGAACCTACAGAAGGATGACATCAAATTTCTTCACGATCATCGTTGGCTCAATTGGATTATTGTAAGTCTAAAAAATTGAATAATTTCGCTTTCCTTTTTTCCATACACATATATTAAAGTTACAAAAAATATATTTATATATATAATCTTATTATTTTTCATTTAAACTGAGTTTAAAAGAACAACATAATTTATAGTGTTTAAAATTGCGAAATAAATATAACCTAGTGTTTTAAATTATAAAAAAAAAAAATATATATATATATATAAAAATCAACAAAAATAAGGAAAAATCCGTAAAAAAAAGTTCTGAAGTAAAGTAAAATTACAAAGAAAATCCATTATTTAAATAAATTAAATATAAAAGTGGTTTGAAATAGAAACGTCTATTTAATATTTTTTAAGTTAAATAAATCAAAACAAATAAGAAAATAAATACCTAATTATCAAAATGTCTGTGAATGAAGATAATGTTAATGCTGCCGCGGGTTACGGTAATTCTAGTGATATTGCTAATCAAAATAAGTTAAAAATAACAAGCGTTTTTGAAAATTTGCGTATTCCAGACGCTATAAAAGATTTGCCACCCTTTGATGGTAATATTCGATTACTTTACGAATTCATCAACAATGTTGAAGAAATTTTAAGTCTAATGGTACAAATTGATGGCACGGTTTATGCCAAAATTATTTTACGTGCCATTAGAAACAAAAGCATTGGTCAAGCCAATGAAATTTTAAATATGTACGGCACCCCTTTAAATTGGGAGGAAATAAAAATTAATCTAACATTGCATTATTCAGATAAAAGAAACGAGACTTCTTTAATTAAAGACTTACACAATATAAGACAAACTAATGATACGGTAGAAAGTTATTATTCGAAAATAATTGAGTTATTTTCAACGTTAATGAACCATGTAAATTTACATGAAAGTGATTCTAAAGTGATATCGGCGAAACAGAGGCTTTTCTCTGAAATGTGTTTAAATAATTTTCTTACTGGATTAAAAGAACCCCTTGGTGCTACTATAAGGGCCATGAAACCGAATTCCCTCACGGAAGCTTTTAATTATTGCATTAAAGAGCAAAATACTTATTACCTAAGAAATTTCGGTCAAAATAAAGCGAATCATATTAATGCAAAACCCCAAATTCAAACCCATGCTTACTCATATCAACCGTCTTATCGAATGAATCCTCAAATTCGACCAAATTTTAATTATCAAACAGTTCATCCACCATTTATTCACAAACCTTTTAATTTACAACAGCAACGTCCCAATTTTAGAGTGAACCAAAATAGTAACAACAGTTTCATGCGAAAAGCAATTCCCTTCCAACAACAGCAATCTTACCCTTTCAGAAGATTCGAAAATAATAATAACGCGTTTGCACCCAAACCAATGTTTAGTTCGCAACAACCACGTCCTGTACCGATGGATACTTCATCCGGAAATACTCGACAGGTTCCATTCAACCAAAACCAAAATAATAGTGCAACTAAATATTCTCCAAATTTTACCTTTAGAGAATTACATAACATAGACGACTTTAATGGCGATACAAACGTCCCTGAAAAGTACGGTATTGATCACGAAACTCAGCTTGATCAATATTATCCAATAACAGACCAATATGAAGAAATCGCTGAACAGCAGAACTCATTAGACTCCTTTCAAAATACCTATGAAATAGATGATTCAAATTTTCAGTCAACAGCCTCGGAGAACAATTTGGATTCGTAGAACTTAATGCACATGGAGCCACTGTGTTAGGCTACATCCACGTATCATCACCTTTTGGCCGTCCTCTTAAATTCCTCGTCGATACAGGTGCATCTTTGAATTTTATTAACCCAGAATTCGCAGATCCTCGCCATCACGAAACTATAAACCCCGTCAAAATTACAACCGTTTTTAATAAACACCTAGTAGACAAACAAATAACTTTCCCTGCATTTAGGGAATTTAATACAAAAAGCGATATGAAGTTTCTAATATTCCGATTCCATAACTATTTTGATGGTCTAATTGGCCTGAAAACAATGAAAGATTTAGGAATGAAAGTAAATCTTAAAGACGAAGTCCTGGAAATGGACAATGCAAGAATAAAACTTTTATTTAAACCAAATTTTGCATCAGCAGTTTATACTGTCCCTTCTAATTCAAAAATTATAGCCAGGTTGCCAGTAGACATTGAAGAAGGAGACATTTTCATTAAACCCACCAAAATTAATAATTATTTAGTCGTATCTGAAGGTATTTATCAGTCTAACAATTGGTACAGTTTAGTAGAAGTTACAAATCTGTCCTCCCTTGACCAAAAACTTTTTATTGAACAACCTCTTAAAGTTGAAAAATTCATTGATTTCAACGAAGTCCATAATTATAACGTTAAAGTTGTCAGCCAAGCAGATTCTTTAGAAACCTGTGACATAACCAAAGCTCTAAGAACAGAACACTTAAACAACGAAGAGAAAAGATCCCTTGTTAAAATCTGCAGAAATTTCGATGATATATTTTATAATGGGCAAACATTAACATTCACAAATGCTGTCAAACATCGCATAAAAACTACAGACGATATTCCAATATACGCTAAGTCTTATAGATACCCTGAAATCCATAAATCCGAAGTTAAATCTCAAATTCAAGATTTATTAAACCAAGGAATTATTAAGCCTAGTTACTCCCCATGGAGTAGTCCGATCTGGATCGTTCCGAAAAAACAAGACGCTTCAGGAAAACAAAAATGGAGACTCGTTGTAGACTATAGGAAAGTCAATGAGAAAACCATAGACGACCGGTACCCCATCCCGAATATTACTGAAATACTTGACAAGCTTGGTAAATGTATGTACTTTACAACCCTCGATTTAGCCTCAGGTTTTCATCAGATTGAGGTTGATCCTAGAGATATCGAGAAAACAGCTTTCACTGTCGACAATGGGCATTACGAATTCGTACGCATGCCATTCGGATTAAAAAATGCGCCCTCGACATTCCAAAGAGTAATGGATAATGTATTAAGAGAATTACAAGGAAAAGTTTGCCTTGTCTATATGGATGACATAATAGTGTTCTCAACATCCTTACAAGAACATTTGGAAAATCTTTCTAAAGTATTTAATAAATTACGTCAAGCTAATTTAAAAATTCAGCTTGATAAATCGGAATTCCTCCGCAAGGAAGTTGCATTCCTTGGACATATTATTACTCCCTCCGGCGTTAAACCAAATCCCCAAAAAATTCAAGCGATTAAAAATTTTCCAATTCCTCGTACGACCAAACAAATAAAATCTTTCCTAGGTTTATTAGGGTATTATAGAAAATTCATTTTAGATTTCGCCAAACTCACTAAACCTTTAACAGAATGCCTGAAAAAAGGTAAACAAATAAAGTTAGATGAGAGATATGTACAATGCTTCGAACATTGCAAAGATCTTCTTACAAATGACCCAATATTGCAATATCCAGATTTTTCGAAACCATTTAATTTAACTACGGATGCCAGCAATTTTGCCATCGGAGCCATACTTAGTCAAGGTCCTATAGGATCCGACAAGCCAATATGTTACGCTTCTCGAACTTTAACGCAAAGTGAAATCAATTACAGTACAATAGAAAAGGAACTCCTCGCAATAGTGTGGGCAACCAAATATTTTCGACCTTATATCTATGGTCACAAATTCAAAATAATAACTGATCACAAGCCCCTTACGTGGCTATTCTCCTTGAAGGAGCCCAACTCCAAACTCATTAGATGGCGACTCAAACTTGAAGAGTTTGATTACGAAATAGTTTATAAAAAAGGAAAATTGAACACGAATGCAGACGCTCTAAGTCGCATCGAAATTAACAATAACGATTCAACAGATAATAACGCCGCTGATTCGGTTCAAACTTCAGATTCTTCCACCATTCATTCCGCTCAAGAAAATTTAAACGACGGCATCCCCATTTCAGAACGTCCCGTTAATGAATTTACTCACCAATTAATTCTCATTAAAACTAATAGTATAGTTAAACCCCCTATGGTATATAATGTATTATTCGAGACAAAACATCGTCGCATTTTTAGGCAACCAAATTTAGACGAAGAAGAAGTTATAACAAATATTTTAAAACAGTACTTATATCCTGGTAAGTTAACAGCCATTTTCACAGACGACGATACTTTCAAAATTGTACAAAATGTGTACTCCAAATTCTTTTCAAACAATGGAGCATTTAAACTATTAAGATGTACGGAAAAGCTTAACGATGTAGTAGATTCAGACCGTCAAGACCAAATCATAAATGAGTATCACCTAAAACACAATCATCGTGGAATAAATGAAACTCTTAACCACTTACGTAGAACATACTACTTTCCAAAAATGAAAGAGAAAATTACAAAGACAATTAATAATTGCGAAAAATGTCAACTTCTGAAATATGATAGACATCCTCCCAAAGTCCAATACGAATATTCTGAAACCCCTTCTAAACCACTGGACATAGTTCATATTGACGTATATAATATTCACAATGAAAATATTCTAACAATAATAGATAAATTCTCAAAATTTGCCTCAGCATATATTCTACCAGCAAGAAATAGTGTAAGCATAGCTAGTGCATTAAGAGAGTTCTTTTCACAACATGGTATCCCTAAGAAATTAATATGTGATGCTGCTAATGAATTCAAATCTAATCTTTTTAAAGACTTTTGCGACCAATATTCAATTCGAATACATATTACTACCCCTCAAAATTCGACAGGTAACTCAACAGTTGAAAGATTTCACTCAACGCTCACTGAAATCTACAGAATAATTTATGATAAAGATAAAAAGTTAATATCAAAAGATATATTAAATGAAGCACTTATAACGTATAATAATGCAATCCATTCGGTTACTAATTTAACTCCTTTTGAGTTAATGACAGGTAGGACATATAAATTTAATAGAATTATTAATGAATCAGAACACGATTATTTAAATAAGCTCCATGAATATCAAACGAATTTATTTGATAAGATAAAATCTAAAATAGAAAGCCATAACAAATCGATAATTGATAATTTAAATAAAAAACGTGAACCACCACGAGATTTCGAAGAAAATGAAATAGTATACGAATATAATAATAGAAGAAATAAAATGACCCCTAGAGCTAAGAAATTAAAAGTAGTATCTAATCGCAAAGTAGTTGTAGTAACCCCTAATCATAGGAAAGCACATAAGAATAAACTTAAAAATAAACTTAAATTTCAGAATAATATCATGCCAACGGATAGAGATCCAGGACCTATCGAATAGTCAGGGTTTATTATCAATGAAATTAGGATCAGGAAAACTTATAGAGTCTCACGCCAAATTAATACATATAGTCAATCTAACAGAATACGCTAAAAACATAGAAATAATCGGAAAATCCGTTGAAATAATAAAAAATAGTAATGATAGCAATTTAAGAATATTAAAAGAAATAAGTTATCTAAAATTTAAAGAATTAGAGCACAAGTTTTTGACATTATCTCCAAAACATAGAAATAAACGAGGCCTGATAAACGGTTTAGGAAGCGTAATCAAATTCATTACTGGAAACTTGGACGAAAACGACGCAATACAAATAAACGAAGCAATTGAAGGACTACGATTTAACCAACAAGCACTTAAAGACGGACTGACAAAACAGACATTTCTGTAAAATGTTAGAACGGTTTAATAACATAACCAACCACATTAATGAGCAACAACAAATTTTACAAAATTATCTATATGAATATCAAACATCAATATCACAGAGAATCCGTTCCGAGAATGAAGATTTTCAGCATTTGCAGAATATTCATCAGACAAATTTTAATATAGAAATATTAACTAATCATTTGCAAGAAATTTCCGAAGCTATTACTCTTGCTAAACTCAATATAATATCAAAACAAATTCTTAGCCCCAGTGAATTAGAATTCGCATATGATTTTATTACAAAACAAAATATTACAATTAAAGCAGACGAACAAATTTATCAAATTTTAGCTCTTCAAGCATACTACAATGGTTCGAATATAATATTTAACATAAAACTTCCAGTTGTATCACATGAACATTTTAACTTATACCATTTGATTAACCTTCCAATCAATAAGACCTTTACCATTAACTTGCCCCAACCCTATTCCTTTATGAGCGAAAATTATATTCAATTTTTAGACAAGCCATGCATGCTGATAGAAGATTCATACTACGGCTACAAGGACATCTTAGAGAAAATTCCAACAAACAACTGCATACCGAACCTTATTAAAAATATAGATGCGATCTCATCGAAAATCAGGACCAGTCAGGAATATATCAACCAGAGGACCAATATCTTTTAATAATCGACACACCTCCATCGCAGATTAATACGACTTGTGACATCAAAAAGAAGACAATTTCTGGAACCCTACTAATTCACTATAAAGACTGCGAAATTCAAATTAATAATATAAATTATACCAACGAAAAGCGAACATTTTGGGACAAAGTTCAAACTAGTTGGGATGTGGGTTCGACCCTTTCGGTCCACACGATCAACTTCCTAGTATGATGGATGTTGAATATTATGATTGGATATTTTAATAATAAATGAACAATAGGCAATATAGAATATATGCATAATACCGAGAATTTGTCACAATAGTTTATCAATATTTTCGCAAAAATGTCAAACTAAATGTGCGCACATACAAAATTAGGATGACGAAAATGTATATAAAATTGATGTATTAATGTTTTTCGGCACGTCAATGACGTCGATATAGTTTTTAGTTTGCGCGGTATCGTGCAGGTACAAAAATCACTTAAGTCATGTAAACCAAAAACCCGCTGGACCGAATATTATAAAAATCTTTTCAGATTACATTGTCGCTAATACGCTTCGAACGCCACCTCAAGTAAGTCAATATCTTTCGTGGTTCGGGCCATATCGTGCAGGTACAAAAATCACTTACGCCGCTTAAACAAAAAAACGGCTCGACCGAATTTTATGAAAATCTTTTCAGATCATATTTTGGTTAATACTCTTCGAACGACACGTCAACTTAGTCGATATCTTTTATAGTTCGCGCGATATCGTGCAGGTACAAAAATCACTTAAGTCATTTAAACCAAAAAGCCGCTGGACCGAATATTATAAAAACCTTTTCAGATTATATTGTCGCTAATACGCTTCGAACGGCACCTCAAGTAAGTCAATATCTTTCGTGGTTCGGGCGATATCGTGCAGGTACAAAAATCACTTACGTCGCTTAAACAAAAAAACGGCTGGACCGAATTTCATGAAATTCTTTTCAGATCATATTTCGGTTAATACGCTTCGAACAACACCTCAACGGAGTCGATATCAGTTTTGGTTCGCGCGATATCGTGCAGGAAAAAATGACCACATCCGTACGCACATACACACACACACACACACACACATACTTCCTCCCAATTTTTTGCTTAAAATGCTCCTAGGACCTTGAAAGATGAAAATACGTTGAAATTTTCGATTTCGATTTTCGGACCGATTACAATAACTTCCTATACTGGGAAGTTAATAATCCCTTCAACATTCACCGAAATTAAACCAACAAAAACCGTCCGGAAATTAAACCTAAAACAACTAGAAACTTACCATCTTCAAAACAACAACAACATAGAACTATTACAAATAAGAACCCAGCAGCAGAAGTATTCTTTATATGGATTAACAACATCAATTCTCATCATAGCAGCAATCGCCGTTTACATCTTCAAAAAGTTAAGAAAATCCTGGATTAGCAGAAAAACCAAGGTGATCCCTGAAAACATAATTATCACTTCATCAATACCAGAATCTCAGCCCACGAAACTTTCCTGACCTTCGCTTCATCTTAGAGGGGAGGAGTTATGGACATCAACAAATAACTAATAGTATTAATAATATTTTAGCAACATGTTGCGATAATGCACCTGCACTCCAAGGTTCCTATATCCATTTCCTATCTCCAGACAAAATTCTCAAGAAAATATCCAAAGAGCATTTGTCATATCTAAATTCCACAGAATTATCCCACACACAATTTGCACAAGTAGAATCTTAGATCTTAAGTTACTTTTAAGCGGCAGTCTCGATGTACCGTTGAACGAAAGTAGATTAAACCTTCTCCAAATAAATTTTGTGTTTTAAATTTTTTTTATTAATAATATAATTAAATTTTTTAACTCCCGCGTCCCGCCCCGACCCGACCCACGCTTTCCCCCGACCGTACCGCTCTCGCAAACGCTGATTATTATCTTTCATTTGCAAGTGCGTGAAAGAGATGCAACGAACTAAATTCGCAATTCTATCCAGAAATAGACAAGAGTTTCACTTACGTTCTTTCTGTTATTTTAACAACTCTGATAATTTGATTTGCTTCTACGTATGTACTGTGATGGAATCTCCACAGTACACAAAAATACCGTCTGGGAGGGGGGGGGGGGTTGGGGGCACGTGCCGATAAACATATTCTTGGTATATATAAAAGGATAAGGAAAACTTAATACAAAATTGTGCTGTTTCGAAATATTCTTGATAGACCAACGATGAGATCAGTATACTTTGCGTTGATACAATCACTCTTTCAATATGGTATTATAGCTTGGGGCTCTGCATACACAAATGTCATGAAGCCGTTAATTAATTTACAGTCGAAAATCATTAAAATGTGCATAAAAAAATGCGTCACCTATTGAATATTTCAATTTATTTTTTACCGTTTCTCTTTTTCAAAAAATCGTTACCGAGACTAATCGTTAAGCTACCCAGTTCTTACAATCACATCCAAACTTGAAACCAAATTCGCGTGTCAAATCTTGGAAGCCCGTTTCTCTTTTGGAAATGAAGGCATTTGTCTGTGTTTTACTTGAAATGGGTACAATTTATTCATATTGGTCGAAAAACTCTAGAGGTATACCCTGGTTTAGTAAAATGTTTCCTAGAAATAGGTTTCAACTGATACTGAAATTTTTCCTTCTTGTCAATAACGAAACTCTATTCCCTCCAGGACACCCAAATTATGATTCATGCGCAAGATTTAATTTTATCATTGAGCACGCTAACAGAGTTTTCAAGCATTATTACACCCCCCATCAACAATTGAGCATTGATGAGTTACTTGTGGGCACCCATTTCCATCTGTTATCAAGCAATATCTACCCAATAAAAAGCATCATCAATGGGGTATCAAATTTTGGATGCTTTGTGACAGCGTATCCAAATATTGTTTGGGAATGTTATGCTACCGCGCTATTATCTTTGGGAAACTACTTATATAAAGGTTACCATCCCTTTACCGATAACTTTTATACTGGGATTCACTTGGCAAAATCATTGATCCAAAGAGGAACGTATTTGACTGGAACAATTAGAAGGAATAGAAAGTTTGTACCAAAGAAAGCTAAAATGGCAACCGTTGGCGAGCCAAAATATTTTACAAATGATGAAATTCTTATGTGTTCATTCAGGGATAAGAAATCCAAAAAATTTCCTGTAATATTGATTTCCACTAACAGCAATGTAGAAAATGTTAAATTTAAGAAAAAAAAGGTACTTTTGAATGTGAAAAGACAAAACCATCTATGATTCACTCCTACAACCAGTTTATGGGTGGTGTGGATGAGTCAGACAAGATGCTTTATGCATACCTTGACGAAAGGAGGACATTGAAATTTTGGAAGAAAGTTGTGTTCAATCTTTTTTCTCGGATGGTTCTGAACTCATACATCATATATTTAGAGAATTCAGACAAAAAGCTTACCAGATTACAATTTACATCCGAAATTATCAGTACATTAGAAGGTGAATGGTTCCGTGCAAAAAATATTTCAGAAATATTTCCGACCTAACCTTGGCCTTGAAAAAGTGCCAGGATGAAAATTACGGCGATGCGTAGTATGCAGTAGTAAAGATCACAGCGCAGTAAGGCGATCCAATTTGATTTGCTCGCGGCCTTCATGGATTTTGTGTTGGAAAACATACATGTATTTTTTTAACTTTTTCATTTTTCAGTAAATAAATTGTTTGATTCTATAAAAAATTGTTTTATTTTTAGCAAATGTTTTCATAATGTAATCCAACTAGAAAAAGATGTTGAATAAATTTTGAAAATTGAAAGATTTTTACAAAAGTTACACATTATTTTCTCTTACTCTAAAATTTCTTAAAAAAAGGGTAATTATTCTTGGCATTTTTCACATATATTGCAAAAAAATGTATGGCACTGAGACGGTTAAAATATGCTATCTTTAAAATTAGCTCTCTGGCCATCGTTAGAGAGACCTAACTTTGAAATCGTCATAATTTTGTCAAATTTCACTCTCAAAATTGAGCTCATTTCAACGCTCTGAGTTTGCACTTTTTGAATAAATAAAAAAATTAAACATGGGTGGCGCTGCGAGTACTTAACAAATAAGATATTGCTAAAAAGAGGTCTATCAAGCTGGCAAACCCATTACGGCAAAACCAAATGAAAGTTAGATCAAAATTTTTAACTTTTTTTTTACTATTTTTTTACCCAAGAGAGAATTTTTTTACTCTTTTATTTTTTAAAAAATTCAAGGTTCTACTAGCTTTATATCAAGCTGGCAAACCCAGTACAGCAGAACCAATAAAAAGTTAGATCAAAATTTTTTACTCTTTTTTTACTATTTTATTACCCAAGAGGGAATTTTTTTACTCCTTTATTTTTAAAAAAAATGCAGGGTTCTGCCAGCTTTATGTCAAGCTGGCAAACCCACTACAGCAGAACCAAACGAAAGTTATATCAAAATTTCAAGCTTTTTTTTTACTATTTAATTACCCAAGATGGAATTTTTTTCTCTTTTATTTTTAAGAAAAAAAAAGCATAATTCTGCCAGCTTTATGTCAAGCTAGTAGAACCATTCTTAATAACTATCACATGCGTCTACAAACTTCTTATATTTATTAATCATGTCTTTACTAAGAGTAATACTATTTTAAAACGTTTTTATTAGCTCGCTTTCCTGTCTGTCTGTTTGTCCGGTACAAATCTTGCAATCGATTTTTTAACTACTTCCGGTTACCCGATCACCATGAAATTTTGCACACAGCTTCAGCTCCGATGACAATGCAATATGGTATACTCATTATACCGTTAGATCCATGGCGGAGGACTATAGAGGACGGATTACTGTTTTCTTCACGGAACAAATTTTGCATTCGATTTTTCAAATACTTCCGGATATCCTATCATGGTGAAATTTTGCACACAGCTTTAGCTGTGATGACAATGCAATATGGTACATACCTTTAGTCCATGGACGCCGTCTCAGGAGGGCGGATTGAAATATTCTTCACAAACCCTTCAACATGGATATCAAATGAAATGGTACGTTAAGTAGAACACCATGGCGGTCATCTCCAGAGGGCGGATTACCATTTTCTTCACAACCCGCTCTATATGGGTATCAAATGAAAGGGCATCATAAGACGAATGCAATAAGCCATGCCCTTAGATCCATGGCAGACTCCTCAGGAGGGTGGGTTACCATTTTCTCAGAACCCTTTCGACATGGGTATCAAATGAAAGGGAATCATGTGTCGAATGCAATGAGCTATGTCTTTAGATCCATGGCGACCTCCTCAGGAGGGCCGTTTACCATTCTCTTCAGAACCCTTTCGACATGGGTATCAAATGAAAGGGTATGATAAGTAAAACAACATAAGCAATACAATATACTCAGAACCTCATTGGGTCCATGGCGGCCTACTCAGGAGGGTGGGTTACCATTCTCTTTAGAACCCTTTCGACATGAGTGTCAAATGAAAGGGTATGATAAGTAGAATACCATAAGCAATATATTATCCTCAATATTTCGTTTGGTCCATGGCGGCCATCTCAAGAGAACGGATTAACATTTTCTTCACACCCCCTCGACATGGGTATCAAATGAAAGGGAATCATGTGTCGAATGCAATGAGCTATGTCTTTAGATCCATGGCGACCTCCTCAGGAGGGCCGTTTACCATTCTCTTCAGAACCCTTTCGACATGGGTATCAAATGAAAGGGTATGATAAGTAAAACAACATAAGCAATACAATATACTCAGAACCTCATTGGGTCCATGGCGGCCTACTCAGGAGGGTGGGTTACCATTCTCTTTAGAACCCTTTCGACATGAGTGTCAAATGAAAGGGTATGATAAGTAGAATACCATAAGCAATATATTATCCTCAATATTTCGTTTGGTCCATGGCGGCCATCTCAAGAGAACGGATTAACATTTTCTTCACACCCCCTCGACATGGGTATCAAACGAAAGGGCATCATAAGTAATGCAATAAGCTATGTCTTTAGATCCATGACGACCTCCTCAGGAGGGCCGGTTACCATTCTCTTCAGAACCCTTTCGACATGGGTATCAAATGAAAGGCTATGATAAGTAAAACAACATAAGCAATACAATATACTCAGAACCTCATTAGGTCCATGGCGGCCTACTCAGGAGAGTGGGTTACCATTCTCTTCAGAACCCTTTCGACATGGGTATCAAATGAAAGGGTATGATAAGTAAAACACCATAAGCAATACAATATACTCAGAACCTCATTAGGTCCATGGCGGCCTGCTCAGGAGGGCCGGTTACCATTCTCTTCAGAACCCTTTCGACATGGGTGTCAAATGAAAGGGTATTATAAGTAGAATACCATAAGCAATATATTATCCTCAATATTTCGTTTGGTCCATGGCGCCCATCTCAAGAGGACGGATTAACATTTCCTTCACAACCCCCTCGACATGGGTATCAAACGAAAGGGCATCAAAAGTAATGCAATAAGCTATGTCCTTAGATCCATGGCGACCTCCTCAGGAGGGCCGGTTACCATTCTCTTCAGAACCCTTTGGACATGGGTATCAAATGAAAGTGTATGATAAGTAAAACAACATAAGCAATACAATATACTCAGAACATCATTAGGTCCATGGCGACCTCCTCAGGAGGGTGGGTTACCATTCTCTTCAGAGCACGGCTTACCATTTTCATCACAACACCCGCGACGTAGGTACTACAGAAAAGGGTGTGATAAGTAGAATACAATAAGCTATATGAGGTCATTGTAAATTTAACTTTGCGGCTGACATAAACTGGTGGATTGCCTAACTTTACAACAACCTTCACATGTATCAGTTACATAATTTAAATTAATACGGTAAATTATTCAAAGTAAAATGAAAGATAAAAGTTTCAGATAATCACGACTCAAATTTAATTTATAAATGTTTTTATATGAAGAAAGCAGTTAAATACAATCAAAATTCAGCTAAGCGCTTTTCAGTAAAAGAGTAGTTGCGAGCACTCACGAGTGAAAATAGTAAAAATGATCAAAAAAGAGATGCAGCTAATATTGAAATAAAAATCATATAAAATTAATTTAGCTTACTCCTTCATTTTAATTTTCAGGAATATCAAAATTAAAAAGATTGGTATATTATTAGTAGATTTAGGTAACAATTTTCCACATGTATCCGTCATAATATCATGACCATGTTAAAAAGTGATTGCAAAATGTCGCACACAAGACTAAAAAGCAGATAATAATTATTAGATAAAAAAACTTTTTAATATAACACGTTTTTATAACGAACTAAAAAGTATAAAATAATGGCACTATCCCCATACAGATTTAGAACCTCACACATATTTCTAACACCATACAGATAGTCCTGAAAATTTGTGATTGTGAATTTGTAAATTTCGAACTAAAAAGTATAAAATAATGGCACTATCCCCATACAGATTTAGAACCTCAAACATATTTCTAACACCATACAGATAGTCCTGAAAATTTGTGATTGTGAATTTGTAATAGCTATGAAAATATATGTAAAATTTTAAACGAAAAAACGTGGGGCGCATGCTATAGACAATAGTAAGGAGTGTAGAGTAGCTGGGTTGAGAAATCATTCGCATCAATAATATATACGCCCCACGGTTTTTCGTTTAAAATTTTACATATATTTTCATAGCTATTACAAATTCACAATCACAAATTTTCAGGACTATCTGTATGGTGTTAGAAATATGTTTGAGGTTCTAAATCTGTATGGGGATAGTGCCATTATTTTATACTTTTTAGTTCGTTATAAAAACGTGTTATATTAAAAAGTTTTTTTATCTAATAATTATTTTTACCCAACAGTTAAATAAATTTAGTTCTCCATCCAATCAAAAAATAAAGTTTCTATTCTGTTTGCAATTTAAGATTACCTACTTGACTTCATACATTCATTGCCCCTTTATATAAACTATTTCTTCATTTTTCATAACATTATTTTTCAACAAATCAATCAAATACATACATTACTAAAATTCATATATTTAGTTACTATTTTTTTACTATCTCTTTTACTATTTAACAAAAAATTTACTTATTATTAGTATCCATTTTACTTATTTTTAAACAATTTTTGTAAACAACTGTAAGTTATTTCTATCGGTGCTCCATTTATTTATATATTATGTTTGGGATGTAAAATGGCCTTGAGTATTGTAAATCGTTGATGACCTTCCGCTAGCTGCAAAAAATCCTGATCCAATAACCCCAAGATCAATATCGTACTACAATTATTGTAGAAGTTATACCAATTTGTTTGAAAGTGTTATTAAAGAAATAATAATTTTGTATAAAATATATTTGTTAATAATGGTGTGGGTAGGGTTCGACCAAAATACATAGCTGAGAACATTTCTAATCCAATAAGCCCAAGATCATTATCCTACTACAATTATTTTAGAAGTTATAGCGGTTTGTTTGTTCTAATTTTGAAAAGTGGGGGGGGGCACACTTCATCCATGGGCGTAGGAAGGTTGGGGGCCAGGTGGGCTAGGTCCACCCCAGAATCCTTCTGGCCCACCCCAGAATAAAAGTGAATCACTTATTAAAAACACGATACATCCGCTTTAAAACCAATGATATTATATAACGCTTTAAAGAATTTGAAAAAAAAAAAAAAAAAAAAAATTAAATGGTCCTGCGCTGGAGGTCGTCCGTTAAAGCGATTATGATTGTTTCGCGGCGCATGACACACCGTAGTGGCCGCAATGGCCATGGAGATATAGCTGGAAAAGCATTATTGTGCTGCGTTGTATTGCTTGTGTGAGTATCTAGGTCAGCTCATACAATGCAGTGCCGTTTTTATATGACCGCAGTCTTTGAAATACTATTGATTTCAGTATAAATTTGCAACACAATGCAAGATTTATTACCAGCTTTAGATAAAGAGTATAATCTCTTACGGAAGAAAATGCAAAAAGGCGGGAGCTAAGTTCATTTGATGCGGCCATAGGTACGTAATATATAAAGCAGAATACAACTATAAATAAATTATAAGTATGGGCCTATATTTCTCAGTCTCACTATCTATGTCTCAGTCTCACAGTGAACGGTATTATCAAACCCAGCGGGTCAAATACCCTCGAAATCGTTTTTAACACGTTCCTTTCCGACGCGTTCATTATAGTGGAAGTAAATTCCATAGCACTTGAAAGATCTGTGCTAATCTCATCCGTTAATGTACACCAATTAATTCCAAGAACCTTTTGACGTTTAGAGATTCCTTCATTATCACCGTTGTCGTTAAACGTTCTGTTCAAACCTTCATGATTTGAGTTCCACTTTCTTAAGTTCATTGACGCTGAACTCATGACGGCCTTGGATTCGTTATATATTTTTACGCCTTCAGATATATTGTCCATACTTATGACGAGATCGTCAACGTATAAATTGCTATCAAGGGCTTGACATGTATCGGGAAATAGGCTGGACTTCGATCTCAAATGTTTCTTGATAGTAACGCCCAGAAGGAAGGGGCTGCAACTTACACCGAATATAACTCTCTTTGTACGGTCAACCTTAACTTTTGGTAGATCTTCACCAGGATTAATTCGCCTTTCGTACCATAAGAAGCGCTGACAATCCCGTTGGCTTTCTCGAAGGCTTATTTGGAGGAACGCCTTTTCAACATCAGCAGTAATACCTATGGAACCAAGTCTGAAAGATACAAGAACTATTAGTAAATCGGGCAATAAATTTGAACCCTTATTGAGGCTCTCATTCAATGATGAAAATCCAGCGACGTGGGATGAAGCGTCAAATACTACGCGCACCCTCGACGTAGACTTATCGCTTCGATATACCGGTCTATGAGGCATGTAGTACACTAAGTTCGTATCCTCTTCACTTTCCACTGGCTCAGCTACCTTGGTTTCGATTAAGTCCCAGATAGCTCGATCGTATTCTAAAAGCTTTGCTTCATTCTTCGCTAGTTTATACATGAGTGTCTTCAAACGAATCTTAGCGGTAACATAATTGTCATGTAAATTGGTAATACCACCTTTGAATAACAATGACACTTCATATCTATTACCTTTCCAGGAAACCGATTTTTCCATAAACTCACTTAATAATTTATCGTCACTTGTACGTTCGTTACTATTAATCCCGATAAGCTCGAGATTCCACAAATTTTCCACGTTCACAATTCCTTCCTCGATAAAATTTACATTTAAGGCAGCGGTAAAATCCGAACTGACGTTTAAAGATTGTCCATGTAAAGTCCACCCGAATTTCGTGTTAACTGCGGCTAAACTATCTGAAAGTAGTTTTTGTTCACCCGTCACAACACGCCAATAATTATCTGCACCGATCAATACACTTATCCATCCACTCGTTGTACATTTGCCACATAAACATCTGCCAGCTGTAATTCACTTGTCATCAAACTGTTGACATTTGGCGTAACTATACATCCATACAAATCTGTGGAACTTCTATTGCTTCTATTTGTAGCCAATCATCATTATATTGACTTTTCAAATTAACTCGTACACGCTTGTACATCTTTGATGTACTTCTGCACTTTTCCCCGAATGGAACTATGTTTAATTTTCGAGTACCTACTATGGGCAAGTTTAATTTACACGACACATCCTCGCGTATGAAGCTAATTTGGCTACCACCATCTAGAATAAGGCGTATTAGTAATTGCTCGCCAACATCGTGCGTTGCCACAAAAACTCTGGCTGTTTGTAAGATCTCACGACTACTTAAGTAAGTTAGATCTCACGACTACTAGTAAGATCTCACGACTACTAGATGAAAATAAGCTTACTTGGCTTACTGAATGTTCAGATTTGTTAGTGTTGGTTGATTTGATACTTGTATCGCGTGTTTTCATTTTGCCAAGATATTCTGGGTCACACATAATCGAAACATGCCTGCCGTACTTATCACAACGCAGCGATTTCTTTTTGCAAAACTTTGATTGATGTCCTCGCTCGGTGCAGCGAAAGCATCTGGCACCACTCTTCAATCGCTCTTTTTTTTGCGTGAGAGACAACGATTCTTGACATCTCTGCGTTGGGTGATCCTTTGTATTGCAAAATACGCATGTCTGCGTAGATGGTGAAGTCCGGGAGTATGTTAACAAACCTGTCGCCGTTCCGTACGTCTGGCTCCGTTTCTGCATTTCTCTTCGTTCGTGCGTTAAGTCTCTGGACATTTCTAACGACTCCACTTCCCTCTTTACGAATATTATAGCCTGCTTTATTTGCGGATCACATTCCACGTTTTGCATGGATACTTCGAGCATGGTTGTGCGTGCCTCTTCGCTGTCACGTGGATGTAGGCGTAGGAATTCAGTTCTTAGCTCGCTGGGAAGCGCTCTCAAAATCACTGACTTTAACATTATGTTGTATTGGTTTGACGGTACATTCAGGGTATGTAGAGATCGCATAGATGCTGTGATAGTAGTATACAGTCTTCTAAGGCCATTTACGTCGTTTCTGTTGTGAATAGGTTGAAGCGTCATCAATTTGTGTATGTAGTATTCGATAACACGATCTGAACATCCGAATTCTTCCTTAAGCATTCGAATTGCTTCGTCGTAGCATACTTCTGTTGGCGCTAACCCAGCTATAGTTGCTGCTGCTCTTCCCGTTAGCATCATTTGAAGGTATTGGAATTTTGTCTGGTCATCCAATGCACGATCCTCATGCACCGTTATACGAAATTGTTCCCAAAACGCTAACCAATGGTTGAAATTACCGTCAAACTTCTTTAATTCCAGCTTAGGTAGCTTAATCGGTAAAAGATTCTGTCGCGACGAACTCATTCCTGAATTTCCGTTTTGCGGAGTTACATGAGGTATACTTGGCATAGAATTGTCGTTGTTTTCCACGGTGGCTGGTCCGCTAGATGTATGAGCTGTGGATTCGTTTTCTCGTGTTGTAACGGTGCGACGCGATTTTATCCAAGACCAACGATATTCGAGGCGAGCGATAGCGGCTATGGCTTTGTCTTCATATTCTACCACTGCATCAAATTCCGTCACATAATTCTCAGCGCTAATCGTTGGGCGTACAACCAAATCTGCCTGTTTGAGATTCTCGTGTGCCAGTCGCAGTCTGGCTATTAACACCTGTATCTCTTCCTCAGCTTGTTCACCACTGGACTCATCCGCCAAGGGATGACTGTCGAAGTAGTCATTCACCGCATTCACAACTTTCGTAACTTGTCCGCGACACGAAGTTCTATGTTGCATTTCCATATTGGAACACTTTCACGCGACTCACTAAATTAAATAAAAGCGTGGCAATTTCCGATGAACGCGACTCGTGAACAATTCTTCCCGGGTTTCGGCACCAAAATGTTCATAAATTATGCGTTTGAGATCTAATCTCCGTTTTAAAGGGATAATTGATAGTTTTGTTTCAATAAAACAAACTAGTAGTTACTATTATACTTTATTAATAGGAAACAAGCGCGTTAATTTATCGTATATATTTATTCGTTAGCGGTCTAAATCAGACTAACTTTCTCATTTAATATTAACTAGTAACGCCCTGTGGTCAAAATTTGACCACAAAATCTTCTTCTTCTTTAAACTCCTTTAGTCCCTCATGGGACATAGGGCGGAAACAGTTGCCCTCCAGCGGACTCTGCTTTGCGCGACAGCTCTTAACTTCGACCAGGATCTCCCAGTTGTTTCGGCTTCTTCTAGTAGGGTTCTCCTCCACGTTGTTCTAGATCTTCCTACTCGACGGAAACCTTGCGGATTTCAGTCAAGGGCCTGTTTGGCTAGATTTTCGTTTTCGCGTCGCAAGGTGTAGCCTACCCAATTCCATTTCCTTCGCCTGATTTGGTCGTCTATCCTTTCTTGGCCGGCACGGCGCCATAGTTCTTCGTTTGAAATTCTATTTTGCCAGCGGATTTTTAGGATACGACTAAGGCATCTGTTGATGAAGACTTGTAGGCGCCCTGTGATGAATTGGGTGACTTTCCATGTTTCGCAACCGTACAAAAGAACTGCCTTAACGTTGGAGTTGAACAGCCGCAATTTGGTGTTAGTAGAGATCACCGTTGATCTCCATATGCGGAACAGGCATGCTTTATTTAGAAAGAGAATAATACAGTTTTTAGTAATTTAAAATTATAAAATTTGTAAATGCATTAATAGGCGTGTCGAATGATCTGTCGACTAGGTGCAAAACATTAAAAGTTTCTTTTTTTTATTAAATTAAAATCAAAATATGTATGTACATTTCAAAATACATGGCCTTCACCCATTATTTTCAAAAGGAGTTCAAACTCAAGTGGATGTACATATGTTTCCAAATATGTTTGTTTGAACTCTTCAATTGTTGCCCGAGTTTCCTTAAAAACAGCCTAATAGCCTTTAAACCAACCTATTGTGTTTCTCTTTTTCTTGTATTTTCTGTTCTTCCCATAAGTGTCCTTTGACGGGGCATTTTATTCAACTAACATATTTGATGTACTGAATTTGTTAAAAAATTATCAATGGGCAAATAATCATGAAAAACACAATTCATGTATTTCAAAATTCACTACATTCATTCGTTATGTTAAAAACAAATACAAACAAATTACATGCCTTTCGTTGAAACACTGCAGAATGCTGTTAGAGTTCTCAGCAATAATGCAAATGAACTTCAACAAAAAGGTATACGAAAAAACACAATCACTTTCAGCAAAATTATTGAAAAAAGTCACTTTACTGATAACACGTTCAATTAACTTGTATTCACAAACAGAATGTCTCCTACTCATGCACTTGTCGCTTTTCCACATTGCTGACGTAATTAACATGTCACTTCTATCTAATTTTTACCCGTTTTAAACACAACATATGTATAAACATGAAACTTATATTCTGCACACCTTTACGACTCCGTCTTCCATATAAAACCAATTTGAGCAAGATCTGTTTAGAGAAAGTTGGTTAATAAATCTGTATAAAAATAGTGCTTGCGTATTAATATATGTATAATAAATTTTATATGCGCCTGTTTATATGCTAACCGTAATTTCCACCTTATTGTTATTTATATTGGGAAATGCAATACTCATTTCCGAGCGACAGAAATGAGATAAATGACTAATTCTTGTTTTGTGCACACCTTTACGACTAAGACTTCCATATAAAACCAGTTTGAGCAAAATCGGTTTAGTAGAAGTCGAATAAAGTGCTGTCAAAAAAAGTGCTTGCGTATTAATATATAGATTGTTACGTTACGTTAACTGCATGATGTTTGGGGTTGCCAGATATTTTCTACAATGGTTGTGCTTCTAGCTTGGTGAAATTTACATTAAAATCACTGCTTAATATCATTAGTTTTTCACTGGAATATTTGTTTATTAAAGCTACACCTTCTGTTGCATATGGTAGTAGTAATTGTGTGTGAAGTCTATTATTTCACTAATGCTTTTATTTGGAGATATATACTACCAAAGGCAGAACCAGCTATTGCCCTAACTAAAACCCCAAAAGTAGATTTGGCCACAAAACCACCTATTGCTTTAACTATCAAAAGTTGGCTCGGCAACAAAGCATAAACTAACCCCACAAAGACAAACTTTTCCTGCAGAAGCAGCTTTTCCCCTAACTAAAACTCCAATAAGGATTGGCGTACTTCCCCTTAGCCTGCCTACTATGTCAATTCCCCTCGATTTCACGGAAAGTTACTCTAAAAAAGTTTCACTTCAAAAATATTTTATACTTTTAGTTCATCTTACTAAACTTTTTGAAGTGAAAACTTCTTTAAGCGCGTTGAGCGATTTTTAGTAGGATATGAGTTCGCGAGACCGACACGGTAATACAAATTAAAATTTTGCGCATATGGACAGTTCGCGTGAAAGTCTGACCATATGTAAAAAATTAAGTCGACGGTTCCAGATTTTTGCATTTGTGTTCCGCGACCCACCGACCAAGGGCGGCCAACACAAAATTGCGTAAGACATACAGGCTGTATTGATAAACCAGTAAAAGTCAAGGCTCCAAACCACCAAGTCAAAGTCGTCAAAGTCAAATTTTGTTTCTTTTTCACTAAAATTTCAAAGTCAACCAAATTGTCCAAGCTTTCCAATTTTGTAAAAAATATATCTTTTGGATAAAAAGATGGTTGAAGTTGAAATTTTAATGAAAAAAAAAACTTTGACTTTGACGACTCAAATATCCCATATGGCTACAAAAATACAGAGTGATATGTAAACCTCTACCAGCGAATTTCAAAACGCACTAGCGACTAAATTGTTAGGCCCCCCACATTCCTCTATCCACAACCTATCCACAGTCGGCCGTTTTGTTACTTTCAGCAATACACCCTGTTTAAAAAACTAAAAATATACTATTATTTTAAAATAAACTAAAATGTAAAAAAAACTGTCATTGGTGACTGCCGACAGACATGCAAAAACCAATCTTATTATACAATAAATACATAAATCCCCACCCCTTGGGAGCGGGTGAGTGGGTGGAGATAAGTAGGGATAACTTTTTTTCAGGAAATGTATAATGACTTTTGCGGTAACTTAATATTTAGAGATATTAAATGATTAAAATGATATATTGTAGTAGGTACATTAGGAAACTTATAAAATAATTTATTTATTTATTATAAAATACCTGTGATTTTCATTCTTAGTAGATTCTGAGCCTTTTCACATAAGGATGAATGTCCATTTGCCAATTTACCATCTGTTTCGCTGTAGCATAGGGCAAATAGAGCTTTCAATAAAATTTCAGCATCATTTTTATCGCGACACATAACTAGTTCGCCGATCACACCCATATAAAACCTACATTTTTCAAAAGTCTGGAGTATATTTTGATGAAATGGGCTACGTCCAAACGTATATAAATACCAGGTAAAGTTGACTCATAGCATGCATCAGCATACTGCTCAACAGTTCCATATCCCGTGTACGCTCTAGAAATGGCATTTAATAATGCTTTAGAAAAATCAACGACGATTTCGTTTGGAAAATGGCCAGACATTTTTTTGAACGTTGTTAAAAAGTACTGGATGTTATTCGTGTCATGATGCTCCGAAAGCATTTGAGCAACAGTAAATTCTCCTGCTTCACAATTAATGGCTACCTGATATAAAAACATAGGCCCACACGGCATATCAAACATTTTCTTCAGTGGTCTAGCAAAACCCCCAGAAGCGTCAATAGACATGCAACTTTTGCCTAAATCACAATACATACTTCGAAAAGACATGGATTTGCGAATTGGTCCAGTAGTGAATGAAAAACGGCATTACACAGAAATGATGAATTTCGTTATATTAGCGAATTCACTACAACTCATCATCTCCAAAGCTTTTAACGGATCCGAATGCAAATATTTCGATGCATTTTCTTCGTATTTTACTTGCCGAAGCACAGATGCCGAATATAAATGAGGTGGTTCTTTGTCTCCTGGTTTCATTAGGTCATTGGCTCTTTCGGCTCGATAATTTTCTACAGATTTCTCCTGCAAGATTTTGCCGATTTCTTTGCGAACTTCGTTTCGCAGCCATCGTTTACTACACTTCTTTTGCTTTCCAACTCTGATAGTACAGACCATATATACCGAGTTTATATCAATTTCCGCATTAATTTTAATAATAAGCTTTGAGCCACACCTAAAGTTACCTAAGAAAAAGAAGATAAAAAAAGTCACGCGAAAACGTATATTTATATAATAACCAACTTTAACAATACTTAAACATAGTTTATATATGATAGAATCATAGATTAAATGATGCTTAATCTTTTATTGATTGTGTGGTTTAAAGAAAATTTTTATGTAATAAAAGTTATCATTAAATATGTTTTTTTTTTATTATTTATATAAATAAATACATATATGCATTATTTAAAATATATTATTATAGTAATAAAATGCAAAAAATGTAAAATAAATAAAATAAAAGTGGACTAGGTTTAACGTGATAACATGAGAAATTTTTATGCAACAAATTAAAGGTTAACATCTGTTTTGAATTTTTTCATTTAAAATTTTAGTACTACTAGTATAGTACTTGACTAGAGTATATAAGTATATAACTGAATCTCAGCGACACTACAAACGCTTTCAAGCCTGTCAAGTTTAATTATATTAACAATTTAACATTACATGTTTAATAATAAAGTGTAATTTAATTTATTATTCAATATATATTTTATACTCACCAAAAATATATCCGTAATCTAATGTATTATTAATATAGGAATTTTCGATTCGAAATCCACATTTCAAATTAACTAGCTCAAATATTTTGGACGTTACTTTTTCCTGATATAGTCCAGGAATGAAACGAGTCCTTAAACGTCCACGTCTTGTTTTTTCTTTACTTAAATAAGTTTGCGTTAAATTAGCGAATTCCGTTTTGCCAAACTTAAGATTCAAATTAATAACTTCGTTTTTAGAAGCAGAAGATCTGTTCAAACTGTCAAATGATAAATCATTTTCGGATTCAATAAAGCTTCCTGTGGTTTGTGCTTTTACTTGCGAATGATTTTTTTTCCAAGTATTCGCATAAGCATAGAGACTTAGGCCCAAAACACATTCGGCGCTGCACACTTCACGCCGCACGCTTAATGAAGTTGAAGCAGGTAGAAAGAAGCAGCTGCAGCTACATTCGAAGCTGCAAAAACGCAAAAAGGCAACTTGACGGAATTGTTATTGACAGAGACGAGGAACCATTTTATTTAAAAAAATTCGAACTAAATAACGGTATGGTGAACAAATAAAACAAAATGAATACTTTGGATGAAAACATCTTTGACCTTTTTTTAATTTTATTTAGTGCATTTGTAACTTATTTAACGATAATAGAACTAGTTTGAGAAGATGTGCGAATGTGGAATCGAGAAATTTATGAACCTAAAGAAAGAGAAATGCGGGGTTTTTTTAATAAAATTTTTAAAGTTATAAAAGAAAGAGACCATGAAGAATTTCGGAAAGTAACCAGAATGGGAGTCCCACAATTTGACCTTCTACTTTCATTATTAAAAAGAAGGCTAACGAAATATTCAAACAGAAAACCTATAGAAGCAGAGTGCCGATTAGCCTTAACGTTGCTGTAAGAATGTAGAATCAAGTTATTTTTTTAGTCATCCTTACTAATATTATAAATGCGAAAGTAACTCTGTCTGTCTGTCTGTCTGTCTCTCTGTCGGTCTGTCTGTCTGTCAGTCTGTCTGTTACGCTTTCACGCCTAAACCACTTAACCGATTTTGATGAAATTTGCTACAGACATAGTTTAGACCTTGGAGACGGACATAGGCTACTTTTTATGGAGAAAAAAAGGGTTGAAGGGGGTGAAATGGGGTTCAATAAGTTGTAAGGGGATTTTTTATCTTTACTTTTTTTCTCTATTGTATAAAAAGTAACTGACTGACAGACAACGCACAACCTAAACCGCTGGAGCTAAAGGGCTGAAATTTTGACAGTGCATCCCTATAATGGAGTGGACATCCACTATAACGCGATTTTTCGAAATTCATCCCCTAAGGGGGTGAAATGGGGTTTATCCAAACCGTTGGAACTATAGGGCTGAAATTTTGACAGTGCATCCCTATAATGGCGTGGACATCCGCTAAGAAGCGATTTTTCGAAATCCATCCCCTAAGGGGGTGAAATGGGGTTTATCCAAACGGCTAAAGTAATAGGGCTGAAATTTTGACAGTGCATCCCTATAATGGCGTGGACATGAACTATAAAGCGATTTTTCGAAATTCATCCCTTAAGAGGGTGAAATGGGGTTTATCCAAACCGCTGGAGCTATAGGGTTGAAATTTTAACAGTGGATCCCTATAATGACGTGGACATCCACTAAAGAGCGATTTTTCGAAATTCATCCCCTAAGGGTGTGAAATAGGGTTTTTACAAACCGCTAAAGCTATAGGACTGAAATTTTGACAGTGCATCCCTATAATGGAGTAGACATCCACTATAAAGCGATTTTTCGAAATTCATCCCTTAAGGGGGTGAAATAGGGTTTATCCAAACCGCTGGAGCTATAGGGTTGAAATTTTAACAGTGCATCCCTATAATGACGTGGACATCCACTATAAAGCGATTTTTCGAAATTCATCCCCTAAGGGGGTGAAATGGGGTTTATCCAAACCGCTGGAGCTATAGGGTTGAAATTTTAACAGTGGATCCCTATAATGACGTGGACATCCACTAAAGAGCGATTTTTCGAAATTCATCCCCTAAGGGTGTGAAATAGGGTTTTTACAAACCGCTAAAGCTATAGGACTGAAATTTTGACAGTGCATCCCTATAATGGAGTAGACATCCACTATAAAGCGATTTTTCGAAATTCATCCCTTAAGGGGGTGAAATAGGGTTTATCCAAACCGCTGGAGCTATAGGGTTGAAATTTTAACAGTGCATCCCTATAATGACGTGGACATCCACTATAAAGCGATTTTTCGAAATTCATCCCCTAAGGGGGTGAAATGGGGTTTATCCAAACCGCTGGAGCTATAGGGTTGAAATTTTAACAGTGGAACCCTATAATGACGTGGACATCCACTAAAGAGCGATTTTTAGAAATTCATCCCTTAAGGGGGTGAAATAAGGGTTTTACAAATCGCTAAAGCTATAGGGCTGAAATTTGGACAGTGCATCCCTATAATGGAGTGGACATCCACTATAAAGCGATTTTTCGAAATTCATCCCTTATGGGGGGGAAATAGGGTTTATCCAAACCGCTGGAGCTATAGGGTTGAAATTTTAACAGTGCATCCCTATACTGACGTGGACATCCACTAAAGAGCCATTTTTCGAAATTCATCCCCTAAGGGTGTGAAATGGGGTTTTTACAAACCGCTAAAGCTATAGGGCTGAAATTTTGACAGTGCATCCCTATAATGACGTTTACATCCACTAAAGAGCGATTTTTCGAAATTCATCCCCTAAGGGTGTGAAATAGGGTTTTTACAAACCGCTAAAACTATAGGGCTGAAATTTGGACAGTGCATCCCTATAATGGAGTGGACATCCACTATAATGCGATTTTTCGCAATTCATGCCCTAAGGGGGTGAAATGGGATTTACCCAAACCGCTTGAGCTATAGGGCTGAAATTTTGACAGTGCATCCCTATAATGGCGTGAACATCCACTAAGAAGCGATTTTTCAAAATTCATCCCCTAAGGGGGTGAAACGGGGTTTATCCAAACCGCTAAAGTTATAGGGCTGAAATTTTAACAGTGCATCCCTATAATGGCGTGGACATAAACCATAAGGCGATTTTTCGAAATTCATTCCCTAAGGGTGTGAAATGGGGTTAAGCCAAACCGCTGGAGCTAAACGGCTGAAATTTTGACAGTGCATCTCTATAATGAAGTGGACATTTACTAAGAAGCGATTTTTCGAAATTCATCCCCTAAAGGGGAGAAATGTGGTTACCAAACTACTGGAGCTACAGGGTTGAAATTTGGACAGTGCATCCCTATAATGACGTGGACATCCACTAAGAGGCGATTGCTCGAAATGCATATCCTCGAAATTCACTTTATTTAATATTCATTTGTGATTGCTTCATAATTTCTTATATCCACGTAAATAGGCGAACAAACTTAACGAACGTTCGTCAAACCCTAAAATGTCACTTTTCTTGATGACATATATATGCCAATCTCTGCTTCAAAACTTGCAGATTTGTTGAGCAGAGGTGATATTCGCAGCAAATTGTTTACCATATTTATTAAAAAATGCACTATAATAAACCCTTTTTAGGGATAATAACAGCTGACTTTTTTGTTGGTTTTTTTTAAGGAAAATATTGCACATAATAAACAGTTTTTAAAGGCGTTGCAAGGCACGCGGGTTTTATGCTAGTTTTATTAATAATATTAAAAATAATTTCAGCTATCTATCACAAGGTTCAAGCCGTCAGGCTCTTGCATGGACTTTTAGAATAGGCGTTTCAACAGTTCAAAAAATTGTGCTGGAAACCTGTGAAGCAATTTGGGAGGAACTTCATGGCATATATTTGTCAACCCCTACGACAGTAGAACTTGCAAAAATAGCAGAAAATTTTTATGCCACGACAGGTATGCCCAACTGTGTAGGTGCGATTGACGGAAAGCACATTCACATAGTCTGTCAACCTAATGCAGGCAGCGAGTATTTTAACTATAAAAAACGGCATAGCATTGTTCTACTAGCTGCATGCGATTCAAATTATGGCTTCACGTTCCTCGAAATTGCAGCTAATGGAAGTCAAAGTGACGGAGGAATACTATCGCGAAGCTCTTTCGGGAGAAAATTATATGATGGAACATTGGAGTTGCCTGAAGACAGAGTACTTGAAAATACAAATATATCATTTCCGCACTATTTTGTAGGAGACCAAGCGTTTGCGCTTAAAAGGAATCTAATGCGGCCATATCCGGGAGTAAACCTAACCAGGGATAAGGAAATTTTGAATTATCGGCTCTCGTCTGCCAGAAGGACAATCGAAAACGCGTTCGGAATAATGTGCGCCAGATGGAGAATACTTTTGGATACTATTAATTGTCATCCAAAGAATGTCGATAAAATCGTTAAAGCAGTTGTTGTTCTTCACAATTTCGTTAAAATGCACGATGGAAGTTATTGTTCCGAAATTTATGCTGATCGTTTTGACGGTGACTCTTTCGTAGAAGGACTGTGGAGACAGGAAATCAAACCACTTCAACAATTTAGAATATTTAGAGGAGGCAATTCGTCACGCGACGCTTTTTCTCTTCGTGATACCTTAAAGGATTTTCTGTTTGCTAGATATACATAAATAAATAAACTGTCACTACTAATCCATGAAGTTTGAAATAAACATTTTATTTAAATAGAATAAATTTTTTAATTTCAAATTCTTTAATTTCTTCTTCTTTATAACAGTTAACAAACTTAATCTAATGTCTTAAATTTATTTACTTAAATATCTAAAACTGGTTTAACATATTACATATTTGTATTCGCCTCCTCGATGCGGGCGTGGACCAATTGGAGAACATACCCTTGCAGGCGAAGCAATTGAGCTCTTGGCAGATTGGCGCCGTCCACCATAAGGGCAATGTTTTGAAAGAAAACCTCATTTAGAGAGGCTTTCTTTTCCGCACATTTGCCCTTAAACATTTCGAGCATTTCTGCCATCTGCTTCTGCGCCACCTTAAGGATATCCTCCTTTTCCTTTTTTTTAGCCCGACTGTTGTTTTGTTGAGAAGTGCCTGGCGAAGGCTCTTCGTTGCTGTCGACGACCTCTTCGATAAGGCAAGAAAAGGAATCTTCTTCCATTTGGCTGCTGTTCGCCAAATTTGAAGGTGCCTCTTCTCGAAATGTATCGTACGACGTACCTTCCCACGAAGTGGTCATGGCGTCTTCTTCCGCCTCTACGTAGTTTGTACATGTCCTAAAAAAATATTCTTTTATATTCACAACAAATAGAACTATAATTTTAACTTACTCTCGTCTTTCTTTGGTGTCTTTTAGAAATAAGAGAAGCTCATAAAATTTCCACTGAGCTTTTTGCGAACCACCTGCACTTCCTGTTGATGTCGCCTTTTCCATCTTCTGGGCCTCTCTGAAGAAAGAGTCTCGTAAATACTTCCATTTACGCTTTATTTCTGAAACTATAAAAAAAATTGTACCCACTGCATAAATTGATCTTTCGAATAAGAAAGTTTTTTGATTTAATTTTAATTGTGTGTTATTTTGACAATTTCAATTTCTAACAGGCTCAAAAAAACACAAACCACCTCAATATAAATTTTGCACTTACCATCTACATTAAGTTGTTCGGACAAATTTCTCCACTTTAAGTCCTTCAACTTAAGGCATTTATATGACTTCTCTTTTTTGTCATATAAACATGGATTTTCTCTGACGAAATTTATTATCTTCTCCTCCATTTTAATCTTGTGACTATATCCCGCAAACAGTAAATAACGAATGCCATATTCGTTCGGTCGCCATGACCGTTTTTGCAATTTCTTTTTCTAAACTTGCCAGCACTTACGCTGCATGCTGCAAAATTTTGGAAATTGATCAAAGCTGACTTCATACTTCATTGCAGCGTGAAGTAAGAAGCGGTCAATGTGGCAGTAATAATGAATTCTCCTTTATTTGAAGTTGTGAAGCGTGCGGCGTGAAGTGTGCAGCGCCGAATGTGTTTTGGGCCTTACTGCTGTAATCTTCAAGTTAACCTCTTCAACGATTCGTTGCCAAATTGGAGATTTTTTGCTAATAATAGAGTTTGTTTTTTCATTAAAAATATCCTTCTTATACTTATTAAGAGTTTCACATAAAACATCTTTTCCTACTTTTGCTGGACGACCACGTTTCATTTTAAAATTAAACAAAAACACGGAATCTATCAACTGCACACTGCTAAGTTCTCGCCCAGACTGCAAATTCACCATTCCATGCATCCAATGGCGCTACAGCCCCAATCGAGCCTTGGCCTACTGATACTCTAAGGCATTTATCGAAATTTGAAAATTGTTTCAAAATAGCACGTTATACAGAAACGAGAAAGTTTCTGTATACCATGCAAAATAAGTAAAATGGATATTATTAATAATAAGTAAATTTTATTTTAAGTAATAAAAGAGATAGTAAAAAAATAGTAACTAAATAAAGGAATTGAAGGGTTGTAAGTCTAAAGGGGCTAAGTGCCAAAAAATCAAAAGTCAATATTTTTACGAAAATACAATCTATGTGGCAAGCCTAATAATATCCAAATGGGTCAAGGTGTCTGTTTCTTTTAAAATTTTATTCACACACAAAAAAATTTGTGGCGGGGTGTAAGTGCCAACGTGCTTTTAAATTTTGTTTTTTTGTTATATCTCCAAATAATAAAATTGGCACTTACAACGTTTTTGAGTAAGGTTTTGTTGAAAATTATTAATGTTATGAAAAATGAAAAAAATCTTAATATATAAAAATAACGTGTCACGATGTTTGTACACGCTAATCTCCGAAACCTCAGATTTAAATTAAAATTTGGGAATGTGTAGGTTGGTTGGCGAAGCTGTTGCCGAAATACAGAGAACTTCAATGTTTCACTGATTTTATTTATGTTGGCGGGGCGAAAAATATTAAATTTTAATTGTCAAGTTCATATAGAAAACCACCGTTAAATTTTCAACGGAAAATTGTCAGTTTCTTTATTTGCAATATAGTACACTCAATACACCGTTAGATCCATGGCGCACGTTTGAAGAGGGCAGACTACCACTTTCTTCACAACTCCCTCGATATGGGTATCAAATGGAAGGGTATGATAAATAGAATACAATACGGAATGTAGTATACTCAATACATCGTTCTACGGCCGTCTCAAAAGGGCGAACAACCACTTTCTTCAGAACTCCCTCGACATGGGTATCAAACAAAAGAGTATGATAAGTAGAATACAATAAGAAATGTTGTGTACTCAATATACCCTTAGAGCCATGGCGGCCGTCTCAAGAAGGAGAATTACCATTTTCTTCATAACCCCCTTGACATGGGTATCAAATGAAAGGGTATGATAGCTTCATGGCCTACTTATTGGTTGCATAAATGTGAAATTGTCATTAAATTGATTCTGCCATTCTCAAACATCTCAAAAGTAACAACAGTGGTATTTTTCAGGAATAAAAAAAGATTTTTAAAGAAATTTTTGAAAGCAATATTCTAATTCGTTCAATATTTTGCAGGAATCCAAAAAGCAACGCGCGATTTCCAAGAAGTAGTTTTGAAAAATCTAATGTCTCGAAATTTTACGGAAATTATAATTAATTCTTTCGTTTCATGTTAAAGATTTGCATTAATTTTACATTTACCCGTTCTTTGAGCCCTTCATCTTTGTAAAATTCATATCTCGAAAAATACCGAGTCAATGTTGGGTTTTATTCAGGGATCGTAACTGTTATAACTTATATCGAAAAAAGCAGAAAATAATCATTATTTTGAAACTTATATTATATAAAACAACAGTAACAGTTAAATTTTACCAAAAATATTTAAAGTTATTTTTAACTATTATCTTTGACTAGTATTGTTTTAAATCTTTTAAAATTGTTATTAAAGATTTTTTTCTTTTTTTGTTCGAAATAATAATTAAAATTGACTTTTATTTTTAAAATCAAAAATAACTGTTAAAAAAGACTTTTATTTTTTTCGGTCTTGCATAAAAGTCTTTCTAAGATTTTTATTTTTCCAGTTTTTTCTATAAAAGTCTTTGAAGACTTTTATTTTTAAAATATAAAAATAAAAGTCTTTTGCTGGAAACAGATAAATAGTCCATTCAAACCGTTAAGAAAATCGAACCCTAAAGGTTTTTGGGGTCGCTGATCACGAAAATCGGGGTCCTGCGGTCCTAAAACATGGGCGTCACCCTTAAAAATGCAAAAAACACCCCTTTTTAGGGGTTTTTCGCGATTATTTCGATAATAATGAAAACTAATGCAATGAAATACACTTTTTTAAATATTTATTTGCGAAGGTGGTTGATTTGTACTAAATCAACGCAAACTTTATGATAAGGGGTGATCCTAAAGGGTTGAAACCTCGGCTACAAATAGAAAAAATTGTAAAAAAATTTTTCTTCAAGTATATGCTTCAAATACGATTGTGGGCGTACTGTCAGGCAAAACTAAATTATTTTCAACCCTTAAGGGGTTAAAACTACCCCCACAATTATAAAAATCAACTTTATATAAAAAAAATTAGAAAATTTTTTTGTTTTTTGCTTTTTGCTTGAAATTTGGTTCAAAAGGTATTATCAGCCATAAATTTATTATTTTAAACCCTTAAGGGGGTGAAACTACCCCTGCATTAAAATTGTAATTGAAAAAAATTGACATTTATTGTTTTGCATTAAAATTTTATTTTCCATTTTTATTCATTGAAACATTTGGAAAATTTCACTTTAAACCCTTTTTTAAAGGGGTTAAACCACCCCTAAACCGAAGCAAAATAAAAAATACATGGAGAAATATTTCTTTTCGTGGAATTTTTAAATAAAGTCAAAATGCAGGATAAAAACGACAATCACACATCAAATCGGGGTCCTGCGGTCCTAAAACATGGGCGTCACCCTTAAAAATGCAAAAAACACCCCTTTTTAGGGGTTTTTCGCGATTATTTCGATAATAATGAAAACTAATGCAATGAAATACACTTTTTTTAATATTTATTTGCGAAGGTAGTTGATTTGTACTAAATCAACGCAAACTTTATGATAAGGGGTGATCCTAAAGGGTTGAAACCTCGGCTACAAATAGAAAAAATTGTAAAAAAATTTTTCTTCAAGTATATGCTTCAAATACGATTGTGGGCGTACTGTCAGGCAAAACTAAATTATTTTCAACCCTTAAGGGGTTAAAACTACCCCCACAATTATAAAAATCAACTTTATATAAAAAAAATTAGAAAATTTTTTTGTTTTTTGCTTTTTGCTTGAAATTTGGTTCAAAAGGTATTATCAGCCATAAATTTATTATTTTAAACCCTTAAGGGGGTGAAACTACCCCTGCATTAAAATTGTAATTGAAAAAAATTGACATTTATTGTTTTGCATTAAAATTTTATTTTCCATTTTTATTCATTGAAACATTTGGAAAATTTCACTTTAAACCCTTTTTTAAAGGGGTTAAACCACCCCTAAACCGAAGCAAAATAAAAAATACATGGAGAAATATTTCTTTTCGTGGAATTTTTAAATAAAGTCAAAATGCAGGATAAAAACGACAATCACACAATAATTGGAAATATGTACCCTAATGTATTTGAGTTACTTCTGAATAATGGGGTGTTCCGTTTTTTTACAATGACATTTAGGCAGGTCAGTCTTTTGTTGAAAACAAATAAAATAGCTATCGTAGTTCGAAAATTACACTATAAAAACAATTGTGATATTGTGCTTAAAGCCTAGCACGTTGATCAGGCTATAGAAATTCTAATTAAAACTATGTAAAAAATGATTTATTAGGTGGATAAATTGGTGCGGCTGATTTTATATTTTTGAATTTTTTGGCTCCCTGTTTAATTTCTACTTAAATTAGTAGTTTGGTAACCCCATTTCACTCCGTTAGGGGATGAATTTCGAAAAATCGATTCTTAGTGAATGTCCACGTCATTAAGAGATGCACTGTCAAAATTAAAGCTCTTCAGCTCCAGCGGTTTGGGTTACCCCATTTAACCCCCTTAGGGGATTAATTTCAAAAAATCGCTTCTTAGTGGATGTCCACGTCATTAAAGGGATGCACTGTCCAAATTTCAGCCCTATAGCTCCAGCGGTTTGGGTAAACCCTATTTCACCCCCTTAGGAGATGAATTTCGAAAAATCGCTTTATAGTGGATGTCCACGTCATTAAAGGGATGCACTGTCAAAATTTCAGCCCTATAGCTCCAGCGGTTTGGAAAACCCCCATTTCACCCCTTTAGGGGATGAATTTCGAAAAATCGCTTTATAGTGGATGTCCACGCCATTATAGGGCTGCACTGTCAAAATTTCAGCCCTATAGCTCCAGCGGTTTGGGTAAACCCTATTTCACCCCCTTAGGGGATGAATTTCGAAAAATCGCTTTATAGTGAATGTCCACGCCATTATAGGGATGCACTGTCAAAATTTCAGCCCTATAGCTCCAGCGGTTTGGAAAAACCCCATTTAACCCCTTTAGGGGATGAATTTCGAAAAATCGCTTTATAGTGGATGTCCACGTCATTAAAGGGATGCACTGTCAAAATTTCAGCCCTATAGCTCCAGCGGTTTGGAAAAACCCCATTTCATCCCTTTAGGGGATGAATTTCGAAAAATCGCTTTATAGTGGATGTCCACGTCATTAAGGGGATGCACTGTCAAAATTTCAGCCCTATAGCTCCAGCGGTTTGGAAAAACCCCATTTCATCCCTTTAGGGGATGAATTTCGAAAAATCGCTTCTTAGTGGATGTCCACATCATTAAAGGGATGCACTGTCAAAATTTCAGCCCTTTAGCTCCAGCGGTTTGGGTAAACCCTATTTCACCCCCTTAGGAGATGAATTTCGAAAAATCGCTTTATAGTGAATGTCCACGCCATTATAGGGATGCACTGTCAAAATTTCAGCCCTATAGCTCCAGCGGTTTAGAAAAACCCCATTTCACCCCTTTAGGGGATGAATTTCGAAAAATCGCTTTATAGTGGATGTCCACGTCATTAAAGGGATGCACTGTCAAAATTTCAGCCCTATAGCTCCAGCGGTTTGGAAAAACCCCATTTCATCCCTTTAGGGGATGAATTTCGAAAAATCGCTTTATAGTGGATGTCCACGTCATTAAAGGGATGCACTGTCAAAATTTCAGCCCTATAGCTCCAGCGGTTTGGAAAAACCCCATTTCACCCCTTTAGGGGATGAATTTCGAAAAATCGCTTCTTAGTGGATGTTCACATCATTAAAGGGATGCACTGTCAAAATTTCAGCCCTATAGCTCCAGCGGTTTGTGTAAACCCTATTTCACCCCCTTAGGGGATGAATTTCGCAAAATCGCTTTATAGTGAATGTCCACGCCATTATAGGGATGCACTGTCAAAATTTCAGCCCTATAGCTGCAGCGGTTTGGAAAACCCCCATTTCACCCCTTTAGGGGATGAATTTCGAAAAATCGCTTTATAGTGGATGTCCACGTCATTAAAGGGATGCACTGTCAAAATTTCAGCCCTATAGCTCCAGCGGTTTGGAAAAACCCCATTTCACCCCTTTAGGGGATGAATTTCGAAAAATCGCTTCTAAGTGGATGTCTACGTCATTATAGGGATGCACTGTCAAAATTTCAGCCTTATAGCTCCAGCGGTTTTGAGTTGACCCTATTTCACCCCCTTGAGTTGATCGTGTGGACCGAAAGGGTCGAACCCACATCCCAACTAGTTTCTATTTGTAGCCGATTTAGGGGTGGTTTCAACCCTTTATCATAAAGTTCGCGTTGATTTAGTACAAATCAACCACCTTCGCAAATAAATATTAAAAAAAGCGTATTTCATTGCATTAGTTTTCATTATTATCGAAATAATCGCGAAAAACCCCTAAAAAGGGGTGTTTTTTGCATTTTTAAGGGTGACGCCCCTGTTTTAGGACCGCAGAACCCTGATTTTCATGATCAGCGACCCCAAAAACCTTTAGGGTTCGATTTTCTTAACGGTTTGAATGGACTATTTATCTGTTTTCAGCAAAAGACTTTTATTTTTATATTTTAAAAATAAAAGTCTTCAAAGACTTTTATAGAAAAAACTGGAAAAATAAAAATCTTAGAAAGACTTTTATGCAAGACAGTCTTTTTTAACAGTTATTTTTGATTTTAAAAATAAAAGTCTTCCCATAAGAGTTTTGGAAGACTTTAAAAATAAAAAAACAAAAATAAGAGTTTTTAATGACCTAAAACTTTTTTAGTTAAATATAACTGTTATTGTTTATTTAAAAAATTTAAATTAATTTTAACTATTAAACTTGACTTTTATAATAAAAGTCTACAATTTAAAAGTAACCCCACCACCGCGTAGAACTCGCTACTCTGAGTATCCAGTATAAATTTTATGCAGATCAGACAACATTTACTATTTGATTTTTTAAGTCAAAAATACAAATATAACAGTTATTTACGATCCCTGTGGTTACTATTGGCTTATGGGTGCAGCGAGGCGTACCGGGTCACAGCTAGTTATATAAAGGGGAAATGAATGTATTAAATTGCAAACAGAATAGAAACTTTATTTTTTGATTGGATGGAGAACTAAATTTATTTAACTGTTGGGTAAAAAAATAGTATTACTCTTAGTAAAGACATGATTAATAAATATAAGAAGTTTGTGGACGCATGTGATAGTTATTAAGAATGGTTCTACTAGCTTGACGTAAAGCTGGCAGAATTATGCTTTTTAACTTCCCAGTATAGGAAATTATTGTAATCGGTCCGAAAATCGAAATCGAAAATTTCAACGTATTTTCATCTTTCAAGGTCCCAGGAGCATTTTAAGCAAAAAATTGGGAGGAAGTATGTGTGTGTGTGTGTATGTGCGTACGGATGTGGTCATTTTTTCCTGCACGATATCGCCCGAACCAAAACTGATATCGACTTCGTTGAGGTGTTGTTCGAAGCGTATTAACCGAAATATGATCTGAAAAGAATTTCATGAAATTCGGTCCAGCCGTTTTTTTGTTTGAGCGACGTAAGTGATTTTTGTACCTGCACGATATCGCCCGAACCACGAAAGATACTGACTTACTTGAGGTGCCGTTCGAAGCGTATTAGTGACAATGTTATTTGAAAAGATTTTTATAATATTTGGTCCAGCGGTTTTTTGGTTTAAATGACTTAAGTGATTTTTGTACCTGCACGATATTGCGCGAACTATAAAAGATATCGACTTAGTTGAGGTGCCGTTCGAAGAGTATTAACCAAAATATGATCTGAAAAGATTTTCATAAAATTCGGTCGAGCCGTTTTTTTGTTTAAGCGGCGTAAGTGATTTTTGTACCTACACGATATGGCCCGAACCACAAAAGATATTGACTTACTTGAGGTGCCGCTCGAAGCGTATTAGCGACAATATAATCTGAAAATATTTGTATAATATTCGGTCCAGCTGGTTTTTGGTTTAAATGACTTAAGTGATTTTTGTACCTGCACGATACCGCGCGAACTAAAAACTATATCGACTTCATTGAGGTGCCGAAAAACATTATTACATCAATTTTATATACATTTTCGTCATCCTAATCTTGTAAGTGCGCACATTTAGTTTGACATTTTAGCGAAAATATTGATAAACAATTGTGACAAATTCTCGGTATTATGCATATATTCTATATTGCCTATTGTTCATTTATTATTAAAATATCCAATCATAATATTCAACATCCGTCATACTGGGAAGTTGATCGTGTGGACCGAAAGGGTCGAACCCACATCCCAACTAGTTTTTTCTTGAAAATAAAAGAGAAAAAAATTCCATCTTGGGTAATTAAATAGTAAAAAAAGCTTGAAATTTTGATATAACTTTCGTTTGGTTCTCCTGTAGTGGGTTTGCCAGCTTGACATAAAGCTGGCAGAACCCTGCATTTTTTTAAAAAATAAAGGAGTAAAAAAATTCCCTCTTGGGTAATAAAATAGTAAAAAAAGAGTAAAAAATTTTGATCTACCTTTTTTTTGGTTCTGCTGTACTGGGTTTGCCACCTTGATATAAAGCTAGCAGAACCTTGAATTTTTTAAAAAATAAAAGAGTAAAAAAATTCTCTCTTGGGTAAAAAAATAGTAAAAAAAAAGTTAAAAATTTTGATCTAACTTTCATTTGGTTCTGCTGTAATGGGTTTGCCAGCTTGATAGACCTGTTGAAAAATCTTGTATGAAGGGGATGGGATACCTATCCGGTATCGTGACCGCATTCAACCGGCGATAGTCGCCGCATGGTCGCCATCCACCATCCTTTTTTCTCACTAAATGTAGCGGGCTGGACCAGTTGTATAATTGCATATACCCATCTGAAATAAGTATTCGAATTCGGCTTTCGCGATCTTCAACTTGTCCGGCGACAGTCTCCTTGGCTTAGCAAATATTAATAATAATAATAATTTATTTAGGCTGTTGTACACAAGATTTACATCTTTTTTCGTACCTACATATGTACATATTTATAATTATAATTCTAAGCTTATCATAATCTAGTTTCTATATCTAATTAGCAAAATTAAGAGAAAAAAAAGAAAAAGAAAAACAACCTTCAATTAATATTACAGAACACAAGAAAGGTCAAAAGGTAAAGGAAGTAAATGTGGAAATAAAGGAGAGCGAAAGTTAGAGAAAAGAAGTACTAGGTAGAAGAAGAGGAAGAAGATAGAAAGAGAGAAGCTTGTCTTCTGAAGGCTCTGGCTGTGCCTATTCTTTGAATAGAGTTCGGAAGATTATTCCAGAGTCTGAGGGAGTGCCCAAAGAAAGAACGACTACCAATTAGGGAATGATGTGCGGGAATGAGAAATTTAATTGAGCGCAGGGATTGGAGAGGCGTGAGGAAGTCAGAAAGGTAGGGAGGGCTCTTGGCGTAGAAAGCTTTATGCAGGAGGACCAAAGCCATGATATCAATAAAGCGAAAGATGCCACAACCCAACAAGGACTTTTGGAAACCAGACACATGATCAGATCTTCTTAGGTTGTAAATGAACCTTAAGCAATCATTAAATGCAACTTTGAGACGCTGACGACAGGATGAGTCGAACGATATGTATATGAGAGACCCGTAGAGAAAGTGTGGCAGGATGAGGGACTTAACAAGCTTGGACCGGATAGATGAGGATAAAAGACTGGAATAGAGCCAAAGTTTGCGTAATGTTCCATATATCTTCGAGAGCATAAGTGAAACGTGTTTGCAACAGGAAAGTTTGGAGTTGATAACAATTCCAAGATTATTGACACAGTCAACAACGGGAAGCGAAATATTATTGAGTAGAAGAGATGCAACGTTTCCAAGGGACAAAGAGCGTCGAGTAAGGAACAGAACTTGGGATTTATTAGGATTTAATTTAAGGAAATTTAAGGAGCACCATTCATTAATTCGGGATAATGTACTATTGAATTCCGAAATACATTGTTCGATCTGGTTAGGATTACATGAAGTATACAGCTGGAGATCATCAGCATAAAGATGGAAGGAGCAATTATGGATAACAGCAGGAAGATCATTAACATACAGCGAAAAGAGAAGGGGACCAAGTACAGAGCCTTGCGGAACTCCAAGGGACACAGGTAGGAATGAGGATATAGCATTGTTAAGGCGAACACATTGAAGCCTATTAAGTAGAAAAGAAGCGAAGAGTCGAATGGCAGAAGAGGAAAAGTGATAGAGTCGGCTAAGTTTGGAGAGCAGAAGGGAGTGAACCACAGAATCAAATGCCTTAGAGAAATCTAAAAGGACCAGTATGGCAATGTCACCAATGTCGAGTGCAGAACGCAAATCAGTCGTTACCTTTAATACTGCCGTTTCACAACTATGGGATCTACGGAAGCCAGACTGGTATTTAGAGAGGAGGTTGTTAGACTCAAGATATCGTAGTACTTGTATATAGAGAATTTTTTCAAAGGCTTTGGCAAGAAAAGGAAGAATACTGATGGGACGAAAATCAGTTATGTCATCGGGAGGCGATTTTTTAGGTAAAGGAATCACTATGGCTTTTTTCCAACGACGGAACTTGAGAAGTTGTCAAGCAGTAATTGAAGATATGCGTTATAGTTTCTGCGATTAGTGGCGATAGAAGCTTAAGAAAACGGGGAGATAGATTATCCCAGCCAATGCTATTTGAAGAGATGGAAAGTAATATCTCAAGAACTTCAGGTGTGTCAACACAACGAAAACTAAAACCATCAGAACTAAGTAGGTCAAGGGGAAGAAGATCAGAAGAGGAAGCAGGCTCAGATGGAGATTGAATAAAAGACGCATTGAGGCGGTTTACATCAGCATCAAACGGGATGGCTACAGGAGCATGGATGCCCAGCGAACGAAGATTAGACCAGAGTTTTTTAGAATTTAAATTAGGATCAAGCTTGCGGGAATAATACTCACGCTTTGCAGACTTAACCTTACTGTTGATAAGGTTGCGGAGCAGTTTGTAGTCATTACGGTACCTAAGAATCCTAGTCCTACGATAACGTCTGTACATGAACTCACGCTGAATTATTAAGTCGCGGATTTCCCGCGAAAACCAAGGACACGGTAAGGAGGGATAGCGTCTTCTTGTGATAATCGGTACACATTGGTCATAACATGATTGAATGAATGAGGTCAGAATATCAACTTTTGTGTCAACAGAAGTTATGTTATAGATATCACTCCACGGTATAGAGGAGGCGACTTCAGAAAGCCGGTCTAAATTGATGTTATTATAGTCGCGATATGAAAATGAAGAAGACGCAGAAGAGGGAAGGAAAGCAAAACGAAGGGAGAGGAATAATATATCATGGTCAAGAAAGCTGGGAGGTGAAATTTGATTGTATTTTAGTATTGAGTCAGTGGAGGTAACACTTAGAACATCAAGTAAGGACGGGTTTTGGCAGTTCAGATATGTTGGAAGATGATTTAAAATATGCAAATCCAGAGATTCAAGGAAATATCTAAAAGTATTCACACGTATGTTATCCTTCAACAGATCAACATTAAAATCACCAGCAACAATTACATCCTCATAGTGGTGAGAGAGGCTCGAAACAAGATTGTAGAACTCAACAGCAACATCGGGATTGAAAGCATTAGGGGGACAGTATGCACTAATCACTACACATTTGTCATAAGCGGACTTTATTTCAACCGCAATAAATTCAAATTGCGATCCAGTGGACCTGCCAACTACTTTAGACGAAACCGAAGATTTAACATAAATTGCAACACCACCACCAGTACGACTAACACGATCATTGCGATGCAGCGAGAAATGAGGAAGGGATACAAAAGATGACGGAATTTCTGGTTTCAACCAAGTTTCACTTACAAGAATAACATGCAATTTAGTATTTAGGAAGATATACCTTAACTCATCCATTTTATTTTTCAAACTCCTAGCATTCATAACGCACATGTTCAGCCCAGAGGAGGAGGAACAAATGACATTAAGCAGCGTTCCTTCATTGTGCACTCTATTGGCAAAATGAATAGTGCGAGTAATTAGCACGACACATAACCACGAGCACAGAAGCAGCCATGAAGCGAAATTTTGAAGAGAAAGAAAAAAGAATTAAAGTGGAAAAGATAGAAAATATAGAATAAAGAGGAGCTGGTAGGGATTGATCGAGGATAAGGATATTAGTGGTCCTTTTGTCTCGATGTAGTGGGTGATAGTTGTAGGTGGCGTAGTTTTTTGTGTAGCAGCTGACGGCCTCGTGATATCGACGAATTCCTGCAATAGCTGTGCGAATGGGTTGTTCGCGTCTATCATTGTAACTCGCCCCCTCTCTACCATTTTAATTTCGCCTACAGCCGAGACGTTCGTCTGTCTGTCTATCAACCGAGCTCCTTTAATGTCGAATAATAGCCCGAATTCGTCTTAAAAATCGGCTCCTATAATAGCGCTCGATGTCTGAGCGATAATGAAGTTCCATGTGAATTGACGGCGGAGCCCTAGGCTCAGCGTGAAGCGCTTGGTGCCGTACGTTGGAAGTTTCGTCCCGTTTGCTGCTTATAATTGGAGCCCTCGCTGAGCGTGTTTCATTTCTTTCGTATTTGGTGGAACTACCGAGACATCCGAGCCCGAATCTATTAAGAACTTCGTCCCTGTAAGCTCGTCTCGTATGAAGAGGCGTTTGCACCTTTCTCCACCCAACGACGCCTCTGTAATTAGGTGGTCCTTTCGTTTCCCGGCGTTGGTGTTTTCCGGTATGCGCATGGTTCACGACATCTGGTGGCATTTTCTTTGAATCTCTTGTGGTAAAAACATACCCAATCTCGTGGACGACTTCTGCTCCTTGAACGCGACCGCGGTCTGCGGTATCCGTACGATGGTCGATTAATTTTCAGTGCCGAAATTTCTGCCGTTAATTTCTCGATTTTTTCTTGTAATGCCGCGATCTGAGACGGTTGGTTGGGCACTCTTTCCGACACTGCCGATACGCCGCTAAAATCGCTGACCTCCAATATCTTTTCGGCCATAGATGATAGTGACTCCAGATTGTCTTTGCTCGCCGACAATATAGCTCGAACCGGGATCGGCAACCTGTTTAGCCATAGCGAGCGCAGCAAGGAATCTGTGGTGCTTTGCCCCCCCCCCCAGATGTCGCATCTCATTCAATAACCTCGACGGCCGCTTGTCTCCAAGCGCCACGTCATTGACTAGTTTAGCTATTTTCGCCACATCCGAATTAGAATATCTCTTCAGTAACCACTTCTTCAGATTTTCGTACTTGTCCGATTCGGGGGGTTTAACACCGCGTCCCTGACTTGTTGTAGCACCCTGCCGGTTATCGCGTTTGAATCTGGTGCTGTCCGTTGTTATGCCACATGTGTTAAATTGCGCTTCCATTTCCGCAAACCAAATTTCTGGGGACTCCTCCAGGGTCTTAATTGAAATTCTCGAAACCTCTTCATTACGCGTGTTGTCCCACTTTCTGGAGCCAGTACCCTCGCTATCTACCATATTTAGTGTTGGTGGTTCTACCGTCGTTGAAAATTGCGATTTATACCTACGGGCTTTTGGGGATATACGTAACAACATGAACTGCTAGAGATAGTTGCTCTAGTTGCTACTGAAACTTTACCGATGCCTTTTCTTGGACGCTGTGTACACTATTTATTTCTCGCGCGTCTTTTACTTCTTTGATATATATGCGTTTGATTTGCTTCGCTATTTATATTCGATTACTAAAAATTCTTCCCTAAATCATTAACTTCTCGCTGAATGCACAAACACACCGATAGAGTTTCGAGCCGAAACGAGAAAAATATGTATTTCCAATTTTGGGGGAAGGTCCTTTTGTGAAAATTTAACTTTCTAAAAAAAATATCCTTAAAAAACGAGGTTTTGAGATTATGCTCCGTAAATTGGGCTGTATAACTTAATTGAGAAGAAAATCCCAAAAGATGACAACCTACTTAACTACTATAATGAAGCATGCATTTCAAGCTTAGAATTTCGCGCATTTCATCGTCTGCTAATCAGCAATCATCCCTGATGATGATAGCCATGACCACAATTATCGGAGCATGGTCATCATATTATTGAGGCGAAGGACTCGAATTCAACAAATAGTACAATCCAATAATCTGACATTGATGAGCAGAAAGCTAACATAAGATTAGATCCAGATGATTTATATTCAATCCGTCTAATTCTTCCCTACTTTTTTGCACGATAAATTTTTAATTCCATCACTTATTTACTTTTTCCTAAAATATGTATTCACCTCTTACAACTACCAAAACTTATTTTATTTGATTTGTTTTAATCCGCAAGGTTATTTTTTCACTTCTTATAAAAAATAATTCAATTCTTATTTAAAAAAAATTCATTTTAATTTCGTCTATGCTTTTATCAAATTTTTCGTTAATATCCGCGTTTAGAAAGGAAGAAAACTGTTTCTACTTGTATTCTGCCAACTCTAATTACTTTTCTTTGCGCCTTCCGAAAGATCAATCCAGTTCAAAAAAACAAAAAAATCGCTTTACTACCGAAAAAATTCCATTATTTAATTTCACTAACAATCCTTACGTTTCTATGTACTTACGGTTTTTTGTTAACGTTATTATGTATCGCGGTTCTGTTTTTCTTGATAACTCACTGCCTTTCTGCTTGATTCCGCTATGCCCGTTACATTTACTACATAATTTCCACTTTCCTGACTGCATTATTTCCTAAAAAAGTTAAGGGGAGATTTTTTACACGATATACCTGCTATTTGTTTTTTTTTTGGGTTTTTCTTTTGTTTAAAATAAATTCTACTTAACTTAGCTTAACTTAACTGGCGATGGTCTTGTTGCTCCTCGTGGTCTCCTCGTGGTTTTCTGTTGTACCGTTCACCGCCCTCCTGGCGAAGCAAGAAAAAACATGGAAGGTTTTCTCCAGGTGGATCTTCTTCAAATGGATTTGTAGTTTGTATGGGTTTTAATCTCCTAGCCTAGGCTTATCCATGATTTTAAGTTCCATTTCTCGTTTAGCTAATGTTTCTTCACCAAGTAGATAACTGGAAATTAATACGCCACGAACCTTTATAAATTGAAGTTCATTTGCTTTATCACCTTGCGCTTCGATGTCCACAGGTTTTATTAATTAACTGCTCAGCACTTTCTCATATAAATATTAACGCTTTCAAATGCTGAACGTCGATGGTCACCACTGTGGAACTTGATACCCTTGTTTTAACTCAACAGTAAAAAACATTGAAATTTCACTTCACTTTAACTACTTTTATTTTTCTTTTCCGTACAATCCTTGCAGTCTATAGCAGATTGCGTGGCGGCAACAAACGAGTGAAGACTGATACTGAAAAATGCTTTTTGAGTCTCTTATCACTCGGTGCCATGATAACGACACCGCCGATCGTACTTGTGTATTTGTGACGGTTTAATTGTGCCTCCTCCATGGACCATGGAAAATATCAATAGATCAGTAGTTCACTCAATTGTTGCTGCCCCACCCATGTCTAAGGGGCTGTGAAGAAAATGGTAATCCGCTCTCTTGAGATGACCGCCATGGATATATCCATATATTGAGTATACTATATCGCTTATGGTATTCTACTTATGATACCCTTTCAATTGATACCCATGTTGAGGGGGTGGTGAATAAGTGGTAATCCGCCCTCTTGATACCGCCGATATGGATTTTACGACATAGCTTATTGTATTCTACCTATCATACCTTTTCATTTGATACCCATGTCGAGGGGGTGGTGAAGAAAATGGTAATGCGTCCTCTTGAGTGGCCGCGGTGGATCTAACTATTTATTGAGTATACTATAGTGCTTATTGTATTCTACTTATCATTCCATTTCATTTGATACCCATGTCGAGGGGGTTGTGAAGAAAATGGTTATCCGTCCTCTTGAGATGACCGCCCTGGATCCTAACCATATATTCAGTATACTATATCGCTTATGGTATTCTACTTATAATACCCTTTCAATTGATACTCATGTCGATAGAGTGGTGAAGAAATAGTAATCCGCCCTCTTGAGACTACTACCAGTTTAATATGAACGCTTTTTGTTAATCATCGAAATGATAGGGAATGCTATCTGACATCAACAGTGCTGGATTCGACTTACTTATAACGAATATGTCACATTTTTAGAAATAAAGTACAATTTCGAACTATGCAAAAGTAGTAATCGGTATTTGAAAATTTAACTGAACATCTGTACTATGAACTACATATGTTTTTTATAGAACCTATCGCAATTTGACACCATACTTGTGACTAGTCACTTTTATATGAACACACTTTGTTAATCATCTAATGCCATCTGGCATCAAGAGTGCGAGTAAACACTTTTCGACTAACTAGTAGCACCATCTCATTTATTGAGCAATTGAAATAGCTTATAGCGTCATCTGATAGAATAATTTTGAGTACCCACTTTTTTAGACTGAAGGAGAAAAAAAAAGTTCGTTTCGAAATGTAAAAAATGTAAATATAAAGAAAACGAAGAATGATAGAAAAAAAACTAATGGAATAATAATTTATTTATATTGTGGTTATCGGTTACAAATGAAAAATTACTTTTATTGCTTATAAAAAGGTGATAAATCGCATAATTTTATAAAAAAAAACACCTTGTTTTCCATGTTTAGGCATAAATAAGGCTTTAGCTGTTTGCCCTTACGAGCTCGGCAAACTACCGCTTGCCTTGATAGTAAAAAACTTTACTCCCTTACAATAACATAACTAAAAAAAAACATTGTTAATCGCAAAACGCTAAAAAAATGAAGAATATTGGAATTGTTCTTAGAAGCTACATATCTTCTAAGTGGAGTCACCCAAGTATCTTTTTTCGGTAAATAGCCTGTACCATAGTGGATAGTGGGGATAGCATGTTTTTTTTTCGAATATATCTAGGAATCACCCCTGAAAATATGAGCCATATAATCCTACATGTCATAGGCCCCATAGTAGTTCATGTCATGGTGCAATGTCTAATAGCAAGCTAAGCTTGAAGATATAAAAATATATGATAGGTTAAGGGTATCTGTTGGATATTGTATGAGTTTATTTTTTTAAAAGACGACTGAGCCACAACCGTCTGGTTTAGCTTGAGATAGCGGAGTGATATCCACAGGCCCGCCACAAAAGGGGGCAACTGGGACGAGAGAAGCCCCCGAGAATAGAGTGAAACTCAAAAAGTGAAAACCTAGCTTGAAACCCCAAAAGCCAAAACCTCCATATCCCTGCGTTCTAGTAATCTAAAACCTGGAACACAAGCACGCTGAAATATATGTTATGTTTGTGTATAGGTTTGGATTCTTCTACTGATCACATTTATTTTTTTCACCTTTTGCAATTGCCTTTTCGACCTTCTAAACGCGAGTGTCGTCAGGAGTTTTACCGAACGGTGTTCCAACTAAGTACCATCCACGACCAATATGCTTCTTGACCCCCGCAACGAACGAGAACCGGTTTACGCTTGCCTGTTTTTTTTTGCCCATACATTTTCTTAAAGCTCCAACCGGAAATTATTAAGAGCGCTCCAAATTTGCTCCTCTTAGTAGCGCTTCGATTTTTCTGAGTGTTGATCTTGAAATAAAAAAAAAATTGAAAGAAAAAAACATATAATACAATTAGTAAACAAAAAGAAGAAAAGCTGTTTCTCTAACGGAGGATGATCCAGCTACTCAAAACATCGGAGCCCTGAATGACCCGGCCATAATACTTGAAAAGGGCCCTTGAGTAGAGGCTGCCTCCAGTCTGGCTCCAGACCACCCGAAAGCTTGTAGAAAGATTGGTAAACGCAAACGCAGTCGTAAAATCAAAGTTCAGTTCGTCTATCCGCGCCGCCTCACTTCAAATGGGCTCAAACTATATCCCAGAACCGGATGAGGCATCGACATCGTTGAGCCGTCGGGCACTGGGCACACTGAGTTTCCGGTAACCTGCGCTAATCTGATAACGGTATGCAGACCGCGAAATATTTTCATTTCGCGTTTCTCACCTGAAACTACGTGCGAGGCAATTAAAGAATACCTAATGGGAAAAGCTATTAAAACTGCTACAGTCTCCTGCAGGAAGAACAGCAATGTTTCTAAACCGGTTGCGTCTTTCATCCTGACTGCACCGGCCAATACCGCTGAATAGCTTTTAGAGCCCACGTTCTGGCCTCCTGGTGCCTTTTCAAAGTCTTTTGTCCCCCGAATGCGTGCAACGTATTCCTAACACTCTGCAGGTTTAAAAAAACACTTAAGACCCTTTCCTTCTATTACCAAAACGTGAGGGGAATCAGATCTAAAACCCAAGATGTGTTTCTCTCGTGATTTCGATATAATCGCTTTTACTTATTTATTTATTTATTTACTTACTTGTCTACAGAGTAAATCTCCAACAGACAGAATGCAAAAATTAATAATCAAGGCAAGCGGTAGTTTGCCGAGTTCGTAAGGGCAAACAGCTAATGCCTTATTTACGCCTAAACATAGAAAACAAGGTGTTTTTTTTATAAAATTATGCGATTTATCACCTTTTTATAAACAATATAAGTAATTTTTCATTTGTAACCGATACCCAAAATATAAATAATTTATTATTCCATGAGTTTTTTTTCCTATCATTCTTCGTTTTCTTTATTTTTACATTTTTTACATTTCGAATCGAACTTTTTTCTTCTCCTTCAGTCTAAAAAAGTGGGTACTCAAAATTATTCTGTCAGATGGCGCTCTAAGTTATTTCAATTGCTCAATAAAGGAGATGGTGCTACTAGTTAGTCGAAAAGTGTTTACTCGAACTGTTGATGCCAGATGGCATTAGATGATTAACAAAATGTATTCATTTAAAGTGGTTAGTCGCAACTATGGTATCAGATTGCGTTAGGTACTATAAAAAACATGTAGTTCACAGTACAAATGTACAGTAAAATTTTGAAATACCGAATGCCGCGTTCGTAATCGTAATTTATTTCTAAAAATATGACATATTCCTTACAAGTTAGTCAAATCCAGCACTGTTGATGTCAAATAGCGTTCCCTATCATTTCGATGATTAACAAAAAGGGTACGCATGGTACACGTCTCAAGAGGGCGGATTACCATTTTCTTCACAACCCCCTCGACATGGGTATCAAATGAAAGGGTATCATAAGTAGAATACCATAAGCGATATAATATACTCAATATCTGGTTAGATCCATGGCTGTCATCTCAAGAGGGCGGATTACCATTATCTTCACAACCCCCTCGAAAGGGTATGATAAGTAGAATACAATAAGCAAATATACTCAATAAATAGTCAGATCCACCGAGGCCACCTCAAGAGGACGTATAGCCATTTTCTTCACAACCCCCACGACGGTATCAAATGAAAGGGTATGATAAGTAGAATACAGTAAGCTATGTCTTTATATCCATGGCGGGCTTCTCAAGAGGGCGGACTACCATTTCTTCACCACCACCTCGACATAGGTATCAATTGAAAAGGTATCATAAGTGGAATACCATAAGCGATATAATATACTCAATATCTGGTTAGATCCATGGCTGTCATCTCAACAGGGCGGATTACCATTATCTTCACAACCCCCTCGAAAGGGTATGATAAGTAGAATACAATAAGCAAGTATACTTAATAAATAGTCAGATCCACCGAGGCCACCTCAAGAGGACGTATTGCCATTTTCTTCACAACCCCCACGACATGGGTGTCAAATGAAAGGGTATGATAAGTAGAATACAGTAAGCTATGTCTTTATATCCATGGCGGCTGTCTCAAGAGGGCAGACTACCATTTCTTCACCACCACCTCGCCATAGGTATCAATTGAAAGGGTGTCATAAGTAGAATACCATAACCGATATAATATACTCAATATCTGGTTAGATCCATGGCGATCATCTCATGAGGGCGGATTACCATTTTCTTCACAACCCCTTCGACATGGGTAACAAATGAAAGGGTATGATAAGTAGAATACAATAAGCAATATAGTATACTCAATAAATAGTTAGATCCACCGAGGCCACCTCAAGAGGACGAATACATAAAGCAATATAGTATACTCAATAAATAGTTAGATCCACCGAGGCCACCTCAAGAGGACGTATTACCATTTTCTTCGCAACCCCCACGACATGGGTATCAAATGAAAGGGTATGATAAGTAGAATACAATAAGCTATGTCTTAATATCCATGGCGGCCGTCTCAAGAGGGCGGACTACCATTTCTTTACCACCACCTCGACATATGTAGGTATCAATTGAAAGGGTATCATAAGTAGAATACCATAAGCGATATAATATACTCAGTATCTGGTTAGATCCATGGCTGTCATCTCAAGAGGTTGGATTACCATTTTCATCACAATCCCCTCGACATGGGTATCAAATGAAAGGGTATGATAAGTAGAATACAATAAGCAATATAGTATACTCAATAAATAGTTAGATCCACCGAGGCCACCTCAAGAGAAGGTATTGCCATTTTCTTCACAACCCCCACAACATGGGTATCAAATGAAAGGGAATGATAAGTAGAACACAATAAGCGATTTAGTATACTTAAAATATATTTAGATCCACGGCGGTTATCTCAAGAGGGCGGATTACCATTTTCTTCACAACCCCCTCGACATGGATATCAAATGAAAGGGTATGATAAGTAGAATACAATAAGCTATGTCTTTATATCCATGGCGACCGTCTCAAGAGGACGGACTACCATTTCTTCACCACCACCTCGACATAGGTATCAATTGAAAGGGTACCATAAGTAGAATACCATAAGCGATATAATATACTCAATATCTGGTTAGATCCATGGCTGTCATCTCAAGAGGGCGGATTACCATTTTCTTGACAACCCCCTCGACATGGGTATCAAATGAAAGGGTATGATAAGTAGAATACAATAAGCTATGTCTTTATATCCATGGTGGCCGTCTCAAGAGGGCGGACTACCATTTCTTCACCACCACCTCGACATAGGTATCAATTGAAAGGGTATCATAAGTAGAATACCATAAGCGATATAATATACTCAATATCTGGTTAGATCCATGGCTGTCATCTCAAGAGGGCGGATTATCATTTTCTTCACAACCCCCTAGGCATGGGTATCAAATTAAAGGGTATGATAAGTAGAATACAATAAGCTATGTCTTTATATCCATGGCGGCCGTCTCAAGAGGGCGGACTACCATTTCTTCACCACCACCTCGACATAGGTATCAATTGAAAGGGTATCTTAACTAGAAGACAATAAGCAATATAGTTTACTCAATATCTGGTTAGATAAACGGCGGTCATCTCAAGAGGGCGGATTACCATTTTCTTCAAAACCCCCTCGACATGGGTATCAAATGAAAGGGTATGAAAAGTAGAATACAATAAGCTATGTGTTTATATCCATGGCGGCCGTCTCAAGAGGGCGGACTAGCATTTCTTCACCACCACCTCGACATAGTTATCAATTAAAAGGGTATCATAATTAGAATGCCATAAGCGATATAATATACTCATGTTACGAACAAAAAATTCATTTTTAAGAATTTAACAATCAAGTAAAATCAATCATCATTATTGGTACTTCAATCATCATTTTTTATTCCCAAAGTTCAGTTTTTCGACCGGAAGTATAAATTCCTGCCCTTATATTTCGTTCTTCTCCATTTCCAAATTCCTAAAAATTGTCACACGGTTAATTTAAATTGCAATATTGCACATTTTTCCGTTGCAATAATTTCGTAGAAATCCACGGTGATAAACACAGTGGATCAACATAAAAGTTATTCTTATCAGAATCAGGTGTCAGGTTTCAGCTCGAATCTGTCTGCTTGCTGCACATTCGGGCGGTAAGAAAATCTGTTTTCTGCCGAGATCGGCAGCTTTTTCCTTGCGACGTGGGAATAGTTTTTCCTTTTTTCCGAACCACGACCGGGCTCGTTGGCGAAAAAATTAATGATTTTAATCGAGTGTTGTCTAAACCATCATCCGCGGCGGGCGTGTACCCAAATCCAAAAAAGTGTTGTTCTAACTCTGATCGGCGACGGCCGTTGTTCGAAAATTCAAAAGTATTATTCTGACCTATTCCGAAGTCGGGCGGTTTTGGTTTTTTGAAGAAAGTGTTGTCTAAACCATCATCCGCGGCGGGCGTGTACCCAAATCCAAAAAAGTGTTGTTCCATCCTTAACCGGAGACGGGCGGTTTTCGTTTTGAATAAAGTTAAGTTAAAGAATAAAGTATTGTTTTAAATGTAACCGACGGCGGGCGATTTTCGGGCAAAGTGAGTTTCAATGTTAACATTTTGAAGTCTTGAGTTTTATTAATATTTAACCAATCCAAATAAAATTATAATTAAAAAATATAAAACATAGCTGAAGCATAAGGATAACATACCTGTTATTAAATAATAAATACATTACCGCTAGAAAAATAAATATAAAAGTGAGTTTCAATATTATTATTTTGAAGTCTTGAGTTTTAATAATATATAACAAATGCAAATAAAATTATAATTAAAAATTGTGTGGCGTAGTTGAAGCATAAGGATAACATTCCTGTTATTGAATAATAAATACATTACCCCTCGAAAAATAAATATAAAAGTGAGTTTCAATATTTAACATTGTGAGTTGTGATTGAGTTTTTCAATATACAACATTTTGACGCAGCCGGTAGGATCCGAGCGAGCCTATCATTTGATCAAGTGCTGGGTGTTGGCACCCTAACCCTTAAACTCAGTAACTGAGCCTAGTTCTGAGGGCACGAAATCAAAGAGGCACTGACCCCGGATCCTATGCGAACAACGAACAGGGCAGTTACAACTATAGGTGGTAGAAACCTCTCTGCCCTGCAACGCACCCAAAGATGCCACCGGTGGACTAAAGCGGGCTTCATCCCTGCCCAGGATAAAGTTCGTTAAGAACCAACAAGGGGACGTTCTAACTACAGACGCTCCCCCGACGTGGGAATCCCCAGTTATAGCAACAAGAATCAACGTTAGAAATCATCAAGGGCTTCGACTATTAGCCCTCCATCATTACCAACCTGTAATTAAAGTGAGGCCAGTAAGTTAAAGGCCTTCAGCTTTCCTAAAATCTTCGCTCGGGGGTGTTCATCCACGGTGCCTCTGTCGCAGGCGGGCACGCGCTCACCCCCATTGTAATTTCATCGAGGGACTTACGCGGGCTTCATCCCTGCCCAATAGTTGATGTCGGACAGCGAAAATCCACTCAACGATTCCAGCTCCAGCGATCCAGAAACGCCATCGTTAACCACAGGCGTAATTCCAGCTACTTCTACCCCAGCACTACAGTCAACAGTTCCAGAACTACAATCAACAGTAGCAGCCCTACAGGTGCCCATTGCCACACCAGGCACATCCACAACACCACTCACTGCACCGTTATCACCAAGCAGGCTACGCAGTGGGCGAGTAAGAACAGGACCTAGTCAAGTAAGTCTACAAACCTATTTAGACCATTTGTATAAAGAAGCCAGGGAAGGCAAAAAATCTTCGATCCCCCAGTACGACTTACTCAATAAACAAGTAGCTAAGAGCCACGGGCAAAGACTCGCCCAGATAGATCAATTTAGAGAAGCTACCAAGAAGTTCGTACAGGAGATCCAGGATTTTAAAGAATTCCCAGGCCTAACCCCGCTAGAAAGTAAGGAAATAGAAGATCCCCAAAATTTAAGTAGGCAGGAATTAGATAATTCTGCGAGTAGCGTCAGGGACCCAAGTAAGGGCGAAGTGTTACTTAATTGGGTTAGTGTATCATTTTCAGACTCCGAAAAGGAGCTTACCTTAGAAGATCCCGCCTATAAAAATATAAAGCCCCTCAAAATGGCGGATTATACAAAAGTCTCACTTCCGAATTAGTTCCTATTTTCTCAGGCGGTCAATCCCCCAATATAGTGATAGAATTACAAACGTTTTTGGGATGTTGTCACCGCGTGGTTCAGTGTCTGAACGACACAGACAAACCAGCCTTTTTACAGATCTATCCCACGAGGCTACGAGGCGAAGCCTACCAATTAATAGCCTCCACTCAACCAGCCACATTCGAAGAGGCTGAAAAATTACTTAATCAAACATACCTGCCCAGAGAAACCTACCAGGAACTGGTTAACAAACTAATCACTCTGCGGCAGTATCCTTTAAAGACACTGATAGCCTTCACGGCTCGAATTAAGCAGATGTTACAATCTTGCAAAGAGGCGGCCACCACCAAGTACGGTGCCGCAAGTGCCCAAACAGTACAGGCGCAGCTTAATGACTTCGCAAAAGATGCTCTTAAAAGCGGGGTCAATAACCCCTACCTCTGCCAATACCTTCTTACCTTAGAAGAACAAACCCTGGACACATTAATACAAAAGGCATTAGATATGGAACGCCTGCAACTAACAGTCATGCACCTGCAACCTAACACAACCCCCACGACGTACGCTATGAGTCAGCCAGTACCCAGCAATCCGCCCTCTGGAATCCCGCTCTCACAAAATATCCCCGTCCAAAGTAATATAACTGGGCACCCACGCATGGGATCATCCCCACGACATCGCAGATACCCCATAACTCAGCCCCATCTGCTAACACTCCGTTGCCACCACCGCTCATACAACAACAACAGCAACACTCCATATACCAGTCAACACCGCCCTTAACACCACAACAATACCCCACCTACCAGTCAACAACTCCCGCCCCACAGACAACTCAGCACTTCGTTAACCAAACACAAGAAAGAGTACCTCAGCCTAGTTCCTTTTCCAACAGATCTACACAGTCCCAAACACTCGCTAACATAACTTGCACCTTCTGCCGACGACGGGGACACACATACAGCGAATGCATGAAGCGTAAAAACAACCCATTATGTTCACACTGCCAAAATTATGGGCACGACGTCAGAGAGTGTCGCCGACTTAAGTATGAACGTAATCAAGCAATGGTCAGGAACGGGCCCCCCTTACAAAATCCCTATAATAATTACAACAACAGGCTATCTCAAAATTACCCGCCGAATAATTATATGAACTCCCAGGGTAGGGCTGATGACAATAGAAGGAGTCCTCACCCCGGATCGGGCCAACCCAATCCAAATGCGCCTAGTAATAGAACCCCACGTGTGTACCAGGTAAGCCGAAAGTGCGATTTTTGTGGCCGCCGTAGTCACGTAGTGAGCGAGTGCGCTCAGAAGAGAATGTGGGAAGAAAAGCAGCAGGGAAACGCCGAGCCGTCGAGCCAAAATTCCCTGGCCCGACAACAATAAGTCCACTCACTCCCAAGGGTACACCTCAGTCGCCCCGAGTCAAACTTCCACTAGCTACCTTACCCTTAGATATCAGCCGTAAAGGCAAAGTCAAATTAGTAGTGGACACCGGCGCTGAGGTAAGCGTCATCAAACACAATAGGCTTAAATCCCAGGTCCAAATAAACCAGGAAGAAAAATGCACCCTCCTAACCCCTGCCGGAACTACAGAAACCATAGGGAGCTGTCAAGGAAATTTCGACCTCCCCACTAAAATCCCTAGCTCTTTCCAGGTAGTAGAGGATACACCAGACTTTCTGAACGATGGATTATTAGGGTACGACTTCATCTCGGATAATTGCCACGTAGAGGGGCCTAACCGAAGTTTGAAGTTCCCTCGTACAATGACAAACCCTGAAGAGTTTAGCGTTCCATTGACATTCGACGAGCATTCGCCCAAAGAACGGGCAGTCGAAGTGAGGCACAGTATGGAAACCCATACTGTCTCCAAGGCCCCTAACTCGGAGGCTGACTGCAAAACCCAAAGGTCGGCTGGCAAAATCGAAAGTCAAAGGGAACCTATACGGACTAAGATAGAATTGGGACTGGCGACACGAGTGCCGGCCCGTACCCAACAAATAATCGTAGTGCCGCTAAACCTAAAGGAAGAAATGGTCTGTCTGTCTCAGGAACTAAAACCCGGAGTATTTCTCTCAAATAGCCTTTTACCCAAGGGAAAGGACACAGTTCCGGTAAGCATTCTTAACAGTACCAACATCCCAGTGTCCATATCCGCACTTAACCTAACACTGGTCCCAACCAGTAAATATGTAATAATACCACTTCAAGCGATACCACGGCCAACCGTAGTAAAACAATCCACCATATATTCGGCCCCCATGGCCCCTGAAACATATGCCTCTGAGATCCCCAGTCTAAATGTCATTCGTACTTTCTTAAACACAGTCGCTCTATTCCTAATCAATCATCTAATAACGATATGGTCCGCATGCAACTCTAAGTGCGCCGACCAAAATAGCCCCCAAAGCCCAATCCAAACTAATGGTGCTTGTGAGTACAACAGCCCCAACGTTGGCCAACAAACTCCATCACCCTCCTCCATCAAAAAGGAAAAGGGAACAACTTCCCAAGCAAAGGCACCACACACCCCTGCCTCTAAACTTCTAAAAAGCAAACGATTAGTTCACCAAACCCCAAAGAGCAAAAGAATTAAAAACATCCGGTATTCATTTCCAAACCCCGAATACCCGGTCTCACAAGACCTCGAATCCCGCTTAGAGCAGATCAAAAAGGAGTTGAATCTGGACGAAAACCTAAGCGCGGAGGAAAGACAGTCGATTAACGACCTCTGCTACGAATACCACGATATTTTCCATCTAAAGGGCGATCTCCTCACTCATACAACCGCCATCCAACACGAAATACCTTTAATACGGGATCAGGCACCCATAAACCAGAAAATGTACCGACTGCCAGAAAGTCAGAGGCAGATAATAAATGATCAATTACAAGAAATGCTGGAAAACGATATAGTACAGCCTAGCAAAAGCCCATGGAACTCCCCTCTCCCACTAGTTCCCAAGAAGGCAGGCGCCGACGGTGAGAAGAAGTTGCGAGTCGTCGTTGATTTTCGTAAACTTAACGAAAAAACAATTGGCGACGCCTTCCCATTGCCACGCATAGAAGAGATCTTAGACCAGTTAGGACACTCACGTTACTTCACCACTCTTGATCTAGCCAGCGGCTATCACCAAGTTCTGGTCGATCCCAGAGATCAAGATAAAACAGCTTTCAGCACCAATTACGGGCACTACGAATTCAAACGTATGCCGTTCGGGCTAAAAGGAGCCCCGGCTACGTTCCAAAGCCTAATGAACTACGTGCTCACCGGCCTTCAGGGCCTAGAATGTTTCGTCTACCTAGATGACATTGTCAACTATGGTAAGAGCCTAGAAGACCACAACCAGAAGCTCAGAAAGGTTTTCGGCAAACTGAGGGAGCATAACCTCAAGTTGCAGTCCGAAAAGTGCCAATTCCTACGAAAGGAGGTAGTCTACCTAGGGCACATCTGCTCAGAGAAAGGAGCGCTCCCAGACCCCAAGAAGACGGCGTGCGTCCAAGAATACCCGGAACCACGCACTATACGCCTGGTCCAATCTTTCATCGGACTCGCGAATTACTATAGAAAATTTATTCCCGACTTCTCAAAAATCATCCGACCTCTAACCAACCTCCTCCGTAAGGACGTAAAATTCTCTTGGACCCCTAGATGCCAAGAAGCCTTCGACCAAATCAAGGCAGCACTGGTCAACCCCCCCTACTAATCTACCCCGACTTCACTAAACCCTTTAATCTGACTACAGATGCCAGTAGTGAAGCCCTTGGGGCCGTACTTTCACAAGGGGAAGTTGGAAAAGACCTACCCATTGCCTACGCCAGTCGAACCCTGAACAAGGCTGAACGTAATTACTCCACCATTGAGAAGGAGCTTTTAGCAATAGTCTGCGCTGTGAAAAATTTCAGGTGCTACCTACAAGGTCGCACATTCACAGTGTATACTGATCACAAACCGTTGAAAGGAGTATTCAACATAAAAGACCCTACCACCCGATTGGTGCGCTTCCACCACAAGCTCTCCGAATACGATTACAATATTGAATACAAACCCGGCAAATATAATACTAATGCCGACGCCCTCAATCGTATTCCGCAAGATACCGAGGCTCAACAAACTTCCACTGTCAAAGCAGTAGTCCACTCACCCATGGAACCTCCCCCAGGAGGCCACAACCAAAGATGCAACGTAGTCACCCGTGCCCAAGCACGAGGCGAAAGACCAAATCGTAAGCCCGAAAAAGAGGCCCTAATTGAGGTAACAGATGTAGGCATTGCCCCCGAAGGCAACGGTATTAAACACTCAGATAACCAACCACCCAATTCACCCGAATCCCCAATTTCACAGAACCCCGTGGACACATTAGTCGAAACAAACCCCCCTCAAGAGGCTGAAATTAATCAAAAGCCCAACATCACGGTAATCACAGATCCCGGAGAGGTAGCCACCATCCTGAAAGACTATCATGACTCCGCTTTCGGAGGACATCAGGGCGTAATCAAAACATATAAACGAATCCGTAGAAAGTACTGGTGGCGCCATATGCTCAGGGACATAGGGAAATATATTCGTAGATGTAGAAAGTGTCAGACAAATAAGTCCACGCCGGCCCTCAAAATGCCGATGGTAATCACAGACGTGGCCGAAAGACCATTCGACAAGGTATATCTCGACATAGTGGGACCCCTAGAAACTACTAATTCCGGAAACCTGTACATCTTAACATTTCAAGATAACTTAAGCAAGTTCCTAGATTGCTATGCTATCCCGAACGCCGAAGCCGAAACCGTTGCGCAGATAGTCTTTGACCAAATTATTACCCGCTACGGGATACCGAAAAGCATAGTAACCGACCAGGGCACCAACTTTCTCAGTGGCTTATTCAAGGGCCTATGCAAACTCCTAAAAATTAAAAAACTACAAACTTCCGCCTATCATCCCCAATCCAACGGCGCTCTAGAACGGGCCCACAGGCCCCTAGTAGGATATTTGCGTAGTATCACTGACCAAAACCCCAAATCATGGGATCAATATTTACGAACCGCCGCGTTCGTCTATAATAATAGTATTCACGACAGCACCAAGCTAACTCCCATGGACTGTCTTTACGGTTTCTCTCCCGATGTCCCCTCAAATCTAAAAGAGGATCCCGAGCCACTATACAATCACGAAAGCTACTACCACCTTCTAAGATATAAACTACAAAAAACATACTCAATAGCCCGGCAAAATTTGCTAGCAAGTAAACAGAAATCTAAAGCCCACTATGACCAAACTACTAGAACCCACACCTTCCATGTAGGCGACCAAGTCCTTATAAAGAGCGAAAACCGGAAGGGCAAGCTGTCTGCCATCTGGAGAGACCCATATCCTATAGTAGCAATTACAAGCCCCGTGAACACCAAAATTAGAATTGGTAATAAACAGACCGTAGTCCATAATAACCGCCTGAAACCCTTCTACGAATAAATTACAGAACTCCATAATAGAATAATAATATCGTTAAGTTACACATGTACCAATGTTCACACATTCACATTCGCACCCAAATAAACGGCTCTAATGGCAAGTTACTCCCAATCCACCGTTAACATAGAAGTCATACTATTCCTCGCAGCTACAGGCTCTAAGCCTTACCCACCATCTCGTTGATCACAACGGACGCAGTGTTCGAAGAGCTGGCAACATATAAAAATGACCACACGACTGAAGTGAAACTTCTTTCGCTCCATCTGCCTGTGTATATATATGGGTGTGTGTACAATATACATGTATGTACATTTACATATATTAATTTCCTACAAATATTATAATTTATTTCATGTTTTCATTGGTAAATAAATATTTTTGCAAAGATCTTTTATTTTTATTCATTATTATTCATTATTTTCATTATTGGACACATCAGTAATTACTGTGGTTAATGGAAAAACCGAGACAATAGGCTTATGGCACGAGAAATAAGACACATATATTTTCGAATTAAAATTAGACAGATATCTAGAAAAAACTGCATCGATTGTTGTTCCATGTCTTGTAGTTGGCTCATTACGGTTATTATTCATTTGCAGTTCTAATTTATCTCGTAGAAAGTTTACCAAGAGTTGTCCATCTTCGGACGCGAAATTAATATTGAAATCTCCTGCTAAAATTAGTGGCAACGTATGATAATACATAATACATAATACATAATACATAATACATAATACATAATACATAATACATAATACATAATACATAATACATAATACATAATACATAATACATAATACATAATACATAATACATAATACATAATACATAATACATAATACATAATACATAATACATAATACATAATACATAATACATAATACATAATACATAATACATAATACATAATACATAATACATAATACATAATACATAATACATAATACATAATACATAATACATAATACATAATACATAATACATAATACATAATACATAATACATAATACATAATACATAATACATAATACATAATACATAATACATAATACATAATACATAATACATAATACATAATACATAATACATAATACATAATACATAATACATAATACATAATACATAATACATAATACATAATACATAATACATAATACATAATACATAATACATAATACATAATACATAATACATAATACATAATACATAATACATAATACATAATACATAATACATAATACATAATACATAATACATAATACATAATACATAATACATAATACATAATACATAATACATAATACATAATACATAATACATAATACATAATACATAATACATAATACATAATACATAATACATAATACATAATACATAATACATAATACATAATACATAATACATAATACATAATACATAATACATAATACATAATACATAATACATAATACATAATACATAATACATAATACATAATACATAATACATAATACATAATACATAATACATAATACATAATACATAATACATAATACATAATACATAATACATAATACATAATACATAATACATAATACATAATACATAATACATAATACATAATACATAATACATAATACATAATACATAATACATAATACATAATACATAATACATAATACATAATACATAATACATAATACATAATACATAATACATAATACATAATACATAATACATAATACATAATACATAATACATAATACATAATACATAATACATAATACATAATACATAATACATAATACATAATACATAATACATAATACATAATACATAATACATAATACATAATACATAATACATAATACATAATACATAATACATAATACATAATACATAATACATAATACATAATACATAATACATAATACATAATACATAATACATAATACATAATACATAATACATAATACATAATACATAATACATAATACATAATACATAATACATAATACATAATACATAATACATAATACATAATACATAATACATAATACATAATACATAATACATAATACATAATACATAATACATAATACATAATACATAATACATAATACATAATACATAATACATAATACATAATACATAATACATAATACATAATACATAATACATAATACATAATACATAATACATAATACATAATACATAATACATAATACATAATACATAATACATAATACATAATACATAATACATAATACATAATACATAATACATAATACATAATACATAATACATAATACATAATACATAATACATAATACATAATACATAATACATAATACATAATACATAATACATAATACATAATACATAATACATAATACATAATACATAATACATAATACATAATACATAATACATAATACATAATACATAATACATAATACATAATACATAATACATAATACATAATACATAATACATAATACATAATACATAATACATAATACATAATACATAATACATAATACATAATACATAATACATAATACATAATACATAATACATAATACATAATACATAATACATAATACATAATACATAATACATAATACATAATACATAATACATAATACATAATACATAATACATAATACATAATACATAATACATAATACATAATACATAATACATAATACATAATACATAATACATAATACATAATACATAATACATAATACATAATACATAATACATAATACATAATACATAATACATAATACATAATACATAATACATAATACATAATACATAATACATAATACATAATACATAATACATAATACATAATACATAATTACATAATACATAATACATAATACATAATACATAATACATAATACATAATACATAATACATAATACATAATACATAATACATAATACATAATACATAATACATAATACATAATACATAATACATAATACATAATACATAATACATAATACATAATACATAATACATAATTCATAATACATAATACATAATACATAATACATAATACATAATACATAATACATAATACATAATACATAATACATAATACATAATACATAATACATAATACATAATAATACATAATACATAATACATAATACATAATACATAATACATAATACATAATACATAATACATAATACATAATACATAATACATAATACATAATACATAATACATAATACATAATACATAATACATAATACATAATACATAATACATAATACATAATACATAATACATAATACATAATACATAATACATAATACATAATACATAATACATAATACATAATACATAATACATAATACATAATACATAATATGTACATAATACATAATACGTAATACATAGTACATAGTACATAGTACATAGTACATAGTACATAGTACATAGTACATAGTACATAGTACATAGTACATAGTACATAGTACATAGTACATAGTACATAGTACATAGTACATAGTACATAGTACATAGTACATAGTACATAGTACATAGCACATAGTACATAGTACATAGTACATAGTACATAGTACATAGTACATAGTACATAGTACATAGTACATAGTACATAGTACATAGTACATAGTACATAGTACATAGTACATAGTACATAGTACATAGTACATAGTACATAGTACATAGTACATAGTACATAGTACATAGTACATAGTACATAATACATAGTACATAGTACATAGTACATAGTACATAGTACATAGTACATAGTACATAGTACATAGTACATAATACACAGTACATAATACATAATATATAATACACAATACATAATACATAATACATAAAATACATAATACATAATACGTTGCCCGATCACACATTTTCGTAACGTTTTCGTTACACTTTCGTTACACTTTCGCCAGTTTACCCCCCAAGTCAAGCGTTCGTAAAGAAGTTTCCCAAGTCAAGCGTGCGTAAAGAAGTTTCACTTCAAAAAAAAATAATAAGAGATTGGTTACCGTCCATAATTGCTTGAAGCCATTTTATGAATATAAAACACAGCTTTAAGCCATCCAGAAAATCATGCCGACTTACGCCTAACTGTGCTTTACGGATAAAACACCGACTTAGACGGATGGCATGCGACCAACCTACACCCAGAGACACAAATTACTGCACACCAAAACTAATCTCCTATTTAAAATCTCATTGACTATAAATAACCCCGTTCTACTAACTCTACCTAATCAACAAATATCCACCCGAAACCGGGCTGTTACACCCCATCCGCCACGAACGCGCTCCTTGACGCTGCCCAGAACTATTACAAAATGGGCGTTATCTCTTAGAAATATATGTAATGTTAAAATATTAGCGCTTGTAAGATAAAAGTAAAAATTATTAAATAATAAGATTTGCAGAAGAAAGTAAATACCTAAAAATTGTAGAAGAAAGCAAATTTAATAAATAAGAATTCCGGAGGCAAAGGTTAAATAAATAAGTTCTAAAGCCCTAATATAGGCAAATAGGTTAGATTTGATTTGAAAGATACATAGGTGAATAAGACTAAATAAAAAGTTTTTAAACGGTAATATATGATGTTGATATACAAAACATATAACACGCCCTTAGCGCTCTTAAAGATGTAAAAAGGTAAAAAATTATTAGATAATAACAATTACAAAAGGTAAAGCATAAGAAACATTGTAGAAGTAAACTTAAGAATTGTGGAAAGTCAAGATTGATAAAATATACACACGCCCTTAGGGCCCTTTAAACCTGTAAATTCAAAAAACAATTACTGGGCGACCGGCCTTATAAACATAATAAACAAAAGAAAATATTAACGGTAATTTTAATAATAAGCAAATGTAAGGAAATAAGCAAACAAGCAAACCGTAAAATTAGAATAAGAACTTATAAAGCGAAAATTGCAACCAAATATAAAAATTAATTTAAGGAAATCAAGAATAGGAAATAAGCAAACAAGCACTTATGCTAGAAAAACTTGTCAAAGTAAAATACTAAATAAGAAAAACAAAAAAAAGGAAACCCTTATGGCAAGAAAAATTGTAAAAATTAATACGCCGTTAAGGCCCTTAGAGGTGTAAGCCTAAAGAATAATCAATAACAAAATGCGCCCTTAAAGGCTGTTAGAATTTAAAAAAAATCATAATCTAGCGTTAGTAAAGGCTCTGTACGTCCCGCCCTAAATCCGCCAAAAACACAACCCGATTCGCCAACAAATAAATTTCATACAATTTTAAATACGAGCAATGCCCCCTTGCTTCGCGTCGTAGCATTGCTCTTATTGAGCCCCCCAAGGAGTTGTTACGAACAAAAAATTCATTTTTAAGAATTTAACAATCAAGTAAAATCAATCATCATTATTGGTACTTCAATCATCATTTTTTATTCCCAAAGTTCAGTTTTTCGACCGGAAGTATAAATTCCTGCCCTTGTATTTCGTTCTTCTCCATTTCCAAATTCCTAAAAATTGTCACACGGGTAATTTAAATTGCAATATTGCACATTTTTCCGTTGCAATAATTTCGTAGAAATCCACGGTGATAAACACAGTGGATCAACATAAAAGTTATTCTTATCAGAATCAGGTGTCAGGTTTCAGCTCGAATCTGTCTGCTTGCTGCACATTCGGGCGGTAAGAAAATCTGTTTTCTGCCGAGATCGGCAGCTTTTTCCTTGCGGCGTGGGAATAGTTTTTCCTTTTTTCCGATCCACGACCGGGCTCGTTGGCGAAAAAATTAATGATTTTAATCGAGTGTTGTCTAAACCAGTGGTCTCCAAACTTTTTTGGCCGCGTACCCTTTTGACGAACATAATCATAAATTGTACCCCCTCACTATATCTATAGGAAACAAAGATGGCCGCGCGTTTTAAATACGGGTGCTAACGATTATTTGGGGTTTTGGTTTCTCTTAATGTTTATATGTTTTGGTCTAGTATGGATATAAAAATTATTTATTTTTTGTTTTCCTTAAAAATTCGCAAAAGTATTGAATGAAATACAGAATAGGCTTGTATAATGCAGAGTCGCCGGTTAAAAAATTTCGACAAAAATTTGTTTTTCAGTTAAAAATTGTATGCCCGCGAGAGAAAATAAAGTAGTATTTTGAAAAGGAATGTGGCGTACCCCCCAGAATTTTCTACGTACCCTTCGGGGTACGCGTACCACACTTTGGAGACCACTGGTCTAAACCATCATCCGCGGCGGGCGTGTACCCAAATCCAAAAAAGTGTTGTTCTAACTCTGATCGGCGACGGGCGTTGTTCGAAAATTCAAAAGTATTATTCTGACCTATTCCGAAGTCGGGCGGTTTTGGTTTTTTGAAGAAAGTGTTGTCTAAACCATCATCCGCGGCGGGCGTGTACCCAAATCCAAAAAAGTGTTGTTCCATCCTTAACCGGAGACGGGCGGTTTTTGTTTTGAATAAAGTTAAGTTAAAGAATAAAGTATTGTTTTAAATGTAACCGACGGCGGGCGATTTTCGGGCAAAGTGAGTTTCAATGTTAACATTTTGAAGTCTTGAGTTTTATTAATATTTAACCAATGCAAATAAAATTATAATTAAAAAATATAAAACATAGCTGAAGCATAAGGATAACATACCTGTTATTAAATAATAAATACATTACCGCTAGAAAAATAAATATAAAAGTGAGTTTCAATATTATCATTTTGAAGTCTTGAGTTTTAATAATATATAACAAATGCAAATAAAATTGTAATTAAAAATTGTGTGGCGTAGTTGAAGCATAAGGATAACATTCCTGTTATTGAATAATAAATACATTACCCCTCGAAAAATAAATATAATAGTGAGTTTCAATATTTAACATTGTGAGTTGTGATTGAGTTTATCAATATACAACACTCAATATCTGGTTAGATCCATGGCGGTCATCTCAAGAGGACGGATTTTCATTTTCTTCACAACCCCTCGACATGGGTATCAAATGAAACGGTATGATAAGTAGAATACAATAAGCTATGTCTTTATATCCATGGCGACCGCCTCAAGAGGGCGGAATACCATTTCTTCACCCTCGACATAGGTATCAATTGAAAGGGTATCATAAGTAGAATACCATAAGCGATATAATATACTCAATATCTGGTTAGATCCATGGCGGTCATCTCAAGGGGGCGGATTACCATTTTCTTCTCAACCCCTCGACATGGGTATCAAATGAAACGGTATGATAAGTAGAATACAATAATTTATGTTTTTATATCCATGGCGGCCGTCTCAAGAGGGCGGACTACCATTTCTTCACCACCACCTCGACATAGTTATCAATTGAAAGGGTATCATAAGTAGAATACCATAAGCGATATAATATACTCAATATCTGGTTAGATCCATGGCTGTCATCTCAAGAGGCGGATTACCATTTTCTTCACAACCCCCTCGACATGGGTATCAAATGAAAGGGAATGATAAGTAGAACATAATAAGCTATATAGTATACTCAATATCTGGTTAGATCCATGGCGGTCATCTCAAGAGGACGGATTACCATTTTCTTCACAACCCCCTCGACATGGGTATCAAATGAAAGGGAATAATAAGTAGAACACAATAAGCGATTTAGTATACTCAAAATATATTTAGATCCACGGCGGTTATCTCAAGAGGGCGGATTACCATTTTCTTCACAACCCCCTCGACATGGGTATCAAATGAAAGGGAATGATAAGTAGAACACAATAAGCGATATAGTATACTCAAAATATATTTAGATCCACGGCGGTTATGTCAAGAAAGCGGATATCCATTTTCTTTACATAGCCCATCGACATGGGTATCAAATGAAAGGGTCTCATAACTAGAACACACTAGCATGAAATAATTAAACACGTGCATTTACGAACGAATTCAAAGGAACACTCGAACAAGGTCATTAGATCAGCATGTTGAAAGAAAAATCGAGCTGGTTATGGATCAATAATTCCATAGTACAGAAAAAATCTTGGCCGAGAAACTCGAGAGGAGCTTATGTTGGTTTTTTTACAAAGGCAATAATATTAATTTGAATTCCTGCATTTTGTTATTTTGTTATTACCTACTTATAAAATAAATAAAAAAATATAATGAACAATTAAATACATAATATTTCTTTATACAGAAGATTATTTATTTTTTATTTTAGAATGTATTAAAACAAAAAAGAGTGATATCCCACCAAAAAAACATTAAAAATGTGAATTAGAAGTTCGTGGGCGCGGAAATTATTTATTGGGACAGTTTAAAACACACTTAGGTATAACAAAAAGAAGTGATATGGATTAGTCAAGATGAATCGTTAATAGCATGAAATAATTAAACACGTGCATTTACGAACGAATTCAAAGGAATTTTACAACAATTTTAAAGCATGAATCTTAGCAGCCCTTCGAAATGTAACAAATTTTTTTAGAAATACTATAGACTGAGCCACAATGAATTCAGCAAAGATTCATGCTAGGTATACTGGTATACAACGAACGCGCCAGCCAACTTTTTCGCGGTTGATAATACTTTATTGAGTTTTAAATAAAAATTGGCAGTTGTATAATTCCTTTGAATTCGTTCGTAAATGCACGTGTTTAATTATTTCATGCTATTAACGGTTCATCTTGACTAATCCATATCACTTCTTTTTGTTATACCTAAGTGTGTTTTAAACTGTCCCAATAAATAATTTCCGCGCCCACGAACTTCTAATTCACATTTTTAATGTTTTTTTGGTGGGATTATTAATTTCTATAAAATATACAAAATACATTTCATAAATAATAGAAAATCTGTTGTCATAAATCAGTTGTTTATTTCCTTCGAAAGTTTATACATACATATCTAGCATTGGAATGTATGTACCTTTTTACAAAAGAATGAATAAATATGTTTATTGCCACATTCCTAAAAGTTCATGTTTGGAGTATTGGGAAGGCGCTAGATCGGCGCGCGAGAGAACCATGGTTCAATTCTTGGTGACGAAGGCTTAGCTAATTATAGTTTTTGTTATTCTGAACAGATACATACAAATTTACTTAATAAAAACTAAAAATATGCTTTTAGACAAAAGGCTGAAAACATTTTTAGATAAGGGGCAAATTTTTGTAAAATATTAAGAATTCTGAGAGAAATCACTTCCTTATAGTGATGGACTATAAGGACGGTCTTAAATAGACCGTTCGTGCAATTAAATTTATAAATTTTCATTCATTTCAGTATATACCTATTCCCTGGTAAAAATTAGACATCTACTTTTCGTTTTATATCTGCTGACACTCACTAATAATTTTAATAACTGTGATTATCCATTTTTCATAAACCTACCAAATGTTTCGTTTAAATCATACATATTTTGCATATAAACAAATAAATACTTTATATTATTTCCGCGAAATTTTTTAATGATTTATAAAGTCGCCGAAGAGCCATAAAAAATCAAGAAAATGATATTTTTTCACTTTTAATTAAGTAAATGTTCATGTTCTCCTGAGAATCATTATTAAATAATATAATTTGATAGAATCAAAACATGTTCCACCGAAGTAAAAACAATTATATTTCACCATAGCGCGACCGAGGATTGAACTTGGTTCCACGGGATAGGATTCCAGCGCCTTACCTCTAGGCAACCGATATATGGACTTTATCTTTTTTGTTGTTAAATGTACTTCCGGTTGATATTTCCAGACCATTTTCTCAGTTTTAGGTCTTTTGACCAAGAGCTACAATTTGAAATATGGCCCAAGTCTGTAGCGGCAGTACCAAAAAAGATATCGACTTCGTTGAGGTGTCGTTCGAAGCGTATTAACCGAAATATGATCTGAAAAGATTTTCATGAAATTCGGTAAAGCCGTTTTTTTGTTTAAGCGACGTAAGTGATTTTTGTACCTGCACGATATAGCACGAACCAACCACGATACCGACTTCTTTGAGGTGCCAATCGTAGCGTATTACCGAAAGTACAGTTCGAAAAGATTTTCATAAAATTCGATCGAGCGGTATCTATGTTTAAAGGGCGTAAGTGATTTTTGTACATTCTCTATAGAACACAAACCAAAAATGATATTGACTTCATTGAGGTGTCGTTCGAAGCGTATTAACCGAAATATGATCTGAAAAGATTTTCATGAAATGCGGTCTAGACCGAATTCGGCTAGCCGTTTTTTTAAGCAACGTAAGTGATTTTTGTAAATGCACGATTTAGCACGAACCAACCATGATACCGACTTCTTTGAGGTGCCGATCGTAGCGTATTACCGAAAGTACACTTTGAAAAGATTTTCATAAAATTCGATCAAGCGGTATCTATGTTTAAAGGGCGTAAGTGATTTTTGTACATGCTCGATAGAACGCAAACCAAAAATGATATTGACTTCATTGAGGTGCCGATCGAAGCGTTGGAATGACACCCGTTCAAAATGAAGTTCACTTTCATGGATTCAGCCAAGCAATAGCTTCCCAAAGAGTCATCACTCATCAAAATCCGAGTTTCTTTAGAAACCATTCAACAAATACGTTAACCATTACAAACATCGCGAAATTTTCAAACTTTAGTTCAGAACTGTTTGAACGGCGGATTGTTTGGGAATTGAGTTCATCGCGTGATTTCCAGTGATTACAGTTTAGCCTTTTCGGACAAGTTTGACAAATCCGTTACATTGTATAATTTTGGTACTATCTCCTGAAATCGTTCGAATTGAAAATGAAGTTTTTACCATTGCAGTTTATCATCAGCGCGTCAACACGCTCAAAATGAATTCGCTTTATAGTGTAGCGAACGAAGTGCCAGGGACATGTTTGTTTGCTACTGTTCAACAAAAAAAGTTCTTTAGAAAAGCTTTGCGGATTTACCATTCTTATCGTTATTTCAAAGAGCTTCCTTCCATCATACTGGGAAGTTGATCGTGTGGACCGAAAGGGTCGAACCCACATCGCAACTAGTTTCTTTACTTTTTTTCTATTGTATAAAAAGTAACTGACTGACAGACAACGCACAACCTAAAGGGCTGAAATTTTGACAGTGCATCCCTAAAATGACGTGGACTTCCACTATTAAAGCGATTTTTCGAAATTCATCCCCTAAGAGAGTGAAATGGGGTTTACCCAAACCGCTGGAGCTATAGGGCTGAAATTTTGACAGTTCATTCCTATAATGGCGTGGACATCCGTAGGAATAACCTATCCGTAGGAGTGGGATCATTAGGCCCTGGGTTTCTTGAAAAATGAAGACATCTCAGAATTAGGGAAAACCTGTTACGGCCCATTTAACACCCAAAACCTAGGTTGAAAAGCGGTGCTCTTTTCCAATAATCAGTCATTCTTGCGGCTTTTATAGTTTCAGTATGAAACAACAATCCAAAAAATATCCTTAGTGAATCTCTATATCTTTCCAGGCAGTTATACGAGATTGTTCACTCACACCCCCTTTCAAAAAATGTTTCCGCGTAGGCATTTGTTTCTTTCGCTATCAGGTCCTGAATACTTTACAAATTAAAATAATCAATAGGCTCCTGGCCTGCTAGCAGTTCACTTCCAAAAAAATCATTGTTTTTGGTAAAAGGAAACTTTGTAACATCTTTTTCATTGAACCAACCTTCAACCTGCTGCTGGGCTTCTTCAAATGATACGGAATGATTTAGAAATATTTGATTCATTTGCTCCTCTGATGTGATACCTTCAGTAATTTGATCTTCTTCTACTCTGTCTATAACAGGATCAGCGTTTCCATCAAGTTCATCTTCATCTTCAGACGCCAATTCATCTAATAAACGAAAAAGTTCATCGTCGTCCAGAGGAAAGTTTACTTTTTTCTTTAAATGTCCTGATGCCATTTTATTGTATTCTGACAAAAAGGTTGTTTTTCTTTTTAATTTTTATTCATTTATATAAATATCACATGAATTTGAAGATAAGCAAACAAAGCCAAACTTACCAACGCAACACTTGTTTTTAAATACGTATTGAAGAGGAAATAACGTTCGAATTTATTATATATTTAAAAATTAATATTAATTTACATTTATTTAATATATTTATAAAGATTTAAATTCAAACTAGTTGGGATGTGGGTTCGACCCTTTCGGTCCACACGATCAACTTCCCAGTATGATGGATGTTGAATATTATGATTGGATATTTTAATAATAAATGAACAATAGGCAATATAGAATGTATGCATAATACTGAGAATTTGTCACAATTGTTTATCAATATTTTCGCTAAAATGTCAAACTTAATGTGCGCACTTACAAGATTAGGATGACGAAAATGTATATACATAAAATTGATGTATGAATGTTTTTCGGCACCTCAATGAAGCCGATATAGTTTTTAGTTCGCGCGGTATCGTGCAGGTACAAAATTCACTTAAGTCAGTTAAACCAAAAACCCGCTGGACCGAATATTATAAAAATATTTTCAGATTATATTGTCGCTAATACGCTTCGAACGGCACCTCAAGTAAGTCAACATCTTTTGTGGTTCGGGCCATTAGTCCAAGAGCTATTGACAGATTTGCAAAGTGATTTTGCAGAGGATGGGCCTTTGATATACTCGTATGTTAGATTACTTAAAGCACAACTGATTAAGACTAATATCCAATTCGAGTCTACTTAAGTTTTAATTTTATGACCTTTTGAACTTGTAGATTTTTTGACCATGAAAAAAGTGATATTGCAGAGGATGGGACTTGGTATATAGGTAAATTGGGTTGCTCCCACCTCATATTCCGATTGCCATCTTGTTTGGAGGTTAGGTTTGAATTTTGGGAATTTTTGAAAATGTCGGTTTGGTCCAGTTGAACAAAGTGATATTGCAGAGGATGGGATTTGGTATAATGGTGAGATAGACCACCAATAGCCCAAATTCGGGAGCCCATCTCATATGTAATCAAGGTTTCCATTTTGGCGGCTTTTGATTTTGTGGCGATTTTGGGTATGACCCAAGTGATTTTGCAGGAGATGGGATTTGAACATTAGGATTCGTTACGACATATATAATACTTCTCCACTTGGCCATCTCTTTCCTATTTGTAGAAACCCATGCCATCTCCAGTTGAAGTTGGAAAATCGTAAAATCAAGTTTTATATATTAAATTTAGTTAAAATGAGTGTATATACACATCTGGTAGCATATTTATGGTATATTTTTAAGATATAATGAGTAGTTGGGTATTGTATGTGATTAAATAAAAGTAAAACTCCACCGTCGCATGGTCCCAAGCCTAGGGTGTGAAAGGAGGAGGGTGGTCGACCTGCCGAGTTGACCAGAATCGTTCATTATGATGACCAACCGATGACCTAGGCAAGGAACCGCACTTTTCAAAGCGGCACCGACAGCAGCGTATCCGTTGCGGACACGTCCCGCTCGGACCGCCAGCTAACGGATCAAAGAAGAAGAAGAAGAAATAAAAGTAAAACATCATTTTCAGATAAATAATGAGTGATATACTTTTATCATAAATAAATTGATTTTCTTTTTTCCAATTTTCAAATTTTTTATTTGTATATTCATAATAATAAATACTAATATTATTTTTATATAGTAATATAATACCACCCTCACGTGCATAAAGTGTTTATTTCAACGTGACCAATATCAGATTACACAAGTCCAAGAAACGGTCGCCCGCAGTTTATGCTAACGTTTGCATTTCTCCTCCCAAATGAAAAGCCAGATAAAAACTTAATAAAAAACCTTATAGTAGTTCTCCAGACGATCGCGACCGAAATACTTGTAAACTAATTAATCATTAAAAATAAAAGAATAAGTTTTGTTTTATCCGGAAAGTTGCGTTTTATTTTGGTGCTCCCTTGCTCCCTACATAACTATATACATAAATATGATAGACTCATTAACTATCGCTATCAGGGTCATAGTTGTTAAACCTAGTTACGCATATATGTATGTATGTATAGCATGTGTAGTTGATATCTCACCTTCCTCAATTTCTTCAACAATAACGTCTGACACTTGAGGTGGCACCTCGTCACCATCAAACCAGTTGAATAGAAGCTTCAGATCCTCATCATCATCATTACTGAGCTTCTTTAGGAGTTAAGCTTCCTAATAGCTTTCGCTTCGCAATAAAAGTCTCGTCTTGATTAATAACTTTATAAGTACATATATTTTTATTGGAATACACACTTTACACTTTCCATTCAGTTTGTATAATTTAACATTTATTTTATTTTTTACTTATTAATTGACACGTTGGTTATTTTACTCTTTTTTACGTTAAAGTCGTTTTATATTTATAACTCGTTGACAACTGTTAAGATTTTTTATTTTTTAACGTCATCAACGGTGTTTTGTGAACTTGATAATGCACTAGTCGCGTATTGCGAAGCTCCAGTTTTTTAAAGCTTTCCGCTGTTTATTCCGAGTCTAATTTATTCCAACTTGTTATTTTTCGATCTCTTAATAATTTGCTATCCTGTAGTCGGGAACATATTGTGTCAGTGCGCTCTGGGTTGATATAAAATCTACCTAAAATAATCAAAATGTCAAAAACGCATCAACTTCGATCGGGCAAAGGAAATGCTGATAATACTGTTAGAAGCAACACTCCGGAGGTCAATACTCGCAGACGTAATGACACCAGCAGCTGTAATACTCCTAGGTCTACATCTGTAGCTGACCCCGAACACAGCTTCGAGCTGCTTGAAAAGAAGCTGATGTCAAGCATTAATCGGCTGCTTGATGAAAAGTTTGCTGCTTTCGATGACAGGATTAAAATCGAGCTGTCCCGGCTGTCGGCGCAAATTGACGAGGTGAGCAGCACATTTAATAATCAAATAGCAAAGCTGCGAGACGAGGTTGAGACTGTGCAGCATGACTTAGCCACAGTCTCGAATGAACTGGAGGATCTACGTCGCCAGTCTAGGCTCCAAGATTTAGTCTTGCGCGGCATTCCGTCTAGTGAGGGTGAAAATCCTAGACTGATTTTGAATGCTGTTGCGTCAACTATTGGACACGATCTCTCCCCTTATGTCCATGTCTTCCGTCCACAACAGAGTCGTGGCTCCGCCACACAGTCTGCGACCATCAGGAAAGAGAGTTTACCTATACTTATTGCTAAATTCCCGTCTGCCAATGAGCAGCTGGAATTTTTGAAAAAAAGTCGTCAACATGGGACGTTAAGTTTGAAAAAACTAAACCTTGGGTTCGCCACTGACAGTGTGGTTCGTGTTACAGAAAGTTTGACGTCGAAGAATAATGACATATATCAGACGGCACGTAAACTTCTTAAGAGGAATCTCGTCACCTCTGTATTTACCAGGCGTGGCCATGTTTATGTCCAATTCGAACGTAATCAGCAGCCGCGCAGATTCACCTCGGCCCTGGACCTAAAAGACTGTGTTGGCTCTCCTCTATGAGATTATGAATATGTGCTTGGAACTTCCTGATCTCACCATGGAGCTGTTCTTATGAATGCGTACATGAATTTAGTTGTTCTAAATAACTTAATTTTTATTATTATTATTATTGTTATTATTATTTTTATTACTGTTTTTATTACTATTGTTATTGTTATTATTAATTTTTTCTTTTTCTTTCTTCCTTTTTCACATTTATTTATATTTAATTTTGTTTTGATTTTACATTTAATTTTTAGTTATAAGTTAACTCTTTCTTTTATGATCTTTGTTACATATTTTTTTTCCTTCTTTCTTTTCTTTTCTCTTCTCGTACTTATATTCTACCTCATGTTTGCTTTTGTGCTTGTGGCTGTGCATCTTATTAGTCTCTATTACTAATAATTCTGCTGATCGAGTGCACTTTGAGGGAATGCTACTTAACATCCTTTGTTCCTCATCCTCTGGGCTGAACTTATGCGTTCTGAATGCTAGGAGTTTAAAAAATAAAATGGAGGAGCTGAGATATATGTTTGAACATACGAAAATGCACGTCCTTCTGGTAAGTGAAACTTGGTTGAAACCAGAAATTCCCTCATCCTTTGTTTCATTTCCAAATTTTACGATGCATCGTAACGATCGCATTGATCGTACCGGTGGTGGTGTTGCCATATATGTAAACTCTTCGCTCTCGTCTAGAGTGGTAGGCAAGTCCAGTGGCTCTCATTTTGAGTTCATAGCTGTCGAAATAAAGTCTGCTGGCGATAGTTGTGTTGTGATCAATGTGTACTGTCCTCCTAACTTATTCAATCCAGATATCGCTGCTGAGTTTTACAATCTTGTCTCTAGCCTTTCTCGCCGCTATGAGAATATAATTGCTGCTGGTGACTTTAATGTTGATTTGTTGAAAGCTAATACACGTGCGAGCACCCTCAGACATTTTCTTGAATCTCTGGATTTACATGTTTTAAATCAACTCCCAACTTATCTGCATTGTCTAAACCCGTCCCAACTTGATGTTCTTACTGCTACATCCATTGATTCAGTGTTAAAATTCAATCAAATCTCCCCTCCTAGCTTTCTTGATCATGATATCCTATTCCTCTCCTCTCGTTTTGATTTTCTTCCCTGCTCCGCACCTTCCTCCTTTTCTTATCGTGATTATAGGAATGTTAGTTCTGACCTGCTTTCTGAAGTCGCATCCTCTATGCCCTGGAGTGTTATCTACAACACAACTTCTGTTGACACCAAAGTCGATATCTTGACCTCATTCATTTTATCTGCTTATGATCAATGTGTACCCCTTGTTACAAGAGCACGTAGTCCCTCCTCTCCTTGTCCCTGGCTCTCTCGTGAAGTCCGTGACCTTATAATTCAGCGGGAGCTCTTGTATAGACGCTATCGCAGGACTAGGAATCTCAGTTACCGTAATGACTACAAACAGCTTCGAAACCTCATAAATAGCAAGGTTAAATCTTTGAAGCGTGAGTACTATTCTCGTAAGCTTGACCCAAAACTAAATTCTAAAGAGCTTTGGGCTAATCTTCGTTCGCTGGGCATTCATGCTCCTGCGGTAGTCCCGTTTGAGGCTGATGTGAACCTTCTCAATTCATCTTTCATTCAGTCTACCCCTACCTCTGCATCCACCTCCTTTCCTAGTCCTTTCTGCTTTGACTCACGTAGTTCTGATGGTTTTAACTTCCGCTGTGTCGACTCGCTTGAAGTCCTTGAGATATTGCTATCTATTTCTTCTAATAGCATAGGCTGTGATGAGCTTTCCCCCCGCTTTCTTAAGCTACTCTTGCCACTAATCGTGGAAACTATCACGCATATCTACAATTACTGCCTGACAACTTCTCAAGTTCCCTCGCTTTGGAAGAAAGCCAGAGTCATTCCCTTACCTAAAAAGTCCTCTCCTGCTGACTTAACAGATTTTCGTCCTATCAGTATTCTTCCCTTCCTTGCCAAAGGCTTTGAAAAAATTGTGTATACCCAAGTTCTGCAACATCTTGAATATAATAACCTCATCTCTAAATTCCAATCCGGCTTTCGTAGATCCCATAGCTGTGAAACAGCTGTATTAAAGGTAACGACTGACTTGCGCTCTGCGATCGACAAGGGTGATATTGCGATTCTGGTTCTTCTGGATTTCTCTAAGGCTTTCGATTCTGTGGTTCACTCTCTTCTGCTCTCCAAACTTAGCCAACTCTACCACTTTTCTTCCTCTGCTATTCGACTTTTCTATTCTCTTCTCTCTAATAGACTTCAGTGTGTCCGCCATAACAATGTTGAATCCTCGTTTCTACCTGTGCCTTTGGGAGTTCCGCAAGGCTCTATACTTGGCCCTCTTCTTTTTTCGCTATATGTCAATGATCTTCCCTCTGTTATCCATCGTTCCTCCTTTCATCTATATGCTGATGATCTCCAGCTGTATACATCATGTCCTCCTAGTCAGCTTGAACTCTGTATTTCGGATTTCAATGATACTTTATCCCAAATTAATGAATGGTGCTCTTTCAATTTCCTTAAACTCAATCCTAATAAATCCCAAGTACTATTTCTTAGTCGTCGCTCTTTGTCCACTGACAACATCCCATCTCTCTTACTTAATAATACCCCTCTTCCTATTGTTGACTGTATAAATAATCTTGGTATTGTTATTAACTCCAAACTATCCTGTTGCAAACATGTTTCACTTATGATCTCCAAGATCTATGGCACTTTACGCAAACTCTGGCTATATTCTAGTCTTTTATCGCCATCTATTCGCCTCAAACTTGTTAAGTCCCTCGTTCTACCTCATTTCCTCTATGGTGCCCTTGTATATATATCCCTCGATTCATCCTGCCGTCAGCGGCTCCAAGTTGCTTTTAACGATTGTTTAAGGTTTATTTTTCACATGCGGAGGTCTGATCATGTGTCTGGTGTGCAAAATTCCTTGCTGGGTTGCGGCCTTTTTCACTTTATTGATGTTATGGCATTGGTCCTCCTGCATAAAGTTCTCCGTACTAACAGTCCGTCTTATCTTTCCGACTTCCTTACGCCCCTCCAATCCCTGCGGTCAATTAAATTTCTCATTCCCGCACATTTCTCCTTAATTGGTAGTCGTTCTTTCTTTGTGCACTCGCTCAGGCTCTGGAATAGTCTTCCTAACTACATCCAAAGAATAGGCACAGTCACAGCATTCAGAAGGCAAGCATCTCTTTTTCTTTCTTCTTCTTCTCTCTAGTATTTCTAATCTTTCTCTTCTTTACTTCCACATATTCTTATCCTATCTTAGTAAAGTTTTTTATTACTATTTTCATTCTCTCTGTTCTCTTTCCTCTCTATGATCTTTACTTCAAAATATTTTCTTTCCTTTCCCTATTTTCCCCTCTTCTTAGTTTATTAAGTTTAGATTAGTTTATATGTATATTAAAATTTATTTTTATCAATTTATTGTTCTATGTACTCTAAAAGATGTAAGTCTTGTGTACATCCCTATTCAATATGAAATAAATAAATAAATAAATAAATAAAGTTTTTTAATTTATTTTTTTCTTACTTAGCCTCGGTCGACTGCGTTTTTTGTAACAAGTCTCCTTGACTAAGTACGACCGGAAGTAGTAGGACGATGTCCCTACATACTCCCCTCCCAGCGTAGCGTTACATGAAGTGTACCGAGCGAATTGATGCTGCTTCAACGCCTCGGTCACACTCAAAAGCAGGTTTTAGTCGATCGATAGTTATCGACTTATTTGTGTCATTTATGTTGACGACGAAATGTTTACGTAATCTTTTGATTACTTTGAATGGCCCTTCGTATGGTGTTTCAAAAGGCCGTCGGACGCGATCGGTACGTATGAAAACATACTCTGCGTTCTCTAAGGCGTTCGGCACGTACACATCATTTTGAACTGACTGTCGGGGCTGTGTCGCCGACAGACCTTTCATGTGTGTGCGAAGACGTGTTAGAAATTCTGAGTGCTCTATCGGGCTCTCATCCGTTGGGATGGAAATTGAATTGGGGAGCCTCAGATTCTGTCCATAGACAAGCTCTGCTGGTGAGCATTGTAAATCGGTTTTAATTGCCGAGCGAATACCTAATAAAACAAAGGGCAAATCTTCACTCCAATGAGTAGTGTTGTCCCTTGCCATTAAGGCCGCTTTCAGTTGTCTATGGAAACGCTCTACCATCCCATTTGCTTGCGGATGGTAAGCGGTGGTACGTATCCTATGCGTACCTAGAAGTCTTGTGACTTCATTGAATAGTTTCGATTCAAATTGCGACCCTTGATCTGTTGTAATTTCAAGTGGTGCGCCAAATCTTGGGACATACTCGGTGACAAAATGTTTGGCCACCGTAGTAGCAGAGATGTCTCGCATTGGATATGCCTCCGGCCATCTCGTAAATCGGTCTACGATTGTTAGGATATATGAATATCCTCGAGATGGGGGCAATGGTCCAACAATATCCATATGGATATGTTCAAATCTATTATTTGGTGGGTTAAAAGCTTCATGTGGAGATTTGGTATGTCTCGAAACTTTAGATTTTTGGCAACCTATGCAAGATCTAGACCAGTTGTTACAGTCTTTATTGATCGCTGGCCAAAAATATTTTTTAGTGATAGCTTGCCTTGTGGCGCGTATGCCTGGATGCGACAAGCTATGTTCAGCATTGAATGCTAATTTTCTTAATGATGAAGGTATATATGGGCGTAATGTACCCGTGCTAATCTCACACCAAACTTCATGAGTTGTGAAAGGAATTGGTGTGAGTATTAGTTTTACCTTCGAGCTACTACTGGGATGCTCTTGGAGTCGTTGTAACTCTTTGTCACCTTCTTGTGCTTTCGCCAGATGTGGCAAATCGAAGGTGATTGTGTCAACGTTGTCGGCCGCTAATGAGCGAGATAAATAATCTGCGACAACGTTTTGTTTCCCAGAGACATGTCTGATGTCGGTTGTGAACTGGGAAATTAGGCTCAGGTGTCTTGTTTGGCGGGGAGATCTTTCGGTTTTTGTGTGAAGGGCATGTATTAAAGGTTTGTGGTCAGTGTAGACCACGAAATTTCTTCCTTCAACAAAGTACCGAAAATGTTTTATTGCTGCGAAGATTGCGAGTAGTTCGCGATCAAATGCAGAATAATTTCGTTCAGCAGATGATAGCTTCTTGGAAAAGAAAGCTAATGGTTGCCATCTGTGACCGTTAAATTGTTCCAGCACAGCTCCGATAGCAAAATCGGAAGCGTTAGTTGTGACGCTATATTTAGCATCCTCTAGTGGGTGTATCAGCATCACTGCTGCAGCCATTGCGGCTTTCACGTCGAGGAATGCTTGTTGGCATTCTGCGGGCCAAGGAAGTTGTTCCTTATTTTTGGTTGTTGATGAACAATTGAGGAGTTCCCTCAAGTGTTCATTGATCGGTACTAGCAGTTGTGCTAGTTTAGGAATAAATCGGTGATAGAAGTTCACCATTCCTACAAATTTTTGAATTTGTTTAACTGTTGTTGGAGTTGTGAGGTCACTAATTGCTTGGACTCGTTCGGGTGATGGAAGGATTCCATCCTTGCCGATACTATGTCCCAAAAAGTTGATCTCACTGACCCCAAAAACGCATTTTGATAATTTTATTGTTAAACCAAAATTATCAAGGCGTTTAAACAGTAATTCGAGGTGAGTGAGATGCTCATCCTCGGATTTACTAGCGATAAGTATATCGTCTAGATAGACATAAACGAAGTCTAAGTCTCTTGTGACTTCGTTCATAAATCTTTGAAATGACTGGGCTGCATTTCTTAACCCAAATGGCATGCGAGTAAACTCAAACAGACCAAAAGGTGTTATTATGGCAGTCTTATGCACGTCTTCTTGTGCAATGGGGATGTTATGATACGCACGTACCAAATCCACCTTCGAAAAAATCGTGCATCCGTGAAGGTTCACAGAAAAATTGTGAATGTGCGGGATTGGATATCTATCCGGCACTGTGACTGCATTAAGGCGACGGTAGTCGCCGCACGGCCTCCAATCATTTGTATCCCGTTTAGGGACCAGATGAAGTGGAGATGCTGCGGGAGACGACGATGGTCGACAAATCCCTAGTTGAACCATATGTTCAAACTCCAATTTCGCCACCTTGAGCTTCTCAGGATGAAGTCTACGAGCGGTAACGAAAGGTAATTGCCCATTAGTAACAATGTGGTGTTGCACATTGTGTTTAACCGGTAGGTTAAAATTTGGTGGTTGTGTTAATGAAGCGTACTTCATTAACAATACTTTATATTTGCCAAGATGTTGGCATTCAAAGCTCTCGAGTACATACTCACCAGTTGCACAGGCGTCAGTCCGAAGACTGGTCTGTGAGTCAACTAATTCTCGCTTTTTGAAGTCGAGGATGAGTTCGAACTTTGTTAGAAAGTCCGCACCGAGTATAGCTTTACTAGTGTTGGCTATTATGAAGTTGTGGATGAACCGTCGGCGAAGACCTACGTTCAGTTCCAGCAACTTCGCGCCAAAAGTTTGGATCGTGGATCCATTTGCGGCCCGCAGAAGCAAATTAGGGCATGTTGTTTGTACCCTAAACGTGTGCTTCGGAACTAATGATATGTCCGCGCCAGAATCGATTAAAAAATCGAGCTGGTTGTGCTGGTCGCGGACAAATAATCTGCACGAGCGTCTCTGCTGAGAGACGCCCGCGGATGTGGCGACTCCCCGCCAATTTAATTTTTTGTATGCTTGGCCCCCTTCATCTTGCGGTCCTTCTTGGCTGTAGAGCCCGGACCCTTAAATGCGCAAGGTGGGGTGCACCGTTCTGCCCCACTACCGTAGCGGTAGTGGTAGTAGCAGAGCGTCCCCGGTAGCGCTTGTGCAGATGAAGATTTGGGTTTGGTGGAGTTACTGGTCCCCGCTGATGGCGCCTTTGGTTGACGAACCGGTGATCGGCCCCATTGCCGTGGACCAGCAGACCCTCTCGCCGACTCCTGGCCCTGGCCTTGCCCTCTCCCCAACACAAGTGTTCGCAATTGCTGCACGTCGCGTTGGAGAGACTGCACGGCCCGCTCCAGGGACGACGAGTTTCTCACCGCTGACACCTGAGCTTGTGTGGATTGGTGAGATGTCACTTCCCACACTTTGTCTGCCAATTTAGACAGTTGCCCCAGAGTCTGGTCTGAGGACGCAGCGAGCACCACTTGTATGTCTTTGGGAAGACGCCGTTCCCAAAGACCCCTGATGAGTCCCTCGCTCTCGCCAAGGCTGTCCCCAGCCAGACTCTGTAAACCCCTTAAAAAATCTGAGGGTTTTCTATCACCGGGCTCATGCGCCGCCAGCAGCTGCTCGAGGCGGTTTCTCGTCGATAACCCGTATCGCTCGAGCAACAACCTCTTAGCATCAGCATAGCTGGCTAAGCTGAGGTCGGGGAAATTGTGTAGTAATATTTTCGCGGCATCGGTGGGCAATGCCGCGACGATATGGGATAACTTCTGTTTGTCAGACGTTATCCCGTTTAGGCCGAATTGGGCCTCAGCCTGGTAGAACCAGACTGCCGGATCGTCGGGTTGGAACTCGGGCAGACTGACTCTAGCCGTGGAGGCTGCGTCTACCTCTGCCCGGGCCCTGCGTCTATCCGGCAGCCCCTCCTCCAGGCTGGGCAACGACTCATCCATGTCTAGGATGAATGAATTTTCTAATGATGTATTCATTATGAAAATTTAAACAGTCAATCAAATGAAAACAAAAGGAAAAGGGGCTCAAAAAAAAACAACAACTACACGACGAGCACACAAGTGGAATGAAAAATAACCAACACACTCACACAATAATCAATATATAAAACTCAAAATCTATTTATATTAAACTAATTTGAAAATGCTTTAATAATATTAATTATATTTATTTAAAATTTAAGAAGAAGGCCCACTTATCTTTTAGACTTCAAACTAGTTTCATATGTAACCTTCTTATGTTTTTTCCTTCTTCAGAAGTCTTGATACTTCTATCTGGATAACTTGATTCGTGTCTGGAAACGGTGTGCTTTCCTCTTCACGGGGTCCTTCAAGTCCTTAACAAAAACCTTGTCCAACGAAATATCTGGCACGGTGTAACGTGTGGACATCAAATGATTATCATTAAGGATCTTCAGGAATGTCCTAATCCTTGGCTGCTTTCACCGGGGTCACCACTTTAGGAGTTAAGCTTCCTAATAGCTTTCGCTTCGCAATAAAAGTCTCGTCTTGATTAATAACTTTATAAGTACATATATTTTTATTGGAATACACACTTTACACTTTCCATTCAGTTTGTATAATTTAACATTTATTTTATTTTTTACTTATTAATTGACACGTTGGTTATTTTACTCTTTTTTACGTTAAAGTCGTTTTATATTTATAACTCGTTGACAACTGTTAAGATTTTTTATTTTTTAACGTCAAAAGTTTTTTAATTTATTTTTTTCTTACTTAGCCTCGGTCGACTGCGTTTTTTGTAACAAGTCTCCTTGACTAAGTACGACCGGAAGTAGTAGGACGATGTCCCTACACTTCCACCCCCATTCTTCTGGTTTGTAACGCGTTGGAACTTTTAAATATGCGTGTGTCCAGAGAGTAGCTATATAGCAACTACGTTTTATTTGCTGTGTCAACTCGCTTTGACATGGTGGTAGAGAGGAACCATTAAAACTCTTCATTATCTTTAAAAAAGTAGTAGTAGTAGTAGTAGAAAAAATAGCCATTCTACCATCGTTAACTCGGTTTATCTCTTTTAAGGTGTACATTTGACATACAAACTCTTCTAAAACATTGAACGTTTCATCCGATAGCCCAACTATACCTTTTCAACTTCAAATTGGGACTAAACAATATCAAATTGGGATTAAACAATTTCAAATTGGGACTAAACAATGTCAAATTTGGACTAAACAATTTCAAATTGGGAGTAAGTTAAAATTACCAAAATTTTTCTTTCTTTAACTTTAGATGGTATGTTATTTACATGAAAAGATATGCATAAGGAACCACAAAGAGCGAACAGCGAGAAAAATAAAATTAAAAGGCGAATTATGCTTAGCAACTTTTAGAATATCAAGCAGAAAACATTCCCGACTTAGACTTGGACCATATAGTCCAAGGACTAACTATCGAGCACGCTTGTTCAAGCTTAAAAGCTAACGTTAAAATAGAATTAGCAATTCAAACGCTACAAATTCTAATCGGTGACGACAGGGCTAATATGACTCAAGCCGAATATCGTTTACAACGGTTACAAACCATGTTAATTAATGATAAAAGAAATCAAACTGTTGTGAATTGCACAAAACTGCCCATGTTCAAAGGTGCGATGCATTAAATATGGTGGGTGTTTGTTTTTAAATAATGTTTTTATGTTGTTTATCTGTGTTCATATTTATTCCAGACTTATTAAAAATAATACTTTAATCTTTACTACTAGTTGTTCATTTATTACTTCAAATTGTTCGATCCCAATTTGAAATTGTATATTCCCAATTTGAAATTGTTTATTCCCAATTTAAAATTGTTTAGTCCTAATTTGAAACTGTTTACTCCCAATTTGAAACTGTTTAGTCTCAATTTGAAATTGTTTAGTCCCAATTTGAAGTTGAAAAGGTATAGACTTATGTTCATAAACGCCCTTATATATCTTTCATTCTGCTCCATTAGTTCAAATGTCTTTGTTTTTCCCCGTCTATAAAAGGACGGGTTGAAATCACATCCAGTGAACGCGTGGAAAGCAGGCAATGCTCATACCCCCTAATCCGCAAGTTGTATGAGTCTTCAGACGTTCAATAAATTCTTTGTTGGACAACGTGGCTAATATTTTTTGGGGTGATTGGATGTATTTGGAGAAAAAAAGCTCTAAAGAGGAACCTATCCCCACTACCCACTAGATACAGGGTGTTTACGAAAGAAAAACATATATTTTTTAAAATCTACTTAAACTTGAATAACTCCTAAACTAATTAACGTAGACCAACATAATTAGGTTCATATTTTAGATAAATGTGTATTATTTTGTTTGATATTAAGAAAAGAATTCCGTTAAGAAGGTATTTAGTTAAAAGCGTGAGGAAAATCCTAATATTTTAGCATTTTGCTCATATTTTGAACCTAATGTACATCTAATATACATCTTATAAACGAAATCACTCAAGTTTTTGCTCTTTATGCTAAATAAAATAATACACATTTAACTAAAATATGAACCTAATAACGTTGGTCTACGATAATTAGTTTAGGAGTTAACATTTAGTTAGGGGACTTCATTAGAATTTTGCGCTGACGTCAATCAACCAATTTTTCTCAATTAAACTGAAAATATTAATGGAAAGGAGATGGGATTGAAAATGTAGCATTTGGTAGATACCTAGAACCTATGGTCCAAATTTTAGGTTCTGCAAAATCACTTGGGTCATAATACCCAAAATGGCTACAAAATCAAAAGCCGCCAAAATGGAAACCTTGATTACATATGAGATGGGCACCCGAATTTGGGCTATTGGTGGTCTATCTCACCATTATACCAAATCCCATCCTCTGCAATATCACTTTGTTCAACTGGACCAAACCGACATTTTCAAAAATTCCCAAAATTCAAACCTAACCTCCAAACGAGATGGCAATCGGAATATGAGGTGGGAGCAACCCAATTTACCTATATACCAAGTCCCATCCTCTGCAATATCACTTTTTTCATGGTCAAAAAATCTACAAGTTCAAAAGGTCATAAAATTAAAACTTAAGTAGACTCGAATTGGATATTAGTCTTAATCAGTTGTGCTTTAAGTAATCTAACATATATCAAAGGCCCATCCTCTGCAAAAATCACTTTGCAAATCTGTCACTAGCTCTTGGACTACATATCGTGCAGGTACAAAAATCACTTACGCCGGTTAAACAAAAAAAACGGCTCGACCGAATTTTATGAAAATCTTTTCAGATCATATTTTGGTTAATACTCTTCGAACGGCACGTCAACTAAGTCGATATCTTTTATAGTTCGCGCGATATCGTGCAGGTACAAAAATCACTTAAGTCATAAACCAAAAAACCGCTGGACCGAATATTATAAAAATCTTTTCCGATAATATTGTCGCTAATACGCTTCGAACGGCACCTCAAGTAAGTCAATATCTTTCGTGGTTCGGGCGATATCGTACAGGTACAAAAATCACTTACGTCGCTCAAACAAAAAAACGGCTGGACCGATTTTCATGAAAATCTTTTCAGATCATATTTCGGTTAATACGCTTCGAACAACACCTCAACGAAGCCGATATCAGTTTTGGTTCGCGCGATATCGTGCAGGAAAAAATGACCACATCCGTACGCACATACACACACACACACACACACACATACTTCCTCCCAATTTTTTGCTTAAAATGCTCCTGGGACCTTGAAAGATGAAAATACGATGAAATTTTCAATTTCGATTTTCGGACCGATTACAATAACTTCCTATACTGGGAAGTTAAAAAACCTTCAAATTACCAGTAAAACAACTAGACAGGATCTCCTGAGGCTCCGCACGCGAATCGCAGAAAAAGATAAAAAAGAGGCCGCCAAGGCCAGTAATTTGTTCTGGTTGCTGGAGGATCCCCCATTTCCCCCCCAGTTATAGGATATTTTTGAAGGCTTGCATGTTTTGAAAGATTAGCTGAGTACTTAGATAGGGTTTAGTTCTAATTTTTACTTTGTAAAGAAGCTAGATTCAAGTAAGACTAGGTTAGTGGTGCGAGCTTCCACGAGCTAGAGAATATTGAAAAATAGTAGAGGTTCTATTTACTTACGAACAAATTCCGAAAGTAATATTGTCCCTGTATTTTATTCACGGACAACTTCCGAGAATATGTTAATGTTAGTATGTATTCACGGGCAACTTCCGAGAATATTGAAAATTAGTACAGGTTCCATTTACTTACGAACAAATTTCGAAAGTAATATTGTCCCTGTATTTTTTTTCACGGGCATCTTCCGAGAATATTGAGAAATAGCGTGATATTCCTTTAAATACCTGGAGCAGCCCGAAGGCATTAACTCCTATGGAGCAGCTATAGAAGCATTAACTCCGATTAGTAAGTGGAGCAGCAATTGAAGAGCTTAACTCCCGGGCTTAGGGAGTTTTTGGCTTCCCACTCAAACGTCAGTTTTACGACTGAATTTTATTTAATTAAAATGCTCTGTTTATATAAAATTATCTTATACATCTATTCTACTCTAACTATAATTATCATTATTCCCACCTTAGGTAAATTGCCTTGGGTCAGCAATTTGTTCGCACCGGGCCTCAAGAATTTGATGCACCCGTGTGACCTATTTACGTTTTTACTTGATCGGGGAAATTGCAACGTTCAGTCTGCATGATTTATGTATATAAAAAAAACTCTCGTGTGTTACCCGTTAAAAATTGACCTAAGGTGAAAAAATGTTATTTGAGAAATATGAAATTGTTTTTTTTATATGTTCTAGCTATCCTACGTTACTTATGAATTAATAACTACTTCTATTCTAGTATTAATATTGTTTTTTTCTTTTTCTAATTATAATTTAGGGATATAGATACACATAGGTATACATATATCTAGTTATAAATTGCAATTTGTTATAAATGTATTTTATACCTTTATCTTTCAATTTTTCTTAACCTATTCTTGTGTACTGTCATTAACTTTTTATTGTTATCGTCTATAGTACAGTTTACTTTATCTATTGACTTTACTTTGTAAGGTCCGCTGAATAGAGGGTCTAGCTTTCTTCTATTTTGTATTGATAATAGTACCTTGTCAACTACTTTTAGCGATATCGGACTGCAATCAAGATCACTTGCCTGTTTTCTATGTTTTTTAGATGATTCTATATACTGTTTAGCTTTAATTATTGATTGCTGTAGTCTGAACTTCATTTCTTTACTATATAAATCATAGTTGTAAATTGGATCTGGATGCGCAATGATGAGTTCTAAAGGTATTGAAACCTTTTTAGAGAATACTAGTTCAAACGGCGTATAACCATGGGCTGTGCTTGGGGTGGTATTATAGCAGAATGTATAATATGGTATCCAGGTGTCCCAGTCATCTCTATTGTCATTAATGAAACATCTAAGGTAATCATTCAAGCATTTGTGATTTCTTTCAAGTGCTCCAATGGTTTCTGGGTGAGCCGCTGTTTCAAAGAGCTGTTTTATTTTTAAAATATTACATACATATTTCTGTAAAAATTTGATTTTTGTACTCTATTTTCAAGGCTTTTAAATGCGGTTATATTAATCATTGTAAATATTTCACTTTCTGCAGAAAGTTATTCTGAAATTGTTTATTTTTATATCTTTCCAATATTTCGAATTCCTGCTCTAGTGCTGGTTCTACTGATTGGTTATAGTTTATATTTGTATACCGCTTATATAATATTCCATATTTGTGCACTATATTTATTTCAATTTTTGATTGCCTTTTGTTTTTGGTAATAGTTTTAAATAATACATAGTTCAGGTACTTGAGCTATTTCTGAGGGAGATAATACTTTTGGTAAGCGCAGTTGATCAGGCTGCGTGGTTGCGTTTGTATTATCCAAGTTATCTTCTGTTGATGCTGGCTTCGTGCGTCTTGACATCGCGCGGGTTTGTACTTTTAGAATGTTTATCATCTTTAGGTCCTCGATATCTATCCTTGATAGAGCGTCTGGTCCGGTGTTTTCTTTGCCTTTCACGTAGTGGACCTAAAAATCGAATTCTTCCAAGTCCAATCTCATCCTGGTTAATTTAGATGATGGGTTTTTCATACCAAATAAATATGCTAGTGGTCTATGGTCTGTTCGTACTAGAAACTTTCGACCATATACGTATGGCCTAAAGTACGTTATAGCCCAATGTATGGCTGATTAAAGTTTACTTTGAATCGCCTTGCTGGTTAACTGTTGAATTGTAGAACGTTGCTGGTTTGTGGTTTGTCCACTGCTATTGCCTTTGCCGCTATTTCTGGGGGCGTGGTTAGATTACTAGCTTTTAATATAAGCGATGTTTCAGAGTTTGCTAGATTGTCTGCGAAATATTGTGTTGAAAATTTCTCAGCTAATTTTTCTGCTGTTTCGCCCGTTGCAAAGTTTTCTGCTATGAAAGCTCTTGTTAATTGTCCTGAGAGTTTTTCCATTTGTGCTGTGAAGTCTGTTAGTTTTCTGCTACCTTGTTTGCACGATCGTAGTTGCGCTAGTAGTGCATCCGATGACAGTTTCGCTGAAAATTTTTGTCCAAGTTTCGTTGCTATTTGACTTATCGTTTTCGTCTCATCCGTTATGGTGTATTTAGCTTTCCCGGTTATGCGTTCTAGGATATTTCCTGCTAATCTTTTAATTGGTTTTATATTTATGTAAGATTGGTTTTATTTTAAGTGACGTTTCCACGTCTGTTTTTTCTCCAGCAAGTACTTTAGCTTGGCTAAATAATTTATTAACTGCAGCTTCCTTTTGGTGTAGGGTTTTCTGTGTATATGGACGGTTTATACTTTTATTGAAATTTGAAAGGATACTCTCAAGTTCTGCTTTAATCACGGTAAGTGTGTCCATTAAGTTAGACATTTAATTATGCAGGTGTACTAATGTACTTCTTTCTTAAACCTCTTCGATGATCCTTATAAAGGTTGTATGCCAGTTCGATAATCTAGATTGCAATCAGTATTACTAAAAGAATTGTAATTTCTTGGTTCTGGATAGCGACTGTATCTTCGATTACGTTATTATCATTGTTTTTGGATTCTGTTTTTCCCATTATTGATGAATTAAAAAAAATTATTTTTATTGTTTAATTATTGAAAAAAAAAAAAAAAAAAAAAAAATTATTAATTGTACATTATTATATTATTCCTTTATTTTTTTAACTTCCCAGTATAGGAAGTTATTGTAATCGGTCCGAAAATCGAAATCGAAAATTTCAACGTATTTTCATCTTTCAAGGTCCCAGGAGCATTTTAAGCAAAAAATTGGGAGGAAGTATGTGTGTGTGTGTGTGTATGTGCGTACGGATGTGGTCATTTTTCCTGCACGATATCGCGCGAACCAAAACTGATATCGACTTCGTTGAGGTGTCGTTCGAAGCATATTAACCGAAATATGATCTGAAAAGATTTTGATGAAATTCGGTCCAGCCGTTTTTTTGTTTAAGGGGGTAGACTACAGTAAAATTTTCGAAAAATTCATTTCTTTTTTTTTTGCTTTAAATTTGAAATCAGCCACCTCGAAAACCACCGAGTGAGAAATTTCATCAAAAAATAATCAAAATTTCACGTTTTGGCCAGAAATTTGGGACTCTGTTCCACAGTGCAATGTTCAAACGCGTTTTTCTCGAAACGATGTTTTTCAAAACGGTGTACATGATATCTCAAGATCTAATCAGCGAATTGACTTGAAATTTGACACACTTCTTTTATGGATGAGTGCCTCTGGCGTCACGTAGGATTTTGTCAATATCTTGCTTTGTTCAATAATTATTAAGAATCATAACATGAAATTTGTGCAAATACGTTTTTTCCGTCGTGGAGTGATATTTACGAAACCCACATTGTAATGGTGTTATTACCTCTTGCTCGTTCAGGTACCATAACAGTCTGTTAGAGATTATCTTTTCTAGTGTTTTTGATAGACACGAGGTTAGCGAAATTAGTCTGATGTTGTCTATTTGGGATCGGTCTCGTCCAGGTTTTGGTATTGGGACGGCAAGGGAAATTTTCCATTTTTCCGGAAATTTATTCGTAAGCAAAATTTTGTTGTAAAAAGCCAAGATCAGGTTGAGGTGTTTGTCGTTCAGATTTTTTAACATATCGTAGTGGATATTATCTGGCCCGGGTGATGATCCTCTACAGGATTTAAGTACGTTTTTTAATTCTTCTATTGTTATTTTTTGATTATATGTTTCGCTATTGTCGTTATTAAATTCTATTTGGGTGTTTTCGATGGCATTTTTATAATCTATGAAGGTTTTTTTGTAATTTTGTGTGGATGTAATCTTGGCGTAATGCTTAGCAATTATCTCGGTAATTTCCGTCTTGTCACTGATGATGTTGTTGTTACTATTTATATGGTCGATAATGGCGGATTTTGGTTGGCTGTTTATTTTTCTGATGTTGTTCCATATTGTCGGTGTAGGTGTGAGGAAGTTGATGTTCTGAACGAAGCTTATCCATGTCTCTCTTTTGGCTTTTCTAATTATTCGTCGGGAAGTAGCTTTTGCTCTTTGGAAAATAATAAGATTAGCTGTTGTAGGTTTTTTTTTATATTTATTTTGCAATTTTATCCTGTTTTTGATGGCATTTTTTATGTTATTGTTCCACCAGGGTAGTAGTGGTCTCTTTGAGAAACGTGGTGTTTTTGGTATGCTTTTTTCTGCTGCGCTAATTATTTGGCCAGTGATGTAATCACACTCATCGTCAATATTATATTCTTGTTTATCCTTTATTTCGACTAATTGTTTAAACTGTTGCCAGTTTGCTTTTTTGATGATCCATTTCGGTCTTCTTGTTTCACTAATTTTATGTTTATCATGTTGAATTAATATAGGAAAGTGGTCGCTATGTGTGTGTTCCATTGAAACCTATTTAGTTGGTGATCGATGCTTAAAGTTAGGTCAATTATACTTGTCTTTCCTGTGTATGTTGTGAAGTGTGTGGGAACGTATGGTTTGTTCATGATACACATGTTGTGTTGATTTATCAGACCTTCTAATATTTTCCCTCTGTACTCTGTGTATTCGGATCCCTAAATGGTGTTGTGTGCATTAAAATCGCCTACTATGAGTGCTGGTTTTGGCAGTTGGGCTATAATATTATTTAATCCATTGTATGTTAGCTGTTGTGCATTCGGAAGGTATACGTTGCAAATTGTTGTTTTTATTGGATAATTAATTTTTACTGCTATTGCTTGAAAGTTTGTTTGTAGCGGCAGTGGTTCGTATGCTATGCTGTCTTTAATTGCTATTAGGGTACCCCCGCAGGTATTACCCCCACTATTGTAGTCGTTCCTTTCAATATTGTAATTTTTTAGCTGAAAGGATTGTTGTGGTTTTAATCTTGTCTCTTGTAGGCATATTATGAGTGGATTGGTTTCATTTATCAATAGTTGAAGTTCAGGGAGTTTGGAATATAGGCTATTTAAGTTCCACTGTAGGATAAAGTTGTTTGTTAGATTAGTCCTAGGATCCATAGTTTTATTTAACGTTTATTTTTTGGTCTTCCTCTTGATTTCTTACTGATTGTTGATTGATCTGATCGAGTGGACGCTTGGTCTTCATTTGTTGTTTGAATTGATGTGTTTATGGCGTTAATAGGAAGAGTGAAGTTTGGTTTTTTTATATTTATCGTAGTGCTTGATGAAGCTGTGTTGAGGTTTGTAATTGGTGTGGTTTCTGATGTAACACTATTAGTTTTTGTTTGGGCTAAATTTTCTCTTGGTGCTATAATGTTTTGTTTCTTGTGTTCGTTAGTTAGGTCGGTATTTGTTTCTCTCTTTCTTTTTGTTGATGTTGATCTTGAGCGTTGGTACCTGGTGATTTTTTGCTTATTTTGAGGTTTGTGTTTAAGGGGTACTGGAGCGTCGAATGACATAGGAGATGGAAGTGTAGGAAATTCCTCATCGCTATCCAAGTCTAAAAATCGGTTGTTTGTTATCCTAGAAAATAAACTCTTTTTGTTGCGCGGGTTTTCAAGTGCAGCTTCTAGGTAACTCAAATTTCGTATCGCCATAATTTCATTAATTTCCCTCTGTCTTATCTTCTCTGGACAATATTTGTGTGTTGCAATATGATGTTCTTTGCAGTTACTGCATTTGGCAGGTTTAGAGCAATTATTGTGCTTGGGGTTTTCGCTACAATTGATGCATACTTCTTGGCTGCGACAAAATTTCGTTGTGTGTCCGTATTTGAAGCATTTATAGCATTGTTTGGTCGGTTGGATATATGTGTCGCATGGTATGCGTACTTTATATAAATAAATGTATTCTGGTATTTTTTTACCGTTGAAATTAATTTTTATTGCTTGCGAATTTTCCCATGTGATTTTTCCGTTTTCGTCTCTTGTTCTTCTCTTCAATCTTTGAAGCGAGTGGATTTCTATTGGTGTTTCTATTTCGTTTAGCAGAGTGTTTTCGTCTATATCAAGGTCTATTCCTTTGATTATTGCAGTACGTGTGATGAAGTTAATCGGAATGAATGCATTATAGTTTTGTTGTTTTAGCGCATCGTTTAGGACTATTTCATTCGCGACCTGTGCCTTCGTAGTCTCTACAATTACTGTATTTCTACTTACTTTTTTTATTTCTTTAATATGTTCTTTGGAGTTTTGAAATGTTTGAATAATGGTTTTGCCTGTTTTAATTTTGCTTATTGGTGTTGTGCTGCTAGATCTTACTATTACTTTATAGGTGCCATGATCTATAGCATCAGGGTAGAGGTTTCTGCCATCGGATGCCGATGACATTGTGGATATTTGGGGTTTACTGTCACTTTCACTGTTTTTCACTCTATCACTCGATTTTCGCGTCTATTCACTTTGAAGGTCTTACTCAGACTGCTATTCATTTATTTGTTTTTCCCTCGGAACTGTATATGGTACTATATCACAATCACACATATACTTGGTCATCATGCGGAAAAACCAATTATATTTTTTTATATCTATAAAGATTTCTTTTTTTTATTATTTTTTTTTATATTTTTTTTTTAAATACGAAAAATGAATTTAATTATGCCAAAAACCTAACGAAAGTTCAATTGTTGAACCTTTTTATTTACAAAGCGAAGTTTCGACCGTCAGATTCGGTCATTCTCAAGCTACAATAAAAAAATTTTTTTTACAATAATAAGTTTCCTCAATATAGCATACTTGACAAAATTAAACAAAAATAATACCTCTTGTGTGTAACATGCTTACTTCTATGGTCAACTAATATTAATATTGTCTAAAAATAATCTATAACAGAACAAAAGACATGAATCAGAGGTTATGTTTTGTCATCAATACCAGTTCTTGTCATAATTACAAACATACCTTTTTCTTCAACCTGACTTTTGTTGAGTAGTATAAACAAACTTTTATAAAGGTTTTCGTGTTGTTAGACTTAGTCATAATAATTTAAGTAATAATAACTAATGTTATCACAGTCAGTTCTTTGGTATCATTGACGGCCGACATTTCGCTATGTTACGAGGCAAGGCTAGTAAAGCGCAGGATGCTTCACGCAATTAAAGGCAGGTACACATTGTTCAGATTGTCCGTGTCGGTCTATTCATTAATACAATTTTTGTTTTTCTTTATGTGAATCATTTCTGAAATTAAACGTTTTTTTACGTTTGGTTCCTTTTCCAAAATTTTTACCCGGTTCCAGTTAAAATCATGATTATTATCTTTTCTGTGTGCAGTGACTATTGTATGATATTTCGAATGTTTCAAAATGTTAGTTTCGTGTTCGTGTAATCTAGTTTGTAATCTTCTATAAGTTTGGCCTATGTATGTACTATTGCAGTTATTGTCCGCACAATCTATTTGATAAATTACATGTGTTTGATGTTCTTGTTTCATGGTACTATACTATCTGACATAATATAGATGTAATTTTGTATTATTGTTCCAATTTGGACCATTTGGTAAAAAAAAAACATAAAATATACTTTAAATTGAATAACAAGTTGGGATGTGGGTTCGATCCTTTCGGTCCACACGATCGACTTCCCAGTATGATGGATGTTGAATATTATGATTGGATATTTTAATAATAAATGAACAACAGGCAATATATAATATATGTATGTATAATACCGAGAATTTGTCACAATTGTTTATCAATATTGTCGCTAAAATGTCAAACTAAATGTGCGCACTTACAATTAGGTATTAATGTTTTTCGGCACCTCAATGAAGTCGATATAGTTTTTAGTTCGCGCGGTATCTTGCAGGTACAAAAATCACTTAAGTCATTTAAACCAAAAACAGCTGGACCGAATTTTATAAAAATCTTTTCAGATTATATTGTCGCTAATACGCTTCGAACGGCACCTCATTTTGGTGACAAGGGTCTTATTAGATCTGAAGATATTCGTTCTATGGTAGTAGCGGGAGCTGATAGAATACTCGACCTTGGCTTTATGTTGTTGGTTGAGCAGGTTATGAATCATTCGACAATTCGACTAATAACTGACAGACAAACTCTTGTGTTTTCTGCAACTTTCCTGAAGAGATACAGGGTTTGGCGGGTCCCCTCTTGAATAATTACGTGTTTCTAACCGTCAGAATAGTTGAAGGAGCGGCTACTAATGTAGAACAGCACTCTTATCGAATATCTAGATTCGAGAGGAGAACCAAATTAATTAACAATCTGAATGCCTCGGAACCTAGTGGAACTATAGTATTCGTTAAAACACAGCACCATGCCGACCTTTAGGCATCGCAGCTATCGAAGAGTGGACATCGAGAAATTAGGGCCTAGGAACTCCTCCTCCCAGGGCGAAGTGGCATGACATGTAGACTGGTCTGGCAGCCTTAGGGTAAATTCTGACATTAAAACTCGGTCCCAGACGACCAAGCAGAACACGAGGTGTACCATGCGCTAGGGAAGCTACCTAAGCGGACCTCGGCGGGTGCCCTATTATTAACCGGTGAAGCCGGCGAGATGCCTTATTAGGGCTACTCGGGGTTGGACTTGCTTCGAAACAGGCTGGGTCGCGACATGGTGAGACTGTTTGGAACCTAATCGAGCCTCGGAGTGACTTCGTGTTTCCGATGGGAGATTCGAGGCAAATCCACTTTGTCCCGAAAAATCCCTACGGAAGTGCTAAGTCACTCCTTCGGAAAGTGCCTTCGCCCATGGATTCGATCCTCCGGCAATGCCATATTGTCGTCGTCCTGAACTCGTGGTCGGGGGGCTACTTTCCAATAGTTAGCTCATCAGGACCTAATGTCTTTGGCGTGGTAGATACCAAGGCTACGCCCTATCAGGTCCTCCAACTCGTATCGGCTGGTGCCTATCGGTCTCTTCACCCGTGCCTTTGTGAATTTGTCAGCTAGTTTGGCGCAGAAGCGTTCAGCTTTCTTACTGACTGGGAAGGTCCTATAGTACACGGTCTGGCCTGGCGAGAAACGTACGGCCTTACAACGTAGGTTGTAATTTTTCTGGTGCCTAGCGTGGGCTGCGGCGAGCTGGTGCTCTACTTGCTCACGTGGGGCTTGTCCGCGGTCCACAGCCGGTAGTACCGCAATCTCTCCTTCTTTCAGAGCTCCCAGGGTTTTCAGCAGTGGATACGCTGATCCGTGAAGGACCATTGGGTATCCGAAAAGAGCCTGATAGGGAGAGGTGCCGATGGACTCATGACGAACGCTACGGAAGGCGCACTCTATAGCCGACAGGTGTTTGTCCCAGTCACGGTGATCGGTACCAATATAAGCGCGGATGGCAGCCAGCACTGAACGATTTACTCGCTCAGACGCGTTGGGGTGCGGAGCATAGACTGCCGTGCGTAGGTGTTGTATGCCGTAGTAAGTTGATAGCTTCTCGAACTCCTTAGATGTAAAGTGTCTTCCGTTGTCGGAAAAAATTTTCTCCGGGACACCATAAGCATGGAATATACGGTGCTCAAGAAAGCTGGTGGCTGCACTAGAGGTTTCGGCGGGTACGGGGTGGAGGAACATATATTTGGAAAACGCGTCTAAGACCACGAAGATGGCGGTATAGCCTTTTTTGGATCTGGGGTATGGTCCCATATAATCTACGTATAAGACCTGGAAAGGACGTTGTACCTCCATGGCCTCATCCATAGGGGGCCTTGGGATAGTGTTGGGGGCCTTAGTGGTCTTACATGTGTCACAGGCTGCGATATAGGATCTAACTTGGCTTGCCATGCCTGGCCAATAATATTTTTCGTGCAATCTTGCGAGTGTCTTACGGATACCGCCATGTGAAGCTTGAGGAGGTGCATGAGCGGACTCGACCAAAGAAGTGGTTAGTTCTGCAGGGATCCACAATTTCCATATCAGGTCATCCGTCTCAGGGTCGCCAGTACGGGGGGCCGAGCGGTGGAACACATATCCGTCCGAAACCTGGAGGTCAGGTAACCGTTCAGCATCTTTGCTGATTTTATCAGCGAGATGTTGATAGTCCTCTGTCGCAGTCGACTCGTGACAGTGTGTCCGGCACCACGTTTTGACTACCCTTGCGGCGCTGCTCAATTGAAAATTGGAAGCCCTGCAACTTTAGGCTCCACCGTGCTAGGCGGCCGTTTAGGTCAGTCTGGCTCATGAGCCACCTCAAGCTGGCATGTTCGTTGATGATGGTAAAGGGATGCCCTTCTACATACGCCCGGAACTTCTTAACGCTCAGCACCGCAGCCACTCTAACTCAGTGATCGAATAGTTGCGCTGGGCACTATTCAGTTTTTTTGAGAAATAGGCGATGGGGTGTTCTTCATCGCCGCGTCTTTGGAACAGGACGCTCCCTACTCCGGTCTTACTGGCGTCGCATTGGATAAAGAAGGGGCTGGCGAAATCTGGGGTTACCAATAAAGGAGCAGACATCATGGACTTCTTCAGTTCCTCGAATGCCCTGAGGGCTTCGTCTGTCCAAACAGCCGTTCTTTAGACAGTCGGTGATGGGTGAGGCAATGCTGGCATAATTACTTATGATGCGCCTATACCATCCCGTCATGCCTAAAAACCGTCGCACCTGTTTGGCCGACTTTGGAACTGGGAAGTCCCTGATGGCTGCAATCTTGTCGGGGTCGGTTTTGAGTGACACATCGCCGATGATAAAGCCCAGATATTTCACTTCCCGGACGCAGAACCTGCTTTTGTTCAGGTTCACTGTTAGTCCAGAACCTCTCAGACAGTCGGCGACCTGTTCCAGCATCTGGATGTGGGTCTCGAAATCTGGAGACACCACCAATAGGTCGTCTAAATAGACGAAAATGCGTTCTCGAAGAGAGTCTGGGATCACCTTGTCCATGAGGCGACACATGCGTTGCGGGGCGTTACAAAGTCCGAATGGCATCACTTTAAATTGATAGAGCGGTCTTCCAGGCACGGCGAAGACCATCTTCTCTCGAGACTTCTCCTCTAAAGGGATTTGCCAGAAGGCATCCTTGAGGTCAATCGCCGAGATAAACCGGGTATCCTGCAACCGTCCTAAAAGGCCATCTATGTGAGGCAGCGGGTAGGCATCCTTCACGGTAACTGTATTCACCTTGCGCGTCCAAACAGAGGCGAACCTTTCCGGGCTTGCGAACCAAGACTACGGGCGAGTTCCAGGGACTGTTGGACTCTTCGATTACACCTAGACTCAGCATGCGATCGACCTCCTCATACATGAGGGCCTGAATGGCGGAGAGACAGGGTAGTGCCTCTGCTTAATGGGTACCGCCTCGCCAGTGTCGATCACGTGCTGTTCCAGGTGCGTTCTACCAAGTCCACAGGTGTCGAATGACGGGAACCGCGCTCGAGCCTAGTTCAATCGCTCCAGTTGGGACTCGTCAAGACGATGACTGTTGGGGTCCGGGGATGGGGCGTGGTGTATTTCCCCAATAATATGTGGGGCTAATTTAAAGGCCCTCCAAAAATCGACGCCAAGATACAGATTTTGGTACAATCCAGGTACTATATACAGAGTCATTACGATGGTGCGAGACCTGTAGGTGATAGGGACGACAATATAGCCCAGCACATCCTTTGCCTTGCCGTCAGCTACCTCGACAGAGGCGTGCAGCTTATGCAGCTTAACTTCTGGGTTATTCAGGAGGAACGACTCTGCCCCTCTTCCCAGACAGCTGATGCTTGCGCCAGAGTCCAATAACCCAGTCATACTGGTGTCGTGAATCCGCACGTTAGCGAACGGTAGGTCATCGCCGTCATCCTTAATGATCTTCCGAACGTGCGTCCGCTTTTCAGTTGCTTGCAGCCGTCGTCGGGTCCTCGAAAATTCGTTTACGGACTTTGTGGTAATTAACCCATCGTCGCATAAAGGAGGCTCTGACTAGAGGAGACGGGAAAACCGGCAAAGGATCCATTGTCGGCAGGACCGAACTGGCTAGTGAAGTATGTGACATGGCAGGGTAAACATTAGTGGTAGGGGATACTGAGCAGGGTGCGGGCTCGCAGGGAGTCTCGCACCCCGACTCTAGTTTCCCGAGCAGCTCGGACAGGTTGGTGCATACGCATCTGGTCGCCCACATCGATAACAGAAAATGCTGCGGGTAGGGGAGGTGCACATTATGAACCCGTGCCCCTCTTGTCGGCAGTTCCAGCACTTGATGGGTGGTCTGCTGGGCTGAGCCTTACGGACTTCTTCAAGGGCAGATGGCTGATTAGTGTGAGGTTCCGCGCGGCAGCCAGGCTCCGGGGCGTAGGGCTGGTGATGGTTTGAATGAGGCTTGGGTTGAGGTGACTCGAGCTCGTGGACCTTGGGCAGGTTTCGGTGGTCGCCCCTCCTTTCTCGCTGCCAGCTTTCAACCCCCAAACACGCCTCGCGAAGTTGGCGCCCATCTTGATAAGAGGATCCCATGATGGCGGACCTTAGGGAGACGTTCAAGTTTTGCATCCGTCGGAGGCATCGGCCTTGACAGCCGATTATGGAGGGTGAAAATCTTGGCAGCATAATCATCAAAGGCCAAGTTCCCCTGCTTGGTGTCTAGTATTTCTTTGATGACCTGATACTTGGAGGTTTGACCGCCAAACTGCTCCACGAACCTCATGCGGTGCGGTGCACTAGCTAGCTCGCCGGATGGGGTGGGGTTCGCGGTACAGGGATGTGGAAACGTGACAGTTATTGTGAAAAGAGGCGGCGGCAAAGAGACGAGCCTATCGAGGTCAACGAGAGGGGGCCGATGAAAAGGGTCGAAAGGTGTGGTCTAGTCAAGGAGAAACGGTCATCCTCGAGGAGGCCAAATATCCGGTGGTATCCAGCGGAAGGAACTCACCCTTCGCGGAGGCATCATAATTCCCGAGGGCCTCACGTGGGAGGGTTTTCTTATCTCGTCATTTTTACCGCGTTAATTCATTAATTCAATTGTTCGTCTGCTTCAAACGCTTCTAACGCTTAAAATTCTTTTATTTTGACATATGTTATCAAGATATTGGTTTATTTGCCTTTAATGTTTAAAGTCTATTCATTTATTTGTTTTTAATCTGTAGATTTACTTTATTTTAAGTTATTTATCAATTCTATTCATTTATTTGTTTTTCCTATGTAGATTTGCTTTATTTTAAGTTATTTATCAATTCTATTCATTTATTTGTTTTTAATATGTAGATTTACTTTATTTTAAGTTATTTATCAATTCTATTCATTTATTTGTTTTTCCCTCAGAACTGTATATGGTACTATTGGTACTATATCACACATATACTTGGTCATCATGCGGAAAAACCAATTATTTTTTTTTTATTTCTATAAAGATTTCTTTTTTTTATTATTATTATTTTTTTTTATAAACTTCTATACGACAATGATCGCCTATATAAATTTTTCAATCATTCATAACAAAACAAAAAATCTTATATTTATTAGTTTCACCTAAAGAAAGTGCCAAAAAAATAGTGAACTATCTCTAAGTACTTAACTGCCATGAGCTTGGGCACGACACCTCGCTCAACATCCTTAAAGTCCTTTTCCTTTGATGCTTATCATTCCACATCATCTATGGGAATACCCAAAAATTCAACTCTGGAAAATAATGGTCTTTCAGGATCTCTGGAACATAATTCCCTTCTTCTTTTTATTTGGATCCACAGAAAAAATATTTTTTTTTAAAATCTGGTATTTAAAAGAATATTTTTAAATTTAGTTAACACCTGTAAACCTGTGAAGAAACTGTTTATAATTTATTTAATATCTCGACTAGAGAACTTGATGATTCCATCAAGACAAATCCAACTGTAAAAAAAAATATACCGAGAATCTAGCTTTAATTCCCACTCAGCTAACCTCGATAACTGCACTAGATTCTTACAGATCTTTCAATTCACCAATTAAAAAAAAATGATGATAAATATACTGTGCTATACACAGGGCGACTTTCCAATTACTTTATCGTACTACATATAGATTCAAATAAAGAACATCTAATTCAATAAATCCAGAACCCGAGCACAAATCGTGTAAAAATAGAACAGTTTTTCATAAAATCTTAACCTCAAAATAGAGGAAAGCATCGGCTTAACACTATTCTACTATCGACTAAATTCTCGCTTCTCACTAAACTTTTCTCGGACAACCTTTTAGTTAAACTTTATGTCACACGAATTAAATGCGCGGATGACAAATCGACACCGAAAACGGTTCTTCACGATATCACTGGTTCGGTTCCATGTTCTCCCACGCCACTGGTAATACTTTTTTTCTTTTTTTCTTCTTCTTTGAATAACTAACTGGAAATACCGTAATACCTAACCGAAAACCTTTCAACGGCGTTAATTACTTTCCACATGTCTTTTGCAGATTTCTGCATTTACCTTTCTGTATTTTTAATTAAACGCGTTAACTTCGAGGGAAAATAAATAAACCGCCTAAACACTTTTCTACAATATCTCAGCCCTTAGGCCCTTAGGAGAGGCCTGTTTTATCAAAACCTGGACCCTAACTTTCTTCTAAAGTCTCTAGTCACACCTGATGCTCAAATTATCTGTTCGAGGGATCAGATGCACATTATAGCAAAAAACAAAAAAAAAATTACCTTTTTAAATCCCAGAAATCTCACTATATCTCCTTGTTCCAGAGATCGGTTTTTCTGCGTTTTTTCAGCTTCATTACTCTTGATTGGGGGGCGAACGGCTAACAAAGACCTTGGAAGGTGGTGACACCCGATTTGTCACTACTGTAAAAATCCGAGAAGATCCACTGCATACAAACACCTAGCAGACCTGTTAGCAAGTCCTAATCCCACCTCCCCGCGGTGCCCCCTGGGGTACTTCTTCGGAAGGAGCTAACGGGAGACGGGCGAATGGCGAGCTCTCTGCGCCACAAAACAGAGTTTTAAGTCGGTTGGGCTGAGGGTTAGCAACCCGCTCCCATAAAAAACACCATTGCTACGAATCGGCAAACAATGCCTCGGAACCGGATGGACAACACGACGACGACCTTTGCTTTTCGAACAAGGACACGAATCGGATCATGGAATGTGAGAACAATGCTTGCTGAGGGACGGCTGGATGAAGTCCTCAACGAGATGAATCGATATAAAATCAAGATCATGGAACTTAGCGAGACCAGATGGCCCGATGCGGGGGAACATATCTGCCCAAATGGTGAGTCCTTCTTATATTCTGGGAGAAATGAAACTGAAAGCCGTAGGAGTGGCGTTGGCGTAATACTCACCAAAGAAGCCAGGTCCAGCCTCATTAGCTGGTCACCAGTTTCTGAGAGGATTATTACCGTGCGCCTGCGTACCAGGCTAAGAAGTACTACGGTAGTCCAATGCTATGCTCCAACTGAAGACGCAGAAGATGACATCAAAGACGAGTTCTATATGCGACTGAATGAGGTTTTTCGCTCTATTCCAAGGGGAGACATCATTGTATTAATGGGTGACTTAAACGCACAAATCGGCCGCGACAACACCGGTCTTGAACAAACAATTGGAAAACAAGGCCTAAGCCAAGTTACCAATAACAATGGTGAGCTTTTCGTTGACTTTTGTAGTTCCCATCAACTAATGGTAGGTGGGACTTACTTTTGCCACAAGAAGATACACAAAGAGACCTGGGTATCACCCGATGGTAGAACGAGAAATCAGATAGATCACGTGGCCGTCAGCCGCAGATGGAGAACCATTCTGGAGGATGTCAGGAGCTTCAGGGGAGCGGACACTGGAAGCGACCACCATTTGGTAGTAGCAACTATTCGCCTTAGAATCGCTGCAATCAGAAACGTTCAACGCGATGTTATAAACCGTAGACGGTTTAACGTTGACCTTCTGCAGGAGACCGCTAAAAAGCGAGAATTTGCTGGAAACCTGCAGCAAATATTAAACCAGCAAACCGTTTCTGACGACACAAATATTGAAGAGCTGTGGAGTAGAACAAAGGGCGCTATATTGACGGCTGCGGAAACGAGCGTCGGTTATGTCCAGAGAAACATGCAACATTGGATCTCGGACACTACCTGGCAAAAAATAGAACGCAGGAGGGCCCTCAAAAATAACGTAAACTCTACAAGCGACCCGGAAAGACGTCACCAACTTGAACGGGAATATTCCCAATTACACCGGGAAGTAAAGAGAAGTGTGCGGCGTGATAAGAGGCAGCAGATAAATGAGCTCGCAGAAAAAGCGGAAACGCGGCAAACACAGGCAACAGTAAAGTGCTGTACCAAATTACTAAACAGCTCTCGGGAAAGCACTCTACTAAAAAGCATGCCGTAAAGAGTGCGGATGGGAGGCTGCTGTGCAGCGACGAGGAGCAACTCCAAAGATGGAGAGATTACTTCTTCGCCGCCCTGAATGGTTCACTTGCACAGGAACCTCAGGAAAACAGCAACAATGCACAGCCGATAAGAATCAACACCCGGGCCCCATCCAAGACGGAAATAGTAACCGCAATTCATGCGATGGCCAATGGTAAAGCAGCTGGAAAAGATGGCATCCCGGCAGAATTGTTGAAAGCCGATTCAAGCCTCATAGCAGATGCGCTTCAGCCAATCCTGGAAATAGCATGGAACACCTGTACCTTTCCGGAGGATTGGACGGAAGGTATCATAGTCAAAATACCCAAAAAGGGGGACCTAACAATATGCGACAACTGGAGAGGCATCTGTCTATTATCTACTGTGGGTAAAATCTTGTCCCACGTTATATTATCAAGGATAAGAGAGGCAGTAGACCGAACGCTTAGAAGGCAGCAGGCCGGATTCAGGAAGGGCCGCTCATGTATAGACCATATTAACACCTTGAGAATCATAGTGGAGCAGTCTACTGAATTCCGATCCCCCCTTTACCTAGCTTTCGTAGATTATGAGAAAGCGTTCGACTCGGTTAATAGGAGCTTTATATGGCAGGCATTACGGCGACGTGGACTGCCTGATAAAATAATAGAATTGATAAAAGCCCTTTACAACAATTCCAAATGCAGAGTTCTCCATAATGGAAAATTATTCGACAGCTTCGAGGTGAATTCAGGAGTACGACAAGGATGTCTACTTTCGCCATTACTATTTCTTATAGTAATAAATGACATCCTTGTCGACGCTCTAGATAATAGAACAGGCGGCATACAATGGGGTTTGCTAGACCGCCTTAAGGACCTCGACTACGCGGATGATATCTGTTTGCTGGCCCACAGACATCAGGAGCTAAAAAGCATGTTAAACAATTTGGCAACAGAAAGTAGTCCAGCAGGCTTAAGGCTGAATCCGAACAAAACCAAAGAAATACGGATAAATGCAAACACACTTGAACGAACTGCGCTGAATAACCGTGACGTGGAACTGGTAGATAAATTCTGCTACCTCGGTAGCATTATTACCGAAAATGGCGGTACAGAAGAAGACGTCAGTTCCAGAATAAATAAAGCACGAGGCGCATATGCATGCCTGTTCCGCATATGGAGATCAACGGAGATCTCAACTAACACCAAATTGCGGCTGTTCAACTCCAACGTTAAGGCAGTTCTTTTGTACGGTTGCGAAACATGGAAAGTCACCCAATTCATCACAGGGCGCCTACAAGTCTTCATCAACAGATGCCTGCGTCGTATCCTAAAAATCCGCTGGCCAGATAGAATTTCAAATGAAGAGCTATGGCGCCGTGCCGGCCAAGAAAGGATAGACGACCAAATCAGGCGAAGGAAATGGAATTGGGTTGGCCACACCTTGCGACGCGATAACGAAAACCTAGCCAAACAGGCCCTTGACTGGAACCCGCAAGGATCCCGTCGAGTTGGAAGACCTAGAACAACGTGGAGGAGGACCCTACTAGCAGAGGCCGCAACAACTGGGAGATCCTGGTCAGAGCTGAGAGCTGTCGCGCAAAACAGAGTCCGCTGGAGGGCAACTGTTTCCGCCCTATGTCCCATGAGGGATTAAAGGGGCACAAAGAAGAAGAAGACTCTTGATTCAATTTTACTCAATGGACTTTCCTTTAACTACACCGCCATCCGCAAAGTTTTCCAAGTTCATTCCGCAAAAACCAATGGAAACTTTTCTACTCCTACTCAATCTTCTCAGACACTTCTTACGTTCTCATTATGTTCCTGGATTGAAACGTTTACCAAAAAAAAATATCATTTCCGAACCGTGCACTTCTTTAACTCAACGTCTACCACTCAAAAAGACCAATTTCCGAGTCCCTCTCCTTCCCCACAAAAAAAACGCCCGAGCAGGCGATTTCTCCTCGACAGCCACGAACAAACCAAAAAATCGCCGTTAGCCTGCATTCCAGGCGACTTTTTCCTTTATTAGTTGTGTCAGTGCCGTCGGAGTTAATTTCTCCCAACCGTAATGACATTTTCTACATGGTAGTGGTGCAGATTTTTTTAATATCGTTAATGCGTGGTTGCCATTTATATATTTTTTTAGGGATATTTTTTTTTTGGTTGGATTCATAATTTACACAGGCGACCGTTACAGTCTCAAGAGGGCGGATTACCATTTCTTCACCACTCTATCGACATGGGTATCAATTGAAAGGGTATTATAAGTAGAATACCATAAGCGATATAGTATAGTATACTCAATATTTGGTTAGGATCCAGGGCGGTCACCTCAAGAGGACGGATTACCATTTTCCTCACAACCCCCTCGACATGGGTATCAAATGAAAGGGTATGACAAGTAGAATACAATAATCTATGTCGTAAAATCCATATAGGCGGTCTCAAGAAGGCGGATTACCACTTCTTCACCACCCCCTCAACATGGGTATCAATTGAAAGGGTATCATAAGTAGAATACCATTAGCGATATAGTATACTCAATATATGGTTAGATCCATGGCGGTCATCTTAAGAGGGCGGACTACCATTTTCTTTACAACCCCCTCGACAAGGGTATCAAATGAAATGGAATAATAAATAGAATACAATAAGCATTATAGTATACCCAATAAATAGTTAGATCCTCCACGGCCATCTCAAGAGGACGCATTACCATTTTCTGCACCACCCCCTCGACATGGGTATCAAATGAAAGGGTATGATAAGTAGAATACAATAGGCTATGTCGTAAAATCCATAAAGGCGGTCTCAAGAGGGCGGATTACCACTTCTTCACCACCCCTTCAACACGGGTATCAATTGAAAGGGTATCATGAGTAGAATACCAGAAGCGATATAGTATACTCAATGTATGTATGGTTAGATCCATCGCGGTCATCTCAAGAGGGTGGATTACCATTTTCTTAACAACCCGTGGGTATCAACTGAAAGGGAATGACAAGTAGAATACAATAAGCAATATAGTATACTCAATAAATAGTTAGATCCACTGCGGCCTTCTTAAGAGGACGCTTACCATTTTCTTCGCCACCCCTCGACATGGGTATCAAATGAAAGGGTATGATAAGTAGAATACAATAAGCTATGTCGTAAAATCCATGGCGGCGGTCTCAAGAGGGCGGATTACCACTTCTTCACTACCCCCTCACCATGGGTGTCAATTGAAAAGGTATCATAAGTAGAATACCATAAGCGATATAGTATACTCAATATATGGTTAGATCCATGGCGGTCATCTCAAGAGGGCGGATTACCATTTATTCACTACCCCTCGACATGTGTATCAATTGAAACGGTATCATAAGTAGAATACCATAAGCGATATAGTATACTCAATATCTCGTTAGATCCGCGGCGATCATCACAAAAGGGCGGATTTCCATTTCTTTACAACCCTCTCGATATGGGTATCAGTATCATGGGTATCCAGTTGTGTTGTGCGTGTCGTGTGACATATACGTGTTCCTGTGCGAAGTTTTGTTTTTCGGTGTTTCGTTTTGTTTCTCAATGACTCTGCCTGTGGTGACTCTTTTTTTCCTAGTGCCAGTGACTTAGTTATTTGTTCTTGATTTTTTTTCTCTTGTCCTGTGCATTTTTATCTCTACTTTTTATCTAGTTTTCTTTGTAATTTTTCTTGGTGACATCGTTCTTCCTCTTCTCAAAATTTGTGATAAGAGGTACTGCCCCATCCTTTATTAAAGGGAATATTAATTTTTGCCTAAGGTTATGCAAAAAAATTAAATTTATAGATAAAGCTTCCAAAACTGTTTCAAGTTTTTTATTATTATAATTTTCAATATCTTTCTTGCTACTTTTTCTATTTTTTTATTTTTTATTATTATTTCTCGAGTTTTTTATTTGTGTTGTAATGGAGGGCCATTATACCTGCAAGTACTGCTCATCCGAGATCGTTCGAGATGACATTGCTTGCGATGGAGTCTGTGGTGGTATTTTTCACCCAGACTGCCTGAATGGTCGTGTCAGATGCAAGTCCTCAGCTCCTAGAGGATCTACTTGCAAAGAGTGCTCTGACATCAAGCCCTGCCATGTGATGAGGATGATTAAAAGTATCTCGGAGGTGGTTGAAACTGATCACGCAAATGTTACTGATCGGTTGATTTCCCTCTCGAGTATCACCTCTCATTTTCAAACCCTGTCCGACGATGTCCAATCGGTAAATGCCCGGCTTGACCAGCTGTCCGACACACTGGCCTCTTTCTCAACGAGCTCGAGTTCTCTCGTGGCCAAATTCCACGAGCTCTCATCTCGAGTCTCCACGGTCTTAGATACCGTCGACGATTTACAATCAGTGATCCTTAACCCTGGTGCTCTTACTTCTTCCGTTTCAGCTGAAACCTCGGCCCCTCTTTCTGCAGTGCTAACTGATATTAAAAGTTGTACGATGCGTGTCAGGACTGAAGTCGAGTCGTTATCTCGTACAGCGACTCAAAATTACTCAGCCCTGAACTTATTATCGGAAAAATTTAGTGCTTTCGATAGTAAGCATCCCTGTGCCGCTCACTGTAAAGAGGTGCAATGCGAACCTCCAGCCACCGCTCCTCCAGAGGTTGGTATTACCGTTTTCCTTTCCACAGTACCCGTGGAGAACCGGCTGGCTCCGAACCAGCCAAAACCCTGCAACAAACCTAAAGGCAGACGCAGGCGTAAAGCGACCTTTACAGAGGTGGTCTCTATGAACTCCTCTGTTAGCTTGTCGGTTCCCGCCCCTTTACTTACAATGTACCCAAGCCGCGAAATATTTTCATTTCGCGCTTTTCCCCTGACACTACGCCAGGGGCAATTAAAGATTATTTAAAGGAGGGGAGGGAGGGAGTTTGGCCGTGGATAGCGAGGAGTGCGGACGTGTGCTGATCCGGTCCGTGAAATACGCCCCGAAAAAAAAAACACGAATAAGAAACAAAACAAAAACTGAATAAAATTATTGTGTGTGAAAAAGTGCTACAAAAAAACAACGTCCACAATAAAAAAAAATAAAAAAAAACAGTGAAAAAAATCGCGCGCCAGGCTAAAGCGAAGGCTTCATCACCCTTCTACAGACCAGCGACCGACGAACAGCACAAGTAAGTTCCCTTTGCTTCCTACCCTCACTCCATTCTCGGCCCTGCAAGTGTCGCGCCCAAAATCTGTCGGTCGATGAAGTTTGCCCCGTCTCAAAAGGCATAACACTTTGACGAGGACAAATTTCATTGACCCTGATGGTTGCGACAAGTGTAATTCCGGGAAATATCTCCAAGAATGTGGCGAGTGAGCCCGCGCAAACGAAGTCCCGTTACGAGTCACGCTTTGTCATTGACTTATGTAACATTCGTGGACTTCAAGCGAATTCCTCTTTTGTTGAGTGCCACCTGCTAACCTTTAAACCCCCAATTTTCGCACTTAGTGAAACCCAAATATCACCGGATAATGACTTAAGTCATTACCAGGTGTCGGGGTACACTTTAGTGCACAACCTCTCCCCCCATAGGGGTATTGCCATTTATGTTAGGGACGACGTGGCTTATTATAAAATATATTCTAGCGCGACTTCAGATTTTAATTATCTTTGGATTAAAATCATTTTCCAAAGCCACGTCATATTCTTCTGCTTCCTATACAGAAGTCCTAACATAAGTAACGAAGCCTCCACCTTATCTTTTGATAAAATTTCCGAACAAATCTCGGGATTTTTGTCGTCCAATCCTGAGTGTGAAATCATCGTTGCGGGTGATTTCAATGTTCACAATGTAAACTGGCTGACTTACTCAAATGGCACCAGTGTTTCTGGCAAGGACGTCGAGCTCTTTGCAGACACCAATAATTTGCATCAAATTGTGGATCATCCCACGAGAGTCCCTGATGCTGCTGATCAAGGAACCTATCTCCTTGACCTTTTTCTAACTTCTCATCCAGCGCGTTATTCCGTTGAAGTTGATTCACCTCTCGGCAATTCGGACCACTGCCTAGTTAGCGCTAGCTTCCCATTCAAATTTCCCACCCCTCCCAAACCAGTTAAAAGAACTGTATGGCATTATGGGAAAGCCAATTGGTTGGGGCTTATTAATTTCTTCCAATCTACTGACTGGAACCTGTGTTTCCGAAACAAAAACGTCAACTCTGCCGCCATCCGTATCTCTAGGATCATACAGGCAGGAATGCATTTGTTCATTCCTCATACTACTAAATCTGTGAAGGCTAGGCCCAACAGATGGTTTAATCAGGAGTGTATGAATGCAATCAGAAATAAAGAAGCCGCCTTTCGAGCTTACAAGAGCTCCCCGAGTGAATCGCTCCGTGTAGAGTATATTAAACTAAGAAATTCCTGTAAAGTTACCATCAGGAATGTCAAAAATTCATTTGACAGCAAGTTGAGAAGTAAACTCCTTAATGCAACCTCTGGTAGCAAAAACTTCTGGTCCTTGGTAAGCTCCATTAAGAAGAATTTCACTTCATCCACAACTCCTTCATTCATCCACGATGAGAAGGTGATAACAGACAGAAAATCCAAGGCCGATTTATTAGCATCTCTGTTTGCTGCCAATTCTTCTTTACCCCAAACTGATATGCTACCCCCGGTTCTCGAGCACAGCGCTCATCTAATGGACAGGGTTTTCTTCAGGACTCGCGAGGTGTACAGGTGCCTTAAGGAGCTCGATGTAAACAAATCCACTGGACCCGATAATATACCCCCTATCGTCTTAAAACAATGCGCCTCACCTTTGGCTAAACCTCTGCGCAAACTTTTTGCCCTATCATACTCTTCCGGAGTTTATCCCGACTCTTGGAAACTTGCCCATGTTCAGCCAATACCGAAAAAAGGTGACTCCAGCGATCCCTCCAACTACCGCCCAATAGCAATTACTTCTATTCTCTCCAAAACCATGGAGACGATAATTAACAAAAAGCTTATGGGATATCTAGAATCCAACCAACTTATCAACGACAAACAATACGGCTTCCGCCAAAAAAGATCCACTGGTGATCTTTTAGTTTGCCTTACAGAACACCTCAGCCGAAGTTTGCATGGATCTGGCGAATCTAGTTTGGTTGCTTTGGATATCTCCAAGGCTTTTGATAGAGTATGGCACTCAGCCTTGTTAGCTAAACTCCAAGCTATTGGAATCGACTCGCTTCTGTATAAGTGGGTTGAGAGTTTCCTTTCCGGCCGTTCAATTAAGGTATTATTGGATGGCGTCAAATCTGAATCTCACCCCATCTCTGCGGGGGTCCCCCAGGGGTCAATTTTATCACCGGCCCTTTTTCTCATCTTTATAAATGACCTACTTTCAATCCCCTCCAACCCACTTCTCAGCTTCGCTGACGACGGTACTCTACGTTACTCGTACAGCTTCGATACAAGACAGAAATGTGCCAGATCCTGTCTTGATGATCGTGAATTAATGTCCAAATCTATTAAAAATGACATCAAACTAATTCTAAATTGGGGAGAAAAGAATCGTGTCAAATTCAACCCCACCAAAACCAAGTACTGTCTTATCTCAAAAAAGAAGTTCAACACCTCACCATCCTTGACAGTGGATGACATTGAACTAAAGGCCGACCCATCCCTACACATCTTAGGCGTTACATTAGCCAAAGACTTGCGTTGGAATGATCACATATTTCAAATCGCTAAACAAGCATCCCAGTGCTTGGGATTTCTCAAGAGGTGCAAGTTCCTCCTCCAACCATCGGCCCGTGCTGTTATTTATAAATCCTACATTCGGCCTCTTCTCGAATACAACTCCCTCGTTTGGGGCGGCGCTCCAATAACCACCTTAGCATGGTTAGATAAGGTCCAAAAAAAGGCCCTTAAATTAATTGGTGACGACACCGCTTGCTCCACCATCGACCCCCTCAGCCACCGTAGGAATGTAGCAGCACTGACAAAATTTTATCGCTACTATCATAGTGACTGTTCCTCCGAGTTAAACGCTCTCCTGCCTCCACGGCAATCTTATACCCGCAACACCAGATTAGCCCACTCGTCTCATTCCCTTCACCTGCAACTACCCCTTTCACGCACTCAACAAGATATGAATTCGTTTGTAAATAGAACAACTCGACTGTGGAATAATCTTTCGCAGTCAGTATTTCCGAGCTCCTACAACATCCAAGAGTTCAAACGCAGGGTTCATCACCACCTTCTTCAATACCCCCCCGTACCTTTTAACCCTTAACCTATACCCCCAACCCCTCCCCCGTACTAAGCTTACTGCTAGACATTGCACCATGACTTGACAAATGACATGACGGACTAGTAGTACAAAGGGTGACTCCTGAGCTTAGCACTGTCACATAAAAAAAAAAAAAAAAAAAAAAAGGAAAAAGAAATAAACCCTGAAACAATCTCCTGCAGAAAGATTAGCAATTCTTCCAAACCGGTCGCGTCCTTTGTTCTGTCTGCACCACCCAGTACCGCTGAAAAGCTTTTGGACCCGACATTCTGGCCTCCCGGTGCCTTCTCTAAATACTTTGTTCCCCGCACACGTGTACATCGCACTCCTGACTCTCGCCAGGTTTCAAAAAACTTAAGACGCTCACCCTCTATTACCAAAACGTAAGAGGAGTGAGGTCCAAAACCCACGATGTGTTTCTATCAACCTCGGCCAGCGATTTTGATATAATCGCTTTTACGGAAACATGGTTATATGGTGGGATCCTCAATGCCGAACTATTCGACTCCTCCTTCCAAGTTTTTCGGAGGGATAGATATAATGACTCGGAGGCTCGTGGAGGTGGTTTACTACTTGCTTGTAATAACCGTCTCAATTGCTCTTCAATAACGCTTCCTAGTTTTTCCAACTCTTTGGACATTGAGCTTCTCGCTCTTAAAGTCTCTCTTGCCCACAATAACCTGTTCTTGATCTGCTGTTACATCCCACCCGATATGCTCAGCACTCTTGACGATGAAGGTCATTACCTTTATGATATCCTAATTTCCTGCATTAAACATATCCAGGATATGATGGATTCTAAAGACGAAATCCTACTTTTAGGTGATTTTAATTTACCCAATGTTCAATGGGTATCTTGTGATGACGACGATAACTACCTCCCTGAAAACAACCTTAATTTTAGGGAGTCCAGCTTTCTGAATTCCCTATTCTCATGCGGCCTGAACCAAATGAGTGGTGTGAATAATATTTTAGGAAGGCGGTTAGATCTTGTATTCTTTTCCGACTCAGACAACATGAATGTTGAGCCTAGCTCAATTGTCTTGTCACCTGTCGATAATTATCACCCTCCTCTCCTACTGAACTATTGTTCTGTCTTTAACAATAAGCCAATCCCAGAGGAGTCAACCTTTACCTTCAACTTTAAAAAAGCCAACCTTGAGGAACTGTCATCCAAGCTCACTTCGGTCGACTTCAATTGGTTGCTCTCACATAATGAGTTGGATGTCGATGTAGAAAGATTTTATTCCGTCCTGTATGAAACTTTCGCATCCTGTGTACCTATCGAGCCGTTAAAGTCGTCCAGATCATCCCCACCGTGGTACAACAACGATTTGAGACGTACCAAAAACCTGAAGAATAAACTCTGGAAAACCTATTTGAAGAAGAAAGACACTGCGAGTTTCGATGCATTTCGCAATTGCTATGACCAATTTCATGCTTTCTCCAAAATCCTCAAGGAATACCTCAGAAACATGGAAGGTAAAATGTATGGTGATCCCAGAGCATTCTTTCAATTTATCAACACAAAGAAAAAAGTTGATAATTACCCTTACACCATGCAATACGAGAACTCCCTCAGTTCTAATTCAGCCGAAATTTGTGACAATTTTGCATCGTTCTTCCTCAAATCTTTCTCGTCCCCTGTATTCCAACCAGATGAAGACAATTTTCGACATATCAATGCAATCCAAACGGCTCAAAACTTTTCCCTGTCTATAACCAGGGATGATATCTCGAAACATATAAATGAACTTCCACAGGATTTTTCGTCCGGCCCTGATGGAGTCCCTCCAGCTGTTCTAAAATCCTGTGCAGAGGCCCTACTATCTCCTCTACTATGTTTATTTCAAAAATCCCTAAATAAAGGGCGCTTCCCAACGCTATGGAAGAACTCTCTTATAATACCTGTCCATAAAAAAGGCTGTAAGAACGAAATATCTAATTATAGGCCAATTGCGAAGTTATCGTCTATACCAAAACTCTTCGAATCCATTATTTATTCTGCTATCGCCCCTATATGCAAGAGGCTTATCTCAACAAACCAACATGGTTTACTTGCAGCCCGTTCCACTACTACTAATTTACTGGAGTTCTCTTCACACACAGTTAGAGGCTTTGTCACTGGCTGCCAAACTGACTGTGTCTATACAGATTTTAGTAAGGCTTTCGACAAGCTCTCCCACTCTATTATAGTTCTTAAACTAAAGAAATTAGGTTTTCCGCATGCCCTTGTCGATTGGTTCCAGTCGTACTTAGCCGATAGAACCTACCAGGTTCTATTCCGCGGAGTCAAATCGAAGAACATCGAAGCGTCCTCTGGAGTCCCGCAAGGCAGTCATCTTGGCCCTCTTCTTTTTATTTTATCAATTGACGATATTGTTACCCTGCTAAGGCATAGTAAAATCCTTATTTACGCTGATGACATCAAACTGTATCGCCACATAAGGAGTATAGAGGATTGCAAACTTCTGCAAGCAGATCTAAACACCTTCTATTCTTGGTGTTCCAACAACAACCTTGTCCTTAATATTAGTAAATGCGAGATCATGACTTTTTGTAGGAAACGTGGTGTTATAACTTATGACTATACTTTCCTTGACAACAAGGTCTCCGTACTGAATCTGTAATCGATCTTGGGGTTAGGTTAGAAAGTAAGTTGGACTTCTCCACCCACATCAATTATATCTCCTCCAAGGGCAATTCAGTCCTGGGATTTATAAAAAGATGGTCCAAAGAGTTCAACAACCCCCTCATCACTAAACACCTGTACGTATCTTTGGTTAGGCCTTTGCTTGACTACGCTTCCCAGGTATGGTCTCCTTACTACTCCTCCCATGCTAGTAAAATCGAATCGGTTCAAAGGAAGTTCGTCCGGTTTGCACTCAGCCACCTCCCGTGGGATGACCCACTTGCTCTTCCGCCTTATGAGAACAGACTTAAATTGCTCAACTTAAGCTCTCTCCATAAGCGCCGTGAGGTCGCTGACGATATATTCGTTCATCGACTGATGAATGACAAGGTGGACTCTGGTTTCTTAAGAAGCCGCGCGTCTTTTAGACTGAATAACTACAACCTGAGAGGTGAACCTCTGTTGCACATTAATTCCTCTAACACCAATTATGGCATGTTCGAACCCGTTAATCGCATGCTTATAAATACTAACAACAATAGGAATGTGTTTAGCTTGCTAACTAGTGAAGTTGTCCTTAAAAGAACCCTTCTCAATGTGGTATGACTCCCTGCGTGCTCCACTCCCTTTTTAGTTGCACGCTTCTCTGTTTGATGTTTTTGATCTTTCATGCTTTTAATATTTTATGTTTGCATGTCTCAGCTGAGCCACGGCAGTGGTAAATGTTTCTCAGCCCTGCTGAGAAGTGCACCTTCCGAGCTAGAAGGTTTAATTCGTTATTTATCTTTATATGTTTGCATGCCTCAGCAGAGCCACAAAATCTGTGGTTATATATGTATATACATATATATATATATATATATATATATATATATATATATATATATATATATATATATATATATATATATATGTGTGTGTATGTGTCTGTGTATGTATATATAGATATTCATGCTTAGCTGAAAAGTGCGCCTTCTGTGCTAGAAGGGTTAACTCTATATCAAATGAAAGGGTATAATAAGTAAAAGACAATAAACAATATAGTATATCCTCAATATATCGTTACTAGTTATTCGATAAATTTTTACTCGAACTGTTGATGCCAGATGGCATTCGATAATTAGCAAAAAGTGTTCATATAAAAATGGTAAGTCGTTCGTACACTCAAAAGATTCGCAAATCGGAAATCATTTTGGTAGCTCCTGTTCTCATCATTCAACTAAAATTATTCGAACTGAATAATAAAAAGTTTATTGAAATTGAGCAATGCGATATCAAAGCTGTCACTTCTGCAAAATTGCATATAGGAGGTTTAAATTATGAAATGATTAGTGTTATATTCCATACAGAAACAAAGTCATTACATCAGCATGTTGAGACAAAAATCGAGCTGCTTATGGATCAATGATTCCATAGTGCAAGAAAAATTTTGGCCGAGAAACGCAAAAGGATCTTATGTTTTTTTTATAAAGGCAATAAAATTAATTTGAATTCCTGCATTTCGTTATTATGTACCTACTTTTTTTTTCGAATGTATTAAAACAAAAAAGAGTGATATCCTACCAAAAAAACATTAAAAATGTGAATTAGAAGTTCGTGGGCGTGAAATTATTTAGTGGGACAGTTTAAAACACACTTATAACAAAAAAAAAGTGATATGGATTAGTCAAGATGAATCGTTAATAGCATGAAATAATTAAACACGTGCATTTACGAACGAATTCAAAGGATTTTTTTAAACTTAATAAAGTATTATTAATCGCGAAAAAGTTGGCTGGATAGTTCGTTGTATAGCATGAATCTTAGCTGTCCTTCGAAATGTAACAAATTTTATTAGAAACACTATAGACTGAGCCACACTGAATGTGTGGTGAAGTGTGTTTTAAACTGTCCCAATAAATAATTTCGCGCTCACAAACTTCTAATTCACATTTTTAATGTTTTTTTGGTGGGATACAATATACAGTAAAATATAATACTTTCATATTCTTCATAACAATTGTTTTCTTATGATAATACTGCAATAAGGTTAGTGTAATTACGAAAGGAAGGATAAAAAGGAAAGGAAGGAAAGAAAGAAAAGGAAGAAAAGGGAGGAAAAGTATTTTCTTCATTAAGATTTTATTTGTTAACAACGTATTTTGATCAGTACTTGAATGTCGGTACTTTTATCTCGTTGTGATTTTTACTATAAATTTTGTTGAAGTTATCCTTCTTTAGGCGCGTTTTGAAAAATATTATGAGAGTGAATTTTGAGGAATTCGCAACGCAAAGCGCAACGCAGGAATCGGAGAAGGCTTAGCACGGAGGATATGGGCCAAGGGGTGGAGGCTATTGAGGGCAAGCATTTCAACTTCCATTCTTCATGCGCACTGGGATTATCATTATTATGCACGCTATAGAGAAAACAAACGGTGTTATTTTGGAACCCCCCTCCGCGTTTTGAATGGACTACTATGGAGGGCAAGCATTGCAAATTCCAATCCTTTAGCTATTAAGATTATTATTATCTGGGCTTATGAAAATTCCTACCCAAAGTCCGTTCACGATGTCGATGGGTGAGGGGGTTTTTACCCTGAGGCTATGAAGGAAAATAAATTACATATCCTAGTTCAGTTAGTAGTGACGTTTGTTTCAGTAATGGCAAAGGAAATAGAAGGAATCTACCCAAGGTCGATGAGCCCACAGGCTCATAACAAACGTGGCACAGACCTTTATAGAATGCCGGAGATTAGCCGAGCAAACTGCTGCACTGTAACCGATAGCTAAAGGCACGGCTAAGAGGGACGAACGTCTTAGACTATAATGGTACGGTCGTTTGATCTATTGACTAAATTGGAGGAGAAGCTAAATTCCTCAATCAGAAGGCAAGGGAGAAAGAAACAAAAAAGAAGTGAGTTAGGTTTAGAAGTACCAACAGTATTATTAGGTAAATAAATGCAGATCCAGGTTGCGACGCATATAAAGCTTAACATTCATTACGTTTTGGTAGAAAATTAGCCAGTCTTAATAGAATTTCATGAGGCATCTAAAGCCCATTTTAAGATAATTATAATTACGCCTAATGAGCCCACTAGCAGGTGATTTTAGTTAGGATTAGAATACGATGCTTGCACCTTCCTTCCAACACACGAAAATAGAAAGAATCCAATAAAATATTTGTATGCAAATTAAAAATTAGTCTTAAAATAACGCCAAAGAAGTATAACTTCTAATGCGCTTACATAAGTATACACACCCGCTGTTTTTTTATTTTTTTTTATTATAGCTTCGGGATGTATCATGATACTATAAAAACCGGATGCCGTGGTCGAGTTGGTTCTATCGTACACATCATGACCCCAACATTTGGAGCAGGAACATTTAAAGTTTGCTGGTCAAATTGCAGTCGCAAATACATAACACATTTTCTTGAGTTAGTATAATTGCATTTTCGTATTGTACACCTAAAAATCATTGCTTTACAGTCAAGGACTTGGAAAATGTTTGGATGATCACCCTAGCCAAATAGAAAAGTACCAATATCCAGAATTACCTCCTGGGGCTATGTATAACGCAGAGCTGCAATGTCGCCTGCAATTCAATTTAACAGATGAGAATATACATGTTTGCTCGGCGAAACACGAAATATGCTCTCAGCTTTGGTGTCATGTAAATGGCGAATGCGTAACTAATATGAGACCTACTGCACCTGGAACAAAATGTGGTAAGCATAAGGTAATAGAAGTCTTTTATCTACCCAAGCAAATATTTAATTTTTTGTTTATTAGTGGTGTCAAAACGGAGAATGTGTACCCATTGAAGATAATCCTGCAGCGGTAGATGGAGGTTGGGGTAATTGGAGTGAATGGAGTTCATGCTCACGAACTTGTGGCGGAGGTATTTCTATACAATTTCGCCAATGTGATAATCCGCCTCCTGCGAACGGTGGTTCGTTTTGTATAGGAGAGCGTAAGAGGTAAATAAAAAACTCTAGTCTGTTATTCTGTTTTCTTTATAATCTGCTTGGATTTTTAATTATGAATATCTTCTTCGGCCAAACGTATTGAGGATGTAAAAAACTAGTTGGGATGTGGGTTTGACCCCTTCGGTCCACACGATAAGCTTCCCAGTATGATGAACGAAGATGGAATAAACTGACTTCTTACAAAATAGTTATACGTTTAGCACTAGTGGAAAATTTGCTAGTATCAGAACTGATGACAAAGCCATCCCGAGAGAAGCTAGTTCAAATAACTATAATAGTGGTAAATCCACAAGATTTTTCTAGAGAATTTGTTTTTCCTGAACGTTAGCAAACAAACATTTCCTCCGTGTTTCGTTCGCTGCACTAAAGCGGGTGTACAAATTCGTATTGAGCGGGCTGAAGCGCCATTGTCAAACTGAGAAGCGAATGACTTCATTTGGAAATTCCAAAGCTTTCCGGAGATATTAGTAAAACTGTAACTGTTAAGTACTTGTCAGACTTGACCAAAAAGAACAAATTTTGTGGTAACTACTGGAAATCCCGGGATAAACCGCAATTTTCTGAAACTGTATCACGCGTAGGAAACAATTCCCCGTCAAAAGTGCTAATCCAAGGTTTGAAAAATTCGCGCTGTTTGTAAAGGGTAACGAAATTTTTGCACGATTTTGAAAGGTTGTCGGATTTTGACAAGTGATGTTTTGTTCGAAGGCTATCGCTGTGCAGAACCCAAAAAAGAATACTTCGTTTAGAACGAGTCTCCTTCCATTGAGTTTATTAGATATCAGCAAATCTTGTCAATTTAAGGTCTTTCTTACAATTAGTCGAAATTTTTCTATTTAATCAAAAAAGGCCCGACCGAATATCATGAAAATTTTTTCAGAGCATTTTTTCGTTAATATTCATTTTTTGGCACCTCAATGAAGTCGATATAGTTTTTAGTTTGGGCGGTATCGTGCAGGTACAAAAATCAGAAACGTCGTTTAAACAAAAAACGGTTCGACCGAATTTTATGAAAATCTTTTCAGATCATATTTTGGTTAATACTCTTCGAACGACGCCTCAACGAACTCGATATCTTTTTTGGTTCGCGGGATATCGTGCAGGTACAAAAATAACTTATGTAATTTAAACCAAAAAACCGCTCGACCGAATATCTTTTCAGATTATATTGTCGCTAATACGCTTCGAACGGCACCTCAAGTAAGTCAATATCTTTCGTGGTTCGGGTGATATCGTGCAAGTACAAAAATCACTTACGCCGCTTGAACAAAAAAAACGGCTCGACCGAATTTTATGAAAATCTTTTCAGATCATATTTCGGTTAATACGCTTCGAACGACACCTCAATGAAGTCAATATCATTTTTGGTTTGTGTTCTATAGAGCATGTACAAAAATCACTTACGCCCTTTAAACATAGATACCGCTCGATCGAATTTTATGAAAATCTTTTCAAACTGTACTTTCGGTAACACGCTACGATCGGCACCTCAAAGAAGTCGGTATCATGGTTGGTTCGTGCTATATCGTGCAGGTACAAAAATCACTTATGTCGCTTAAACAAAAAAACGGCTGAACCGAATTTCATGAAAATCTTTTCAGATCATATTTCGGTTAATACGCTTCGAACGACACCTCAACGAAGTCGAACCACATCCGTACGCACACACACACACATACTTCCTCCCAATTTTTTGCTTAAAATGCTCCTGGGACCTTGAAAGATGAAAATACGTTGAAATTTTCGATTTCGAATTTCGGACCGATTACAATAACTTCCTATACTGGGAAGTTAATAAATTCAACTTTTAAGCAAAATTTCCATTCACCAATTTTTAAGTCATAATAAGATTGGTTTTTGTGCAATCTTACTAGGAGTAAATCCAAAATAGGCAGGAAGGAAATAAAACAAAACACTATTGCTAGATGTGTCGGTTTATATCTTGCAAATCCTATGTCTGAAGCTGAGGCCAGGAGGAACACGTAGGAAAGAAATGTAATTAAATTTTATTCAAAATCTTCAGATTATGTTATCTGAAATATGTATCTAGTATTGGGTGTACAGTTAAAAGTAGTAGTAAAAAATTAACTCCCGAAGAATAAAATAACTCCCCGAGTAAAAATAAAAGACGTCCTTACTACCGGCGAACACCGGCCGGGTTTGAAACATGGTCCCTGGCCTTGTACCGGGCATCAGAAGATTTTTTTCCGTATATGACGGCGGTACGATGGCCTTACAGCTTCAACTATAGGCATACCACGGTGGTACCGTGGCTGTTCATATGATAAAATGGTCGCACGTATAAATGAAAAATTCAATTCTCAACAAACAAATCATTTTAGGGAACGGAAATCACACAAAACTCACCGCTTATTTATTGACATGAAATCTGGTGCTTTTATCTTCGAATTCGAATATTTCAAAAATCTTATCAACGCACTGCAATTAAATGTTTTATTTTTTGTCGATTGTTTTTTTGAACCTGATAAAATAACAAAAGTTCCCACTAAAATTATAAATCAACATCAACAAGCAAATGTGAGACGCCTTCACCAACCGACGACTGCCGAGCCTGATCCTCTTGTTTCTCATCACAGCAATAGGTTAATTAATAGAACTAACAGCTCTAGCCCTAAAATAGTAAATACCCCACGTAACTTACACCAGAAACCCACTCCCTCCCGCTAACAAGTTAAACCCACGTCACCCTACTATTAACCAAATTCGAAAACCCTCGATTCCATATTCAAACTTTGTCAGAAGCCACATAATTATTGGTGCGATATTCCTTCAAACAGCCTACAACGGATCCTATCCAAACCTTCGGCCGTAAATGTCTGTTAACTCTCCTCTAATATTAATTTCATCGAATAACAACACAGCTTTGTTTTTTGTTATGTGAAATTCTAGCATCTAGAGTCTCAGGAAAGGTCCTTTGTACTGTGTCGACAATCTATTTTCTTCATATAGAGTGCAATGTCTAACAGAAACTCTACTCGTGGAAGGAAGGAGTTGCCCCAACCTACCCGCGATATTTTTTAGTCCACCTACTCCCAACCAGTACTGTCGCGACTTTGAGATCGGGGCATTGAGAAATAACTCGCTAGAGTGTAATGCTTCCTGAAACGAGTTAAACCTCATCAACTAACGGATGACATGCGCTTTGGTGGAGCGGGGAAGGGCTAAGGAAGGCTATGACAAGAGGAATAGAATTGTTGAGGATAGAATTGTTATATTGGATGCACTATTAAGTGAGAATGTCGATAAATAACCATAAAGCATAATTTTCCACTTTTCATATTTTAAAATTTGTTGATGCTATTTTACATCTTGAAATCCTTGTAAAAGCCAATAATTCCCTTCGATCTTCGACCACAATGAAACATTTCCCAATCTGCCAAATAAACATATTCCGGGAATGTTGGTTGCAAATCAAAACGAAATCAAAATTCGCATAAAACTAACGGTTTTACTAAATTTTGCATGTAACAAATCGAAAAGTTAGACAAAAAAAAATTGCCACTTCCTCCAAAAGTCTAAAGATTTGCATCATTTAAATAAAATCTCATTGATTTCCATCAACAATTTTATCCCTTTAAGAAAATGTACATACATAGCAAAAATATACACATTCGTATGCACATAATGTCGTATGTCGATATTTCATAAACAACAAAACTTTTAAAAAAAGCTCAAGCGTAAACAACTCGGTCATGCTCCCCTCCATCGCTATCGTTTGCCTCCATTTACTTTTGCTCTCTTCAGATAAAACTTACTCAAAGCTCTTAACAGTGGCATAGAAAACAAAGAATTAGCGGGGGCATTTTTCGTCTGGAGGCAGCTTGAAATGGAGAAAATAGGAAAGCTCTTTTTTTAGAATCTTGTACACTTTCCTTGTATGAAATGGAACATCTTTCCTTTTATTTGTCTATGGTACTAATAAAAAACTCCCGTGTCGTTCCTTGATCCGTTGCAACCTTCCGTCATGAAAAACACCATAATATCCGGGGACTTCACTGAAAGTAGATACATATTTATTATTATCTCGTTTGAGAGATAGGAAAATTTTCGACAATGTAAGGCTTTTCCTGGCTTACATGCACAATAGACATAATATATACTATCATAAACGGTTATACCAAGGCTAGTCTTAAAATCTTAATCCAGCAAGAAGTTTTACCAACGAATCCTACTACCCTGCTCGTCTTATATACCAAGTATCATGAGCAGTGTAATATTACCGCTAAATAAGTAAGAATGGACCGCGCTCCCTACGCCAAACACGTAAGATTATCATATGTTTATCGGTTTCAAAAGAGCGGCGGTTTCAGTTCAGTTGGGAGCCTCGGTAGTCTAGGGGTAAGGCGACTTTCCTAGAGATCCCGGGTTCGAATCCCGGCCAGCCCCACGGTCCTTCGCCTTTTCCACTTTCACCCCCACATAACTTTCCTTCTTTCTTCTCCCCTCTTTACATTCCTGATTCCTCCTGTCATAGTCTTCGCTAGTCCTTCCCCGCTCCACCAAGCGCATGCCATCGGTTGGCTGATGAGATGCAATTCGTTTCAGGAGGCATAACACTCCAGTGAGTTGTTTCTCAAATGCCCCGATGCCAGAGTCGCAAATTGGTTGGGAAGTAGGTGGAATAAAATATCGCGGCTAGGTTGTGGCAGCTCCTTAATACTTCTCTCTCACTTTCTATTCTCTATCTTCTGGCTAGAGCTGCTGTTCGACATTCTATAGGAAAAAATAGATTGTCGAACAGTACAAAGGGTTCATTGCCCTAAGCCTCTAGTCTATCACATAAAAAAAAGATATTATAGACCATAAATAGTCTCTTCCATAGCACCCTCTTCCCTTTCAACCTATTAAACAAAACCCTAACTTGCCTGATGAAATAAGACATTTTTTCCACAATTGCAGTGGTATGAGAGGTAAACTATAAAAATCTTTTCATTGACGAGAAATTGTGTATCTTCAATAGTCTCGTGATTCCCGAAACGTGGTCAAATAATACATTTCTAAATAAGGAGATCTTGGACCATAACTGGACAATCTATTGATACCATAGAGACTACGACTCTTCCGGGAACTCGAGAGGAGGAGGTATCTTTATAGCCGTCAAAGACCCTCTAAATAGTGTATTGATTACCACGAATCGATCACAATATTTCGAAAATGTACAATTCGAGTAAATTTTAACAAGAAAAACATAGTTATAGGTGTTGTTTACATACCCCAAATTCTTACCACATTTGATGATTTTTCAAATATACTTAATGGAGTTCTTCAATCACTCGACTACAACAAGGAAAATGACGATATGCTCATACCGAGAGACTTCAACCGTCCTAACATATCATTTACTCACGACTACGACAACAATTTACTGCCCATAAATGTCACTCACTCTGATATGAAGCTTATTGATAATTTTTACGTCAATGATCTGCAGCAAGTAATAGGGCAACCGAACCCTACTGGTGGAAATTGGTTAGACCTGGCTTTCACTAATCTTTATGACGAATTGAAGGTCATATCCGCTAGCGAAGAGGAGAACTTTTTTTCTAACACGCTTCACCATTCCGCGTGTATACTAGAATTCAACTCCACCATCACCATGCATCGTCCACATAGTTTCGCAAGACTACAATGCAATTGTTTATAATTTCAAAGACGAAACTTACAGTATTTGCTTTGAATCACAAATTGACTGGGGAATAGTCTATCTGGTGATAATCTCGACCAGATAGTATCATGCTTCTAGAACATTATTTTCAGTACCATCGACAAACACGTACCCAAAATTTAAAAAAGGGATAAATTGTCGGAGCCATGGTTAGACAAAAATATAAGATCATTGCGAAATCAAAGAAACAAATTGTATCGCACGATAAGAAGACAAACTGATGTTAACGAGGAATTGAGATCTGAATATTCTAGATTAGCATCAGAATTCACTTTTAGGTCATGTGAGGCCTATACTGCATACCTAAATAATGTCCCCTAAATCCAACTCTACTCACACTGACCTCACTCACTCTGAAACACTAACTCTCATTAATAATTTATCTCTGTCAGGTGCCGAAATAAGGGTAGGTTTAAGGGTAGGTTTCATTAATAAAGGTCACGGCCCCGAGAATCTGCCTCCCAGCTTCTTGTAGCGCTGCTCAAATCAAATTGTATTTCCCCTTCATATATTTTTTAACAAATCACTAAGAAATCCTACCTAACACTGATCCATAAATCATGCGATAAGCATTTAGTGGATAATTATAGGCTCATTGCCATCCTATCCAATCCACGATTCCTCAACTCTTCGAAAAGCGGCGACTTTATGGATATCTTTACGCGCAAATTTAGTACTTGCAACGACCAAGTGCACCTCTTATAGATCCTAACATTAACGAGCAACGCAACGGTTTCAGAAAAAGGAGTTCGACCACCTCAAATCTTATGATTCTTATCTCTGAACTTCTATGTCGTATGGAGAACGGCTATCAAAAAGGAGTAACAGGTCAATCACTACATGGAATTCAGCGAGGCCTTTGATCGCATGGACCACTATATTTTTATTATTCAGCTATTCAAATTTGGAATTACCGGCCCTGCCCTGAAATGGATAAACTCATATCTTATCGGTAGCACAGAGGTCGTCAGATTTCAAGGTTACTTTGAAAGTAAAGGCCGTAGCATAAAAATTCTCTGGACATTATTCATAGGAAACACTCCAAGCTTTCCTATTCTGGAAAAAAAACATTAGTTGACTATGAATATTTTGGAGAAAAAGGTGGTGACATTTTTGTTTAAAAAAAAACAAAATTTTGACTTTGACGACTCATAACTCTGGAAGTTGGTACTGTGGTACCGTCGCTTTTACAATTTTAGATTGGTGGGAGTATTCTGCGTACACTGATACCTTATTCATGAAAATATGTAAGTGATGGCGTTACAAAAATACAGGGTTAATTAGTCATTTCGACCGAATAAAAAGAAATAGCATTATTAACACCTTAGCCACAGTTACGGGATATAACAACTATAAAGAAATTCAATACTCATTATAGTCGATAATCTGAGATACTTTTCTTTTGCGCCCGGCCTGGGGCAATTTTGACCCACCTCCTTTACTCAATTTTTTAATTGCATGCATGCAAAAATTTAGTTAAGGTAACATTGTAAACCAATCAACCAAGAATAAAAGGGGTAATAACGGAGAAATGTTTGAGGAAGAACAAAGGCGAGTTGGAGTTGATTTAGGAGTGGATTAAAGTGCGGTAGCTTTGGGTTTTTGCTCCTTCTTGGTTGGTTGGTCCAGTAAAGTCGGGTGCATTCGACTTCACGAATATTTAAAGTAGTTGAAATAATTACCTGCATTTTGGTATATTTTGAAGGAAAACAAGTTAAAGATGCAGAATTACATTTGTGTAAATTTGTGACATAAAATTTAAAGTATGAATTAAATCTGTGAATATAAACGAAAACTCTCGTTTTTTAACACAAGGTTTTCGAAAATCACTTGTTGGACAAAATTTTACTCAAAAACCCATGTTTTCGAAATTTTTTTTATCAGTCAATACGAAACGTTATTGCCTACAAAAAGTCCTTTTGGCATTTTTCGAAAACTTAATCTTTTCGAAGTTATTCAAGGTTAAAGTTTGCAAAAATTCCAAAGCCGGCATGAAGGTGAAAATCTTATCAGTTGTTGATTTGCTTGGACTGAAGCCGCACTGGTAAAGGCATATGATGTGTAGCTCGAGCTCTGTACAGAGTTCGAATATTCCATGAGAAAATTCGTAAATCGTTTTGTCTTTTCGTTGCCGTGGTCGTCGTCGTTTCCAGTAGTATCCGAAGCATGTTACTCGTTCCCTATTTTTTTCCGGATGAGGTAGTTGCGGCACGTGCAAGTTCTGCTACACGTTATTCTACCTATTCCGCTTATGACTGACCCACCTTGGTGTAATGTAGGCCCTCCATATTTAACCAGCGCCGCTGGGATGCCGTCTGCACCGAAGCCCTTGTTGTTTTTGAGCCGGGTTATAGCTGTGCTCATAGCTGGCGAATAATGTGGGTATGTGGGTAACAGTACCCACCCGGAAAATTCTAGGTGTGTAAATGTTAAGTCTGTATTGCTCCAGCCAGGATATGGAAACAACCTTCTTTACGAAATGTAAAAAAGCGTGATGCGCTAGCAAAAAGTTCCGGTGTTAATAAAATGAGAAGCCACATTTTTACATTATACACCAGGAGGAACTGTCATGTGTTTCTTAATTAATCTCATATTGGCCAAAATACGTGCAGAAGAAAGGATTACCGTAGCAGGGTTAGCAGATATTGCGGCAACTTTACTCACATAAGGAGAAACAGTTCATGCTATGTTTAAGGTACCGATCGAAGAAGATCATTATGGAAAATCATGCGTGCAATATATTTAAAATCAGCCACATAGTTTCGCAAGACTACATGATGCTTGTCTTGGGCTGGGATGAATGTACCGTGGCGTGGCAAGTATTTATTGAAGCCGATAACAGCACACTGCAAGATTTAAGAAGTGAAAACCAATTATTTTGGGGAGTAACTGTTTTATTGGAACAGATTTCGTTGTCCCAATATATACGCGGAGCGATGAAATACAATTCTCCTCAACATAGCATATAGAAAATGTTCTGAGATTAAAGATACGATACGACATTGAGCTGATGACTTCTCTCTGAAAGTTCGTAATAGATACGGAAATTGTGCTGAGCAACTTTTCTGACGATTTGCAAAGTATCAACTAAGTCGACTCAACTCAGTAATGCCTCATACGTTATAAACGTTGTTTACAAGTGAAACATCGCGCATCGTTTATAAAGAATTTGCCATGACTTCCACTATAATTTGTGTACATTTTCTCGAAGTTGGGTGGAGAAAAAATTCGCTTTATTACAGTCACCTGAAACAAAAGGAATTTAAATAATTTCTTAGGCATATGTTATAAATAAATATTATTACATAGCTGCCAAAGTTTTGCTCGTCTAGAGGGTCCTCAAATTCCTGCATTCTTGTGCATTAAAATAGGGAAAATCTAATAACTTCGTTTTGATTTCGGACTTCCTGTTGGTGTAGCTTTTTTGAGATTGTTTCTGTTGCTGCTGTGAGTAGGTGTTGGGACGGTTATGGATGGAAGTTAGGTCAAGGTCATGTTCAAGGTCAATCACTTGTAATTATGTCAATTAGCAGACAGGTCATTAATAACTGGTAATTATAGTAAGTGGGTTACTTTGAAATCTGCATCGGACGTATTAATTATTTATGTGGATCAAGGTCGTCCGTGTTATTGTTATGGGTGAGGCCACGCCCACCTGTGGTGCCGGGGAGGTGTGGAGTGCGGAGGTGTAAAGTGGAGTGCAGCGGAAGTAGTGGTGATGGCGGCGGCGGGGGCGGGGACTTGGGCGAATGTTGCGAATTCGAGTTAACACGAGCTTCAGGACGGGTACATTATGGCTATGGGAGGTGTAGATTATGAAACTCGGCAGGTTGCATCGAAACTAGAACTGGAAAACTGAAAATGACTACAGATTGACACTATTAAAAAAAAAAGTTACTTGAAGATTTTTATTTTTATTTTTTTGAAATCAAATAATAACATTGAAATTTATTTTTACATGATTTAACATTTTTTCTGATAAAATAATGTTATCTTCACCGTCGTCATGGGGATTTCCTGATCGTTTCTTAAATATGATTTCAAAGGAATTACCCTTCTCTCCCAAATTCTCTTTGCCATATTTCCCCTTCTTTAATAAATTAATCTCCCTATCAGAGAGGTCAGTGTACCTTCCCGGTAAGTACATAATACTATCCTCCAGCTCCACTAGCACCTTTTCCCCGAACTTGGTAGTCACCTTCCTAGCATCAATTATGTTATACGGTTCATTGACTTTCATGTCTTTCAAAGGCAGGTGTTTCTTATATTGAAAACTGTTGATTTCTTCCACTATGCATTCTTCATCCTCATCGACATCAGTATCATCATCATCATCATTCATAGAGATGATAGGGGACATGTTTTTCCCCCTTTTGCTCAGAGTCGGCTTAGATAAATTCTCCTCCTGCTTCTCTTCGAAAAGTCGGCTCCTTACCCCTTTGCTAGTTGACGATTTCCTAATTGGCTCCAAATTATCATCACCAAACTCAAAATTATTCATGAGGCACATATCTGAAAAAAATAAAGCGGAATTGTAAAATAATTGAAAATTTATTATTATTATAACATTCTTACCCAAATGTTTCTGTTGTAAAAAATTCTGCTCCTCACTTGATTTAACTTTTGAAAGTTTCTTCTTCCTTCCTCTGAAACTGCTGAAACTCTACTAAAGAATCATCAGCCAAAGTGGAGTTTATATAGGCCTGAACTACCCATACATCAATACTATTAAAACAAGTCGCTTTAAGGGGAGGTTCTCATCTAGCGTGCCGTGCCAAAAACTATGTATTTAAAGTTTGTGATTTTTTTAAAGGAAAATGACAAGACATAGGAAAATGATATTTGGCAGTATCTTTTATTGTACATTAATCTGTACGTAAAAATTTTTTTATGCAAAAAATAAATATAAAATGGCGCCCGTTATTCAGCTTCTCCGAAGGCAAACTGTCCAGCTGTGTACAATCTAGGGGTCGCAGATTAGCCTGAAATCAAATAATGATGACATTATTGTAAACCAGAATAAATTTGTCTCAGAAAGAGTGAACGACTTTCAAAAAAAAAAAATTAAATTGGCGAAATGGCGCGATTTTGAAATTTGAGTGACGTTTTTGGCTGTTTTTTTGAAGTGACAACGTCTATTAAAACGATGAACGCCGGCTGCATGCACGAAAAATTATGACTCATTGTCCCGTTATATCCCGTTATGCCGTAATAATTTTAAAAATTTGATCGGAGTAATCTTAACAATTTGATTAAAATTGTCAATATTTAATTAAATTAAATTTGTCAAATTGTCAACAATAAGCAAAGCAAGCCAAACACTCTGTCTCCTAACTGGGTGCCGGTGTATAAGAAAATAGTGAACATTACACTGACGAAAACAGTGAAATGAAAACGAAAACAGTTTCCTTGCATTCCTGCTTGTGCTATTACCATTCACAAGTGGCATCGCAAGGTGGGACGTTTACTGTTATTGTTTATAAATACTCCTCGGAGCAACCACAACAGTTGGTGTACGTGGCGCTGAGTCGGGTAACGAATATCGACGGCTTGCACATCATCACGGAAAAAGATGCGCCTTTTATCGACTCCATGGACACTTCGAAAGCAGTGAAATTTTGTGATGACGGTAACAACGCTGGGCAAACTGTAGTGACAAACCTTAATGTTCACAGTTTGTCTGCGCACTTCGCCGATACTGAAACGTATCCCGTGATACCAAGATCGGATTATTTGGTATTGTCTGAAACGTGGATGCGTGACAATTTTGATCCAGTTCCAATCAATAATTTTGAATGTATAACCAGGCAGAATAATCGATCGGATTCTGATACAAACGCAGCTGGTGGAGTGGCAATCTATCGAAAATTAACATCAACATCCACGGCCAAAGTTCTCAACGTTGAATTGTCGGACACAACTTGTCTCATCAGAAACACAGGCGAGGTCTGCTTGGCTGAAATTACCTACATGCTTCACTGCTGATACAACGTTTAAAATTGTACTTGGCGCAGTGTATATTCATCCTGGAGCAAGTTCAAAACACAAATTGAATAAAAAATATCATTAGGCTTTTAAACATTTCACTCATGCTTTGAGCCTACATATGTATCTTCTAAACGGAGCAACTTCCTGATCTTTATATCAAATAAAAGAATACACTTTGACCTAAAAGATGAGTCTAAGTATATTGGTTTACGATAATTTTTCTAGGAGTTATTCAACTCTAAATAAATGACAAAAAAGGACATTGTTTTTTCGCGAACACCCTGTATCTTAGTGGTTAGCCCCCTATCTAGAACACATTTTTCCTCCAAATACATCCAGGAATGACCCCTGAAAAAATTAGAAAAGTAGTCCAACTTGAACGTCGGAAAACCTATACAAGTCGTGAATGAATCATATGAATATTTTAAATCTTTAAAACGGTGATATCTCATGAATGGCAATACGTACGGGAAAATGTATAATAACATTTTTTGTAGAAAATCGTATGAGCTACAAACTTTGTGAACTTTTTTTATGATAGCACTTACGGTTTCAGATGCATTTGCAAAAAACAGATATTTTGACCCTAAAACCCCCTAGAAAAAAAGGTTCCCGGGGTAGAAAATCTTATAAGACAATATCAGTAAGGAGTGTAGAGTAGCTGGGTTGAGAAATCATTCGCATCAATCATATATACGCCCCACGTTTTTTCGTTTAAAATTTTACATATATTTTCATAGCTATTACAAATTCACAATCACAAATTTTCAGGACTATCTGTATGGTGTTAGAAATATGTTTGAGGTTCTAAATCTGTATGGGGCTAGTGCCATTATTTTATACTTTTTAGTTCGTTGTAAAAACGTGTTATATTAAAAAGTTTTTTTATCTAATAATTTTTACTATTTTTCCTGTACTAACTCTAAACCATCTATCTCCATTTAATAAAAGTTTATATTCTTTTTAGAGAATAAATAGGTAATTTGGTCATACATTATATAAATGTATATTGAATCTAATATCTCACACTTTTATAGGAATAATTTGTTTTTGGTTGATCTACATGAAAAGTAGTTGAAGAGTTGCATGTTGTATTTTGAAGAGTTGGGTTTATTTAAATGGTTTAACGTTGGTGGTTTTTAGAGAATAAATAGGTAATTTGGTCATACATTATATAAATGATAATAAAAGTTGGTTTTTTGGCATTGGTTTTTCCAACTATAAAAAATTGTTTCATTTTTCAATTTACTTTTATTGTTCTCGAAAAATTTTGTTATTGCAGACTTCTAGAGTTAAATTAAAAAAAGCTATAGAAAATGGCCCTCGAATTTCGAGTCCTGGATGCGGCTATTTGCATTAATTTTAATTTTAACGTTCATTGTTTGGCAGGCAATTTTGGTCATAGTTCAAATAAATGTATTTTGAATCTAATGACTCCAACTTTTATAGGAATAGTTGGTTTTTCATTATTGGTTAATAAAAGTTGAATTTAGAAGCTATGAAATGATTTTAAATATTTAAACGTTAGCTGCAGCAAGGCGCACAGGGTCCTAGCTATCCAAAATACAGAAAATAAGCAGTTCATTGCGACACTGCATCTGTGTATGAAAATTCATATCTCGAAAAATGATATGTCAATGGATGGTTTTTATTGTCGCGATCAACATGTCAGATCCCTAATAGTTTCACATTTTGTTATTTGGAATCAAAAATACCAAAAAATTGCCTTTTTCAAACTCCCTTACGGTATATTAAAATGCTTCACCTGATTACTACTATTGGCTTGTGGGTGCAGCATAGGCGCCCCGGGTCCCAGCTAGTTTATATAGTAAAAATTGATTCGAACAACCAGAAATTACTACAGCGCAAAAAGTTAGAAGTGGCCGCTCACCAAGTAAACATTCTACGTAAAAGATGAAATTGCACATGATCCGTGCTGTTGAGACGTCAATAACAACTTGTATGTATGTAGTACAGTATATAGTGAACAACAATATGTCTCAAATTCACAGGAATTTAACGAAGGAAAAAGGCTCCGTTATTTAAAAAAAATGTCTTCGCTGTTGACGGTCGTACGGTTAATTTATTTTATTTTAAAATTAGTAAAATGAATATAAACTTTTATTAAATAGTAGTTTAGAGTCGAAAAATAATGAAATAAAAAACTTGCAGTACAAAAACTTGTCTTTTTTGCGGCAAAAAAACTTGTCTTTTTTGCGGTGGAGTTTTTTGTACATAAAATTGAAAAACTCCAATTTTAACTTATAGTGCATGATAGTCCAACTCTTAACGAAGAAAAAGAGCTTCGAAAAAATGTCCTACGAGGTCGAGCTGTAGACGAAGGCTGTAGCTGTAGACGAAGGATTTTACGAAAACGCTTTTTTTACATAAATCGAAATTTCTCCCATATTTTGCAAAATTTCGCGCCAAAAAAATAATGAGTTTTCAGATTGCCAAAAGCAACATTTTTACCAAATAAAAAGTTTCTGGGTGGCATCAATAAAAAGAAAAATAATTATTAGATAAAAAACTTTTTAATATAACACGTTTTTATAACGAACTAAAAAGTATAAAATAATGGCACTAGCCCCTTACAGATTTAGAACCTCAAACATATTTCTAACACCATACAGATAGTCCTGAAAATTTGTGATTGTGAATTTGTAATAGCTATGAAAATATATGTAAAATTTTAAACGAAAAACCGTGGGGCGTATATATTATTGATGCGAATGATTTCTCAACCCAGCTACTCTACACTCCTTACTATTGTCTATAGCATGCGCCCCACGTTTTTTCGTTTAAAAATTTACATATACATATTTTCATAGCTATTACAAATTCACAATCACAAATTTTCAGGACTATCTGTATGGTGTTAGAAACATGTTTGAGGTTCTAAATCTGTATGGGGCTAGTGCCATTATTTTATACTTTTTAGTTCGTTATAAAAACGTGTTATATTAAAAAGTTTTTTTATCTAATGATTATTATCTGCTTTTTAGTCTTGTGTGCGACATTTTGCAATCACTTTTTAACATGGTCATATTATGACGGATACATGTGGAAAATTGTTACCTAAATCTACTAATAATATACCAATCTTTTTAATTTTGAAATTCCTGAAAATTAAAATGAAGAAGTAAGCTAAATTAATTTTATATGATTTTTATTTCAATAATAGCAGCATCTCTTTTTTGATCATTTTTACTATTTTCACTCATGAGTGCTCGCAACTACTCTTTTACTGAAAAGCCTTTAGCTGACTTTTGATTGTATTTAACTGCTTTCTTCATATAAAAACATCTATAAATTAAATTTGAGTCATAATTATCTGAAACTTTTATGTTTCATTTTACTTTGAATAATTTGCCGTATTAATTTAAATTATGTAACTGATGTGAATATTAAATTTTGAATTACGTCACATAGCTTATTTTTTTCTACATGGCATTTCCGTTCATGTGATTCCCATGTGGAGGTTGTTGTAAAGTTAGGCAATCCACCAGTTTATGTTAGCCGCCAAGTAAAATTTACAATGACCTCATATAGCTTATGGTATTCTACTTATCACACCCTTTTCTGTACTACCTACGTCGCGGGTGTTGTGATGAAAATGGTAAGCCGTGCTCTGAAGAGAATGGCAACCCACCGTCCTGAGGAGGCCGCCATGGACCTAATGATGTTCTGAGTATATTGCATTGCTTATGACGTTTTACTTATCATACCCTTTCATTTGATACCCATGTCGAAAGTGTTCTGAAGAGAATGGTAACCGGCCCTCCTGAGGAGGTCGCCATGGATCTATAGATATAGCTTATTGCATTACTTATGATGCCCTTTCGTTTGATACCCATGTCGAGGGAGTTATGAAGGAAATGTTAATCCGTCCTCTTGAGATGGCCGCCATGGACCAAACAAAATATTGAGTATACTATATTGCTTATGGTATTCTACTTATCATACCCTTTCATTTGATACCCATGTCGAAAGGGTTTTGAAGAGAATGGTAACCCACCGTCCTGAGGAGGCCGCCATGGACCTAATGATGTTCTGAGTATATTGCATTGCTTATGGTGTTTTACTTATCATACCCTTTCATTTGATACCCATGTCGAGACCCTTTCATTGGATACCCATGTCGAAAGGGTTCCGAAGAGAATAGTAACCCACCCTCTTGAGGAGTCTGCCATAGATCTAAGGGCATGGCTTATTGCATTCGTCTTATGATGCCCTTTCATTTGATACCCATATAGAGGGGGTTGTGAAGAAAATGGTAATCCGCCCTCTGGAGATGACCGCCATGGACCAAACGATAAATTGAGTATACTATATCGCTTATGGTGTTCCACTTATCATACTATTTCATTTGATATCCATGTCGAAGGGTTTGTGAAGAATATTTCAATCCGACCTCCTGAGACGGCCTCCATGGACTAAAGGTATGTACCATATTGCATTGTCATCACAGCTAAAGCTGTGTGCAATATTTCACCATGATAGGATATCCGGAAGTATTTAGAAAATCGAATGCAAAATTTGTTCCGTGAAGAAAACAGTAATCCGTCCTCTAGAGTCCTCCGCCATGGATCTAACGGTATAATGAGTATACCATATTGCATTGTCATCGGAGCTGTAGCTGTGTGCAAAATTTCAGGGTGATCGGGTACCAGGAAGTAGTCAAAACATCGATTGCAAGATTTGTACCGAACAAACAGACAGACAAGAAAGCGAGCTAATAAAAACGCTTTAAAATAAATGAAAAAGAAGCGATTTTTAGCGGTTTTTAGCATTTTTCTCCATGTATAAGACACTAACCAATATTTTTTACCAAATCAATTGAAAGATAATTTTAATACCTATAACTTTCTAATTTAACTTTTTCGGGTCCAAGCTCAACGTTTTGTTTTATTGCGGAAAAACCGGTTTTTTTGACTTAACTTAACCTATAAAATTCGCCAATGCAGTTCCGTAAAAAAAAAACGCTATCATTCTTCAAATTAAGTGTTCTACACGCCCATATTTTTTTTCCTGCCCTCAATTGTCTGGAAATTAACATGGTGATTCCGTAGATTGATTGGACTAGTACGTGCGTAACAGGCACTATGTGCATCCGATCATGCAAGTTGATACCAATGTACTAATTCTTCTTTGTGGCGACTTCAACACAAACGTGAAAAATGATGATTCATTCCTCAAATTCATGAAGGATATGTACAATCTCGAAAGCACATCAGATGTTACTAAGTCAACAACGCTGAGAGGAACAACCCTCGATTTGACTTTTTCAAGGCACATTACACTTGAAACACTCCCATTCATTTCATACTTTTCCTAGCATCGACCTATAACAGAATAACACAGATTGCAAGAAGTTAAATATCAGACATGTATTAAAGCTGTAAATGAATTTGTTACTACACATTGTAACTTGTTTAAAGGGCGTAAGTGATTTTTGTACATGCTAACACAACACAACACAAACCAAAAATGATATTGACTTCATTGAGGTGTCGTTCGAAGCGTATTAACCGAAATATGATCTGAAAAGATTTTCATAAAATTCGGTCGAGCCGTTTTTTTGTTTAAACGGCGTAAGTGATTTTTGTACCTGCACGATATCGCCCGAACCACGAAAGATATTGACTTACTTGAGGTGCCGTTCGTAGCGTATTAACGACAATATAATCTGAAAAGATATTCGGTCGAGCGGTTTTTGGGTTTAAATGACATAAGCTATTTGTGTACATGCACGATATCGCGCGAACCAAAAAAGATATCGAGTTCGTTGAGGCGTCGTTCGTTAATATGATCTGAGAAGATTTTCATAAAATTCGGTCGAACCGTTTTTTTGTTTAAACGACGTTTATGATTTTTGTACTTGCACGATACCGCCCAAACTAAAAACTATATCGACCTCATTGAGGTGCCGAAAAATGAATATTAAAGAAGAAATGCTCTGAAAAAAAATTTCATAATATTCGGTCGGGCCTTTTTTGTTTAAATAGAAAAACTTCGGCTAATAATTGTTAGAAAGACCTTAAATTGACAAGTTTTGCTGATATCTAATAAACTCAATGGAAGGAGACTCGTTCTAAACGAAGTATTCTTTTTCGGGTTCTGCACAGCGATAGCCTTCTAACAAAACGTCACTTGTCAAAATCCGCCAACCTTTCAAAATCGTGCAAAAATTAGTTACCCTTTACAAACAGCGCGCTAGATCGGGGTGCGAAAGGGCCAGGGTTCGATTCTTGGTGAAGGTGGCGTACTCTTTTTTAACCGACTTCCAAAAAAGAGAAGGTTACTCATTTCGACGTGTAGGTATTTTGTAGTCCTGTTCATGCATATCTTTTTAATCCAATAACTTTTTGGCTTCTTTTTGGCTTCTTTTTGGTTCATTTGAAGGTGGAGTTTCCCACGGTGGTCCCGTTAATTTTTTTCGAAATTCTGATAACGGAGTTCGAAATTAGCCACCGAACAAATTTCATAGGCACCAACAAATTACTTTATTGTTGCCAAACTGGCGTTGCAGGTGCAGGCCCTGGTCGGTCGGTGGCTCAAGCCCTGGTCGGTCGGGGGCAGATTGTTTTCTTTTTCTCTTTTTCTTCTTTCTGAAATGATTTATTAACATATTAGTCATGATAACGAGATTATGGCATATAGTTTTTATTTGCAGCTGAAAAACTATTGTTTATATTGAATAAAGAAATATACCATGACGTAGGTGAAGAATCAAAGAATTTTATTGTTTACATTTGATTTCCTTTTTTTTAAGCTATGATGATTTATTGTAGTGCTTGTTAAATACTTTGTTAAGTTTTAGATTACGCAAAGTCTCACAACTTATAACCTACCACTTTCCCACCTACATAACTTTCCTTCTTTCTACTTCCCTCTTTACATTCCTGATTCCTTATGTCATAGCCTTCCTTAGCCCTTCCGCTTCACCGAAGCGCATGTCATCGGTTGGTTGATGAGATTCAACTCGTTTCAGGAGGCACAACACTCCAGCGAGTTGTTTCTCGATGCCCCGATGACAAAGTCGCGACAGTAATGGTTGGGAAGTAGGTGGACTGCAAAATATCGCTGGTAGGTTGTGACAGTTCCTTTCTTCCCCGACTAGAGCTGCTGTTCGACATTGCACTCTATATGAAGAAAATAGATTGTCGACACAGTATAAAGGGCGTTTGCTGTGACTCTAGTCTTTCACATAAAAAAAAAAAACAAAAAACATAAGCCTTTAACAAAAACTTTTCAAGATTAATTATGTATAGCGTTGGTCAGTGTAATACCTATCTCCATGGCCAAACTAGGATACAGCATTATGACAATAATTAAATCCATGCAACGTGAAATAAAAGTTTTAGTTAAGAACGGATTTGGCTTATTTAGCTTATTATAGATTGAGTTATAGCTCACAATTGAATATGTACCAAAGGTTTTAATTAGTCGCCGCTTTGAGATTTTACCATCAACGCAGGCTTAGTTTATTATACTACAATAAATCATCATAGCTAAAAAAAAGTACTCAAATTCACCAAGAATCGAACCCTGGTCCTTTCGCACCCCGTTCTAGCGCCTTTCCATTACTCCAAACACTAACTTGTAGGAATGTGGCAATAAACATATGTAACGAGCATGTTTAAAATAACCGACAGAGGGTGTTAGGACGGGAGTCGAAAAGTCGACTGACAGCTGGAAGTTTTACTGGAGAGAAGAAGAAGAAGTAGAATTCGACGCGAGATAAAAACGATTTGACTTAAAATGAAGTGTACGGCATCGAAGCCTTTGTAATTAATTTAAAATAAAGAAACGTTTGAATCAATTTAGATTTTCATTCTTTATATCTCAGAAGTGGGATTTTTAAAAGACTTACGAGATTTAGATTTTTGTTTTTCACCCTAACCTCGCGACGGCGCGTGTCGGCACAGGTATTGCGTAAATCAGCAAAGAAAGGAAAAATCTTGTACAAGCTACGAAAAATCCCCTGAACGAGCAGTGGATAAGGGTTACACAACGAAAAGTGGAACTCATGCTAACGAAGAGGATAGCGAAGGAGAAGATTTTACCAAGGAATTAGCCAACTCAACGTAATACGGAGGAGAGTTCGCTAAACGTAATTAGTGAGAGCAGAAGTGATAAAATGTGAGTAAAAGAGCAAATGGAACTTTGTCAGCATAAGGAACAAATATTGAGGTTAGAAATTGAGCTAGCAAAAGCAAATATCTTGCTATGGCAGCAGAAGTCCCAAGCCCAAATGGAAAACATAAACGCAACGCCAGGGACAACGGGTATATGCCCTATTACACGAAATACTTTGGAGTCCGACAGCCAGGCTGGTCAGAAAAATTTACGTGAGATGATCGCAATAGCACCGACATTCACCCCAGGCGATAAAACGGGGCCAACAAGTCATCAATGGATAAACAAAATAGAAGAGCTAAGAGAAGTATACAAATTAAACGATAAAGATGTTTTACTTTTAGCGTCATCAAAACTTGCCGGAACATCTAAATATTGGCTTCAAGGCTGTCAGGCCAAATTAGTCTCGTGGAGCAACATGAAAAATGAATTGTTGTCAGCATTCCCAGCATTAACTGACGAGGCAGAAATCCATTTATTACTCAGCAGGAAAAAGAAGCGTTTAGGAGAAACATTCGAGAAATATTATTACGAAACTATTTCCATAGCGAACCGAATTTCGATGAGCGACGCCGCAAAAGTGCGATATATAATAAACGGATTGCCTAGTAATGAAATTCGCACAATCCTTTCACTACAGAATTTTGCTACGCCAGACATCTTGTTACGGCAATACAAAAGTTATGAAGAAATGTGTGCATTCAGCTCACAAGAACGTCAACCAATCACTACGCCCACAGCGAGACCGGAAAGGGTAAGACCGACTGCTCCTGACCGAAAATGCTATAATTGTAACGAAGTAGGGCATATTGCAATAAACTGCCCACGACCGCAACGGAAGCAACGATATTCAACATGTCAGAGAATCGGACATTCCGAAAAAGAATGCAAGGTCGCAAAGGTCTCATTGATAAGGCGAGACGAGTATAACAAAAAGGTTATTATAAATGGAACCCATTCAGCAATCGCATTTATTGACATGGGTAGTGACGTCACACTAATAACACAAAGTTGCGCTACGAGTATCGGATTACCTTATGAACCCTACATTTTCCTATTAGATGGATTCGGAGGAAAAGTTAAAACGATGGGTCGTGTGCGGTGGACGAGGTGACTGCAGAAATTTCTCTTCTAGTTGTTTCAGATGATCTACTGTCTACGGATTTACTAGTAGGACGAGATTTTACCGACTTAGATTACGTTATAGTAGTCAAGAAAAAGGGACAATTACGAATTATGCAAAACATAAGTGTCACGGAAGACAGTGATATAGAGTTACTAAAGAACGAAACCAATTAATTAGACATTGAGCAAAATATTAATGAACCGGAGTTCATTGATATGGGAACCGAATCCAATAAAGGAGGCCGAAAATTAACACCTATTTTATTCGAAGAAATCAACAAAGGCGATTTAAGCGACGAACAAAATAAATCACTCTTGAACCTGATGAATAAATACAGAAAGTGTTTCGCGAAAAATGTCTCCGAATTGGGCTATTCAAAGAGTTTTCAGTTCAAAATAGAACTAAAGAAGTTAGAAGTCGTGAATTCCCGGCCATATAGATTATCAATACCCCAGCAAAGAGAGATGCAAGGTATTATACAGGAATTGATGAGGGCTGAAATTATTAAAAGATCAAACTCAGAGTATTCTTCGCCAGCCTTATTGGTAAATAAGAAGGATGGGGACATTAGAATGGTTATCGACTATAGAAAAATCAATGAGCTGACCACTAAAGATAGACATCCACTGCCTATATTAGAAGATTTGCTACAGTGTTTAAGTGATAATACTTACTTTATTGTTCTAGATTTCGCTTCAGGTTACTACCAAATACCGGTATCAGCCGAATCGAGGAAATATACGGCATTCATTACCCACGATGGTGAATATGAGTTCCTGCGTATGCCTTTTGGGGTCTCGAACGCGCCATCGCATTTCCAGCAGATGATGAAGCACCAGCACCGGCACCAAGCACCATTCCCTGAAGCAAGGAATGACGAAAGGAAATCTAGTTACGTACATGGACGATGTCTTGATTCCCAGTAAAAATTTCGAAAAGGATTTAGAAGTATTGGAGGAATTTCTTGGCATTATAATGGACGAAGGACTCACTCTGAAATTGAAAAAATCCTATTTCTTCATGACAAAAATAGAATTCCTAGGGTATGAGATAACGGCACAAGGTATGAAACCTAGTGAATCCAAAATTGAAGCGGTTAAAAATATGAAGGAGCCACAAAACATCCATGAAGTACGACGGTTTATTGGCCTCACGAGTTATTTTAGGAAATTTGTACCGGAATATGGCCTCATTGCGTCGCCTCTGACGAACCTGTTGAAGAAGGACAAAGAATTCACCTGGACCCAAGAACAACAGAGCTCCTTTCAGAAACTTAAAGACATACTGACGACACGACGCTCCTAACGCTCTTCAACACTGATTACAATCTCGAGATCCATAGGGATGCTTGTGCAGTAGGATTAGCTGGAATTCTTCAGCAATGGGATAGCGACGGGAAACTGCGACCAGTAAGTTATTTTAGTCGACGAACCACAGAACTGGAAAAGTTTTATCATTTTGATATTGATTTGACTTTGAAATAGTTCACCGGAGTAAAACTCTCATACAACACGTAGACTGCTTAAGCAGACAGCCTCATGATGAACCTAGGAACATGGATGAAGTCGACCTTAAGGTGTTTTCTCTGAATATAACCGATCAGGATTGGCTGTTAACAATACAGATGCAGGATCCCAGAATCATAAACATCCTCTCGGTATTTAAACGGAGAGCTTCAACCAACGAAGAGAAACAAATTCACGCCGATTACGAGCTTAAATCTGGAAGAGTTTTCCGAAGGATAAATGGAGAACTAAAATGGGTAGTCCCAAATTGTTCCATTGGGCAAATTATCAAAACATGTCACGATGATATGGGATATTTCAGTCTAGAAAGAACGTTGCAACTCCTCAGACGGGAATATTGGTTTCAACGAATGCGCACAGTACGTCAAGAGCTGCGTTAACTGCGCCTACTACAAACATAAGAGTGGAAGGCCAGAAGGCAAATTACACTGTATTGAAAAGATTCCCATTCCATTCCACACCGTCCACATGGATCATTTGGAGCCTTTTCCTAAAAGTTCCGCCGGAAACGTACACATCTTGGGAATAGTGGATGGTTTTACCAAATATTTGGTCCTTTATCCTGTTAAAAATACGGCTACCAAAACGACTCTTCGGATGCTTGACGCTTTTACGCAAAATTTCGGGACGCCAACTCGCATTATCACGGACCATGGAACATCCTTCACCGCACGTGAATTTAAGAAATATTGTGAAGACTATTGTATCCAGCACAGTTTGACAGCGGCCAGATTCCCCCGTAGTAACGGACAAATAGAGCGATGCAATCGGACTATATTAAATGCTTTAGGAACTATGGCTGATGGTGCGAAAACATGGAACAAACTTTTGAAGCAAATTCAGTGGAGTGTGAATTCAGTTCGTCACGAGTCGACCAATAGAACGCCGCATGAACTACTCTTTGGGTTCCAACCTAGAGATCCGCTACAGAATAGACGCTCCACGACGACAACTTACCTCAACCAGTCGACGTCCAAGAAGTTAGGCAGCAAGCTCTGGAGAACATAAATGAAGCTCAGCTTTCGCAGAAGAAGTACTACGATGCTAAGAGAAAGATGACGCACAAGTACAACTTTGGAGACCTGGTGCTTATCGAGAGGCCTGCAATTTCAACTGGTGAATCAAGGAAACTTGACCCACGATAAAAGGGACCGTATATTGCTAACGAGGTACTAGGGAACGACCGATATGGGCTCAGAGATATTCCCGGAGCTCCTAGAACCCAACGACACTTCGACGGAGTTAACGCTTCAGACTTAATGAAACCATGGTGCTCAAATCCAGATGGCAACGTAGCTTATGAAGTTACCCCGGACGAAGATGAAGGATCCGAGGACGAATCCTATGGTCAGGAAGGCCGAGCTGTAACGAGCCCGTTTAAAATAACCGACAGAGGGTGTTAGGACGGGAGTCGAAAAGTCGACTGACAGCTGGAAGTTTTACTGGAGAGAAGAAGAAGTAGAATTCGACGCGAGATAAAAACGATTTGACTTAAAATAAAGTGTACGGCATCGAAGCCTTTGTAATTAATTTAAAATAAAGAAACGTTTGAATCAATTTAGATTTTCATTCTTTATACATATTTATTCATGCTTACGTAAAAATGTACATTCCAATGCTAGATATGTATAAAGTTGCGAAGAAAATAAACAACTGAATTATGACAACAGATTTTCTATTATTTATGAAATGTATTTTGTATATTTTATGGAAATTGATAATCATAGGTAAAACGAAGAGTAATATAATATTGCCATAGATGGTGTTCACTATTCTTTGTCATAGATTGGGTGCAATTAATATATATCAATTCTTTCAAATTTTTGGCGGGTAATTATTGGTGTTGGTCTCATTGTGAGGTGGGGTACTTGTGTGCGTGCACGTGCATATATGGATCATTCCATGTCAAACTGAACGAATAATAATTGATGATTCCGATTTTTGTGAAATTTGGCAGGCATATTCTACACATGAAATAATGAAAAGCGTGTCTCGCGAAAAAAATTTGGGATTTTTTTTTTTTCAGAAGATATAGACGGTTGTAAGTTGCAAGAAATTTTAAAAAACGACGCTCGACCGAACTTTCAAATTACTGTATCGTCGAAACCACTAGTCGTAAAAAAATGAAAAAGGTCGATTTTGAAGATATCGAGTCACTCTATGTAGTGGTATAAACAAAATTTGAGTTTGGTGTTAATAAATTATTATTAATTTGTTTATATAGTTTCATTACCACTTTTCGTCTTCAATTCACCAACTTAAAATTTTGGAAAAAATATCATCGTGTTCCCCTTTAAATTCTAAGGAAACAGTGAAAATTTGAAAATGGAACTCAACCGGGGTTACACTTAAAAAATTCTCTTTCTATCAATGTGTTACATTTTTCTCACTATTGACCTGATTTTCTGGCGTAAAAAAAAATACTACTAGTTTTCTCCTCTCTCTTACACGTACCAATTTAGCTTTAAATATTCCATTTTCAGCAATTTAAAATTGAAAATGCATAAACAACAGAGTTTTTTATTTTACCCATCCCGATTTTTCTATGCCTTTAGGTTAAGTGGAAATACTTTCTATGCTATGTATACTTTTTCAGTTCTGTTTAAGTGTTACACAAGATCAATAGTGTTATAGTGTTTAATATCGTAGTGTTACTGTTATTTTTTTCTGAAAATAATTATAACAATTATTAATTACGGGTATTATTTTATCAGACTTCCTTATTTGAAATCTCACAGGACAAAAAATGTCAACTCGTTACGATACGTGTTTTAATCCGTTTAAAAAACGTAATGACGGGAAAAAACCAATGAAAAATTTACGTCGAGTCACTTCGACGCTGCACAGAAAATTGAAAATTACGTCGCCCTTTGATTTGCGATTTTTCCGAAAATTATGCGTTTGTTCTACAGGATGCAATTCAAGGAGTCCATTCGAATAATGACCAAGTAACGATACACCCTTTCGCAATTTATTATAAAGATAAGGGAAAAACACAATTGCAGTTTGAAACATGATACAATAGCCGTCCACTTATTTCAGCGTGGTTTAATTACTTTTTTAAACAAAACATTGGGTTCTTTGCGAAAAATATTTTACTTTTCTGACGGAGCGAGTGGTCAATATAAGACCAAAAAAAATTTCATAAACCATTGTTATCACAAAGTTGATTTTGATGTAAGTGCAGAATGGCACTTTTTCGCCATGTCTCAGGGAAAAGGACCTTGCGATGGTTTAGGAGGTTCGATTAAAAGATTAGCTGCAAAACCCAGTTTGCAGAATATAAATGACTCTATAAATACCCCGGCCAAATTTTTCATGTGGGTTAACAAAAATATTAAGAGTATTAATACCGAATTCTTTCATCTTCAGGATTAACGGAACGGAAGCTTAGGCACTTCAAACCCGTTTCGACAAAGCGAAGATGATTCGTGGCACTTTAATGTACCTACCATTAATTTTTTCCACAACAAAATGGAAAAATTGAAGTAAAAATCAGATCGTCAGCTACTACGTCGACTATTGTAAATGTGTGCAAAAATTACTTAATTCATTATTTTATGTGTTATTCATTTTCCGTTGCACCTAACAGTCCCTGTAAACGTTCTCTGCGTGTACGCGACATGTTACGCCGTTGTGCCGCGCGGTCGCACTCTTTTAAAGAATTTTTTAAGTGTGACCCCGTTTGAGTTTCATTTTCAAATTTTCACTGTTTCCTTCGAATTTAGAGGGGAACACGATGATATTTTTTCCAAAATTTTAAGTTGGTGAGTTGAAGACGAAAAGTGGTAATGAAACTTTATAAGCAAATTAATAATAATTTATTAACACCAAATTCAAATTTTATTTATACCACTACATAGAGTGACTCGATATCTTCAAAATCGACCTGTTTCATTTTTTTGTACGACTAGTGGTTTCGACGATACAGTAATTTGAAAGGTCGGTCGAGCGTCGTTTTTTAAAATTTCTTGCAACTTACAACCGTCTATATCTTCTGAAAAAAAAAAAATCCCAAATTTTTTTCGCGAGATACGCTTTTCATTATTTCATGTGTAGAATATGCCTGCCAAATTTAAAAAAAATCGGAATCATCAATTATGTATTATTTTTAACGAAAAGCGTCCGGTTTGATATGGAATCACCGATATGCTATGGATAAACAGGTGCCTGTTTTTCAGTAGATGTTCTACATTTAAAGAAAAGTGAAGTGCGTGCGTGATTTTTCTTTAAAAATGAAAAATAAAAGTTGCATTGTAGTGTAAATTAATACAAAAGGTGCGGTAAGCCGAATTTTTAACAATAATATATATATGTTTAAGTAAAATAATACACCTAATTCTGTTGTGCAAAGTGCCTCACATTAGATTTGCCTCGGTTCGATTGTGGTTGCGATCGGAGTCGGACGTGTTGATCTAGCTGGCTTACTTAATTCTAGTTAAGTTAAAGCAAAGCAAGTTTACAATTCCGTATATATTGTGCAGTAAATTTTTTGTGGCAAAATATTATCTGAAATTTAATACAAAGGAAATTCTGCTGGATTAATTTCGGCATTAAATCATACAGGCGCTGAAGAGGGCGGCACAAGTGATGCTTGACGGCGGGGATCCCTCGGATCCCCGTCCAAGTATAAACAAGATAGCTGTAAAGAAAAAAAGTTTTAAATACGCCGAAGGGACAATTAATATCAACAGCAGCTTGGATCAGGTTCCAGAGACTTCAAGCAAATCAATTGACCGAAATAGCGGTATTAATAGCAAATTTTTGACTTCGCATATTCAGGTGAACACAGACGATACAAACATGGAGGAAGACATAAATAAAGATAAGTCAAACATGATTAATTCAGATGTAGATTTAGAATTAGATTCTGTCTCAAACAGCTTAAATGGAAAAATAAATGATAATTTCTCGAATAAATTTGATAGTGACTCAGAAGGTTTCATTAAGGTTAAAAAAGGCGCAAAATTGCGTACTACAGAGAATAGTACAAATAACCACGCCAAAATAAGTGAAAACAGGTATAGCGTTCTATCATCGGACTGCGGGGCCGAAAAGAATTTGAACCCGGATCAAGGGAAGATACCGGAAAAAAAATGGAAAAATAAAGTGGTGCCCTCCGATCTTTATTTCGATGGTAAATCCTTCAACTGTATTTGCTCTATGTAAGGAGCATAGGGATAAATTTGATTTCAAGGTAGTCAAAGTAAGCACATCTAGGTATAAAATACTAGTAGACGATGAATTCCTTCACGCGGCGATTATGGAAGTAGCAAAGAATTCCCAAAAAACTGGAGCGTTCACCTTCACCCCAAAGAGTATGTTAGGCGAAACGTTTGTCCTGAAAGGCTTATCCAATAACGTCTCAGAAGAGGAAGTGAAATCCGACTTAGTACACCAAAATAACAACTTAAAGATAGAATGGGTTAAGCCCATACTTTCGAAAAGATCACATATTTTAGGAGAAAAGACTGGTTCCTTCTTTATAAGACTGGGGCACGGCGTACCTGGGAGAGAGCTCACCAAAATCCGTATAGTAGCTTTCCACGTAGTACGTTTTGAAAGGCCATACAAAAATTCCTTTACCCAATGCTTCAGATGTCAGGCATTTGGGCATGTTGCCAGCAATTGTGCTAACAACCCCAAATGCGTTAGATGTGGGTTGGATTGCAAAAATATGTGCCCAAAGAAAGGTGAAGGTTCACCAGAAAGAAAACCTAAATGCGCGAGCTGCGGGGGGGGAACACCCTGCTAACTTCAGAGGATGCGCCAACCTACAAGCATATCTCCAAAAAAGGGAAGAAAATAAAAAAAGATTACAATCGTTCAGGGAAAAAAAGACGGCGTCTTATAACAATTTCACTAAACAGAATTTATCGTTTGCGCAGGTCGCAAGAGAAGAGGACAATTGTCTGGGAAAAGTCATGAATGAGTCGAAAAGGATATTCGGAGTTGCTCTATCCACACTAATTGAAAAAGCGTCAAATTTCTGGCCGAAATATTTAGTGCTAAAGGAAGAATGTAAGGCAGAAGCTCTTTTGAATTTTGCAGCAAGTTTAAAATGTTCAGCTTGAAAATATTAAATATTAATGTTAACTCGCTCTACGCAAGAGAGAGAGCATTTTCACTCCTACAAGAATTACAAAATTCTAAACCACAGATTGCTTTAATATTCGAAACTAGATTGAGAAGGAATAGTAAACCAAATTTTGAGGGATATGAATTAATCAGGAATGATGAAGGCAGGGGTACAGCAATCGCTATTATAGAAAGATACAAATTCAAGAAAATAGACTTCATGTCACAATATTTTACAATTACACTAATTGAATGGCACGTAACAATGAATGGGAGTCCTCTAAAGATACTGGTTGGTGCTATATATGTGCCGTGTAATGTGAAAGGTAATTGGACAGCTGATCTGGATAGATTGGATAATCTGGCCAGCAGCTTTAGCGCTTTCATTATTGGGGGAGATTTCAATTCAAGACATCAAGCATGGGGTGATTCCGTCAACAATGCAAATGGAAATAAGCTAAACAAATGGTATAACGATACAGCTTCTGTTTATTCTGAAATAATCGTTCCGAATTCACCCACTTTCCCAAGAGGAGCATCCTATCTGGATTTTTTTTGGATTTCCACATCGTTAACATTTAACCAAACAATTTCTTGTAAAACATTTGCATATCCTTCAGATCACTATGGAGTCTCGTTGGTTTTTCAGCCCCACTTAGTACCGGAATTGAATCAACCCGTGTTGATAAGATCTTACAAAGACGTTAATTGGGACAATGTAAACGAAGATATCAATAATAAATTGTCGACTCGGCCGATTCCCGATTCCAGAAGTTTGTCGCCATCCGAAATTGAAGATTACGCTGGGCGTTTGGCCTTGGTAATCGCAGAGTGCTCCACCACACACTCCAAACTAGTTGCAATCGGTCACCATAAATATAAATTCATCTCAAAGGTTACTCAAAATCTCATAAGCGTCAGGAAGAGATGGTTGCAAACGTTAAAAAGAATTTACCATAGATTGGGTAACAGATGTGGTGATGAATACATAGAAATGGAAGCCAGAATAAGGTGTCTGAGCGTAATTATTAGGGAAAAGGTTAAACTTGATGCTAACAATTGGTATAAAAAGGAACTTATAAAAATCAAGCCATCACCATTTGCCTTCAAAGAAATAAACAGATTGACTGGCAGGAAAAAGGTGAGAAATCTTACAAATATGAGTATCACCAAAGACGGAGTTGTGATTTCAGACAACGAAGAAAAAACTTTGGCATTCAAAGAAGCGTTCGAAGTAACTTTCAACGCATGTCCTGAGAACACAAACCCAAATAAAGATAGAGTGGAGCAAGTACTATTAATGTTTAATGCCAATTACAACTTAATAACTGAATTTTCTACAACAAACAGGGCCTCATCACCAATAGATGCGGGATTTGTCACTGGTCTCAGAATAACAGAAATAATTTCGGAATTAAAAAACAAAAGGTCGGCGGGCTTGGACAACATTTCCAATTTTATTTAAAAAAATGTTCACATTCAACTATAAAATATATGACCATACTTATTAATAATTGCATAAACAACTCCTACTTTCCTAAAACCTGGAAAAGCGCTAAAATTATTCCCATACCTAAACATTCTTATGCAAAAGACCTTGAAGATTTTAGGCCTATCTCGCTATTATCGAATATTGGTAAAATCTTTGAAAAAATAATACTGTCGGATATTGAAAGACATTGTGATAGCAGAAATATCATACCTAAATTTCAGTTCGGCTTTGAGCGAGGCCACTCTACTGAACATGCATTATTGGTTCTACATGACAGCATTATTATAAATTTGAGGAACAAACGATGTTCGGTGATTTGCTCTTTGGACTTAAGAAAGGCCTTTGATAAAGTATGGCATGGGGCTCTGATCTTGAAGTTAAATAGCCTGGCCTTTCCTTTTCCACTAACCAAGTTACTATTGAGTTTCCTTACAGATAGAGACGCCATGATTAATATTGGTGAATACAATTCACAAAATTTTCCCATTACGTCTGGTGTCCCACAAGGGTCCATACTAGGGCCAAAACTTTTCAATATCTACATACATGATTTCCCCCACAGAATGAATAACTCACAGAGTATGCAATATGCCGATGATACAGTGTTATGGGCCAATGACGTATCACCTTTAAAAGCTACTGAATTTCTACAACTCCATGTCAATAAAGTCGTTGAGTACTTCAGAGACTGGACTATTGAAATCAATCAGTCAAAAACCCAACTCATCTGCATCAGGAATCCTTCCGGAAGGGGACATAGAAACGCGCCCAAAGAGTCCAAACAAATTAAAATTAATATTGACAGTCATATAATACACCCAAAAGAAAAAATGAAATACCTAGGGGTGGACTTCCATCACAGACTGAAATGGAATCCTCATGTTCGTAACAGAATAACGAAAGCAAGGATGGCTATGGCAATGCTAAAACCACTTATAAACTCAAGTTCTTTATACACCAACACTAAAACTCTAATGTATAAAGCAATCATCCGACCGATGATAACATACGCATTTCCTATCTGGTTCTCCTGTTCAGCTACTGCAGCAAAAGAGCTACAGGTTGAAGAAAGGAAAATTCTCAGACATTGCACATCTAGGTACATGAAAGTGCCAAACAAGTGGTATTCCAATAAATCACTTTATAAAATAGCCAACATTACACCTATCATGGAGTATATGATGAAATTGCTAGTGAAAAGATTAGAAAAGATGGTTGCGCACCCGAATGAGCTAGTCAGAATATTAGCCTTAGTGGATAGGTCGCAAGAGACTTCATATATATCCCCATTCAGGTTATTAGGTGTAGAAGTCCAAACGTCGGTGGACGGCATTCTACCTTTTTATGACAATAACACCAACATTTATTATAGGGGACCCAGCAAACATTATGATTTGAGATCGAATCGAAAGCTAATCGTTAAAATGAACTACAATTGCGATCTCGAAGCCGTTTTCGAATTGAAATCGAAGTAAAAAAGAACGAAAAGGACCGCTAGGTCGAATCGCAAAAGCGATTCGAGTTTCTTTCGTTTTTTTCGCCAAAACGAAAAATTCTCGAAACCTTTTAAAGGCGAATTTTACTTTTAGTATTGTACGCGGTTCTCTTCTTTTAAAATTTCGATTTTTTTTCGTAAAAACGAAATATTACCGTAATTTTATTTCAAAGTATTTCTCTCTCGCTCTCTTCCTGTTCGAGAATTTTTCGAAGCACTCTAAACTTCGAGATGATGTTTGCTGGGGATAGACCCTGAATGAAACAAACATAGTGTGTTAGTGTGCACGAAGTACTGAATTTCATATAATGCCTTAGAAACGTTTATGTATATGAAGTGCAATTGTTACTTTAAGCTGAAAATTAAGTGTATATACTTAATAAGTTGTATAGAAGTTAGTTAGTACTTAATAAGCTGTATAAAAGTTTCACTTTATGAATTAGAAATATAAAATACTAATATGTACGCAGTACATATATTCTTTGTACTCTAGCTAAAAAAGCAAAGTGGCAGTGGTAGTGGCAAGGCAGTCATAATACCATAGTTTAAATACATTTATAGTAGACTTGTAAGCTATTTGAATATTGGATTAAGGTCCATTTTATAACATAAGCAGATTTGTGAGCGTGACATGTGTATGGAGTCAGCAATTAATGCAATTTTGTATATGAACTTTGTAAAGAAATTTAAGCCAATAAAACTTTTTTTATAATAAAAAAATAATATTTTAGATTTGCCTCCAATCCAAAGAAAAAAAAAAAAAGAAAAAAAAATTTTAAGAAACTCTTTTCTTTACCTTAATATATTGATCAGTTGTGAACACAAAATTAATATACATACTAAAAAAATCGACTAAAAGGTAAAAAATAAGAAGATTTTAAACAATATAAACTTTTAAATCCAAATGGAAAAAATCTCACACATTACTTAAAGAAAAGCGTGGGGTGCGTTTTTATGAAACAAAATGCTCAATTAGTGAAAATTCGTAGCTGTCTGAAATGTTAAAATGTACTCACGGCAGTCATGTTTTTTTAAGTTCAGGTTGGTATGGGCGCCCCACGCTTTTCTTTAAGGAATGTGTGCGATTTTTTCCATTTTGATTTAAAAGTTTATATTGTTTAAAATCTTCTTATTTTTTACCTTTTAGTCGATTTTTTTAGTATGTATATTAATTTTGTGTTCACAACTGATCAATATATTAAGGTAAAGAAAAGAGTTTCTTAATTTTTTTTTTTCTTTTTTTTATTTTTTACTTTTTAGTAACGAATAGCGTTAATACATTACAATTTCCAAACTTTTAATTAGATTATCATGTTAAATAAGGAAACTTTTTTACATGTTTTGTATTTGTTTCTTTACAACAGTTCTCAAGTGCAGCCCAAAAATGCACAATTTGATGACCCCTCAAAAATCTAATAGCGCTCTACGTTTTTTTTTTACATTTTGAAAAGTAGTGTGCTCGCGTATACTGGCTGGAGTAATAAAAACTAAAAACTGGACACATATTTTTTTGCATCTTTTTAAATCATATTTTTATTTGCTATTGGTAGCTATGTTATGTCTTCCGCCATTTTTTAGTGAACGCCATATTTGATTTAAAACGACGTCATACAGTTTACTTTCTTACTCACTTTAATACACTATCATTTGATATCCATACCGAGAGCGAAGTAAATAAAAGGGTAAACCGCCATTTTGTGTTGGCCGCCATTTTGAATTGAAATGACGGGACACAGCCAACAGTATTCTAATTGTCACTTCCTTCCATTTGATACCCATGCCGAGTGCGTTGTAAAGAAAAATTGATCCTCTGTTTTGTGTTGGCCGCCACTTTTATGCCGCCATTTTTCTACCGCCATTTTGAATTTAGGATGACGCTAATTGTATTCAACTTGATATAACCTTTCATTTGATACCCATATCGAACGAGTGGCTTGTAAAGAAAAATGTAATCCATCATATTTTTTTGGCCGCCATTTTTAATTTGGAACTATCATTTTCGGGTGTTTTCGTCGGAAATACACATGTATGTTAATTTTTACCAATTTTTATTGAAGGGAAGTGAATTTTAAGACTCTACATTGAGTAGAACGAATAATTCCAAGCATTTTTTATTAAAAATCGTTTTTTGTTACTCAACAACAAAATCAACAACAAAAAATGTAACAAAATGTCATATTCGTGTATTGTCATCGGGAATATGTATGCCTGCAAAGTTTCATCCATTTGCATTGAGTAAAAGGCGGTTAAATTAACGTTACAAGATTTGATGCTCCGAAGTGAAAGTAAAGAAAAGAGTTTAAAAATGTATAGATTCGTTTTATATAGTGTTTACATGTGTGATGTGCTTTTTTTTTAATTTGACACATTCGAATTATTGGCCTCGATTCCCAGATCCGGCGGGTTGGAAGTGAGTGCGGATCAATCTCCACTTAATATATTGTCATCCAGTCTGAAGTGTTATTCAACAGAAAGAATACCATGAAAAAGCGTAATTAGTGGCTAGTCTCTAGGCACAGCATCCCACTAGTTTGTTTTATAAGATTTTCAACTTCCCAGTGCAGGGAAATTATTGTAATCGGTCCGAAAATCCAAATCGAAATTTTCAACGTATTCTCATTTTTCAAGGTCCCAAGAGCATTTTAAGCAAATATTTGAGAGGAAGTATGTGTGTGTGCATACGTATGTGGTCATTTTTTCCTGCACGATATCGCGCGAACCAAAAAATAACGACTTCGTTGAGTTGTCGTTCGAAGCGTCGAGCCGTTTTTCGGTTCAAACGACGTAAGTGATTTTTGTATCTGCACAATATCGCCCGAAGCCCAAAAGATATCGACTTACCTGAGGTGCCGTTCGAAGCGTGTTAACGATAATATAATTTGAAATTTTTGGATCAGCACTTTTTGACGGGGAATTGTTTTGTACGCGCGGTACAGTTTCAGGAAATTACAGTTCTTCCCTGGATTTCCAGTAGTTACCAAAAAAATTGTTTTTTTTTGGTCTAGTCTGACAAGTACTATCTCAGGAAAGCATCCTTGAAGTCGTTCACTTCCCAGTTTATCAGCAGCACGCTCAATACGAATTCGAACACCCGCTTTAGTGTAGCGAACGAAGTACGAAACAAATGCTTGTTTGCTAACGCTCAGGAAGAACAAATTCTCTAGACAACTCTTGTGGATTTACCAGTTATTTTTATTAGCTGCTCTCAGGATTACTTTGTCACCAGTTCTGATATTAATTACTAGTGCTAAACGTATTACTATTTTGTAAGAAGTCAGTTTATTCCGGCTACGTTCATCATACTGGGAAGATGATCGTGTGGACCGAAGGGGTCAAACCCACATCCTAACTAGTTTTAAATTGCGCTTAAATTCACGTTAGAATTTTTTTTTTTTTTTAATAAACTTTATTAGCTTAATAACTTATACTAATAAAGTGGGTCTAAGCCCATGGAACTTAATCCTAGTGGGCTGTATACATTTAAAAATTCTTAGACTATTACTTATATATTAATATTCGGTGCTCTTAAATTTTAGGGGCTGATTCCGGTAGCAGTTTGTTTAAAAGTGCTATAAGTACTTTTGTCTGTTCCTTGTTCGTATTCAGTATTGGTGTATTGTTATGTTATGGTCGTTATTTCTATATATACAATAGATACGTATATCTTGGTATGTGATTTCGGATAGAGCTGACAATGCAATCTGACCATTTTGTAAAAATATCAAGATGGCGAGAGATTATTCCACAGTCGAATTGTTCTATTTACAAACGAATTCATATCTTGTTGAGTGCGTGAAAAGGGTAATTGCAGGTGCAGGGAATGGGACGAGTGGGCTAATCTGGTGTTGCGGGTATAAGATTGCCGTGTAGGCAAAAGAGCGTTTAACTCGAAGGAACAATGGGTACCAAATGAAAGGATATGACAGGTAGAACACAATAAGCTATGTGGCGTCATTCCAAATTCAAAATGGCGGCCAACACTAAATTGCGGAAAGCTTATAATAGACTAAAAAGTAGAAAATATAACCGATCAACTTCCAATTTTGCACACACTCGTAGTTCGGGTGGTTAGTGTGTATGAATGATGAGATGAATAGTTGAGTTAAGGGTGGGTTGATAATAAAGAAGCAATACACGTTACAAAAAATCACAAACAAACACAAAGATGCTGCTGTCAACTAAATTCAACTACTCAAATACTGAACTCATGTCCGTATGCATAATTTCAACTAAACCCAGGTAGCAGAGCTGAGTAGAGTTCAGTCAACCTTAACCCAACTCGACTCCCGTTTACATGTAGCTAGACTTGGGTTCAACTTGAGTTCAACTCATCATGTATAAGTACTAAATGCAATCTGACCTTTTTGTAAAAAAATCAAGAAGACGGTTCCGAGATGGCGGCCGTTTTTGCAATTATGTTCCACCGAGCCCACGACATGGGTATCAAATGAATACAGTAAACTGTGTGACGTAATTTTAAATCTAATAGAATTGCCATCATAAAATGGCGGAATACATATAATAAACTAAAAAGTAGAAACTAAAATAAGTGGTTAAAAAAATTTTTAAAAAAAATTCTTTTCATTAACTAAAAAATGTACTGAAAAGTAAAAAATAAAATTTTTTTTAAAGAAAGCGTGAAATTTCAATTTTAATGAAAAAGTTAATTAAAAGAATGGCGCATTTTTCATCAAAAAATTTTGTTAGAATTTGAAATTAACAAAGCAAAAAATTGAGGGTTGTTGTAAATCTCACGCGATTTACAGTTATATTTTCAATTTTTGATGAAAAATGCGCCATTCTTTTAATTAACTTTTTCATTAAAATTGAAATTTCACGCTTTATTTAAAAAAAATTTTATTTTTTACTTTTCAGTACATTTTTTAGTTAATGAAAAGAATTTTTTTTAAAAAATTTTTTTAACCACTTATTTTTTTAAATTGTTTTAATTAAATTACACTACGTGTCGTCAAATCTTGGAAGTTAAATTTGACCCACTTCCCGGTTTCGGATAGAGCTGAAATTTTGCATACACGTTTAGTTTGGATGACAATGCAATCTGGCCATTTTGTAAAAATATCCAGAAGGAAGTTCCAAAATGGCGGCCGATTTTTGAAATTGTGCTCCGCGGCCCTCTGACATGGGTATCAAATGAAAGGATATGACAGGTAGAACACAATTAGCTATGTGGCGTCATTCCAAATTCAGAATGGCGGCCAATTAACTTACACTACGTGTCGTCAAATCTTGGAAGTTAAATTTGACCCACTTCCCGGTTTCGGATAGAGCTGAAATTTTGCATACACGTTTAGTTTGGGTGACAATGCAATCTGGCCATTTTGTAAAAATATCCAGATGGCGGTTCCAAAATGGCGGCCGATTTTTGAAATTGTGCTCCGCGACCCTCTGACATGGGTATCAAATGAAAGGATATGACAGGTAGAATACAATTAGCTTTGTGGCCTCGTTCCAAATTCAAAATGGCGGCCAATTAACTTGCACTACGTGTCGCCAAATTTTGGAAGTTAAATTTGACCCACTTCCCGGTTTCGGATAGAGCTGAAATTTTGCATACGCGTTTAGTTTGGATGACAATGCAATCTAGCCATTTTGTAAAAATATCCAGATGGCGGTTCCAAAATGGCGGCCGATTTTTGAAATTGTACTCCGCGGCCCTCTGACATGGGTATCAATTGAAAGGATATGACAGGTAGAACAAAATTAGCTAGGTGGCGTCATTCCAAATTCAAAATAGCGGCCAACACTAAATAGCGGAAAGCTTATAATAGACTAAAAAGTAGAAAATAAAAAAAAATAAAAAAAAAAATTTTTTTAAAAAAATTATTTTATTTAACTTAAAATGATAGAAACAGTAAAAACAAATTAAAAAGTAAAAAATAAAAAATATAAACTAAATAAAATAAATAAAATATGTAAGCACTATGACAACAAAATAAAATTTCTACTTATCTTAAACAGTTAAATAAAAGAATGACGCATTTTTATCACTTCCTCATATTGGCGTCATTCTTTTATTTAACTGTTTAAGATAAGTAGAAATTTTATTTTGTTGTCATAATGCTTACATATTTTATTTAGTTTATATTTTTTATTTTTTACTTTTTAGTTTGTTTTTACTGTTTCTATCATTTTAAGTTAAATAAAACAATTTAAAAAAAAAAAATTTTCTTTTTTTTCCAAGTTTAAAAATTTAACTACAATGAGTGATAACTTTTAAAAATAATCTAGTTTTATTTTTACTTACTTTAAATTTGAAACCTTGAAATAGTTAGTGTTTCAAGATGTTTCCAAGAAAATTTGCGATTTTAAACAATAAATTTGTTTTTTCCCGGGAAACTGGAAATACATTTTCTTTAAATTTCCCGGGATTTCCTGGGCGGGAATTCCCGGGAAGGACTCTCTATCTTAGGGTTAGCCTGGAGCAGTGGGAATTCCCGGGAAGGACTCTCTATCTTAGGGTTAGCCTGGAGCAGTGGGGCACAAAGGTGGTTGTTCTCTCTCTCTCTCTCTCTCTCTCTCCCTCTCTCTCTCTCTCGCGATAGCGAGTCCGTTATGATTAGCGCAGGTTCTGAACTTTCTGCTTGCAAGCAGGCTTTATATATCGTCGGTCTAGAACCAGAAGAACGTAACCACCAATTTTGAAATTTTACAGGAGAGCTATTAAAAGGTGAATTTTATGCATTATCGTTATGGGAAATGGAGATACGATAAAATGAAAACCACTACTATTATAAAATGTTATGGCCGAATTTATATAAAGACGGATAAAGTAACTCTTCTACAACCAGAAAATTCAAAAAAGTAATTATTTTTTTTTTTTAGACATACGTTGTTCTGGTTCTAGACCGACGATATGGCTGATGTTTCCGCGGTATATATTGAAGTCTAACCTGGCATTCTCTCTACACTCACCATCTTTCCCTCGCTATTCACTACCGCGTAGGATACCTGATCTGTCTTTTTAGAGGCGTCTGTATAGTATTGTTGTTGTACTCCGTATTCCGGTCTGTCCGTTCCGTCATGGTTGGTAAACCGCCCTCTATCAAGAGAGCTTCAATAGGTGTCGTGCATAATGCTCCGAGAGCAATGCGTACGGAAATGTTTATTGATTTTTGGACTTTTTCGAGTGCCGTCTTAGTACCATGTCCATATATCGTCAGTCCGTAATCCACTTTGCCAATTATTATTTGTTGCTATTTTAATTGCTAGGTTTACCGGTGGTCCATGCTTTTTTTGACAAATTACTTTAAGCAAGTTGTTTCGCTTTATTAAATCTGCAGCGACTTCGCTGGCATGCTTGTTCCACCGAAGTGTTTTATTTAGATGTAAACCTAGCACTTGTAACTATCGGGAGTATGTGTTGCCATGGCACGAAAAAGAAAAAAAAACAAATCTCAAAGGATCATTGTCACAAAACTAGAGAAAGGGTCAGACAAGAAGGTGGCTGAGATGGCTTGACCGCCGAGCAATATCGCCGAAGTTGTGGGCATCCGCTGCACCATTTGTCGTCACGACGTGCGATGCGCTAACTAGCTCGCCGGGTGGGGTGGGGTTCGCGGTACAGGGATGCCGAAGAATGACAGTATATTAAGAATTAAACTCGTGCCTGAAATTGAAGTTAAGAAGAGAGGCGGCAGATCAAAAAAGGTAGGAAGGAGGGTTCGGCCAACGAGAACCGGTCATCCTCGAGAAAGCTAAACGTTAATCAGTATCAGGTGGCAGGAGCTTACTTTACGCGGAGGCATCATTATTCCGGAGGGCCTCACGTGGGGGTTTTTATTCGGTCATCTTATCAATGATTTAGATTTTCATTTTTTTAAATGTGTATAATTATTTTATTTTAGGTTATTTTATTAATTTATTTGCTTATTTGTCTTAAATGTTTATAATTCTTTTATTTTAGTTTATTTTATTAATTTATTTGATTATTTGTCTTAAAAGTTGAGAATTCTTTTATTTTGGTTTATTTTATTAATTTATTTGATTATTTTATTTTATATGATTAAGTTGAGAATTATTTTATATTGGTTTATTTTGTACTACTTTAATTTTCGTTACAAAGATATCCATATATTTCAATTCTAAGAGTCTAAATATCAAGGATAACTATTAATTTGGTGAAGAACTTAATAACTGATAGTCATTATACACTGAAGGATTTCGGAAGGAACCTTCGTTAATAAAATACGCAAAATTACAAGCGAAGTTGAAGGTGTCCTTTACTCCACCTTACAATTGATCATTCCTATTTTTCTGGCGATCTATCTCGGTCTTCGCTCCGATTTATGACCCACCGTTCTCGCTCCCCGACTTTATTTCTTGTCGATGCACACTCTTTTATAACCCATCTAGCTCTTACAAACGAAAAATCGCCTTCTAGGCGTTAGAAGAAAGCAAAATTACTCTTTCTTTGCACAACCAAACCGTTTTTTTTAAATTCCCGCGCTTTTTCTTTTCACAAAAAGAAAAACCGTTTTGAAATTTCCGTACTTTTTTTACAACAAAAAAGGAAGAAAAACCGTTTTTAAATTTCCGTACCTTTTTTCTTTTTACAACAAAAAGGAAGAAAAACCGTTTTTAAATTTCCGTACTTTTTTTCTTTTCACAACTTAGTAAACTTTTCGAAATTATACCCTAGGAGTCACTAAAAATGATTTTCTTATATAAAGAATAAATTCAAGATCAAATCACGGGCGGATCCTTGCAATCAACCAAAAAAAACACGGGCTGCTTCAAATCAAACAACGCAAATCAATCCTCGCCAACGACGATCTTTATAGCCTATTCTGCTTCAGGATGGAAATTCTTCCTACAGAAACAACCAGAATCCAACTTCCAAAACTAATTTTCCGATAATAAAACAAGTTTTAATTTTTTTTTTTTCCACAAAAGGAAACACCGTAATCAATCGAATTTGTCCCCTAACCTCATATGTCGTAGGCATAGGCGGTGGTGGTTTATAGCAAAAAAAAAATGGCCACAGGGTTTAAATCTTTATTTTACAAATAATATTTAATTATTTATTCCTTCACTTATCGGTAACTGTCTGTTGTTTCCGACAGATGTTTCCCAAAAAATAAAATACTTATTTCAGGCGTATCCTCGTTCGAAAAAAAATGTTACGCCTTAACGGTACGCGAATAAGCGAGCTAAGATAAAGCCTTTTTGTTTGATAAAAAAATTTCACTCAGCTAAAGGATGCTGTACACTGGGATTCGTTTCCTTATATATATATTGATGTTTTTATAACCGCGCCTAAATATTCACATCATAAAAAAGTAAAAAATACAAATACCTGTCGTAACTTGCTCCCCAAATGCCCTGCATTTGACTGAAGATCAATAACTTTTATATCTCATTAGGATAGGATTTAAGCAAAAGCTCATTACTCCAGGCAAGAAATTACATATATCGGTACTTCAAAAGTACCGTACATATAATGAACGACGAAGTCCCCGCGGTTTTTCCACCTGTATGCTATAATCCTGGTTTCGGGATGATCTCTTGTCGATAATAATTCCAACGCGGAGGTTTTGAAATATTTATTTCACTTTTACTTTAGCCGATTTAAGTCAAGTATGCGCACGAGGTAAATAATTTTTTTTTACGCCTTAACGGTACGCGAACATACGATAAAGCCCTTTTGATAAATAAAAAAATTCACTCCGAGGATATGCACTGTGATTCATTTTCTTAGTCATATCCGTGCCCAAAAAAGTAATATATATTCACGTTTTTTCTTCTTATAACCGCGGCTAAATATTCACAGCATAAAAAATTAAATTAAAAAGAATACCTCTTGTTACTTGGTCCCCAAATGCCGTGCATTTCTGAAGACTGATAATTTTTATCTATGATTAAGATGTGACTAAAGCAGAACTAATACCGGAGATAGACTTGTGGTATAGCAATTGAGATCGGGATTTTTTTTTTTTTTTTTAATGTGACAGACTAGAGGCTTAGGGAAAGTCCCTTTGTACTGTTGCCATATTGCAATATAAAAATGTGAAGACACACTTGCATTAGTATACTGAGTTATTTGGTTGTCATTTATCTGTCAGATTTGCAAATCGAAAAAAATTATTGTGCTGCAGTTAAATTGAAGTTAAATATGAATAGAAATATTGTGAAATTATTATTAATTTACATATATTAAAAATAAAAGTGAAATAGAAAAGGATAAACAACTTAACTCCTTCAACTGACATAAAAATCTTCGATAGGTAGTGCTGCCAAAATTGAAGAATTAAAATTCTGTTCGAAATTATCATTTTGGGTTATGCCCAGACTATTCTTCGGTTTAAATCTAGGGTATACTGAGCTATACCACGAAGTTTTTCTCAATTGGGATATTGAGTTTCAATGTTGAGTATACTGAGTGTATACTGAGATTTTTTCTCAGTATATAGAGACACACCTGAAGTATATTGCAATATTGCTCATATTGTAATTACTATACCACAAGTGTGTCTCCGGTATAAGATGGTCCGGCACTTGTTCAATTTTCGAGCTTCCATAATTACCTTATACCAGAGACATACTTGTGGTATAGTAATTACAATATGAGCAATATTGCAATATACTTCAAGTGTGTCTCTATATACTGAGAAAAAATCTCGGTATACACTCAGTATACTCAACATTGAAACTCAATATCCCAATTGAGAAAAACTTCGTGGAATAGCTCAGTATACCCTAGATTTAAACCAAAGAATAGTCTGGGCATAACCCAAAATGATAATTTCGAACAGAATTTTAATTCTTCAATTTTGGCAGCACTACCAAAGATTTTTATGTCAGTTGAAGGAGTTAGTTGTTTATCCTTTCCTGTTGTGTTGACAGATAAATGACAACCAAAACAACTCAGTATACTGACGCAAGTGTGTCTTCAAATTTTTATATTGCAATATGGAAATATTGCAATATCCCGATCTCAATTGCTATACCACAAGTCTGTCTCCGGTATTATGCTCATTACTCCAGTCAAGCAATTACATGTCTCAATACTTCAAAAGTACCGTACATATAATGAAGGAAGATGTCTACGCAGTTTTCCGTAAAGTATTATCCTTGTTTCGGGATGACCTCTCGTCGGCATTAACTTTAAAGCTTAGCGCCCAATGATACCGTCAACGCAAACGACATCCGCCACCGTCAGAAATGTGAAATAAATTCAAAGTAATCTCATACAACTTCGCCCAATGGCAACGTCACCATCTCGTGACGAACAAATAGATTTGATTCTATTTTTGATGGTGGCGGCACAGGAATACTTCCAATTTTCCACTGTACGTTCCAATAATTGAATTTGACAACAGGAAAACTTCCAACTTTTTATTGTTTCCAAGTATTTTATTTGTCAAAACTTTTTTGTACAATGTGTAAATAAAATGATTAAAAACTTTTCTCAAGTTGGCGTTGCAAATTTCTACCGGCTGTGATGGATTCATTGGGCGAACATGTCCGTCATGACGTTACTGGAAAATTTTGATGGTGATGTTGACGGTATCATTGGGCGCTATGCTTAACGCTCACGTTTTGAAACATTAATTTCACTTCCAATTTTACTTTTTACTTTAAAAAAATTTTAAGTCAAGTACACTGCACAATGGAAATTTTCTCTCTGTCCACCGCGAGATTTTTTTCCTCAAAAAAACCTCTGCATGTCCGTTCACGATCCTGCTCGTTTTCTGTCTCCCCCCATGGCACCATGCTTTTAGCTCGTTAAGTGCTGTACGAAGTGTGTTTTCTACCGAGAGGGTATTGCTAGAAGAGCAAAGAACTATATTGTCTGCATTCGTCGCTTATCCAGAATAGTGTCACAACTCAAAAACAATGAATTTTACAGGGGAGCCATTTGAAAGTTTTTAGTTTCATACAAGCCCATGTTATGATCTTGGATTCCAGCGGGTTTCCAGCGGTCATTTTTAGAAGTATTAATATGGATTTTTGCTACATAAAAATATGCATATTTAGCTATACATTCTTAAAATAAACTCGAAATTGGAAATTTTTGAGTTGTAGCACTATTCTGGATAAGCGACGATATGTGGAAATTGAGGTTGGGCACTTGAGCTAATGCCGAAGAGAGTTTATGTATGTAAGTATTAAACAGGGCCACCGATAATGGCGACCCTTGCGGTGTTCCACTTGCTAAGGGTAGGACATTAGAAGCAAAACCTTTGTTTCTGACCGTGATTTTACGGTTTGAGAGGAATGAGTTCACTGTCTTTACAAAGTTGAGCTGGTGCACGACGACTTTTCTTTGAAGTCTGTCATATGCTTTCTCCAGGTCTGCTGAGAGCAATACGCTATGTTCTCTCCGTCCGATGGCACAAGCCAGGTTGTGCTCAGTTTCCTGTAAGACTGACAGGGTGTCTCTTCCAGGTCTGTAGCCGACAACCCCGTCTGTGAGTCTTCGCTCTAGGAGCCAACATAGTCTATTGCTGAGGATTTATTCTAGGACTTTGGATGCTGTAGGTAGGAAAGATACAGGTCTGATTTAGTTGGGGAGGAGGATTTGGCTGGAAGTTTTAGGAATAGGGCGGATCTCTGCCAATTTGCAAGCCTGTGGAAATGAGCCCAAGGTTAGCACTATATTGAAGAGCCTAGTTAACCTCAGTAGGTAGCCTAATGGGGCATTTTTCATCATTCCATATGATATCTTATCTAGGCCCGGAGCCTTTGTAAGTGTCCAATACATCTTGGACTTCTCTTAAGGCTATGCGCTTGTCCAGGAAGGAGGGGGGAGGTTCTGGAGAGTCTCCAGCTCTGCCTCTATGGCTCTGTCATCTTCGCCGTGCAGGCTTAGATCTACATCTGCATAACTCATGAGCTGTTTGCCTATAAGGTTTGCGATTTCGTGGGGGTCGACGATTGTCCTGTTTTCATATTCAAGTGCGGAAACTGTCGTGCCTTTTTTGTTTCCGAACACCGCTTTGATGCTGCGCCAGTTTTCTTGAACTGTGTTTTTGGGGTTAATATTATAGCATCGAGGAAGTTTTCCCAAGCCTTACGCTTTTCTTCTTTTATCGTCCTGCGCATACGCGCATTGAAGCTACGATAAGCGATTGCATTATATGCAGAAGGGGATCTTTTGAAGCGCTTCCATGCTTGGTTCTTCTGACGAACCAGCTGGTGAATTTCATTGTTGAACCATGTAGGGGTGTTTTTTCTGGCGCTTTGAGTTGAGGGTATGCTGAAATTTGCAGGATACCGGATAGCTTTCGTTAAGATCGCTACTTCCCTATTAACGTCGGGGCTCAGCTCCTTGTATAGGAGGTATTCCTCAACTTTTAATTGGAATTTATTCCAATCGGCATGTCGTTCACTAAATTGTGGGATATGTTTAGACGGTTCAGTGGCTTGGTTAATTTTCAAAATGATTGGAAAGCGATCAGTTTGTTTTGGGTGCTTAGTAGTTGTCCAGTTTAGTCTTGGGGCTATGTCTGAGGTCGCAAGTGAGAGGTCTATGTTAGTTAACGTGTTTCGTGTTGTGAATAATGTTGGGGAACCGTCGTTTAGTAGAATACACTCGGTGTTATCTAGCCAGTTACTTATGTCGTTACCTCTCTGTGTGTTATACTGCGATCCCCACAGTTGATGGTGAGCATTGAAGTCCCCGAGTATTATGGCTGGTCTTCCTAATGGTAGTGCTAGTTTGTCTAGTTCTTCAGTAATGTTGTTCAAGTCTTGCTCGACGTAAATACAAGCAATGTTGATTGTTATTCCAGCATGCACTCTTAGAGCTATCATATGTGTGTTCTGATTGCTTATGGGTAGCGTTTCTACCCCAGGCCACTTTTGATCATTATACCAGCTCCAATGACTCTTGTAGAGTGCGTGTTGTGTGTATATAAGTCGTAATGTCGATATTTCCTAAGTGAGTCTGTGTTAATGATGTGTGGAATGTGTTTCTCCTGAACTGCTATGATGTCTGGGTTGAATCTTGTTATTATTAAGTCAAGTGACGCAGAGTTTGTGTAAAGTCCTGAAATATTCCACTGTACTATAGTGAGTTGATGGTTGTTCGAAGAGTAAGAAGATCTTTGTTGCCCTTGGTTATTTATGGTGTGAAGGTTATTGTTTACTGTCATGTATAGTAATGCCGTTAGTGGATAATGCGTTCATGTCTGAATCTGAGTCGGTGCCATTTGCACCTTCTCTGTTTGGTGTGTTTATTGGTGAGAGTTCATTATTTGCTGCTGCAATAGTGTTTTTAGAGTGATTGGTGAGAGTGATAAAAGTGCGTTTAATTGTGATCTGCTTTTCGGTTTGTTCACTGTAGTCCGGGCGCTGGAGCATTTCCAGTGGTTTTGGCGTGATGTAATGGACTTTTTTGGTGGAATCGGTCAGAAATGATATCCTCAACAATATTTAGGGGGTGCGCAAGCATGAAACTCCCTGGAAAACTTTTGGTAGCCCAAAAACTGAAAAGTTCACTAAAAATTCCCTGTTTTTTGGCCTTTCTTGTTAAATATCTCTTAACGAAGGCTTCTAGGCGAAAAATTTGTTGAGCATGTTTTGTTCATTATTATATTTGCTACAATTTACCCTAAGGTGGATTTTTGAAATTTGTATTTTTGCATTGCAAAATAGCCGAAAACCGCGAAAAAAGTACTTCACTTTAAAGTTAGCACAAGGAAAGGAGAGACCATTATCTTCCAATTTAATTTTGGAATTAGATAGTTAAAGGCATGATTAACTTATATCCAAAACCCGATCACGGTCGGTCAAATAGTTTTTGCATAATGAATTTTGCAATTAAGTGAATTTAAAAAGTTAAATTTGTTACTGCGCCAAAAGAAAAACTCCCATGTTGGTCCTGATTTTTTTACGTATGCTCTAAGACTCTCTTTACAATATGCAATCATTAAAATTCTGGTTTTTAAATTTTTTTTATGGTTTTTATTTTTTTTAAGATTTTTGGCAAAAAACTGCAACTAAGGCGTTTTTTCCACAAAAATTGCTAACTCGGCGACGCCAGGAACAACAACAGCTTCATCATTATGCTCTTTGCATACGTACATATTCATAATTTCGAGAAAGTATAGCTACACGCAGATGATTTAGAAGTTATTAAGCAGTTTAAATAAAAGTTAAATACTAATTTGCAATCAATTGTATTAGAAAACATGACTGTCTACCATAAAATTGCACTGTTTCTATTCCCTCTAGCAAATAAGCTACAGAAACTGAAAAAAATCTAGTTAAAGAAAAATGTGAAAACATAATTTGTTATTGGAGGAATAATATTATATATTATTTGGAGGAATAATATTATATATTATTTGGAGGAATAATATTATATATCAGTGAACTAACGTTATGGCTTTTTTTTTATTGCGCTTAAATTCACTTCCTCCAGGAAAGTTTTGATTTTATTTAATAAATCATATTCTGGCTTTAGTGTTTTATCACACTCAGTCTTTTCTAGCTTCTCCAAATTTCGCATTAGCTATTACTAATCTTTTAGATGAAGTTTATGTATACTTAACTTATTTTATAAAATAAATTTTTATGACTTGACTTCATTTTACCAGCTAATATACTTATTGATTGTTCTAATTTTCTTTTTAACTCATCTATTTTTAGAGGTATGTATGTATGCTCCTCTCAACTAAGTAAAACATATCATTGTTTGGAGCGTTATATTCAGTTAATGTTAGCCTCAATTTTTTTTATTTCGTTGTCTGGATCTGCTTTCAGCAACAAATTTGGGTAACAGCTAAAATTTTGCCGAGCGCGTTTCACAAAGAAAAAGTTTACAATTGTAAACTCTGCATAACGTGAAAACATTATTAAACTAGTTGGGATGTGGGTTCGACCCTTTCGGTCCACACGATCAACTTCCTAGTATGATGGATGTTGAATATTATGATTGGATATTTTAATAATAAATGAACAATAGGCAATATAGAATATATGTATGTATAATACCGAGAATTTGTCACAATTGTTTATCAATATTTTCGCTAAAATGTCAAACTAAATGTGCGCACTCACAAGATTAGGATGACGAAAATGTATACAAAATTGATGTATTAATGTTTTTCGGCACCTCAATGAAGTCGATATAGTTTTTAGTTCGCGCGGTATCCTGCAGGTACAAAAATCACTTAAGTCTTTTAAACCAAAAAACCGCTGGACCGAATATTATAAAAATGTTTTCAGATTATATTGTCGCTAATACGCTTCGAACGGCACCTCAAGTAAGTCAATATCTTTCGTGGTTCGGGCGATATCGTGCAGGTACTAAAATCACTTATGTCGCTTAAACAAAAAACGGCTGGACCGAATTTCATGAAAATCTTTTCAGATCATATTTCGGTTAATACGCTTCGAACGACACCTCAACGAAGTCGATATCAGGAAAAAATGACCACATCCGAACGCACACACACACACACACACACACACACACACACACACACACACACACATACTTCCTCCCAATTTTTTGCTTAAAATGCTCCTGGGACCTTGAAAGATGAAAATACGTTGAAATTTTCGATTTCGATTTTCGGACTGATTACAATAACTTCCTATACTGGGAAGTTAAAAATTTATTAAAATTTAAAGTCGGCAGTTATTTCCTTAGAGCAACAACTTAAAAATGGACAGACTTAACGTTTAATGTTCGAATCATGTTAATTCTTGAACAATTCTTTTATTTAAATAATAATAATATGTTCCTTTTATCTAAGTGCTCCTCCTTTTATCTAAAAAAAATAAGTAAAGTAGGGATCTTGTTTACCAAAACTAAATAAATTAAAGCATTTTACATAGCATTTCTTTCTCGCTTTATTTAAAATATCCAAAATTTTCTCGATACGTAAGTACGCGCGATCATTAAACATTTAAATATGAAAACTCTTGGGTGGAAAGTATTCGTACATCGTACTCATTATTGCCCTCTTGCACGCAAGGGACCTAATCATCAATAATATTTATAAGAATAAAAATTAATTAAGTTCAACAACAATTATTAAACAATTCTTTTATTTAAATAATAGTAATATGTTCCTATTATCTAAGTGCTCCTCCTTTTACCTAAAAAAAATAAGTAAAGTAGGGATCTTGTTTACCAAAACTAAATAAATTAAAGCATTTAACATAACATTTCTTTCTCGCTTTATTTAAAATATCCAAAATTTTCTAGATACGTAAGTACTGCGCGATCATTAATCATTTAAATATGAAAACTCTTGGGTGGACGGTATTCGTACATCGTACTCATTATTGCCCTCTTGCACGCAAGGGACCTAATCATCTATATAAATATAATTGGCGTGCCTGTCTGTGATTTCAAAATAATTGTCTTTTTTAAATTTTATATAGTTATTTACATAATGAACTTCCCAGTATAGGAAGTTATTGTAATCGGTCCGAAAATCGAAATCGAAAATTTCAACGTATTTTCATCTTTCAAGGTCCCAGGAGCATTTTAAACAAAAAATGGGGAGGAAGTATGAGTGGGTGTGTGTGTGTGTGCGTACGCATGTGGTCATTTTTTCCTGCACGATATCGCGCAAAGCAAAACTGATATCGACTTCGTTGAGGTGTCGTTCGACGCGTATTAACCGAAATATGATCTGAAAAGATTTTCATGAAATTCGGTCCAGCCGTTTTTTTGTTTAAGCGACGTAAGTGATTTTTGTACCTGCACGATATCGCCCGAACCACGAAAGATATTGACTTGAGATGCCGTTCGAAGCGTATTTGCGATAATATAATTTGAAAAGATTTTTATAATATTCGCTCGAGCGGTTTTTTGGTTTAAATGACATAAGTGATTTTTGTACCTGCACGATATCGCGCGAACTATAAAAGATATCGGGGGCCTCTGTAGCCTAGGGAGTAAGGCGTCTGGCTACTTTCCCAGAGGTCCCGGGTTCGAATCCCGGCCAGCCCCACGGTCCTTCGTCTTTTCCACTTTCCCACCTACATAACTTTCCTTCTTTCTTCTTCCCCTTTTACATTCCTGATTCGTTCTGTCATTGTCTTCCTTAGCCCTTCCCCGCTTCACCAAAGCGCATGTCATCGGTTGGTTGATGAGATTCAACTCGTTTCAGGAGGCATAACACTCCAGCGAGTTGTTTCTCGATGCCCCGATGACAAAGTCGCGACAGTAATGGTTTGGAGTAGGTGGACTGCAAAATATCGCTGGTAGGTTGTGACAGTGTTTAATTATTTCATGCTATTAACGATTCATCTTGACTAATCCATATCACTTTTTTTTGTTATAAGTGTGTTTTAAGCTGTCCCAATAAATAATTTCGATCCCACGAACTTCTAATTCACATTTTTAATGTTTTTTTGGTGGGATTTATATGTAGCTGCGAGGCGTTGTGAACTCTGCATTGATATATAGAAAAGTTACATTTCTGCCAAAAGTGTGGGTATAGATTGAAGATTTACCAAACTGATGTAGTGAACGAGTTTTTGAAAGATTTGTTGGAACTAAGAAAGGGCAAATTTAAAAGGGTAGTAGTCATAGCTCATAATGGTCAGGCGTTTGACCATCAATTCATACTGAATTACATTCTGAAAAAGGCAGACCTGAAACCCATTGGCGTATTTACCCTAGGGCCATGGGGGCCATGGTCCGGGGCGACAGGCTGCGAGGGGCGGCACAAGTATCCTCGTGCTCAGCTTTGGAAGCTTTTAATAATCGTTACAATACACTGAGATAACTTTTATAAAAGCAATATTTTTCGTGATATAACAAATATAAATCAGCTTTCTTTAATTGCGAGATCCATTAATTCATACTTTTTTTGGGGCGTCTTGCCGGGAACTGCGACCTATTTTATTTGGTCTATTGTACCGTCGTTAAAAACCTTCGATGCGGTAAACATACTAAGGACGACCGACGAATCGCTTTCTACAGAGACTGTCAATTTCTTTCAAGTTAAATGATTCTGTACTTTCTGCCAAACACCGGTCACAAAGTAGAGCATATACTGCCAGCCGTACTGCCTGCAGAGGTCTATCTTATTGAAATGCCAGCAGTATGGTTGGGCCGTATAGTGGCCTACATGCTAAGATCAAAGAAAAATTTCAGTATGTAACTTAGGTGCCGCACGTTAGGTAAACTTGATCGGATCATCGGTATCTGCTCAGAAGCTACACAGATTTGCGTGTTGTTGCAAAAGCTATATGTACTTTTTTTCAGCATTAATCGAACGTGAAAAATTACTAAATAAGCCCTAAAAATGTAACTGTGAACTATTTGTCACTACGCGGTGGTCAGGTAAGGACGGTACCTGTGCTAGCCCTGATAAAAATTGTAAGGAAATAATAGCGGCTCTTGACGTTATAAAAAATGACTGTCCACCAAAAAGGGTTGGTTAAAAATGAAGCGGAGGCCTATTGGCTCAATTTCACTCAAATTCTCTAGAAACGGCTATATTATCGGAATTTCGGGAATCTAAAACTATTCAACATGTCGAGGCAGACGCTGATGCTTTTGAAGAGGCTAGTAGTCTTGGGTAGTACACGATTGAGTTTATAAAAGGTGCCTCTTTTTTCTTTTGACCCAGTAAGTTGTCATACTTCAAATAAGGCGAGGTGCCATTGTTATGAAATGACGAAAAATGAAAAATAACAAAAACAATGAAATTAAAGAATGAAAGAAAATAAATACCAATGAAGGTATTTTTTTATGATTTTGACTCTAATATGCATCAAACTGCCTCAGATTGAGTAAGAAACATATGCCTCCACATGTATATGTGAGGACCTTGCTCGAAGAGGATGCAATCACGCCTTGTCTCATTTATTTCGATACACGCTCATAATATACCAATAGGACTTTATTTTTGAGCCAGGACTTTGAAAAAAGTCTTCAGTATAATTTAAAATCGTGTAATGGTGAAATGTACTGCCTTGTGTAAGTCCGGATCCACTATAGAGGCTAGTAGAGGCTACAGCTAAGAATAACTCCACAGAAAAATGCAGAAGCAATCGCAATCCTCATATGGTGCAATAACTGCTAAATTTGCACTCTTATGTAAATTGGATACAACATCTGAAGTGGAAGTTAGAGATAACGCCATAAAACTCCAATATTGTAGCTTATTGATCTTGCAAATGATCTACAAGAGTGTCCTTTTAAAAAAAATTCTTGACGTTACGGTGTTTGTACATTATTAAAATGTATTACCTTTTTTCCATTAATGTATAGGGCGCAAAAGTTCTAGGCCCAGGGCGCCAAATATTAAAATACGCCACTGGAAACCCAAATTAATAATGCGGGGGACGAAAATTATAATGATGCAGTTGGACACCATAAAATTTATCGACTCGTTAAATTATTTTCCTATGAGCCTATCACAACTACCAAAGGCCTTTGATCTACCAGCAGTGTATAAACAAGGATACTTCCCTCATCTATTTAACTCATTCGAGAATAGGAAATATATTGGGAAATTACCGACTGTAGAATATTACAGTCCCGATGAAAATCAATGAAAACTGAAGATCGTGATAGTTTCCTCAAATGGTACGAGGAACATAAAAATGAAGACTTTGATATGCAGCGTGATATTGTAGACTATTGCATTAGTGACGTGCAAATTTTGACAGAGGTATGCTTAAAATTTAGAAAATTGATGTTGGTAGAATGCAAAGTTGATCTACATATTTGCTGAGGCGACAACTATTGCCTCTTCATGCAATTTAGGTTTTCGGCGCAATTTTCTTAGACCGAATACTATTGGTATTATTCCAAGAAAGGGATATAGATATGCCGATAATCAGTCAGCAATAGCAATTCAATGGCTAATATCTGAAGAAAAACGCAGAGAAATTAATATTACACAAAGAGAAGTTGTTCTGAAAGGATTAAAAGTAGATGGTTATTGTGCAGAGTCTAATCAAATTTCTAATCACACGTTTGAAACATAAGCGTGATCAACCTCTTCATGATAACCAAAGCGATACTCTAAATCACCGATATGAAGTAACAACCGCAAAGACGGGGCGTTTACGTTCTTATGGATACGAGGTCATTGAGATGTGGGAGTGTGATTTTCTCAGACTAATGGAATTGAATAAAGACATTCAAGCTCCTTTACTGGTATATTCACATTTAAATCCTAGAGATGCTTTTTATGGAGGCCGAACAGGTAATGTTTATACACATTACGAATGCAAGCCTGGTGAAAAAATAAAATACATACATTGTATACATTGTATCCATGGGTTTGAAAGTATGGAAAATTCCAATCGGTCATCCTGAATTATATGTCGGAGCAAATGCATGCTATAAAGTTGATTTAGGTAAAATAGATGGTCTTATCAAATGTAAAATTTTACCGTTCTACCGCTTAGACAGAATAATAAATTAATGTTCCCCTTATGTATGTCATTGATGTAGCGAGGAGAAAAACCAACATCATGAATGCACACACATGGATGAGCAAAGAGCTCTGATTGGAACATGGGTAATTGACGAGGTAAAAACAGCTCTAAGTAGAGGATACAAAATGATGAATACATACGAAATACAAAACTGAGGCGTACGACAAATCAAACCTTTCAGGTGGACTGTTTATTTCGATGATGAAAAAATTTATCAAGATGAAACAACAGGCATCAGGATGGTCCAGCAAATGCAGTGAGAATGAAAAGGAAAAGTGGAAATACCTGGAGGAATTTCTGCAAAATGAATGTGTAAAACTGGAGTATTCAGAAGTTAATAAAAATCCAGGGCTAAGATCATTAGTCAAGTCAATTTTAAATTATTTTTGAGGAAAATTTGGACAGCGAGAAAATCAACCGAAGACCAATATAATTAACAGTTCAGGAGAGTTGTATCAGTTTCTAATCAATCTGATAGATTATCAGTTACCGAGGCTCGAGACACCGCCAAAACCCGAGAAGAATGGAAGCGAATCGTGAATAGAGTTCGGGACCCAGCGGCACCGACAGCAGCGTATCCGTTGCGGGGACGTCCCGCTCGGACCGCCAGCTAACGGATCAAAGAAGAAGAAGAAGAGAATCAATCTGGTAGTAGAGGTACTATATCTTCTCCCAGTCAATGAAGAAACGCTTATTGTAAACTGGAATTACAGAGAAGAAGCTGCAGAATCTCTAGGAACAGTTAACGTTTCTATAGAATCTTATACAACCACACAGGCACGACTTAAGTTGTTTATCTATTTGGAGCAGCTTGGAGAAAGAGTTTTATATTATGACACTGACTCTGGCATATATATTAGCAGAGAGGGAGAATACGATCCCCCAACTGGAGAATTCATTGGAGATATGACAAATGAGTTAGAATGCTATGGTCCTGGTAGTCATATAAAAACTTTTACAAGTGGAGACCCTAAAAATTATGCATACGCAGTTTATGGCACAAGGGACGAATCCATGAAGACACAGAGTAAAGTAAAGGGAATCTGTCTAAATTCTGAAGCTTCGCAACATGTCAATTTAGATTCAATTAAAAATATGATATTAAATGACAACGAGGAAGACCATATTTCCATCTTATTAAAAAATATTCCCCGCACAAAAGATCACGAAGTAGTAACAGTTCTGGAAATAAAAAAATATAAAGTGACTTCAAATAAACGAAGATTTCTGGGAGATTTCAGCTCCCTACCATATGGGTTTAAAAGACAGAAAAGATGAGAAAATGTGTTTGTGAGACAACAACAGAGATAAATACATGACTTTGTCGCTGCTTACACTTCTGAACCATGCCAATTTAGAAGAACAAGATATATGAATAAGTTTCGTGGAGTAGGGCTATTGGGGATACCACGGGATAAAAAAACGCACCAAAAACTCTACCTCAAGGTTGGTGTGGAAATGAGTTCCACATTTTGTTAAGATACATAAGACATTAAAATATGTATTTAAGATATTTGATATTTTCTCTTGGATAGTTAAAGTCATGAATTCTGCAACAGTTATTTTGGATATACAATTTGTCAGTGGAGTAAATGGTCAGCTGTTTGCTACGGATACTTTTACCGAACTTAAACTACTTCAAGCCACCTTTTCCATATAGTGAATTGACACCAAGAGCTCGTTGGCAGGATGTTTTCAACTTTAACAAAATAAATGGATTAAGATGGAATGGTGAAAATATTGATTACAACGAATTACCCAGCCTATTGACAAATTATTCAAATTCAACAATTTATGTGAAACAATTGGAGAAGGAGAAATTTATTCGGAAATACCTTCCTAAAGCGAAAATAATCCAGCTGGAAATACCAAAATTAAGTAACTTGGAAAATTTTGAGTCTTTCTGCATGATACACGGAAAGTCACCTACTCTCAGTTCAAAATTGTGTAATATATATTTATACATGTTAGTGAATAAATTTTTTAAATAAAAGATATCTTTAGTTTTATTTTATTTATTTGCATTGAAAATTTATCGTATCAAAAACAAGATTTGCAATACAGTACAACGGTATTTCATAAAAAAGTCAAGAATAATTTAAGTGTACCTACATAAGATATTCGACTTGGAATAAAAAAATCCTTATATGCTAATACATATTAATGCATTTTTTTCTTTACATTTTTCAACATATTTTCTATAACATTCTTTCACACTATCCGTAGCATTATTATTGCGGTACATAACGATGTTTAAAAATTTAAAAATTTCAAATAGTTTACAAAGTTCAGCCTGTCTTAAGGTGATGCTGCCACTGCCAAAGGGGATTTTGTGTTCTTTTTGCAGCTTTGGTTGATTTGCTGGAGATGTATTTTCCATTTTGGTTTTTAAAGCGCCAAGATAGCTGTAAATTGTTGTCCATTCAGAATAAGATACTGATATTGGAATGAGTGCGTGGCGACACTATTTTTGCCTGTGACAATCGTCCAGATGATATGTCTAGTTTAATAACAGATTTTCACCCACAATTTTGGCTTCACATTTTTCAAGCGGTAAAGCTACACGTAAATCGACACCGCTTAATAGCAACTTATCCTGATTAAGCAAATCAGTATAGATTTTCCCCATCAATTCAACTACATTACTTTTATTGAAAAGTTTCTGACGATCTAAATAGCCTTGATGTAATTCAGCGACGGGTTTATCGATATCTGCAATTTCTACGTCATCTTTGTCAAGATACCAGCCGATCGACTCCAAATGGGTAGATGCCGCATATTTGCCATAATTTAATAAATTTTCAATATAAACGCGATAATTGTAATTGTGGTCGGTTTGAGCAATTGGTTTTCCATTCAAATATACAGTGCACTGGCGAAATATGGAGTGTAAGATGTTGTTTATTAAACCCATCATCACCATCATCTGGATAAAGTACTTCTTTCCCATCTTTTGTTATAATTAATTGCAGTTTTAAACGAAGATAGATGCTAGATAAATCACGGTATGTATCTCCATGACCCAAAGTTACAAACTCTAGAACGGAGGAGTTGTCGAGTGAGCCATTGGTTTATATGCTTCTTCCGTTTCAAAAACTGAACTGGGGGTATGGAAAAAAGATCCAATTCCGATTTCATACATTCTTTGTACGACATTATGATTACTATTATTTATCAAATATGTCCAGTATACGTTTACGTGTCTTTTGTTTTGTTTACAAAATTCTTGCTTTTCTTTCTTTTCTTTGATTTTTAGTTTTACAATTTCTCGACCGTTTAGGTGTTTTTCCACGTCTCTTGCGTCTAACAGCTGGTTTAAAAGGTAGAGTTGTAAATGGATTGGGTCTTTTTATACCTGCACCCTTCATGCCGTCAAACAGTTTATTTATACCTTTCTGACTAAATCTTGAACAGCAATTCTACCGTTTTCTTTTAAAATATCTTAAACTGAATTGTTGTTGATGTTTTTATCTTGTATTATAGCTTGTCCTGTTTTTACAGCCTGTTGTGCCAATGTTTTTAATCCTGATGTAGAGGTTTTAAGTGTCGAAATAATGCACTGAAGAAGCTACCGATACCTCTTCTACATTGATAAATAACTGGACCACAATATAATTCTCCAATATCCGACACACTGCCGCCGCTTTGTATTAAATAATAACGTGTATAATAGGAATTCATCTCGTAATCCTATTTATACTAAGCAAGAACAGCCTGTTATGCAAATATTTATACATAGTTTTTATTGTCTCTTAAAATGTAGCAATAAACTTGTTTTAAAGTCTACATATGTTTTAAAGTCTACTAACTCACCTTGATGATCAGTTATTTTTATAGAAATACTTTCAATAAAAGTTTTTTTCAATAGGACAGTATTCTACATGTTCAAATCTTAATATAGTACCACACTCTTGAATCGGTTTTATTCGTAGATATGTATCTTACTAGTTTGTCGCCTATAGCTCTAGGTTGAATAATATCAGTGTATATATGAATTATATTTTTCTCAGAGCAATCTTTTATAGTGTGTACTTCTTGGTAATCGCAACATCAATTCTTTAATTGTTGTATCGAGAGAATTAATTTTTTCCATTATTGACATGTGCTCTTGACGTAAATACGTAGGGTCAAATGACTCTTTTATTTCTGTCAACAATGCATCAGGATTACGTTTGTTTTCAGGTGTTTGGAGAAATACATGTATGATGAAGTTTGGCAGATTATCCATGTTAGTATTAATAGGTACTGGTGTAGATAAAAATTCGCCTGAGCTTTGTTTTTTATATGGGACCTGCAAAATTTCACTGTTTTTAGTTATTTTCTGTTGCTCGGGTGCCTTTGCTTTGAGTGAATCTTTCTTCAGCCTATTCAATATTTCAAAAATTGCATTTTTGATTTCAATAATTCGTTTATGTTTTTCTTCTTCGCTTAGTTTTTTATCGTCAAGTGTATATTGGCTAAAAGCAATGACATGAGATCTTTAACATTCAAGTGTGAGGGTAGCGGTATTTTTATCGTAACACCCAATTCCTCTAAACGGAGTTCAAATACACCATGCTCTTATTCACTACCTTTTTTCTCTTTATTTTCAGCTGTTTTTATGCTAGCCTTTGGATGTGTGTAGTTGTCCATTGTACTCTTCAAAAAAGGATGTTTTCTATTCGTCCTAGGAACTTGACCAAATACATCATCAACAAAATCTTCAATTGATTCATAGTTTATATATTTTAAAACAACGTTTTCTGAAGCCAAGTTATTTCAACACGCCGTTTCCATTAAACTTGCATGGTTTAGCAAGTGCATTTGTAAAAGCCGATAGCATATTTTCAGGGTAAAATTGCATAGAGTTATTACTTAAAAGACATAAAAAAATCTTTTTCTTTTATTTTCACTTATTGTTAACAGTCTCTCCCAAGGAATGTCCGAAGTACTTGTAGTTCTATGTTTTTTAGTTTTAAACGCTCACTCTGTCTGACATCGAGCTTACGTAAAGGAAATGAAAGCATATATTGACCAGATTCTAGCTGAGAGGGTATTAATATAGACTGTTTCTGAACTGCTTTTTGTTTTTCACTTTGTTCTAATTCTTCTACAGGGTGTGTGTATCAGCTAAAGTGTCCAACCGCTTGGCTGTGGATAGGCCTTGGATAGACGAACAAAAAATCGTATGGTTGTGGGGGGAGGGGATCGTAACGGTTTATCCGGCAGGGTGTTTTGAAACTTTTGTGGTAGTGGTTTACATATTACCCTGTATTTTTGTAAATCTATTAGATATTTTCATGAATAAGGTAGCAATCTACGCAGAACACTCCCACCTATCTAAAATTGTAAAAGTCAAGGGGTCAACCCACCAACATATAGAGTTATGAGTCAACGAAGACAAAATTTTGTTTTTTTTTACACTAAAATTTCCACTTCAACCAAATTTTTCTCCAAAAAAAAAACGTAATTAACCAATATGGTGTTTTACAAAATTGGAAAGCTTGGACAATTTCCTATGAATAATGTCTAACAACTATTATGCTACGACCTTTGCTTTTGAAGTTATTAGCAATTTTAACGCAAAAGTTGGCCCTATTTGGTGCTTATTTGGTACTTTTCGTCAAAACTCAGGTGAAAAAGTACTAAAAAAGGACGAAATAGAGTCAATTGCTAATAACTTCTAAAGTACAGGTAATTACGTATTTTTTGGAGGAAAAGGTGGTGGAAGTGGAAAAAAAACAAAATTTTGTCTTTGAAGACTCATAACTCTGGACTTTGGTATGTTAAAACCTCGACTTTTACAGATAGGTGGGAGTATTCTGCGTAGATTGATGTCTTATTCATTAAAATATCTAATAAGGTGACAGAAATACAGGGTAATATGTAAACCTCTACCAAAAAAACTTCAAAACGCCCTAGCGGCTAAACCGTTACGATGACCCCCCCCCCCACCCCATTAATACGATTTTTTGTTCGTCTATCCAAGGCCTATCCATAGCCAAGCGGTTGGACACTTTAGTTGATACACCCTGTATATGTTCGCTAGCTTCATCGGCAGTCATAATCGTAGGTACCGTATACTGCGTTACACCATCCTCAGCCGTGATTATTTTAAAATACTTTTCACGTGCATTAGGTGCAGATGTTGTTCTTAGTAATTTTGGTGGTGGCCTTAGACTTTGTGCTATTCCGCTAGCTGATAATCGTCTTTTGGCGACTGGTGATAAAGATCTTCTTGGCGGGGTTATATTATGTTCTTCTTTAAAAACTTCTTCTTCAGTTAGGAAATCCTTTGCTGATGGTGGTGAAGTCTGTGTTAACACATCATCTTTAAAAATTATTTTCGTTTGTGTGGTACTATCTCTTAAACTTTTTGAAGTAAAACTTCTTTAGGGACGTTTGCTTAAAAAAATTTACATGAGAGTGAATCAATTTCATTCGCGTAACGCTCTCACACATGAAAAATCGTCAGAACTTTTGTATAACGATGGGAAAAGGGGCGGACGGGGTACAAGAGACGATGACACTCGGGGCTGTGGAATACAAATTCACCATTCTGTAGAGGTGAATTATTTCAGATTTTTCTTGTGGTTTGGTCACTGGCTGGGCTTATGCCGCGGACACTTTGGAGTTGACTGACATGTTGGAAGCGGCATATACGAGAAGAATTTTCGGGGGTGGTTTGGGTGCTTAGAATACCAAAAGGGAGTGGTGAATTAAATGTGTGAGGTGCTGTTGTTTAAAATTGGAACCCACTTCCCCTTTGGTGAGAAGTGCTGCACCTTTCCCCTTTTTAAATTACAATTTTTTTAACTTGCACAAATCGACGAATCGTTTATGTCAAAACATTACACTGTTGTGTAAATCGTTCCTGATATGTTGTTTGGGTCGCTGATTACGAAAATCAGGGTCCCACAGTCTTAAAATATGGATGTCACATTTAAATAAGCTTAAAAATTCCCCCTTTTAAGTGTTTTCCCGATAATTTTAATTATAATCAAAAACAATCCAATAAAATACATTTTTTGCAACATTTATATTCAAAAGTGGTTGATTTATAACAAAGCAAACTTTATGATAAGGGATAAAAGTAAAGGGCTGAAACTATCCCTACATCGACTGAAAATATAAAGGTTTGTAAAAAAGGTGTTTTCAACTTTATGCTTCGAATTCGGTTTAATCAGCCAAAATAAATTGTTTTCAACTACGCTATAGAAAGAAGAATTTGAAAAAAGGTTGATTGCATATCTTTTTGCTCCCTTTAAAATTAATTGGCTCCCTAAAAGATTGTATGGGACGAAGTAATCAGGTAATTGGCTAGGTGGCCATAAAGGGTGCCAATACCATACTCAAGTAGACTGGCTCTCGTTCGCGTAGGTAAACGGCTCGCGTAGGTAAAACTTCATTGTATGTGGTTGGCGGACTGCTTGGTAAAACAATACCTGGGTTTGGAATAGTCTATGCCGATGCGGATGCAATTATTAATGATCATGAATGTAGCGGGAGCGGAGCATGCATACAGCTGGTGACATATCCAAGCGTACATGCGTTCAATTCGTTGATAAATAATATAGAAGTGTGTGTATTCAAATACGACCTGACGGAATGTTCCATGAATGGAATGCATGCCACGCAAAGGTCGGACTACTTTTAACCTTTTCTGTAATGCCGCATTCGAAATAGCACACACAAGTATGCACAACAAACACATGCACCTTGCATGCACTCGTTACTTAGATTTTCGGGCTATGTGTGAAAGCCGGGACGGAAAAAAACCATGCAATTTTATGAACCTCTGAATGCAATGCATGTACGCTTGCATATGTCACCAGCTTATTTCCATGAAGCGAATGTTTAGATTTTCGTGCCTGTGGCGGTAGTATCCATAGTCCAGTAAATAGGTACTTTTTCTTTGCAAAAAATACCGCACGCGATTTTTTTTACCAAATGTTTATACATATTTTTATGAGCTTAAATTCAAAATGGCGTCATCCCCACCCTTATGCTTCACTTACAATGAAGGGAAACGCGTTTAATTCTATATCTCAGAAACTATGCGTTTTACGACAAAAATGTCTATAATCTTTTTTGTAGATAAATAAGTGATTTAACTTTTTTGTTCAGAATTTTTTTTTGTAAAGTTAATATCTTCGGAGTTATAGTGCTTCAAACTTTATATATCACTTTCTTTGCGCTATGTTTCGTTAACGGTTAGCCCGCCATAAAAAAGTCCTTCCTAAGACTTATAGAACACACAATTATCTATAATTTTTGCTTTTGTCATTTTTACATAGGGCTAATATTTCACGAGTTATAGCGCTTTAAATGTCGCAAAACGTAAATTCATAAAATTTTTTTTCCTAATATCTTTTTCTTTCCCCGTTTCATTTCAAAACTGATTATATCGTGTGTTGAGCTTATCATTGCCCACATTTGTTGCCTTTACTTTTTTCTATAAAGTTGATATTTATGGATTTATTACACCTCAAAAGTTAATTGTAACGACAGCAATACAATTATCTTCTAGGTTTGATTCCGTGGTCTTTGTCAGAGAAGACATACTATAGATCTCCTTGTTTTATGAACGTCCTTGGCAGGGTCTTCTAACAATATTTTCCTTCTAAAACCGGGAAGGGTCGTATTCCGCAGTGCTTGAAATTTCCAAATATTGTTGCAAACAATATTCTCTTTCTTTACGCTTTCAGTGGTTGTGACACAGCGTCTTCAATATACGGCATGGGGAAAGCAAAAGTTTTATCCATTTTTCAAAAAAATCCACAACTCATAAATTCAGTAGAATTGTTTAAAGAAAAAAAAACAGTGGGTGTGTGTACTTATGTACACGCATTAGAAATTATACTTCCTTGGCATGATTTTAAGACTAATTTTTAATTTGTACACAAATATTTTATTGGATTCTTTCTATTTCCGTGCGTTGGAAGGTGCAAGCATTATGATGCCGACACGCTCAAGGCTGTCGGTTATACCGTATTCTAATCCTAACTAAAATCACCAACTAGTTGGGTCATTAGGCCTAATTACAATTATCTTGAGATGGGCTTAAGATGCGTCATGAAATTCTCTTAAGACTGGCTAATTTTCTACCAACACGTAATGAATGTTAAGCTTAATATGCGTCGCAAAGCTGGATCAGCATTTATTTACCTGATAATACTACTGGTACTTCTAAGCCCAACTCACTTCTTTTTTGTTCATTTCCGCCTTAGCTTCTGATTGTAGAATTTAGCTTCTCCTCCACTTTAGTCAGTAGATCAAACGATCGTGCCATTATAGTCTAAGACGTTCGTTGCTCTTAGCCGTGCCTTTAGCTGTAGGTTACAGTGCAGCAGTTTGCTCGGCTAATCTCCGGCAATCCAAAAGTCACAATGAGGAATTCCATATTTTTAAGGTTTATTTTCGCAATAATAAAAGGTGTAAAATATTGTATTTTATCACTTTTTTCTGCACCTGGATTACCAGTGATTAGTGTTTCAGTGATTGAATTAAAACAATTTCAAAAAATTTATTGAACCAATATGTTTTAATGGTTTAATTGTGAAGGTTTTGTCGCTGGGGTTTTGTCGAGTTATGTTAGGGCAAAAATGTTGAATTTGTGTGGTTATTGAGTTAAAAGTGAATTTAAAGTGATTAAAGCTTGTTAAAGAATAATTTTTAAAAATATTCAAGCAGAAAAATGTGTAGGAAAAAGTTCAAAATTTTTGTTATTCGTGTTGTGTGGTGGTAATTGCACTCATGTTTTAATAACTATTCCGTAATAATTTTTAACCATTTTAAACTCACTTTTAATTTCATTACCACATAAATCCAAAAAATTTTCCCTAAATTAACACGAAAAAACCACCATGAATGTAGACAAAACTGGTCACCTTATCAATTTCATTCAATTTATTCACTCGGATCACTAACTCACTTATCACCGGTAATGCACGTGCAGTAAAAAATGTTAAAATACAATATTTTGCCACTTTTTACAAGTTAAAAACTTGGCGCGTCTAAGATATTACACTACCAGTTAGAGAAATTGCCTTCCATCCAGTAAAGCCCCTCACCCACAAACAGCACACAATAAACACTACGAATCTTCCTATGCCCACGAAAAACCAAACATACGCTTAGCTGATGACTCGAACATGAAATTTATTTCCCTCCATAGCCTCAGCATAAAAACCCCCCCACCAATAGACATCGTGAATCGGCTGCGAGTTTTCATATGCCCATAGTAATCACGGTATTCAGAAACAAGGTAATGTAAAAGACTGTATACCGTATACGGTATTTTAGTGCTGATGTCACGTGGGGGACACTTCCCATAAAAAATCGAAGCTGTTGTTGTTGTTTCAGCATTACGGCTGACGTCACCAGGCGCCCATTTTTTACGGTATTCGAAGCTGCCGTCGCTTTTACATTACCTTCGTTTTCTGTATACCGTGCATAATAATGATAATCCCAGTGCGCATGAAGAATGGAAGTTGAAATGCTTGTTCTCCATTACCGCCACCCCTTCCCCATATCCTCCGTTGCGTTGCGTTGCGAATTCGTCAAAATTCACTCTCATAATATTTTTCAAAACGCGCCTAAAGAAGTATAACTTCAAAAATAGATCCAGATATGGTTGCTGAAGCTGGAGAGCGTTTCTTTATTGAGCTGTATGGAGGTAGCTCGTCAGAAACCAATATTAATTCACTTAGGTTCAAATGCTTTGGAAAATCGGCTACAAAAACCAAAGTGAACTTATCAGCTCCGCTTATAACTAAAGATGCTGCTCGACTTCACTCATTTCGAGTATATCATCAAGTGCAAACTTGGCTTAATAGTTATCAAGACCCAGAGGAATGGGGCTGGAAGCGAACAAGGTTTGGCTTACAACCAGTCCCAATGACAATTGCTCCGGCACCTGAAAATTTATTAAAATTGATATCCTGCAAATGTAGGAAAAATTGTGGCGGTTCCTGTGGATGCAGTGGATGAAGTGCAGGAAATTGCGAAAATGTGACGAAGGATGCAAACCTCCTTGAAGACAATGAAATAAGTAAATGAGAACATTTGCGAGTTTTCAAGTCTCCCAGATATATCATTCGACGAAGAAAACGTCGTCATTAGATGGCAGCTTCATTGGTCTATCCAATTGTCAACCGACATCTTCGATATGAGGCTAAATAACATGTTATAGCATCATTGTTTCGTTTTCTTGTGGATTAGGCCTACTGGGGCAACCACAATAAAAAAACGCGCCAAAAACTCGACCTCCACCCTGGTGTGGAAAAGGGTTTGTACCTACGCCAACGAAATTTCTTAATTATTTGTATGAACATTAATGTGTATCTATCTATATGAAACATTTGGCGCTGAATTGCGGCTTAAGTATAAAAGCTAGAAAAAAATGTTTAAAGTAAAATTTCTACGGAATTTTTTAACAAACAAATTTGTTGGTATAACTTGTCATCGTAAATAAATAGTTGACTAGATATTTGCAAAAAACCATTTTTAATAAACTTTTGAGGTGTAATAAATCCATAAATATGAACTTTATAGAAAAAAGTAAAGGTAGCAAATGTGGGCAATGATGAGCTCAACACACGATATAATCGGTTTTGAAATGAAACGGAGAAAGAAGAAGATATTAGGAATTTTTTTTTATGAATTTACGTTTTGCGACATTTAAAGCGCTATAACTCGTGAAATATTAGTCCTATGTAAAAATGACAAAAGCAAAAATTATAGATAATTGTGTGTTCTATAATGTCTTAGGAAGGACTTTTTTATGGCGGGCTAACCGTTAACGAAATATAGCGCAAAGAAAGTGATATATAAAGTTTGAAGCACTATAACTCCGAAGATATTAACTTTACAAAAAAAAATTCTGAACAAAAAAGTTAAATCACTTATTTATCTACAAAAAAGATTATATACATTTTTGTCGTATAGTTTCTGAGATATGGAATTAAACGCGTTCCCCTTCATTGTAAGTGAAGCATAAGGGTGGGGATGACGCCATTTTGAATTTAAGCTCATAAAAATATGTAAAAACATTTGGTAAAAAAAATCGCGTGCGGTATTTTTTTTATTACGAAGGCCTTTTTTTCGACCTATTTACTGGACTACCATGCCTGTGGCGGAAGCGTGCATACCAGTGTGGGATGCGCACTTATATGCTATACGTACTAGGTGCACCGCGTGTATGCTTTTAAGAAAATTAGCCAATAAAAATTATTTTTACTCGGTTACTTTTAGGTTTTAATGTAAATAGGAATTCATAAATATTTTCAAATAGTATTTGTATCAAGTCCGTCAGTAGATTCGTCACTATTCTTCCTTCATCTGTCGTTGGCCTGAATTTTCTCAAGCGTACTATAGATCCGACAGACTTTCCACTATATCTATTGCATATTACTAGCCGTTGGGCACAAAAGTTTTACTTCTAAAGTGTGGTCTTCAGCACACTCATATTTTTTTTGTATGACATTATGTTCACGTGTTAAGTATAATGTTGTTTCTTTATCAAGCGTTCGTTTGGATTTCCGATTGTGATTTAACCCTCAAGTGGAGACGTGCAGAAATTGGTACACTGTTGGAGACGTGCGGTCACAGAGACCGCGTTTCATTTTTTCCACTAAAGCTGACAAAATCATAACCACATAAAAATTAAAAAAGGAATATTTACTTCAGCATTTTTTATTGCAGATATATACATAGATAGAATTTTCCAATTCAAACTGCAACTAAGATTGATAACAAAATAACTTATTTTGTTAATTTTACACAGAAAATGAACGTTCTTCAATTACGTAACAAAAAAAGGCACAAACACAAAATAGATACTTCTTTGGTAAAAATCGTAACTAAAACTGTCATTTAATGTAATAAAAGGCAAACTGGCATTAAAAAGTCATTTTTTGGATAAAACTGCAAGGCACAAAAAATTAAATTTTTTGGCGACAATTTGCACAAAGCATTCTAGAACATTCGATGCAAATGGGTTTTTGGCACACATAGCATATGTATATGAAATGTTTTTCTTTTTAGCCTAGAGGGGCACGTATAACAGGTCTTTCGTTTTTCTAACTTAGCGGGGGCTTCACTCGAGTTTGAAATTTCTTCATGGGACCCCAAAACACGTCGAATACATAGCCTCACCTCCCTAGAGATTCTCATATTCTGCAAACGCCGAACCATATGGGGTCGTACCAGCTCCCCTGCCAATTCCTTAACGAAATCAGCCTTTTCTAGTTGAGGATTATCCCTGTGTGACTGATGAAGCACATAGGAATTTATGCCACTAATATCCAAAAGCCTAAAAAAGATTGTCATAGGCCATCTCCGAGTGTTTCTGCTTGAAGTATGCTTGGAACCAGGGATCGTAAATAACTGTTATATTTGTATTTTTGACTTAAAAAATCAAATAGTAAATGTTGTCTGATCTGCATAAAATTTATACTGGATACTCAGAGTAGCGAGTTCTACGCGGTGGTGGGGTTACTTTTAAATTGTAGACTTTTATTATAAAAGTCAAGTTTAATAGTTAAAATTAATTTAAATTTTTTAAATAAACAATAACAGTTATATTTAACTAAAAAAGTTTTAGGTCATTAAAAACTCTTATTTTTGTTTTTTTATTTTTAAAGTCTTCCAAAACTCTTATGGGAAGACTTTTATTTTTAAAATCAAAAATAACTGTTAAAAAAGACTGTATTGCATAAAAGTCTTTCTAAGATTTTTATTTTTCCAGTTTTTTCTATAAAAGTCTTTGAAGACTTTTATTTTTAAAATATAAAAATAAAAGTCTTTTGCTGAAAACAGATAAATAGTCCATTCAAACCGTTAAGAAAATCGAACCCTAAAGGTTTTTGGGGTCGCTGATCATGAAAATCAGGGTTCTGCGGTCCTAAAACAGGGGCGTCACCCTTAAAAATGCAAAAAACACCCCTTTTTAGGGGTTTTTCGCGATTATTTCGATAATAATGAAAACTAATGCAATGAAATACACTTTTTTTAATATTTATTTGCGAAGGTGGTTGATTTGTACTAAATCAAAGCGAACTTTATGATAAGGGGTGATCCTAAAGGGTTGAAACCACCCCTAAATCGGCTACAAATAGAAACTAGTTGGGATGTGGGTTCGACCCTTTCGGTCCACACGATCAACTCAAGGGGGTGAAATAGGGTCAACTCAAAACCGCTGGAGCTATAAGGCTGAAATTTTGACAGTGCATCCCTTTAATGACGTGGACATCCACTATAAAGCGATTTTTCGAAATTCATCCCCTAAAGGGGTGAAATGGGGGTTTTCCAAACCGCTGGAGCTATAGGGCTGAAATTTTGACAGTGCATCCCTATAATGGCGTGGACATTCACTATAAAGCGATTTTTCGAAATTCATCCCCTAAGGGGGTGAAATAGGGTTTACCCAAACCGCTGGAGCTATAGGGCTGAAATTTTGACAGTGCATCCCTTTAATGATGTGGACATCCACTAAGAAGCGATTTTTCGAAATTCATCCCCTAAAGGGGTGAAATGGGGTTTTTCCAAACCGCTGGAGCTATACGGCTGAAATTTTGACAGTGCATCCCTATAATGGCGTGGACATTCACTATAAAGCGATTTTTCGAAATTCACCCCCTAAGGGGGTGAAATAGGGTTTACCCAAACCGCTGGAGCTATAGGGCTGAAATTTTGACAGTGCATCCCTTTAATGATGTGGACATCCACTAAGAAGCGATTTTTCGAAATTCATCCCCTAAAGGGGTAAAATGGGGTTTTTCCAAACCGCTGGAGCTATAGGGCTGAAATTTTGACAGTGCATCCCTTTAATGACGTGGACATCCACTATAAAGAGTTTTTTTGAAATTCATCCCCTAAAGGGGTGAAATGGGGTTTTTCCAAACCGCTGGAGCTATAGGGCTGAAATTTTGACAGTGCATCCCCTTTAATGACGTGGACATCCACTAAGAAGCGATTTTTCGAAATTCATCCCCTAAAGGGGTGAAATGGGGTTTTTCCAAACCGCTGGAACTATAGGGCTGAAATTTTGACAGTGCATCCCTTTAATGACGTGGACATCCACTATAAAGCGATTTTTCGAAATTCATCCCCTAAAGGGGTGAAATTGGGGTTTTCCAAACCGCTGGAGCTATAAGGCTGAAATTTTGACAGTGCATCCCTATAATGGCGTGGACATTCACTATAAAGCGATTTTTCGAAATTCATCCCCTAAGGGGGTGAAATAGGGTTTACCCAAACCGCTGGAGCTATAGGGCTGAAATTTTGACAGTGCATCCCTTTAATGATGTGGACATCCACTAAGAAGCGATTTTTCGAAATTCATCCCCTAAAGGGGTGAAATGGGGTTTTTCCAAACCGCTGGAGCTATACGGCTGAAATTTTGACAGTGCATCCCTATAATGGCGTGGACATTCACTATAAAGCGATTTTTCGAAATTCACCCCCTAAGGGGGTGAAATAGGGTTTACCCAAACCGCTGGAGCTATAGGGCTGAAATTTTGACAGTGCATCCCTTTAATGATGTGGACATCCACTAAGAAGCGATTTTTCGAAATTCATCCCCTAAAGGGGTGAAATGGGGTTTTTCCAAACCGCTGGAGCTATAGGGCTGAAATTTTGACAGTGCATCCCTTTAATGACGTGGACATCCACTATAAAGAGTTTTTTTTGAAATTCATCCCCTAAAGGGGTGAAATGGGGTTTTTCCAAACCGCTGGAGCTATAGGGCTGAAATTTTGACAGTGCATCCCTTTAATGACGTGGACATCCACTATAAAGCGATTTTTCGAAATTCATCCCCTAAAGGGGTGAAATGGGGTTTTTCCAAACCGCTGGAGCTATAGGGCTGCAATTTTGACAGTGCATCCCTTTAATGACGTGGGCATCCACTATAAAGCGATTTTTCGAAATGCATCCCCTAAGGGGGTGAAATAGGGTTTACCCAAACCGCTGGAGCTATAGGGCTGAAATTTTGACAGTGCATCCCTTTAATGACGTGGACATCCACTAAGAAGCGATTTTTTGAAATTAATCCCCTAAGGGGGTTAAATGGGGTAACCCAAACCGCTGGAACTGAAGAGCTTTAATTTTGACAGTGCATCTCTATAATGACGTGGACATTCACTAAGAATCGATTTTTCGAAATTCATCCCCTAACGGAGTGAAATGGGGTTACCAAACTACTAATTTAAGTAGAAATTAAACAGGGAGCCAAAAAATTCAAAAATATAAAATCAGCCGCACCAATTTATCCACCTAATAAATCATTTTTTACATAGTTTTAATTAGAATTTCTATAGCCTGATCAACGTGCTAGGCTTTAAGCACAATATCACAATTGTTTTTATAGTGTAATTTTCGAACTACGATAGCTATTTTATTTGTTTTCAACAAAAGACTGACCTGCCTAAATGTCATTGTAAAAAAACGGAACACCCCATTATTCAGAAGTAACTCAAATACATAAGGGTACATATTTCCAATTATTGTGTGATTGTCGTTTTTATCCTGCATTTTGACTTTATTTAAAAATTCCACGAAAAGAAATATTTCTCCATGTATTTTTTATTTTGCTTCGGTTTAGGGGTGGTTTAACCCCTTTAAAAAAGGGTTTAAAGTGAAATTTTCCAAATGTTTCAATGAATAAAAATGGAAAATAAAATTTTAATGCAAAACAATAAATGTCAATTTTTTTCAATTACAATTTTAATGCAGGGGTAGTTTCACCCCCTTAAGGGTTTAAAATAATAAATTTATGGCTGATAATACCTTTTGAACCAAATTTCAAGCAAAAAGCAAAAAACAAAAAAATTTTCTAATTTTTTTTATATAAAGTTGATTTTTATAATTGTGGGGGTAGTTTTAACCCCTTAAGGGTTGAAAATAATTTAGTTTTGCCTGACAGTACGCCCACAATCGTATTTGAAGCATATACTTGAAGAAAAATTTTTTTACAATTTTTTCTATTTGTAGCCGAGGTTTCAACCCTTTAGGATCACCCCTTATCATAAAGTTTGCGTTGATTTAGTACAAATCAACCACCTTCGCAAATAAATATTAAAAAAAGTGTATTTCATTGCATTAGTTTTCATTATTATCGAAATAATCGCGAAAAACCCCTAAAAAGGGGTGTTTTTTGCATTTTTAAGGGTGACGCCCATGTTTTAGGACCGCAGGACCCCGATTTGATGTGTGATTGTCGTTTTTATCCTGCATTTTGACTTTATTTAAAAATTCCACGAAAAGAAATATTTCTCCATGTATTTTTTATTTTGCTTCGGTTTAGGGGTGGTTTAACCCCTTTAAAAAAGGGTTTAAAGTGAAATTTTCCAAATGTTTCAATGAATAAAAATGGAAAATAAAATTTTAATGCAAAACAATAAATGTCAATTTTTTTCAATTACAATTTTAATGCAGGGGTAGTTTCACCCCCTTAAGGGTTTAAAATAATAAATTTATGGCTGATAATACCTTTTGAACCAAATTTCAAGCAAAAAGCAAAAAACAAAAAAAATTTCTAATTTTTTTTATATAAAGTTGATTTTTATAATTGTGGGGGTAGTTTTAACCCCTTAAGGGTTGAAAATAATTTAGTTTTGCCTGACAGTACCCCCACAATCGTATTTGAAGCATATACTTGAAGAAAAATTTTTTTACAATTTTTTCTATTTGTAGCCGAGGTTTCAACCCTTTAGGATCACCCCTTATCATAAAGTTTGCGTTGATTTAGTACAAATCAACCACCTTCGCAAATAAATATTAAAAAAAGTGTATTTCATTGCATAAGTTTTCATTATTATCGAAATAATCGCGAAAAACCCCTAAAAAGGGGTGTTTTTTGCATTTTTAAGGGTGACGCCCATGTTTTAGGACCGCAGGACCCCGATTTTCGTGATCAGCGACCCCAAAAATCTTTAGGGTTCGATTTTCTTAACGGTTTGAATGGACTATTTATCTGTTTCCAGCAAAAGACTTTTATTTTTATATTTTAAAAATAAAAGTCTTCAAAGACTTTTATAGAAAAAACTGGAAAAATAAAAATCTTAGAAAGACTTTTATGCAAGACCGAAAAAAATAAAAGTCTTTTTTAACAGTTATTTTTGATTTTAAAAATAAAAGTCAATTTTAATTATTATTTCGAACAAAAAAAGAAAAAAATCTTTAATAACAATTTTAAAAGATTTAAAACAATACTAGTCAAAGATAATAGTTAAAAATAACTTTAAATATTTTTGGTAAAATTTAACTGTTACTGTTGTTTTATATAAGTTTCAAAATAATGATTATTTTCTGATTTTTTCGATATAAGTTATAACAGTTACGATCCCTGCTTGGAACATTTTTCGTCTAATTCGTCCACACCCCCCTTAGTCATGTTGTAGAAGGAAATTATCTCCGGTTTACTTGTGGATTCGTCTTTTGATGCCGTATGGTGCATTGATGAAACTAGTATGACGCTACTATTCTTCTTAGGTACGTGTGCCATAAGCGTCGTATTAGCTGTGAACCCATACAAACTCGATCCGACAGTTCTCCTATTGTCTGGCAAAAATTCTGGAGTAATCTCTCGTTTTTTTTTTTTTTTTTTCAAAGTTCCAACATACGTTAGTCCGCTAGATCTTAATTCATCAACAAGTTGGATGGAAGAAAACCAGTTGTCTGCAGTTATATTTCTGTTGCTGTTTTCAATTGGTTTGGATAGTCGACAGCGAGTTTTCTTTCTTCACCTGTTAAACTTATGCCATCTGATTTTTTCCCAGTATAGATATAAGCATTGAATAAAATGATTTCTAGAATCGGTAAGGCACATTATTTTTAGTCCGTACTTTGCCGGTTTATTAGGCATATAAACTTTGAACCTGCACCTTCCCCGAAAAGGCACTAACGTTTCATCAATGCACGCTGTAGGACCTAGTGAAAACAGTTTTTGAGAGTTGCTTATTAGTAATTCAAACAGCTCAGAGATGGGTGCAGATGGATTATCTAAACACCTCATAGCACGATCTTCCGGATTATCGAATCGGAGGCAATTGAGTAGAACGACGAACCGCTTCTGGCTCATCACGCAACGAAAAATATCTCGCCCTGTTCCATCTGTTGCAAATAGGCGCTTGATATTATCGTGATTTGAGTTGAAAACTGCTGTGTAGAAGAGAAGTCCCAGGAAAGCTTCCAGTTCAACTAAATCGATGTTTTGTAAGTCCGATTTATTGGGATCTTTGAAATTTTTCCTGACACTGCTAAGTTTTACATTGGTCCACTGCAAAATTATTTTTACCATTTCTTCGGTAAATATAAGTTTCCATACAGCTTTTGGATTAGATTTAGTTCCCAAATTCGCAGAAGGCCGTAATCCTGGAAGCTGTAGAACAATATTATGTTGCCGTGTTCGAGATCGAGTTTGACAAGCCACGCTACACCATTTGAATCTGTTTTTGCCAAAGTAGTTTTTCTTTGATTTCTTAGTAGCTTGATCTTCAGTTTCAGCCTCCATTTCAGATTCATCGGTTTCATTAATTTCTCCTTGATCCTCAGTGTTTCCATGGTCTGAGAAAACATCCTCTGCTTCAGAACCAAACAATTCCGAGTCCGAATCATGTAATCAAAACTAAAGAAGCCGCCTTCCGAATACAAGAGCTTCCCGAGTGAATCGCTCCGTTTAGAATACATACAACAAAGAAATTCTTGTAAAACCGCCATCAAAAAAGTCAAAACCTTATTTGACAACAAATTGAGAAGTAAACTCCTAAATGCAACCTCCGGTAGCAAAAACTTCTGGTCCTTGGTAAGTTCCATCAAGAAGAATTTCACTACAACTTCAACCCCTTACTTTATTCACAATGAGAAGGTAATAGCAGACAGCAAATCCAAGGCCAATTTATTAGCATCTATGTTCGCTTCGAATTCTTCTTTACCCGAAACTGATGTGCTACCCCCTGTTTCCGAGCGTAACGCCCATTCAATGGACAGGGTTTTTTTCAGGACTCGAGAGGTGTACAGGTGCCTCAAAGAGCTCGATGCCAACAAATCCACTGGACCCGATAATATACCCCCTATCGTCTTAAAACAATGCGCCTCACCTTTGGCTAAACCTCTGCGCAAATTATTTTCCCTGTCATATTTCTCCGGAGTTTATCCCGACTCTTGGAAACTTGCCCATGTTCAGCCCATACCGAAAAAAGGTGATTCCAGCGATCCCTCCAATTACCGCCCAATAGCAATTACCTGTCATATTTCTCCGGAGTTTATCCCGACTCTTGGAAACTTGCCCATGTTCAGCCCATACCGAAAAAAGGTGATTCCAGCGATCCCTCCAATTACCGCCCAATAGCAATTACTTCTATTCTCTCCAAAACCATGGAGACGATAATCAACAAAAAGCTTATGGGATATCTAGAACCCAACCTACTCATAAACGACAGACAGTATGGCTTCCGACAAAAAAGATCCACTGGCGATCTTTTAGTCTGTCTTACAGAACACCTCAGCCGTAGTCTGCATGAATCCGGTGAGTCTAGTCTGGTTGCTCTGGATATCTCCAAGGCTTTCGATAGAGTTTGGCACACAGCCCTGTTAGCTAAACTCAAAGCTATTGGAGTTGACTCACTTCTACAGAAGTGGATTGAGAGTTTCCTTTTTGGCCGTTCAATCAAAGTAGTATTGGATGGCGTCAAATCCGCATCCCACCCGATCTCTGCGGGGGTCCCCCAGGGGTCAATTTTATCACCGGCCCCATTTCTCATATTTATAAATGACCTTCTTTCAATCCCCTCCAACCCACTCCTCAGCTTCGCTGACGACGGTACTCTACGTTACTCGTACAGCGTCGATACAAGACAGACTCATGCCAGATCCTGTCTTGATGATCGCGAACTAATGTCCAAGTCGATTATAAATGACATTAAGCTGATTCTAGAGTGGGGAAAGAAGAATCGTGTTGAATTCAACTCCGACAAAACCAAGTACTGTCTTATCTCCAAAAAGAAGTTCAACACCTCACCATCCTTGAAAGTGGATGACGTGGTACTAAAGGCCGACCCATCCCTACACATCTTAGGCGTGACTTTAGCCAAAGACTTGCGATGGAATGACCATATATTCCAAATCGCCAAACAAGGATCTCAGTGCTTGGGATTTCTTAAGAGGTGCAAGTTCCTCCTCCAGCCATCGGCCCGTGCTGTTATTTATAAATCCTACATTCGGCCTCTTCTCGAATATAACTCCCTCGTTTGGGGCGGCGCCCCAATAACCACCTTGGCATGGTTAGATAAGGTGCAAAAAAGGGCGCTCAAGTTAATTGATGACGACACCGCCTGCTCCACCATCGACCCCCTGAGCCACCGTAGGAATGTAGCAGCACTGACAAAATTTTATCGCTACTACCACAGTGACTGTTCCTCCGAGTTAAACGCTCTTCTGCCTCCACGGCAATCTTATACCCGCAACACCAGATTAGCCCACTCGTCTCATTCCCTTCACCTGCAACTACCCTTTTCACGCACTCAACAAGATATGAATTCGTTTGTTAATAGAACAACTCGGCTGTGGAATAACCTCTCGCAGTCAGTATTTCCGAACTCCTACAACATCCAAGAGTTCAAACGCAGGGTTCATCACCACCTTCTTCAATACCCCCCCGTACCTTTTAATCCTTAACCTATGCCCCCCTCATCCCTCCCCTGTACTAAGCTTACTGCTAGACATTGCACCATGACGTGACAAATGACATGACGGACTAGTAGTACAAAGGGTGACTCCTGAGCTTAGCACTGCCACATAAAAAAAAAAAAAAAAAAAAATGTTGACTTTCATTGCATTCCTCACTCTGACATTCATCGATATCACTATTGTCGCCATCAGCCTCTTCAAACCACTGCATGATAACGTTTTCCCAGTCGGGGTCCCCAAAGCAAGCACCTTTGGAAGAATCTGGCTTGTCATTCATTATTCAGCGCACCAAAAAAATAAAACAGTATAGGAGACGTGCGGTCACTGTGATCTCGAGCGAACTTTAGGCAGTAATAAAAATGAACCGACCGCAACTACAACCTCCAACGTCTAGTCACACACTGGCCGTGGACCAGCTTGAAGGTACGTGAAGGGATGGCGATATAACTATAAGGGTGGGGATGTTATAGTCAACTGAAATATTCTAGCGGTCTCTGAGACCGCACGTCTACACTTAATGGGCCGTCCACACTACGCGGACTTGGATCCCACGCGCTTTTCACTATATGGTGCGTCCACACTACACGGTCTTAGGTCATACGCGCTTTTGCCTCTTTTTTTCATATAGAGTTTAATGGCTTTTTTTGTGATATTTTTAATGGCAAAGGCAGCACGACCAAACGGCACGGACAAAAGGCTGTGCTTAAAAAGGTACATTTTACGTCCACACAATACGGGCTTTTCAGAAACGCGTACGGCCTTTCATATGAAAATTGATTTGTTTTCTCAATTTGCTCACGATTTAAAGCTCATGCGCGCTTTTGGCTGAGGCGGTATAGCGAAAAGCGCGTGGGATTCAAGTCCGCATAGTGTGGACGGCCCAATACAGCCTCAGACAAAAGCACGCATGAACTTTAAATTTTCTCAATCGTGAGCAAATTGAGAAAACAAATCAATTTTCATTTGATAGGCCGTACGCGCTTTCGGAAAGCCCGTATTGTGTGGACGTAAAATGTACCTTTTTAAGCACAGCGTCTTGTCCGTACAGTTTGGTCGTACTGCCTTTGCCATTAAAAATATCGCAAAAAAATCCATTAAACTCTATATGAAAAAAGAGCGTATGACCAAAGTCTGCGTAGTGTGGATGCACCATAAGGGTAAAAAATGAAATTAGTTGATTCCGATAGCTATACCATTTTTCTGAATCATTCATCTCTTTATTCTGTAGTCTTCTATTCATTGCTCTATCAAAAATGGACTGATTTGCGGTCATTTCCATTTCATCTTTAAGCTTGTTGTAAACCTCTGGTGAGAGAAGTAGCATCTTGTCAAGTCCATTATTTTTAAGCATATTTTTCGATTAATGAGCCGATAACTCCTGATAGTACACTTCCTAATAAAACTGGTAAAAAACCTCCTCGTTGCACTAGTATTTTACACTGTTTAGCAACAAATCTCTTTCCGCAAATCAATTTTCGCATGTCCTTTTTATACTTACACAGTAAGTTGTAGATATTTCCATGCGGCATATGATTACCTTTTAAGGTATTGAGTGTAATTTCGCAAACTCAGCATTTTTTTTTTATTAGCTTTTCTTTTTAATAGGGGTAACCAACCAAAGTCTGATTATATGTATCTCTAAGTTTTGTTCTAATATTTACAAGTCCTTGATTATTTTGGTGTCAATTAGGTATTTTTCTAACTTGATTATTTCACCTTTGTTATTTCCTAGGATTTCTTCTAGATTTGGTTTAATATGTCTTCTTCTAGCATTTGCGTATTTTAAACATTCGATTAATATGTGTGTTACAGTGATTTGAGTGTTGCATGTGCTGCGTATGGGTGGAGATTCTTTTTGTAGTATCCATGTGTGATATTGGTGTGCCCTGTTGTTAGTCTCGTTAGACTAATTTCGAATTTTCTGTTTTGGTGGTTTCTTGTTTCCCAGGGTTCTATTGTTTTTTTTTATATTAACCAATTGGTGTGAATGTTGTAACCATTCGTTGTTCCATTGAGTTTTGATGAGTTTTTTAGTTCAGCAGTTATAGATTGATGTGGTAGAAAATCTACATTGATTGTGTTGATTAAAGCTTGTTTGTCCGCCGCATCTACTACATAGTTCATTTCCGTTGATTCCAGCATGGCTTGGAATCCAGAGGAATTCAATTATTTTTCCTTGAAGCTGGATTTGGTGAAGTAGGTCTTTTATTTTCCATATCATTGGATTTTTGCTGACGTTGTTTTCTATTGCATTTAATGAACTCAAAGAGTCAGTGATTATTATATATTTTTTAGTGTGGTTATTGGAAAGTACCATGTCTATGGCATGTTGTATGGCGTGTAGTTCAGCATCAAAACTAGTGTTATTGGGTGGGATTCTGGTTTTCGTGGTATTGCCGTCTATAATTATTGCGAACGCTGTGCTGTCATCTCTTTTGGACCCTTCGGTATATATTTGTGTGTATGCCCCGAATTTGTTCAGTAATTCCAGAAATTGTGCTCTATATATTTCTGGGCTAGTATCCTCTTTTCTCCTTTCGGCTAATGTTTTTATAGTTTGAGTAGTTATTGTAACCCAAGGTGGGTGTTTCGGGTGCAGTACCTGAAATGGCATCGTCGGTTTATTGTAGTTTATGGATGGGATTGTTGTATTGAGCCGGTTGCGTAGTAGTTTTCTGGAAGATTTGTTTGTTGAGAGGTCTAAAATTTCCTGTAACTGTGCTATCTTGTAGTTGAGGTGAGATAGTAATATTGCATTGCATTGCAAAAATGCAGGACAAGGTTTTATTTGCGGGATGAGTAGGGGGGGTCAGTGTGAGCTTAAGTTTGAGTTTTCGGGATTCTAACCCCCCCCCCTCCCCATTTGGCCCCCATCTTGGAAAACGTGTGCAAATGGTTTTTCCACTATATCTCCGAAACGGTATATCTTACTTATATCTTCTTTTGTTTAAAATTAAATAATCTACAATTTATTAGTTAGAACTTTTGTGGTAAAATGAATAATTAAGAAGTTATAAGCCTTAGAACACAAAAATTAGTCACAATATTTTCTTTTAAAGGCTATAACTTTTTTTCCTTCAACTTTAACAAAAAAAGTTTTTTGTAGAGGGTTTCATTAGGAATAATTTTCATTCATTACTTTTTTAATTTCATTCACTACGAAGGGTTTTACAGCGCCCCGAAGGTATGAAAGTGACAGATTTTCTGAATATTTTATTACAATTTTACCTCCTAGAAATTAGCAATAACAGCTAGCAAGTAATAATAATGAATGAATGACTATACATTATAAGAAATGCCGATGTTTAAGTAATGTAATAAAATTGTTTCGCATTTTTTGCGGGTTTTTATTGCTGTTATGCCATGTTTTATAAGATACGATATGGTTTAAAATGAAATTCTTTGAATAATAACATACGTTACTCCAATTTTTTAAAATAATTTGTTTTAGGACTGCACAAAAAAGTGTTTTATTCAATTATGTTAACTATCTAGCAAAATATGGACGTATTCAGTTTGTGATAAAAGTTTGAATTATCTTAGTCTTATTTCAAAATTGTTATTTCAGTTTGATCTTAGTTAAATTTTCATATTTATAACTGTGTAAATAGTTATTCAGTTGCGCATACTACCAAAACACAAGTTTTGGAGGATAGTTTACACTCTATTTGTTATAAAAGTTATTCTGATAGTAGTCGCGCGTGCCAAGGGCACCGAAAACCACAAGAGATGCGTCAGTGGATGACCATGATCCCACACCCTGGTGGTGTTGGGAACTGGAGAAACTGAAGAAAGAGGTCAGAAGGGCTTTCAACCAAGCGATGAGGTGCAATGACCCGGTTGCCTGGGAGAATTACAAAGCCAAGAAAAGACAAATGAAACAAACTCTGCGACGACGGAAAAGGGAGTCGTGGAGGGACTTCTGCTCGAGCATGGAGAGCATATCTGAGGCCAGCAGACTTCAGAAAATGATCTCCAGGGACCCGGTCTCCAAAGTCGGACTCGTTCGTGACTCGTCGGGGAGGATGGCGGAGACCCTGGAGGAAACCAACAAGTTCCTGATGGAAGTTCACTTTCCTGCAGCTATATCTCGGGTAAATCTTGGGCTATTCGTAACAGAATGGCTACAATGATGAACCGAGAGGAGGCTAACGGGGTGGTGACAGAGGAAGGGGTGAGACGTGCAATAGACACTTTCTCTCCCTTCAAGACATCGGGGCGTGACGGAATATTCCCTGCGCTGCTCCAATGGGGCAAATAAATCATTGCACCCAGGCTTAGGGGAATATTCGTTACCTGTCTAGCAACAGGATACATTCCGGCGGTGTGGAGGGAAACCAAAGTGGTATTTCTCCCTAAGCCAGGCAAGAAGGACTACACCGAGGCGAAGTCCTCCAGCCGGTCAGCCTAACATCCTTTCTGTTGAAAGCAATGGAAAGAGTGGTGGCAGACCATCTGGAGAGTACTATGCTAAGGAGGCACCCTTTAAGTAGAAGCCAGCACGCTTACCAGGCTGGCAGATCTACAGAAACGGCACTTCACCAATTGGTGCGAGTAGCCGAGGGGGAACTGCATACCGGAGGCATAGCGATGGCCGTAATTATGGATATCGAAGGCGCCTTCGACAAGATACAGTTCAACAAACTCAAAGACGCTCTGGTGAGGCGCGAGGTCAGCCCCATGATTGTAAGGTGGGTGGACAGCATGCTGAAAAACAGAGCGGTAAGGATTCAGGCAGGAGACTCGCGGCTTCGAGGGAGGGTCAGCAAGGGATGCCCACAGGGCGGGGTCCTATCGCCCCTCCTGTGGAACATCACTGTGGACACTCTGCTCAGGCGGCTAGAGGTAATGGGCGTGCATACCGTTGGGTATGCAGATGATGTAGCGATTGTGGCACGTGGCAAGTTTATGAGCACTACGGCAGATATCATGAGGAATGCACTCCAAGTGGTTGAGCAGTGGTGTACGGAATAGGGCCTCACCATAAATGCCAGTAAGACAGACGCGATAATCTTCACTAGGAAGATTAAAGATCTGGATTTTCAGCCCCTCATGCTTTTTGGATCGAGGATCAAGGTGTCTGGGATGGTCAAGTATCTCGGTGTATACTTGGACTCGCGACTAACCTGGAAATACCACGTTGAAGAGAAGATTAAGAAGGCGACAAGGGTGCTTCACCAGTGCAGAAGAGTATGTGGACTAAGGTAGGGTATCTCACCAAGGTTAGCATACTGGACATATACCATGATGGTGAGACCAATCATAACTTATGCCTCGGTGATCTGGTGGACTAAAGTCACACAGAAAACCGTCAAGAGGCATTTGGACAAGGTGCAAATAATGGCCAGCGTAGGTGTGAGCGGTGCTTTCCGCACCACACCCGCCGCGGCATTGGATGCGCTGTTAGGTCTGCTGCCGTTAGATCTCCAGGTGATGAAGACTGCGGCAGCCACAGCGATTCGGATGAGACGGGATGCCGCATGGCAGGCGTCAGGAGCCTTATATGGGCACATGAAGATTCTGGATCGCATCAAAGGGATTAGGGAGCTCATGATGCAAATGGAAAGGATCACAAAAATGAGGGTGACCGAAAGGTATCATAAAAAACTCATAGGAAACGGAACGCTCCCGGAAGGGAGGCCGGAAGACATATATATCTTCACGGGTGGATCCATGATTGACGGTAGAGCAGATGCGGGAGTCTTCTCAGAGGACTTAAATCTGACCTGCTCTCTGGCTTTGGGGAATTACACCTCAGTCTACCAGGCGGAAATGCTTACTCTGCTGCACGCGCTAGATCACATTAATGATGGTCAGGTGCAGGGAAGAAGTATCCTTATAGCACTGGACAATCAGGCTGTGATTAAGCGCATGAATCAGACAGAGATTAATGCGTCTCTGGCGTTGGAATGTGTCCAAAAACTGAACAGGTGTGCGAAACAAAACAACATGACGCCAGCTTGGGTTAGAGGACATACAGGCATCGATGGGAACGAAAAGGCTGACAACCTGGCAAAACAGGGGTCAACCTCGGAATTCTGGGGACCGGAGCCATACTTTGCCATTGTCAGAGGGTTGGTAAGGAACTGCATCGAGAAATGGGTCGCTGAGGAACACCGGAGACGGTGGGACGCTATAACCACGTGTAGGCAGGCTAAGATGGTGCTTGCGTTGCCGATTACCGCAGCCAGAAGAAGGATCCTGCATATGCAAAGGGGAACCCTCAGATGGTTGGTGGCACTGATTACAGGACACGGACGTTTCAGGTATCACCTAAAAAGAATGGGAATTCTGGAGGATGACACCTGTCGGATGTGCCTGGAGGAACCTGAGACGGTCACACACACAGTGTGTCACTGTCCGGCGGTGGCGAGAAAAGGGGCTGCCATAACTGGACTCCATTGGATGGAGGACATGAGGCAGACTCCCTTCAATCAGCTGCTTGCGATAACTAGGGGAGTCGAAGCAAGGGAGCAATGGGACAACCCACTGCAACCCCAATAAGATGACTCTAGGCAGAGGGACGAAAAGGGACCCGCAAATAGTGGTCTGATTCGGTATCCCTCGAAAATCTATATATTATATATACAGTGGCCTCCAAAAGTCAGTTGAAATACGCTCCTACAAATTTAAAAACGTCGCTGTTCCTAGTAATACGTTTTTCAACGGGCAATATGTTGTTTATGATTTTCAGTTACAATGCCCAGTTGGCTTTATGTCAGACTCCAATTTCTTTATGAAAACGTTAGAAAAACAGTTTATTTAATAAATAATATTTAAATGTAACGTATTTTTTTATTTCACACTTTGTTTTTAAGATAAAATACTGAAATATACAATTTCAACTGACTTTTGGAGGCTACTGTATATTCTGATAGTCGTACGGATAACAGCGTTTGTTGTCATAGTACCAGCAACAGCGACGATACTGTCTTGTATACTAGAAGCTCCCTTGATTGATTTTAATTTTCTGACCAACTGTTTTATTTTCTCTTTGAGCTTTCAGCCTTGACACCTTTGTACTCTGCTATAATTCCTCAGCAAATCAAAAAATGTCCAGTAATTGATCATGAACCGCTGCACAGCCCTTCAAAAAGATCAAGAATAGAGTAGATAGAAAAGCAGCATCCTGGATTAGTCGTGGGGACACCACTTTAAAAACGCACCGACAAACTCTACCTCGCAGGTGGTGTGGAAATGAGTTATACAACTTGTAAACGCTTGTCATAAAATGAATACGCCCGTATGTTGCTAGATAGTTAGAATAAATGAAATACTTTTTTGTGCAGTCCTAAAACAAATTATTTTAAAAAATTGGAGTAACGCATGTTATTATTCAAAGAATTTCATTTTAAACCATATCGTATCTTATAAAACATGGCATACCAGCAATAAAAACCCGCAAAAAAATGCGAAACAATTTTATTACATCACTCAAACATCGGCATTTCTTATAATGTATAGTCATTCATTCATTATTATTACTTGCTAGCTGTTATTGCTAATTTCTAGGAGGTTAAATTGTAATAAAATATTCAGAAAATCTGTCACTTTCATACCTTCGGGGCGCTGTAAAACCCTTCGTAGTGAATGAAATTAAAAAAGTAATGAATGAAAATTATTCCTAATGAAACCCTCTACAAAAAACTTTTTTTGTTAAAGTTGAAGGAAAAAAAGTTATAGCCTTTAAAAGAAAATATTGTGACTAATTTTTGTGTTCTAAGGCTTATAACTTCTTAATTATTCATTTTACCACAAAAGTTCTAACTAATAAATTGTAGATTATTTAATTCTAAACAAAAAGTGTCCTTGCAAATTTTCGGTAAGATATACCGTTTCGGAGATATAGTGGAAAAACCATTTGCACACGTTTTCCAAGATGGGGGCCAAATGGGGGGGGGGTTAGAATCCCGAAAACTCAAACTTAAGCTAACACTGACCCCCATACACATCCCACAAATAAAACCTTGTCCTGCATTTTTGCAATGTTAAAGTACCATTTCCATGCTTTTACTTTTTAAGAGGTAATTGGATTGAAGGATCTCTCTTCGAAATTTTAGGGGGATAATGTTAGCGTCTACTTCCATACTTTTTACTGGGGTGGTTCTAAATGCTCCTGTAGCGATTCGTATTGCGGTATTTTGAATTGTATTGAACTGTTTTAGGTCTTTATTATTTGCGCTGTTATATGGGGTATTTCTTATGAAATTTCAAAATTTGAGGTATTATTGAAACTTTTTTTTTATAAACTTAGATATTTTTTTTGCAGAGATCAAAAAAGTTGCTTTAAGGGATCTATTTAGGAGTATTGGTCCTCCATATTTTTGTATATCGCCGCCTGATTGTAAGAACTAGGTAACTCCAAATTTTGTGATTTTGAGTTATCTATAGTTTAATGTAGTCGATATCAAGAAGTATTTAATGCAAAAGTTGAGTCAAGTGTGTTGTGTCAAGTGTGAATAATCGTGTTGCTTGAGCTCCGTGGCATTTTCTAGTTTTTGCCAGTTTTTACCAAATATTATTCCAATTTTGTGTGCGGCATCGTCTCATTGCCCCTCGTTTTTTTTTCCTTTCCGAATCGCAGTATTATAAATATGTGTAAAAACAACAAAATTAAAACGGCGGTTGCGGTTCATGCAACTAAAACCAATACACCTCCAGCAGTCATCAGCATGAATAAGACGCGTAGTCAGATCAGGAACAACGTCGGGAATAATATCGATTCCCCTATCCACTCTAAGGATTGCGGATCTGGTTCGGCGATTTCTGCTGATTTTATGGAATCGTTTGAGAGGAGGTTACTGCTCAAATTTAACCAGATTTTGGAGGAAAAATTGGAGGCGAAAATGGCTACCCTAGAAAAAACGATCTCCCAGAAAATTGCTGATGTCATTAATGGTTTCAGCACGCAAATCACGGCATTGACTGATGAGCTGAACACAATTAAAGCTAATTATGACTCCATGATCAATTTAATTGATGATTGTCAGCGTGTGAGTAGGCTGAGCGATGCAGATATTACTGGTATTCTATATACCGATGGTGAAAGTGCCAGTCAATTGCTCTCTGCTATTGCTACAACCATTGGGCATCCTATTTCAAATTTCACATATGCATTCCGAGTCAAACGCCATACGGATACCCCTAATAACAGCACCCGACGACGGAATCCCCCGCTTATAGTGAAATTTTCTTGTGCAAATGAGCAGAAGTCATTTCTATCCCGTTTTTGGAAGTTCGGAGCGCTCACTCTAAATAAATTATCCAGCAGCTACGCATCTGATGGTAGAATTGGTGCATATGAAAGTCTCTCGGACAAAAATAACGATATATTAAGGAGAGTCCTGCGTCTCAAAAGAGAGAAACTTATTCATTCCCCTTTTACTCGTAATGGGTTGGTGTATGTACGCAGAATAGCAGATGATCGACCAGATGTAGTTCCTAGCTTGGACTTGCTGCAGGAAATTGCCGAATATGAATCGACAAATGCTAATGGTGCTCAGTAAGCATTCACTGGTCAGTGTGTCAAAATATATGGCGTTTTTAATGAAAATATTTTCTTGCTTCATCATTGTGCTCCTTTAATCCCTCATGGGACATAGGGCGGAAACAGTTGCCCTCCAGCGGACTCTGTTTTGCGCGACAGCTCTCAGCTCCGACCAGGATCTCCCAGTTGTTGCGGCTTCTGCTAGTAGGGTTCTCCTCCACGTTGTTCTAGGTCGTCCTACTCGACGGGATCCTTGCGGATTCCAGTCAAGGGCCTGTTTGGCTAGATTTTCGTTTTCGCGTCGCAAGGTGTGGCCTACCCAATTCCATTTCCTTCGCCTGATTTGGTCGTCTATCCTTTCTTGGCCGGCACGGCGCCATAGTTCTTCGTTTGAAATTCTATCTTGCCAGCGGATTTTTAGAATACGACGAAGGCATCTGTTGATGAAGACTTGTAGGCGCCCTGTGATGAATTGGGTGACTTTCCATGTTTCGCAACCGTACAAAAGTACTGCCTTCACGTTGGAGTTGAACAGCCGCAATTTGGTGTTAGTTGAGATCTCCGTTGATCTCCATATGCGGAACAGGCATGCATATGCGCCTCGTGCTTTATTTATTCTGGAACTGACATCTTCTTCTGCACCGCCATTTTCGGTAATAATACTACCGAGGTAGCAGAATTTATTTACCAGTTCCACGTCACGGTTATTCAGCGCTGTTCGTTCAATGGTGTTTGCATTTATCCGTATTTCTTTAGTTTTAGTCGGATTTAGCCTTAAGCCTGCTGGACTACTTTCTGTTGCCAAATTGTTAACCATGTATTTGAGGTCCTGGTGTCTGTGGGCCAGCAAACAGACATCATCCGCGTAGTCGAGATCCTTAAGGCGGTCTAACAAACCCCACTGTATACCGCCTGTTCTACCATCTAGAGCGCCGACAAGGATGTCATTTATTACTATAAGAAATAGTAAAGGCGAGAGTAGGCAGGCAGTAGGCTTGTCGTACTCCTGAGCTCACCTCGAAGCTGTCGGATAATTTTCCATTATGGAGAACTCTGCATTTGGAATTGTTATATAGGGCTTTTATCAATTCTATTATTTTATCAGGCAGTCCACGTCGCCGTAGTGCCTGCCATATAAAGCTCCTATTAACCGAGTCGAACGCTTTCTCATAATCCACGAAAGCAAGGTAAAGGGGGGATCGGAATTCAGTAGACTGCTCCACTATAATTCGTAAGGTGTTGATATGATCAATACATGAGCGGCCCTTCCTGAATCCGGCCTGCTGCCTCCTAAGCGTTCGGTCTACTGCCTCACTTATCCTAGATAGTAATATGTGGGACAAAATTTTGCCCACAGTAGATAGTAAACAGATGCCTCTCCAGTTGTCGCATATTGTTAGGTCCCCCTTTTTTGGTATTTTGACTATGATACCTTCCGTCCAATCCTCCGGAAAGGTACAGGTGTTCCATGCTATTTGTAGGATTGGCTGAAGCGCATCTGCTATGAGGCTTGAGTCGGCTTTCAACAATTCTGGCGGGATGCCATCTTTTCCAGCTGCTTTACCATTGGCCATCGCATGAATTGCGGTTACTATTTCCGTTTTGGATGGGGCCCGGGTGGTGATTCGAATTGGCTGTGCATTGTTGCTGGTTTCCTGAGGTTCCTGTGTAAATGAACCATTCAGGGCGGCGAAGAAGTAATCTCTCCATCTTTGGAGCTGCTCCTCGTCGCTGCACAGCAGCCTTCCATCCGCACTCTTAACGGCATGCTTTTTAGTAGAGTGCTTTCCCGAGAGCTGTTTAGTGATTTGGTACAGCACCTTACTGTTGCCTGTGTTTGCCGCGTTTTCCGCTTTTTCTGCGAGCTCATTTATCTGCTGCTTTTTATCACGCCGGACACTTCTCTTTACTTCCCGGTGTAATTGGGAGTATTCCCGTTCAAGTTGGTAACGTCTTTCGGGGTCGCTTGTAGAGTTTACGTTATTTTTTAGGGCTCTCCTGCGTTCTATTTTTTGCCAGGTTGTGTCCGATGTTGCTGGTTTCTTTGGACATAACCGATGCTCGATTCCGCAGCCGTCAATATTGCGCCCTTTGTCCTACTCCACAGCTCTTCAATATTTGTGTCGTCAGAAACGTTGTGCTGGTTTAATATTTGCTGTAGGTTTTCAGCAAATTCCCGCTTTTTAACGCTCTCCTGCAGAAGATCTACGTTGAACCGTCTGCGGTTTATAGCATCGCGTTGTACGTTTCTGATTGCGGCGATTTTAAGGCGAATAGTTGCTACAACCAAATGGTGGTCGCTTCCAGTGTCTGCTCCTCTGAAACTCCTGACATCCTCAAGGATAGTTCTCCATCTGCGGCTTACGGCCACATGATCTATCTGATTTCTCGTCCTACCATCGGGCGATACCCAGGTCTCTTTGTGCATCTTCTTGTGACAAAAGTAAGTTCCACCTACCATGAGTTGGTGGGAGCTACAGAAGTCAACGAAAAGCTCACCATTGTTATTGGTAACTTGGCTTAGACCTTGATTTCCAATTGTTTGTTCAAGGCCGGTGTTGTCACGGCCGATCTGTGCGTTTAAGTCACCCATTAATACAATGATGTCTCCCCTTGGAATAGAGCGAAAAACCTCATTCAGCCGCAAATAGAACTCGTCTTTGATGTCATCTTCAGCGTCCTCAGTTGGAGCATAGCATTGGACTACCGTAGTACTTCTTAGTCTGGTACGCAGGCGCACGGTAATAATCCTCTCAGAAACTGGTGACCAGCTAATGAGGCTGGACCTGGCTTCTTTGGTGAGTATTACACCAACGCCACTCCTACGGCTTTCAGTTTCGTTTCTGCCAGAATATAAAAAGGACTCACCATTTGGGCAGATATGTTCCCCCGCATCGGGCCATCTGGTCTCGCTAAGTCCCATGATCTTGATTTTATATCGATTCATCTCGTTGAGGACTTCAGCCAGCCGTCCCTCAGCCAGCAGTGTTCTCACATTCCATGATCCGATTCGTGTCCTTGTTCGAAAAGCAAAGGTCGTCGTCGTATTGTCCATCCGGTTCCGAGACATTGTTTGCCGATTCGTAGCAATGGTGTTTTTTATGGGAGCGGGTTGCTAACCCTCAGCCCAACCGACTTAAAACTCTGTTTTGTGGCGCAGAGAGTTCGCCATTCGCCCGTCTCCCGTTAGCTCCTTCCGAAGAAGTACCCCAATGGGCACCGCGGGGAGGTGGGATTAGGACTTGCTAACAGGTCTGCTAGGTGTTTGTCTGCAGTGACTTTTCTCGGGTTTTGGCAGAGGTGGCAAATCGGGTACCACCACTTTCCGAGGTCTTTGTTAGCCGTTTGCCCCCCCTATTTTCTTGCTTGCGCTATAATAATTTTGTTTTAACTTATTATTTTTTTGCTCTTTCTTTATTATTTTTATTTTTTTTCTTTTTCTTACAATAATTTCGCTTTAGCTTTGTGCTATTATTTGGCTCTTTATTTTTTATTATTTTATTCTTTTTTTTTTGTTACAATAGTTTTGTTTTAGCTTTATGTTTTTATTTTAGTCTTTTTTTCTCTACAGCCGGAATGTATGTTGCATGTGATGCGGAGATGATGATGCTGAGAAGTATGGCGCGCGGGTTTCCATTTATGCGGGCGGGTTGCTTATTGTATGTTTTTCCGTGTGCGATTTCTCTTTCCTTGGGGGTGAACAAGGGAGTTATTTCTTGCTCACTCATACCACTTTATGACTAGTTCTAACGGTTCTCAGTACAGGGCGGGAACATTACTCAACATCCTTTGTGCACAGTCGCATGGTTTGAATATTTGCTACTTCAATGCTAGAAGCATTAAGAGTAAATGTGATGAGCTGCGGCAGTTGCTCTTGAATACTAAATTGCATGTTATTATGGTTAGTGAATCATGGTTAAACCCTGATATTCCATCCTCCTTCGTGTCTCTTCCTAATTTCAACCTGCTTAGAGGCGATCGCCATCTTAGGAGAGGTGGTGGTACTGCTATTTATATCACTAACCAGCTCTCATTCAAATTAATGTTTAAGTCCACTGATGAAGTTGTCCAGTTTGTAGCTGTGGAGGTGAAATCGTCGACTTCTAAATGTCTCGTTGTTGCTGTTTATTGTCCCCCTAGAGCGTATAAGGAAGAAAATATTGATGAACTCTTAGCTATGGTCTATAATTGCTCTGCTAATTATGAGGATATCGTTGTTGCTGGAGATTTTAATGTCGATCTTCTTCAACACAATAGCGTTTCAAACCTGTTTAAATGGAATATGCAGTCTAGTGGCCTCAGTGTCCTGAATTCTTTGCCGACCCGCTACAGTCCTATTAATCCTTCTTCATCATCCTTGCTCGATGTCATTGCCGTTACCAATGACAATGCAGTAATTCGTCATCAGCAATTATCTCCGCCCAGTTTCCTCGACCACGATATTCTCTTCCGTTCCCTCCGCTTCCATTTCTTAGCTCTAGAATCTCTTGGAATACGACCTACAGGGACTTCAAAAATCTGAACATTGATAATCTGAGGCAGAAATGTCTTTCCACCCCCTGGTCCGTTATCTATAATGCTACTGATGTGAATGACAAAGTTGGACTTCTTAACTCTTTCTTAACAACTGTACTGCAACAAACGGTCCCTCTCAAATGCAGGCGCACTAAACGTAATCCTTATTCAAGTTCATGGTTTACCATTGAAATTAAACGTCTGATCTCTGAAAGGGAATATTTGTATCAACGTTACCGCCGTCTCAAAACCACCGAAAGTCGACAGCAGTACACTCGAGTCCGCAATCTTGTTAATCACAAGATTAGAAGTGCCAAAAGACAGTTCTTTGAACAAAAATTAAACACCTCTCTCCCTTCTAAGCTGCTGTGGAAGAACTTACGATCGTTGGGTGTTTGTGGTAGAGATAGTGCACAAGTAGACCTCGATCCCTGTGTTGTTAACCACTCATTCGTGGAGCCTCTCCCGGATAACTTACCGCCTATTGATTTATCCTCTTTGTCCGTGGATGGGTTTAGTTTCAGGTGTGTAGATGAAAGCGAAACACACAGTGCCATTATGTCCATTAAATCCAATGCAACTGGAATCGATAACATCCCTTCTCATTTCGTTAAGACCATTGCTCTTCTAATCTTACCAGTCTTAACGCATATCTTTAATTCCTGTATATTGCAATCAACATTTCCATCGTTATGGAAAAAGGCTGTTATCACCCCTATTCCTAAAATCCCTTGTCCTGTAGATGTGGGCGATTTACGCCCGATTAGCATCTTACCATTTCTGTCCAAAGCATTGGATTGTAATCCTATCTTAACTATGAAAATCTATTGAATCCGTTGCAATCTGGGTTCAGGAAGTTCCATAGCTGTGAAACTGCGCTGATAGGTCTTGGCGGACTTACGTATGGCATGTGATAGGAATGAGTTGGGTATATTGATCCTTCTAGATTTCTCACGTGCTTTCAAAACGGTTTGCCATAGCGTTCTCCTCAATAAATTGTCCTCCAATTTCGCCCTCTCGTCCTCTGCGACTCATCTTCTTGCCTCTTTCCTAATTAATAGATATCAATGCGTGAAATATAACAACGATTTTTCCTCCTTTATCTCTGTACCCTCGGGTGTTCCTCAAGGCTCTGTTCTTGGGCCACTGCTGTTCTGTCTATATGTTAATGATTTACCTAATTGTTTATCCTTTGCTCGTCACCATTGCTACGCGGACGACCTCCAATTATATAATTACTGTACTCCTAATGATATTGCTAGCCTTATTGAAGCCTTAAATAACGATTTGAAATCCTTATCCCTATGGTGTGATAATAACTTCTTGAAGTTAAACCCTAATAAATCATCTGTACTAATACTTAGCAGATCTCTTCTTGATACTTCCAGCATCCCCCTCTAAAGCTAAACAATATTTCGCTGAAAATAGTCTCGCCTTCTAAGAATCTTGGAGTATTGGTTAACTCTAACTTGTCCTGTTGTGATCATGTGTCGCTCACTCTGAAAAAAATATTTACTTGTTTGCGTCGCCTACGTCTCTATGGTAGCTTATTATCCCGTAACACTCGTCTTGCGCTAGTAAAATCCCTTATACTTCCCCATTTTCTATACGGATCTGCTGTTTATATATGCCTTGACTCCACATGTAAACATATGTAGATTGAATGTTGTCTTCAATGATTGTTTAAGGTTCATTTTTCACCTTAATCGTTTTGCACATGTTTCTGGTCTTCGTCCTTCCTTGCTACCTTGCAACCTGAACCTTCTCACATATCGTGAAGTGCATGGCCTATTTTTATTGCATAAAATCATTAATTCCTCTGCCCCTCATATCTTGCTGATAGTCTTGTTCCTCTTCGTACTGGTCGTTCTACGCAATTTCGTATTCCTAGACACTATTCCCTGTTGGGTGGTCGTTCCTTCTTTGTACATACTGTTAGACTGTGGAATAGCCTCCCATTCCATCTGCAAAGTATCAGCTCCCTTGGCACTTTCAGGAGCGGAGTGATCGCGTACCTTGATACACGGAACGTATAAAATTGTATTTATTGCTTGCTTGCTGCTTATCATGGTTTGTCGTACATTCTTCTCAGCTTTCATCTTCTCATCTTCAGACTCATTTCACCGGCTATGAATTATGTCTTAATTAAATTAAATTAAAATAAATTAACTGTGTCTAGTTCTAGTACTTCTATTTTATTTTTATTTTCTTTCTCTCTTCCCTTTTGTAAATTTAATTTTTATTTTAAGTTTAATTTTGTTTTTAATTTTATCAATATTATTTTCCTGTGTTACAGTACGAAATAAGGTGTAAATCTTGTGTATCTACTTTCTTTTTTGATTAAAAAAAAATAAAAAAAAAATAAAAAAAGTCGGAAAATATTGTTTACTTTCATTGTTTTTTTATTTTTCTTTATTGGTGTAATTATGAAGTATAAATAAAGCAAAGCTAAATTTTGTTTTTGCCTATTTCTCGAAACGGCATAAAATGAGTTACCTAGTTCTTGCAATAAGGCGGCGATATAATCTATAAACAATTAGGTTTTAAAAAATAAAGAAATGAGGGAATGATTAACAGAGTGACGGAATGATTTATTATTATATTGTAATAAAAAACTTATACAATTAAAGGAAATTATGTAATTTTTATTATATCAAACAATGAAATATCTTAATCTAAAGAAAATAAACTCAAAACTTGTACTTATAGCCAATATAAATATATATAAACTCAAAAAATTAACAAATACACTATTATAGAGGTAACAAATGTTTTTACCTTTATACTTATTACTATTTATTAACTTCCCAGTATAGGAAGTTATTGTAATCGGTCCGAAAATCGAAATCGAAAATTTCAACATATTTTCATCTTTCAAGGTCCCAAAAAGGGAAATTTGGGAGGAAGTATGTGTGTGTTTGTATGTGCGTACGGATGTGGTCATTTTTTCCTGCACTATATCGCGCGAAACATAAAAGATATCAACTTCGTTGAGGTGTCGTTCGAAGCGTATTAACCGAAATATGATCTGAAAAGATTTTCATGGAATTCGGTCCAGCCGTTTTTTTGTTTAAGCGGCGTAAGTGATTTTTGTACCTGCACGATACCGCCCAAACTAAAAACTATATCGACTTCATTGAGGTGCCGAAAAAAGAATATTAACGAAGAAATGCTCCGAAAAAAATTTCATTATATTCGGTTGGGCCTTTTTTGTTTAAATAGAAAAACTTCGGCTAATTGTCAGAAAGACCTTAAATTGCCAAGTTTTGCTAATATCTCATAAACTCGATGGAAATAGACCCGTTCTAATGAAGTGATCTTTTTGGGTTCTGCACAGCGATAGCCTTCGAACAAAACATCACTTGTCTAAAACCAAAAACCTTTGAAAATCGTGGAACAATTTCGTTACCCTTTACAAATTGCGCGAATTTTTCAAACCTTGGATTGGCAGTTTTTGACGGGGAATTGTTTTCTACGCGTGATATAGTTTCAGAAAATGTCTGTTCATCCCGGGATTTCCAGTAGTTACCGCAAAATTGGTTCCTTTTGGTCAAGTCTGACAAGTACTTAACAGTTACAGTTTTGCTAATATCTCTTGGGATCGCTTTGTCATCAGTTCTGATACTAGCCAATTTTCCACTAGTGCTAATCGTATAACTATTTTGTAAGAAGTCAGTTTATTCCATCTTCGTTCATCATACTGGGAAGTTAATCGTGTGGACTGAAGGGGTGGGTCAAACCCACATTCCAACTAGTTTTTGAACTTTGCACTTATCACTTCTCCAAAACTTAAACATCTTTATATTTATTTATTAAGTATTAATTATTATTAATATTAATCTGTATTAGTCTTTTTAACCGACTTCAAAAAAAGAGGAGGTTACTCAATTCGACGTGTAGGTATTTTGTGGTCCTGTTCACGCATAACTTTGTAACCCAATAACTTTTTTGCTTTTTTTGGTTCATTGGAAGGGGGAGCTTCCCAGGGTGGTCCCGTTAATTTTTTCTAAATTCTGATAACGGAGTTCGAAGTTAAGCAGAAAAAACTGTTAAAATTCAACCTGTTAAAGTTCAACCTAAACATTTCATGGGCACCGAACAAATTACTTTATTGTGGTAAATCTGGCAGCAGGCCGATGGCGGAGTGGGTAGAGCGTCAGATCCTCATGAAAGGTATCAGACATACACTGGAATTTCATGAAAGGCCAGTGTACCGGAGCATGCCTGATCGATTTTGAGAAGGCATTCGATACAGTATGGACGGGGCCGAAGATTGGAATTATCCAGACGCTCCTACAACGTGACTTCGAAACAATCGAACGCTATAGTGATGATTGGAAGTTGAAGATCAATGTTAGCAAATGCGAATCGATCCTCTTTCGTACTGTTCTAAAAAGAGCTTCCTATGATGTACAGAGGAACTGGAAAACTTTTAAAATTTCGAACAATGCTGGACAAGCATTAGAAAGGAAATCGGAAGTGAAATACCTTGGGCTTTGGCTGGATCAGTACTTGTATTTCAATAGAAATGTAAGTGTTGCTCTGGCCAAGGCAAACAAGGCGTTTCACATGACTAAAAGGCTTTTCTACAGCAGACACCTAAGCTCACGGGTAAAGGTGATCTGCTACCAAGCTTTGGTCAGACCGATTTTAACTTATGGTTGCCCAGTGTGGTTCAACATATCTCCCTTTCATATGGAAAAGCTTCGGGTTTTCGAAAGACAATGCTTACGGGCGTGCTTAAGGTTGTATCGGACACCCGAATCTGGCTTCACGAAGTTTCACGCCAACAATGTTCTTTACGATAAGGCATCTGTTAATAGGATCGACAACTTCATAATCAAGTTGATTCGAGGTCATATTGCTAGAACGACGGAGAGCGACAATCCTCTCATTCGGGGAGCGTTCTACCCGAACGCGAGATACCACAAAACAGGTTGTGAACGCGGCTTTATTTCTCCAGAGACATTTGTCCACCTGGATTCAAAAAGATTGGTCCAAGATAGATCGGGGGTGCCTCTCTTCTACCACTTGCATCGCAGGGCGTGTGACAAGCGATATAATTATACTGAAAAGGATGGGAATGTTCAGGAGCTCTTGAGGTTCAGTACCAGAATCTCAGAAAGAGACAAAAAAGATGCCGCCAACGCCTACTCATTGTACTGGTGGTTGGGCGACTAATTATTGCGTATTCGCCCTTAAATTATTAGATATAGACTAGTTTAGCTTGTAATTAGACTTAACGATTAGCTTAGGGCTTCGATAGGATTAGTTATAGTTTTTACTTAGTAATAGATTTAGTTTTAAGTAAGCTTACGTGCGAGCTGCCACGAGCTTTTGTTTGTCTGTTTTTGTTTGTTGTTTGTCTGTTCTTTGTTTGTTTTGTTAGTTTTGCTAACACGAGCCCGTGGAAGCTCGTCGCCTGGTCGGATTACATCCGAGGCAGGTCGTACAGCGGATAGTTTTGTGTTTAGGTTAATTAGCTTGTAAGTAAGTGGTGCGAGCTTTCACGAACTTGAGCTCTAGCATCACTCGAGTCTGTGGAAGCCCGTCGCCTGGACGGGGGTCACCTGAGACGATTTTATCGTCTCCGCTGCCCGCGCCCAGATAGTGCTAGATCTAAGTCATAGAATTAAATAGTTGTAAGGTTGTATATAAAAAAAAATAGTGTCTAAGTTTTTTTTCCAATTTTTCTTAGAATTAAGTTGATAATGTTTTCCATTTAGAGATAAAAATATAATTATAAAATAGATAAGTTTTAGCCGAAAGGCATAAGGTAATTTAAGACATAGATTAATTTAGAGTGCCTGCTGAGGGCCAGTAAGTTAGATAGATTAGAATAGGCTAGAACTTTAAGCGTTTAGTTAAATTTATATTAAGATAGATGTTAAGGTAAATAAAGTGCTTTTTAAAACTAAAAAAAAGCGTCAGATCCTCGATTCAGCGTGTAGGTTTTTTTCTTTTTCTCTTTTTCTTCTTTCTGAAATGATTTATTAACATATTGGTCAGCGGCCGCGGCCGATAGTACTTGACATAGCGCAAAGGTCTAGAGACAAGTATTCTTGTCTGTGGGATCTGAGGGGTGCGAGTTCGATCCCAAGGGCTCGCGGTGCTTTTTTTTCTATATATCGACAAAATAATTATTTTTTAATTTCCTTCGGGGAATTTTGTTCCATATTAAACAAGTTTTCGACGTGAATGCGTCTGAAAATTTGCTTCCAGAATAAAAGCCGATAAGAACGAAATTATGGCGAAATTTTGCAGCTCAAAAAACTATTGTTTATATCGAATAAATAAATATACCATGACGTGGATGAAGAATCAAAGAATTTTATTGTTTACATTTAATTTCCCCGATATCAATGGCAACTTAACTTTTTATATGCCTTATATTATCTATATATATTATCTTGATCTGTATGTGTGTATAGTGTAAACAAATCTTGCAACTTGATTTTGACCCAGTTCCATATAACCGATCAACTGCAAATTTTGCACATACGTATAGTTCGCATGACAATACAATCTGCAATCAAATTTTGCAATTGCACTCCCCGACCCCAGACATGGGTATCAAATGAAAAGGTGTGACAAGTAGAATACACTTCGCTATGTGGCGTCGTAAAAATTTTTTTTTTTTTTTTTTTTTTATGTGGCAGTGCTAAGCTCAGGAGTCACCCTTTGTACTACTAGTCCGTCATGTCATTTGTCACGTCATGGTGCAATGTCTAGCAGTAAGCTTAGTACGGGGGAGTGATGAGGGGGGGGGCATAGGTTAAGGATTAAAAGGTACGGGGGGGTATTGAAGAAGGTGGTGATGAACCCTGCGTTTGAACTCTTGGATGTTGTAGGAGTTCGGAAATACTGACTGCGAGAGGTTATTCCACAGCCGAGTTGTTCTATTAACAAACGAATTCATATCTTGTTGAGTGCGTGAAAAGGGTAGTTGCAGGTGAAGGGAATGAGACGAGTGGGCTAATCTGGTGTTGCGGGTATAAGATTGCCGTGGAGGCAGGAGAGCGTTTAACTCGGAGGAACAGTCACTGTGGTAGTAGCGATAAAATTTTGTCAGTGCTGCTACATTCCTACGGTGGCTCAGGGGGTCGATGGTGGAGCAGGCGGTGTCGTCATCAATTAACTTGAGCGCCCTTTTTTGCACCTTATCTAACCATGCCAAGGTGGTTATTGGGGCGCCGCCCCAAACGAGGGAGTTATATTCGAGAAGAGGCCGAATGTAGGATTTATAAATAACAGCACGGGCCGATGGCTGGAGGAGGAACTTGCACCTCTTAAGAAATCCCAAGCACTGAGATCCTTGTTTGGCGATTTGGAATATATGGTCATTCCATCGCAAGTCTTTGGCTAAAGTCACGCCTAAGATGTGTAGGGATGGGTCGGCCATTAGTACCACGTCATCCACTTTCAAGGATGGTGAGGTGTTGAACTTCTTTTTGGAGATAAGACAGTACTTGGTTTTGTCGGAGTTGAATTCAACACGATTCTTCTTTCCCCACTCTAGAATCAGCTTAATGTCATTTATAATCGACTTGGACATTAGTTCGCGATCATCAAGACAGGATCTGGCATGAGTCTGTCTTGTATCGACGCTGTACGAGTAACGTAGAGTACCGTCGTCAGCGAAGCTGAGGAGTGGGTTGGAGGGGATTGAAAGAAGGTCATTTATAAATATGAGAAATAGGGCCGGTGATAAAATTGACCCCTGGGGACCCCCGCAGAGATCGGGTGGGATGCGGATTTGACGCCATCCAATACTACTTTGATTGAACGGCCAAAAAGGAAACTCTCAATCCACTTCTGTAGAAGTGAGTCAACTCCAATAGCTTTGAGTTTAGCTAACAGGGCTGTGTGCCAAACTCTATCGAAAGCCTTGGAGATATCCAGAGCAACCAGACTAGACTCACCGGATTCATGCAGACTACGGCTGAGGTGTTCTGTAAGACAGACTAAAAGATCGCCAGTGGATCTTTTTTGTCGGAAGCCATACTGTCTGTCGTTTATGAGTAGGTTGGATTCTAGATATCCCATAAGCTTTTTGTTGATTATCGTCTCCATGGTTTTGGAGAGAATAGAAGTAATTGCTATTGGGCGGTAATTGGAGGGATCGCTGGAATCACCTTTTTTCGGTATGGGCTGAACATGGGCAAGTTTCCAAGAGTCGGGATAAACTCCGGAGAAATATGACAGGGAAAATAATTTGCGCAGAGGTTTAGCCAAAGGTGAGGCGCATTGTTTTAAGACGATAGGGGGTATATTATCGGGTCCAGTGGATTTGTTGGCATCGAGCTCTTTGAGGCACCTGTACACCTCTCGAGTCCTGAAAAAAACCCTGTCCATTGAATGGGCGTTACGCTCGGAAACAGGGGGTAGCACATCAGTTTCGGGTAAAGAAGAATTCGAAGCGAACATAGATGCTAATAAATTGGCCTTGGATTTGCTGTCTGCTATTACCTTCTCATTGTGAATAAAGGAAGGGGTTGAAGTTGTAGTGAAATTCTTCTTGATGGAACTTACCAAGGACCAGAAGTTTTTGCTACCGGAGGTTGCATTTAGGAGTTCACTTCTCAATTTGTTGTCAAATAAGGTTTTGACTTTTTTGATGGCGGTTTTACAAGAATTTCTTTGTTGTATGTATTCTAAACGGAGCGATTCACTCGGGAAGCTCTTGTACGCTCGGAAGGCGGCTTCTTTAGTTTTGATTGCATTCATACACTCCCGATTAAACCATCTGTTGGGCCTAGGCTTCACAGATTTGGTAGAATGGGGAATGAACAAATACATTCCTGCCTGTATGATCCGGGTGATACGGATAGCGGCAGAGTTGGCGTTTCTATTCCGGAAACACAAGAAATTAATAAGCCCCAGCCAATTGGCCTTCCCATAATGCCATACAGTTCTTCGAACTTGTTTGGGAGGGGTGGGAAATTCGAATGGGAAGTTAGCACTGATTAGGCAGTGGTCTGAATTGCCGAGAGGTGAATCAACTTCGACGGAGTAACGCGCTGGATGAGAAGTTAGAAAAAGATCAAGGAGATATCTTCCTTGATCAGCAACATCAGGGACTCTTGTGGGATGATCGACAATTTGATGCAAGTTATTGATGTCTGCAAAGAGCTCGACGTCCTTGCCAGAAATACTGGTGCCATTTGAGTAAGTCAGCCATTTAACGTTGTGAACATTGAAATCACCCGCAACGATGATTTCACACTCAGGATTGGACGACAAAAATCCCGAGATTTGTTCGGAAATAGTATCAAAAGATAAAGTGGAGGCTTCGTTACTTATGTTAGGGCTTCTGTATAGGAAGCAGAAGAATATGACGTGGCTTTGGAAAATGATTTTAGTCCAAAGATAATTAAAATCTGAAGTTGTGCTTGAATGTATTTTACAATAAGCCACGTCGTCCCTAACATAAATGGCAATACCCCTATGGGGGGAGAGATTGTGCACTAAAGTGTACCCCGACACCTGGTAATAACCTAAATCATTATCGGGTGATATTTGGGTTTCACTAAGTGCGAAGATTGGGGGTTTATAATTAGATAAGTGGCACTCAACAAAAGAGAAATTCGCTTGAAGTCCACGAATGTTACAAAAGTCAATACCAAAACTTGACTTGTAACGGGACTTCGGTTGCGCGGGCTCAGTCGCCACGTTCTCGGGAATATTTCCCGGCATTACATTTGCCGCAACCATCAGAGTCAATAAAATTTGTCCTCGTCAAAGTGTTATGCCTTTTGAGACGGGGCAAATTTCATCGACCGACAGATTTTAGCCGCGGCACCTGCAGGACCGAGATGCGAGAGAGGGTAGGGAGTAAGGGTAGTTACTTGCGCCGTTCGTCGGTCCGGTCGTGTCTAGTGAAGGGTGATGGGCCTTCGCGTTAGACTGCGCGAGTTGTTGTTTTTTTGTCACGGTTTTTTTAGAGTTTTTTTGTGCACTTTTTTATTGGGTTTAACTTTTCACTAGCACTCTTTTTTGAACAGTTTTGTTTTGTTATTTTGTTTTTTTTGAGTCGGCGCGATTTTTAGGGACCGGAACAGCACACGTCCGTTCTCCTTGCTGTCCTAACCCAAACTGAATGTAGGCTCCTTGCAATGACAGGCAATATTAAAAAATGAATGGACTAAAAAGCACGAAATAAAACAAAATTTAAAAACCGACTTCAGAAAAAAACCATTCCCGCGATGCACAAAAAAGGATGAAATAATTGTTTGTAATTCTTAACAACATCAATCCAATAAGAATGGATCTAGAAAGAAGAATCACTTTTGAAGACGGTGCCAGGTAGTAGTTGACTTTGATTGCACTAACTCTTGCTTCGGCAATTGTTTACATTTCTTTGGTAGGCTTATGCCCTTAATATATCACCCACATGTGTTAGCACCGTCTTCAAAAGTGATTCTTCTTTCTAGATCCATTCTTATTGGATTGATGTTGTTAAGAATTACAAACAATTATTTCCTCCTTTTTTGTGCATCGCGGGAATGGTTTTTTTCTGAAGTCGGTTTTTAAATTTTTTTTTTCTTGTATTAGTTTTTTGGTCTTTGAGATCAATGAATTATTCAGTCTTAATTTTAACATCACTTTTAGAGTCATCTAACTCTGTAATAACGTAATTTCCCCTCTTAACTGACTTTGGCGAATTTATTTTCTGTATCACATCTTCCCAGCTATATAATTGCTCATCTTTAATATTAGGCCATCTCCAAAACCTCAAACCTTGCTTCCAGCACCTAACCATTAAACCATCTTCAAAAACAGATAAAACTGCTCCGGGATACTTTGCCGTGCAAAACATAATCTCCAACGGTAACAAGTCCGGCAACACTGTCTGAGACAACAGTGGATCCCTCATTTTCTAAATCAATCGTATCATTTTCTTTGAACATTCCAGTATGATCTTGAATGCGCGTAGACGACGCTAAAGACAGTAGGTGGTTATCCTTCATTATATCCAATTCCATTGACTTTTGAGCGGATTTGTTACGCCTATTAGTAAATCGATTACTTTGGTGTTGTTGAAAATATCCCAAATGATAGTGAGTACAATCTCGCAATCTATGCATGAAAGTCTTCTGCACTGTAAGGTGTTGTTAAAAAATACGAACTGGCGAATTTTGTGTGTTCCCCGGAAAGTAGGAATAGTCCCGGACTTCCACCAGTGAAATATCTGCTGTGGTAACTTCAAACAATAAAATAGGACACCTGGATTGAAGGATAGGTTTCAATGAATTCAGATCTACGATATCATGGCCTTCTGCCACGACTTTATCAGCTGTCCGTTTCAGGATTCCACCGACACCGTCAGGCGCTCCCTTACCATGCCCGGGTTCAGGATAATGCCATGAAAAGTGAGCGATTTCTGGATAGATGGCGACACACCATTTCGAACATGAATTTATTTTTATATTGATTAACAGGCCCCATCACTCAACATACAGTAATCGGGATATAGGTAAATGTGTTTTTATCCACTCAAATAAGGGTTTTAAGTGAGCCCAAACTGCCATTGTGTCATGCCTATTGTCACTAGAGAGAGAACAAAAGGATACAGGTTTGATTGCATTATCCTTGCGCAAGTAAAGCACTCCTGTATGCATTGTTATCAGCTGTCTTCCTCCACCAAAGTGGACAGCTTATATTTCCTCGTTATACTTGCAGCAATAGTTTTCACTGTAATCTTCATGAATTAGAATGTCGTTTATTGTTAAATTTTTCTTTATATTTTGAATGGCTTGAAATTGCTGTGGTATAGTGCCAATATGTGAAAAAAATGCGGCTTCCAGATTTTGAACAAGCTGTTTCAATTTAACCCTATACTCTTTCTTCACGGGTTTACGAACTGTCTTTTTTCCCCGTCTTTTTCAAATGAACTGACTTCATAAATCTATTGTCGATAAGTCACAAACTGATTAGGGATTGGTAAGTAGTATACCAAAGAGCGTTCCTTGCAGGTTGAACATTCCCTGAACAGACATTTTATGGCATGCACATTGCAGGTTATTGTCGCTAAAGCTGAAGTCACGCTACAAAATTTCAATGCTTTGACTTCATGCAACTTAGATATCATCAGTTGAATATTGGCATGCTGTATGCATTGACAAGAATTTCGGTCATTCACGTTTTGCCAAGTAACCCAAAAGGGTCTGAATCTGCAAAAGATTGATAAGCTATCTTATGATTGACTGTACTTAAAAACTTTTTATGTAAATTATAAAGTGTATCATGTAAAATACCCTTAACCATTTTTGGATTTGAGATAGTCTTGCAATCCTTGAGTTTTCGTCTTTCTCCAAAAATTTAATTACATCGTCCTTTACATTAAGCATTTTATCGCTTATTTTTCGAGGTTTTTGTCTTTTGAAAGTATCATGTTAAAAAAAGGTTTCGATGCATGAAGTAACTTACTTATATTTCTGCGGTGATTTCAATGTGAACATTTCGTAATATGTATTTTTTCTTTATTTCATGTTTCTTACCAAGAGCTTTGTAATTAGTCTCTAGATCACTTCTTAACGCTTCTCCAAAAATTAATTTCCTTTTCACACTCTCAGGAACGTTTTTCTTTAGAAACGCATTTACTTTAGTTGCAGGCGAGTCTGGGTCAGTTTTTATTTTATAAGCATATTTATTATTATGATATAATGGGGCCTATTCTGTCGGTAAAATTTTATCATTTTATGTTATGTTATGCCATAAAATAAAAGAATTATCTAAAATCCTTTTCTGTCCGACAAATTTTATTTTCTTTTAGGCATCATAACATAAAATATTTCCTGTTATGCTTCATAACATAAAAGAATCTCAGCAGCACATTTTAGGGGTATTTTGACATATTTTATGAACATAACAGGCGTGAATTGACATTTGTTGTGCAAAGTCGTGTTAATTGAGTTTTTAGTTTAATTAAAAATTAATACGCCCAGGGCACGCTTTGATTTTGTTTATTTGCATTTACAATCGGTCAGCTGTTCATTTTCAACGGAATTGTTCAAAGCGTAATAGAATTCAGAGCGGATTATACTAAATGTTTTATGTTATGTGTCCATAAAAGATTCCATAAAATAATTTTATGGAACTATGACAGAATAGGAATTTCAAAAATATTTTATTTTCATTTAATGAAGAAGAAATTTTATCATCATAACATAACATAAAATAATATTTTATGAAAAATTGCAGAATAGGCCCCAAAACAAAAACTTACAGGCTATGCTTAAACCTATTTTCCCTATCTGACTTAACTAACTTACTGGCCCTCCGCGGACACTCTTAGCTAAACCTATCTAATTAAATTAGTGATGTTTATTTTGCCTTTCGGCCTCTTTATTTATTTAAATTGTATTGATACATGCTTAATTCTAAACTTAATGCTAAAAAAATTTTTTCAAAAACTTAGCTAAGTTAATCTATTTTATAAAACTTAAGCTAAATGTTAAAAAAAACCTACAAACTACCTACTCTAAGCTACGCCTAAATCCTAGAAAATAGCCTAGTGGGGCGACAGTCACCAGAGACTCAGGCGACAGAATCTGTTGGCTCTCGCCCAAGTGTTGTCACCCGCGAGAACTGAGGCTTTACAATAACCTGAGAGTTCGCGGGCGGTAGCATTCCAAGCTACCCCTAGCTAAACCTAAACTTAAAACTACCTGCCTATCTTATAACTAAACTTATTACAATGGTAATCCTATGACTGTAGCTAATTCCCCTACTGGGATCCTAATCCTCCTTAAGCTAACGCCTGCACTCACACCATGCATTAAAACATGCACATTAACTTCACCCTATTGATTCTTCCAGCCACCAGTACTTGGTACTGGCTCTGGAAGCTTAGTAGTAGATTTTGGATGCTTCTGGCATTGATTATATACTAAGTAGATATGGACAAACGCGATTCAAATTAACTTCCAGTTACGGCACCACGAGCTGGGGGCGCTAATATCGCAGGGTTTTATGCTCCGCTATATATGGTTAGTTTCCGAAATAAACTTTCTTGTTTATGTGAAAGCCCTTTGCGCATTTGAAAACAAAATCAGAAGCTGCGGCTTTGAGTTTAGTGGCGGTGGATCTAAAAATAGATTTCTATGCGCTTATTCCTATTGTTTTGTTCGGGAAGGGCAAAGAGGATGAAAAAATGATGAAGATTTCGTAGCCGATGGGTGAAATTTGACAATGAGGGAAAAAAATGAATGGACGAGACAACTTTAATGGGAAATTTGGCTTTTTTAGCGAAAAAGTGACAAATTTTTAGATTTTTTTCTCAGGTATTTTAGTTCGTAGAAATTTGAAATTTTTAGGGATAATTGTATTACTATTGATATCTATATATAAAATAATTTTTATTTTTGATTTTATTTATCGTTATTTATGTATGTATGAGGCATGGCTAAAAACAACCCTTTGTAGCGTTAGTACGTTATGTCTTTCAAGTCAGGATGCAGTGTCTATTAGTAAGTTTAGGTGTCTGGATGGTGCGTCAGTAGATTTCGATTAACCTTGGTTTTTATCTGTGAGGTGTAATATGGTCCCAGCAACACCGACTGTGTTCTAATTATTAACGAAGGGGAGGTATTTAGTGGGCTTGGGATGGGCCGAGTTGGCTAGTCTTGGAAAAAAGGTGCATGTAGGTAAAAGCGGTAAAAATTAGCGAGGGCTGCTACATTTCTACAGTGGCTTGAAGAGTCTATAGAGGAGCAAAATGGGCCAGCCAAGGCAAGCTAGTTTTTAGGGTAATATAGGTTCGCGCCACACAACCGTCAAAAACAATTAAATTTAAAGTCTTTTATTACAACAAAAGCTAAGGATTTAGAACGAGTTAAAATAAATTGAGAGGACAATTAAACAAATTACAGTAATTACAACCAGACGTATTTTGATAAAGACTAAACCGAAACTGAATCTCTGTTCTTTAATTTAATTTTTCCAAAGGTGAAAGAAGAGATTAAACCTGACTTACTTAATATTAATAATGTTACAATTTTGCTAACTAAGCGTCTGGGTAGCCGGATGCTCCCGAAGTATCGATGTCATGATGGTGGCTCGTGAACTTTTGGTTGGGGTCATGTTTCGTATGGGGTGTGGCCGTGGGAATAGAACTTTTACCCAGATATACGAGTTACGTTCAATACAATTCAATACAAGGCGGAATGTAGATTGTAGATTGTAGTCAGGGCAGCTGGCTGAAGGAGGAGCTTGCTTCTCTTGAGAAATCTCAGTCATTGATAAGCTTGTTTGGCGATTTGGAATATGTGATTACTCCATCGCAGATCTGGGACCTCATTCTCTATTACAATATTGTCATATTTTTTTTAATGAAATGCCGAAACCGAATTTTCTATTACAATATTGGCATTCATTTTACATGAAAGTTTAACAATATTGGCAAATTTTTACTTGAAAGCTGTTTCGTTTTCGGATCGGATTTAACAATATTGTAATAGGAAATAGGGTCTAAATTTACGAATCCACCAAGGCATTTGCTCGCAGGCTTTTGGCGTGAAAATGCCGTGAAAAGATGATGTTTCAGATGTGCATAGCTGCGATATGCACTTTCTTCATGACGTCAAATTGCCCGCGAGCAAATGTTTATTTGCCTTGGTGGATTACACCTTAAGATGTTAAGAGATGAGTCAGCTATTAGGTTCTTTTTGCCCCCTGAGGTAAAGAGAAGGATGGTACAAGTTTTCGTAGGGATGAGAGCTCACACTCTATTCGACAAGGTCTGGTCCGTGCTTGTCTTATATTTAGGAAGGCGTAGAAGTAGACACACCTATGAATTGGGTTGGAGCGGATTGAGAGCAGATCACTAATGAATATTGGAAAGAGATCAAGTGAGAGAATAGACCCTTGGGTAACGCCCGCCGTGATTCGACGCCATCCAATACTAGCTTAATTGAACAGCCACAAATGAAGCTCTCAAATCAGTTCTTTAGAACTGAGATGTAAGTTAATTTTACAGTTTTACATTAGGCGTCGAATTTTCACTTTTTCCGTTGCCTGCATAACTCGACTCTCAATTTTCTGTCAAAATGTATGCAGTTTTGAAGCGGGGCGGTTTTTCAACTCAGTGATTTGCAAAGTAATTACTGTTAAGAAAATGACAAGCATTTAAAAAAATTTACCCTTGAACCAAAAAAAATATATTAAAAATGAATGAAAATATTGGCGAACTATTTATAGAACTTATTAATAAACTAGCTGAAGTGGATTTGATGTTTAATAGTGGGTCTATACGAAAGTGGCTCTAGTCCGTCGCACTTTGATCTTTGAATGAAACGGCCGACGTGGGCACCTTTCCAGCGGCTTTCCTTTGTTTTACGAAGACCTTTCAATTTTCGGTTAAATTATAGGTACCTACATACTAGAGTTTTTTATTCTCGATTTTTCTTCGTCTGTTCTTCCAGTACTAAAACCAAGCACCTTCATTAAAACTGGTCGTCCCAAGCAAGAGCCTGCGATCCCTCATCATGCTTATAACTACACAATATTTCTACATCTACAAATTTCTTTTTTGATATTGGCTCCCGTTACAACCCAAACATCAAGAATTCCTACTTGTTTGCAATCTTTTTGTCGCACAAAACAAGTAAGTTTATGTGCTGAGGCGCCGGCCACTAATTATGGGTTTTCACGGCAGGCTTCCAGTTGTATAATAAGTTTGATATATACATGTACATAATATACCAAAATTCTTAGAGTTTTTGGTAATTATTTACTATATCACCCCACTTCCAGGGGGTAGGAGTGGGAGTAATAAGGGAGGTTGACCTGAACACGTTTATTTTGGAATTAGCCCGTGGTCATCCCTTACAAAGTTATTCAGTGTTGAAATTTTGTAAAAATCACCTTTTTACAAGTATTATTTTATGACTTTAATAAGCAGTTATTGCAGTTATTACGACTTTGACGCTGGATTGTAAGACCCAAAAACTCTCCCACCCAACCTCTACCTTATTCTCGAATTGGGCACAATCTTTTATTGCTGCTTACTTAAAGTAAACAATTACCCTATATAAAAACATTTAAAAAAATCTTTAAAAATCAGAACCTTTCTTCCTTCATTGACTTCTACCTAATCTTGAGAAATATGAAGTAGAGTTTTAAACGATAATTCTGATATTCTCTATTATAATTCTATTATTGTAAGTAAACACATATATTTAAATTGACCCAAACTAAATGCTTAAATTTTCTCTGTAAGCAATAATAAAAAAAATACACAAAAACTTGAATTTTTGCTAAAAAAAACCTATTTCATTTTTCTCAAATTAAAAAAAACGCGATGCAAAATTTCCTATTAACTCTCTTCCCATTCATTAATTCATTGATAAATTTCAGCCACCGACCAAGAAATCATCGTAGTTTCAGCCCACCCACCCCCTTCCAAAACAAAACAAAAGGAATACCCGCGCAGGAATCTATTTTTAGATCCGAAACTTTTGGCTTTTCTTCTAACATGCGTCAAGGGCTTTTAAATGCTTTTTTAAATTCAGGCGCAAACCCGCTTTTTAACTTCCCAGTATAGGAAGTTATTGTAATCGGTCCGAAAATCGAAATCGAAAATTTCAATGTATTTTCATCTTTCAAGGTCCCAGGAGCATTTTAAGCAAAAAAATGGGAGGAAGTATGTGTGTGTGTGTGTGTATGTGCGTACGGATGTGGTCATTTTTTCCTGCACGATATCGCGCGAACCAAAACTGATATCGACTTCGTTGAGGTGTCGTTCGAAGCGTATTAACCGAAATATGATCTGAAAAGATTTTCATGAAATTCGGTTCAGCCGTTTTTTTGTTTAAGCGACGTAAGTGATTTGTGTACGTGCATGATATCGCCCGAACCACGAAAGATATTGACTTACTTTAGATGCCGCTCGAAGCGTATTAGCGACAATATAATCTGAAAAGATTTTTATAATATTCGGTCGAACGCTTTTTTGGTTTAAATGACATAAGTTATTTGAACTAGCTTCTCTTGGGATCGCTTTGTCATCAGTTCTGATACTAGCCAATTTTCCACTAGTGCTAAACGTATAACTATTTTGTAAGAAGTCAGTTTATTATTCCATCTTCGTTCATCATACTGGGAAGTTAATCGTGTGGACCGAAGGGGTCAAACCCACATCCCAACTAGTTTCAATTTTTACTAAAAAATAACAAAATTAAAAAATGTGTCTATTTTATGAATATTATGCACTTATAAAGAAATATTATTATTTATATTATTAAACTAATGTTGAAAACCCATCCCCATTGATTTTAGAGGATTAAAACAAAAATTTCTATCACTAAAACTTAAATCGGTACAACTATCGCCGTCTAACAAACCAGCTGGAAAGATGTTTGTCCATATCTACTTACTCTATAATCAATGCTTCTGGCTCACATTAATTATGTACTAAGTAGATATGGACAAACGCGAGTCAAATTAACTTTAGGTTACGGCACCACGAGCTGGGGGCGCTAATATCGCAGGGTTTTATGCTCCGCTATATATGGTTAGTTTCCGAAATAAACTTTTTCTGGTTTATGTGAAAGCCCTTTGCGCATTTGAAAACAAAATCAGAAGCTACGGCTTTGGGTTTAGTGGCTGCGAATCTAAAAACAGATTCCTATGCGCTTTTTCCTATTGTTTTGTTAGGGAAGGGCAAAGAGGATGAAAAAATGATGATGATTTCGTAGCTGATGGGTGAAATTTTACAATGAGGGAATGAAATGAATGGGCGAGATAATTTTAATGGGAAATTTGGCATCAAGGGTTTTTTATTATGTTGAAAAATTGAAATGGGTTTTCAGGGATTATTCCATTTTTTTAAATGAGTTTTGAATGACAAATAGAATTCGTAGAAATTAGTAATTTTTACGGATAATTGTACTACTATTGAGATATATAAATAATTTCTATTTATGTGGCATGGTGAACCTTTTATACGTAGATGTCAATGAACCTTGCGTTTGATCTGTGAGGTGTTATATGGTTTCAACAACACCGGCTGTTTGTTCTATTTATTAACGAAGGGGAGGTATATGTAGTGGGCCTGCAATAGGCCGAGTTTGCTGTCTTGGGAAAAAAGGTGCATGTAGGTAAAAGCGGTAAAAATTAGCGAGGGCTGCAAATACTACCGTGGCTTGAAGGGTCTCTAGAGGAGCAAAAGGGTGCTATCGCCAATGCACCTTCTTCGCTTTGCACCTTCTCCAGCCAAGGCAAGCTAGTTTTTGGGGCACCTGCAATACAGGTTCGCGCCACGCAACCGTCAAAAACAATTAAATATATAGTATTTTATTACAACAAAAACTAGGGATTTATAACGAGTTAAAATAAATTGAGAGGACTATTAAACAAATTATTGTATAACCAGACGCATTTTGATAAAGACTAATCCGAGGCTGAAGCTCTGTTAATTTATTTTTTCCAAAGATGAAAGAATAATGATATTAATAATGTTACAATATTGCTAACTAAATATCTAGGTAGCCGGATGCTCCCGAAGTATCGAGGTCATTGATGGTGGCTTGTGCCGTAAGGCTCGTGAACTTTTGGTTGGGGTCATGTATGTGTCGTATGGGTTGTGGCCGTGGGAACATAACTTCTGCCCAGATATACGAGTTATGTTCAATACAATTCCATATAAGGCGGAATGTAGGACTTGTAGATTGTAGAGGGCCGCCTGCTGAAGGAGGAACTTGCATCTCTTCAGGAATCTGATAATTGATAAGCATTGCATTGATAAGCTTGTTTGGCTATTTGGAATATGTGATTACTCCATCGCAGATCTGGGACCTCATTTTCTATTGCAATATTGTTATTTTTTTTTCGAAACTGCCGAAACCGTATTTTATATTACACAATATTGACATTTATTTTACATGAAAATTTAACAATATTGGTAAATTTTTACTTGCAAGCTGCTTCGTCTTCTAATCGGATTTAACAATATTGTAATACGGAATGCCACTGAAGATTAAATTACGTCTAAAAGTACGAGTCCACCAAAGGCATTTTCTCTTGACGTGATAATGACGTAAAAAGATGATGTTCCAAATGTGCATAGCTGCGATATGCACTTTCTTCGTGACGTTATTTTGCCGGCGAGCAAATGTTTGTTTGCTTTGGTGGATTTGTATCTTAAGATGTTAAGAGATGAGTCAGCTATTAGATTCTTTTTGCCGCTGAGATAAAGGGAAGGATGGTACAATTTTTTCGAGGGATGAGAGTTCACACTCTATTAGACAAGGTCTTGCCCGTTCTTGTCTTATATTGACGAAGGCGTAGGAGTAACGCATTGTGTCATTGCCAAAAGTATGAAGTGGGTTGGAGGGGATTGAGAGCATATCATTAATGAATATTAGAAAGAAATCAGGTGAGAAAGTCGACTCTCGGAAAACGCTGGTCGAGATTCAACGCCATCCCGTACTACCTTATAGACGGAGAGCTGGCTACATAAAAAAGCAAGGTATAAGGTACATGAAATATGAATATCTAGATAGGTGCCATTAGCGGTCCCGGACACCGAGTCGCTAATCTGCCAGCGCGATTAGGAAGATTAAGGCGGGGGCGGACGATCAAAGATGACAAATTATACATAGAAAAAAATGATAATGCTCATGGATAAAAATTATTGATAAGTGAAGTATTTGTTGCTACGAAACGCGAAAATTATTGGCAGACGATTTCGTGGAAGATAAATGGCCGGCAGACGTCAACAAAGTCGCGTTATCGTTGATGCGAAAAAATTAATGATAAGCCTCATGATTAAAAATTTTTTGAGAATTATTATTAAACTGTTGAGGAAGCTGTGTGTTGAATGGCAGACGAAAAAATGAAAGACAACATCGAGGCAGACGGTACTGAAGAGCGCGGTCTCGTATTAACGAGTTATATAGTTACGTACGGTGTATTGCAAGATTTATTATTTTTTTTATTATATTGTGAGGACAATAAGTTAACAATTCCTCTATTATACAAGTGCTAAAAAATATGTTTACCATTAAAACAATTTTTTTATTAACAAATAATACAAATAAATTTTAGAATTATTCTACTTCGCTATTGGCGTCGGATTCATCGTACTGCATATCTTCTTCGCTTTCGCAATCGATATCATCCTCACATTGGCTTTCGTTAACATCTGCTGAAAAACTAACTAACTTCTTTTGCAAATAAATTCAAACAATCAAAAAAATCAAAAATTACCCGTGTACAAAAATTCACAGCTCACGTAAGCAAACAAAATGTAATAAGAGGGCATCAAAGTATACTTTCTGATGTATATATACATATGAAGTGCCAACGTGAGTTCTGCAAGCTCGCCGTTACATCTATTCGATGCTATATACCTACTCGCACTCGCATATACATAGAGATACGCACACTCTCATGCCTCATATAAACACTCTTAATCCCGCATTAATTATGTATAATGTTGGCATAGAGATATCAGAATAACATACGAAAATATATCTATCGAGACCGCGCTCTTCAATACCGTCTGCCTCGATGTTGTCTTTCATTTTTTCGTCTGCCATTCAACACACAGCTTCCTCAACAGTTTAATAATAATTCTCAAAAAATTTTTAATCATGAGGCTTATCATTAATTTTTTCGCATCAACGATAACGCGACTTTGTTGACGTCTGCCGGCCATTTATCTTCCACGAAATCGTCTGCCAATAATTTTCGCGTTTCGTAGCAACAAATACTTCACTTATCAATAATTTTTATCCATGAGCATTATCATTTTTTTCTATGTATAATTTGTCATCTTTGATCGTCCGCCCCCGCCTTAATCTTCCTAATCGCGCTGGCAGATTAGCGACTCGGTGTCCGGGACCGCTAATGGCACCTATCTAGATATTCATATTTCATGTACCTTATACCTTGCTTTTTTATGTAGCCAGCTCTTAGACTATTAATTGAATGGCCAGAAATAAAGCTCTCAAACCAGTTCTTTAGTACTGAGATGTGCGTTAATTTTACAGTTTTACAGAAAGCGTAGAATTTTCCACCTGTGCAAAGGAATTGCACGCATAACTCTGCGCTCAAGTTTCTGCAAAAATGTATGCAGTTTTAAAAAGAGGCGGCCTTTCTATCCACTCAATCAACTCAATAATTTTTAAAGCTACAACTTTTAAGAAAATGACCAGCATTTAATAAAAAATTCACCTTTGAACCAAAAAAAAAAAAAAAAAATAGTAAAACTGAATGAAAATATTGTAGATATGTATTAAAGAACTTGTTAAGAAACTGGCTGATGTGCATTTAGTGGCGGGGTCTTACTTTGATGTTTGAATGAAATGGCCGGCGGAATCCTTGTGCGGACAATGTCGACGGAATGTTTTTGCGCACATTTCCAGCGGCTTTCCTTTGTTTCACAGATAAAACTCAATGGGAAATCTTATGACTAGCTAGCTATAAGGCTCACATACCCAGCTACCTAGTAAGATGAATATTGAATATCACGAAGGCCTTTAAATTAACGGTTAATTTATACATACTAAAAAAGCTGGTCGTCCCAAGCAAGAGCATGTGAGCCCTCATCATTCTTATAGCTACACAATATGTTTGAAGTTTGGCTCTCGTTGCAACCTGAACATCAAGAATTCCAACTTGTTTGCAACAACTGAGTTTTTGTGTCGACGGACCCGCCAGTAATTATAGGTTTTCATGGCAGGCTTCCAGTTGAATAATAAATCCAGACTGGTTTGTTCTTAATAATTTAAATTATTTTTATTTCCAATTGGATTATTTTCATTAATTTTTAAAATTTGATACTATCAGAAGTAAGCAAAAGGGTAGTTTTATTGAAGCTACCATAATTAAATGAACGGCTGGTGGAGTGGGATATTCATTTACATGTACTGTACATATATATAAAATTCTTAGAATTTTAGATAATCATTTACTTTATCACCGCACCCCCGCAGGAGGTAGGCTTTGTAAGGGGTTGACCAGAGCATGTTGTTTTTGGAATTAGCCGTTGGTCACCGGTTGGTTATTCAGGGTTAAAATTTTGTAAAAGTAATTTTTATAAAAAATAGCAGTTTAATTCTCCCACCAAAACCTCACCGCATTTTTGGAGTATTGCGCGAACTTTTGCGCCTGATAAAGTAAACAATTACCCTTAAAACAAACATTTTAAAAAATCTTTCAAAATTGGAACTCTTATTTTTTCATTGACGACTACCACTCTTGAGAAATATGAAGTAGGGTTTTAAACTAAAGTTTTTTATTGTTTTCTATTATTGCACGCAAATATGTACATATATTCACATTTTCAAATAGTTTGCTCAATTTGCTCTAAAAGCAATAATAAAATCAATACAAGAAAACTAGAATTTTGTTAAAAACAAACTTATTTAATTTTTCTCAAAATAAAAAAAACACGATGCTAAATTTCCCAATAAATCTCTCTTCCCATTCATTAATTTCTTCATTCATAAATTTCAGCCACCGGCCAAGAAATCATCGTAGTTTCAGCCCACCCACCCCCTTCCAAAACAAAACAAAAGGAATGCCCGCACAGGAATCTATTTTTAGATCCGAAACTTTTGGTTTTTCTTCCAACATGCGTCAAGGGCTTTGAAATGCTTTTTTAAATTCAGGCGCAAACCCGCTTTTTTATGTTTTACTAAAAAATTGCAAAATTAAAAAATTTGTGTATTTTATGATTATTATGCACTAATCAAAAATTAATATTATTAAACTAATGTTGTAAACTCATTCCCATTAATTTTAGAGGTTTACAACATAAATTCGCAGCCCTAAAACTTAATTCAGTGTAACTATCGCCATCTAACAAGACAACCTGAAAGATGTTTGTCTATATCTACTTACTCTATAACATTGATTATAGAGTATATAAGTTAGTACATATATAATCAATGTCTATAATCAATGTGGCTCACTTCCTCCTCTCAAAATTGAGAGCGCTAAAAAGTATGCAATAAATTTGCATTGTTTTTTGCATACTTTTCGGCGTATGTAAGAATTTGAGTATGTTTTTAGAGTATTAAGGTCGCACGGAACGTCAACGTCACGTGACAGAACGGCAACGGCACGTCAAAATATTCTTCAATGAGTTTTGCACTACACGTTCACATATATAGGCAACGTCACGGACCGTCAACGTAACGCCACGTCAAGATTAGTTTCAAACTGTATTTTGACGTGACGTGCCTTTACGTGACTGATCAATTCTGTTCAATGTGAACGTAGTAACGGAAGCATTTTGAATTTTTCAAGCATTTTTTTTTTGTATGGAACTAATTTATCATGGAAGATGAAAATTTAGTTGAAAAGGTTCGGTTTGTTGCATGATTTGTCACAATTTTTTTTCTTTCTCATCCAAAGCTAATGCGATCCTTCCATCCATCGTATGGCGCTACAGCCTAGTCTTGGTATCCTTTAAAGCATTTCTTCGTTTCTTTTTGTGATTATAGACCTAAGGTAGACTGTTTTATCGAGTATTTCTAGGTTATGGTCGCCGGAGGTTAAATTTTTTCACATTCTAAATCCTCCTGCTCTTGATTGTTACATCATATTCGTTTTTTCTTCATTTGCTGGCAAAAAGGACCTTGACACGATGGTGAGATCAGCATAACTAAGACATTGTACCGACTGATTAGCTATTGATGCACTTATCTTGACTGACGTTTTCCTTACCACCCATTCTAGGGTGAAGTTATGAGCATTGGGCCCAGCCCATCTTCTTGTCTAAGTCCTTGTTGTACTTCAAACTTTTATAACATTTTGGATCCTATCCTTCGCCAGTGAGCTAATTGTTGCGCATTTCATCAGTAGTGCCAGCTTTGAGGGGACTCCTAATTCCTATAAGATCTCGTATAGTCTCTCTCCGTTTATTGGGTCATATGGCTGTTGAAAATCGATGTATATATCAACATTCCTTTCGGTGTATATCTACATTCCTTTCCCAGGATTTCTCCAGAATTTGCTTTAAGGTCAGCAATTGGACCGATGTTGAGGTGTTTGTCCTAAAACCACCTTCATATTCTCTTATAAGGCCTTCCGCTATAGGTTCTAGTTTTTGTTTCACAGGATTGTGAAGGATTTGTAGCTGGTGCTGAGGAGTGAGACTGAACGGCAAAATTGACGTAACGTTGACGTGATGTTTAAGTGCGAATCGAAAGCAAAATTTACGTGCCGTTGCCGTTCCGAGACGTGATGTTGACGTTCCGTATAGTGCGATTCGACATTTATTCTTTCACATACTCTTCGGCGTGTGAGAATTTGGATATGTTTTGAGGCATTGTTTTTTTGCACACTTTTCGGCGAGTTCAGCGACGATGGCGGTGGTGATGGTGGTTGTGTTCGATGGCGATAGCAGTGGGGGCTGTTTCTTTTCACATACTTTTCAGGTTAAGGCTTGTTAATGTTGCTAGATGGGTAGAACAATGCAACATGCTAAGTGGTTTAGAATTTTCAAATTTTCGTTCAAAGATATCGTTAGGTAATTGCATGAATTCAGAATTAATAAGAAATTGAAAGTGAATATGTTGAAATTTCATCTGTTTCAAGTTTGCGGTTAGATAATTTCATTTTTCCATGAGAATTTATGTTCTAGTTCAGAAAAATTCGTTTTGTTTTAAGTTTACGGTTAGATAATTTCATTTTCACATGAGAATTTCTGTTCTGTTCAGAAAGTTAACAAATTATTTCTATTTGAGATATTTTTTAGGTGTTTATTTTTGAGTTTTGTGATATCGAATTTGTAGGGATGTGGTTAAATAAAAAAAGAATTTTTTTGTTAAGAAATCACACTTCTCATAAGCAGTTACGGTCAGTACTCAGTTGACAAAATTAAATAAATACTGAGGTCAGAGTGGTTCTTCTTCATAAGTTCTAATCAAGTCTTTGAGCGAAGTATAAAGAAGTATAAAGAAGTAAGTAATTTCATATATTGTTTTTCTATTAAAATTATAATATTTTTTCCCAAATTAGATCAACATGAGCATTAAGGCTACAACTAGTAAAGGTGTGAAGAGGAGATTGTTCGAGGAAGATTCTGAAGATGAATTTTTGACAGAGCTCAACGGGTTTAGGTTCAAGAAAACCCTAAGTCAAAAGGACATGATTATCGGTAAACAATACAAAATTGTTGATGCGAATAAAGTCGTTACCCAGTATGGTGAGAGAGTGAGGGTCGACCTGGCACAGACTAATTTATACCTATCACCGCGATATGGCAAATTATCGGAGAAGGCGATCAACTTTTTAAAAAAGGGAGAACATTGCGTTCGCAATATAAGCACTAAGGGTAATATTTCCGAAGTAATATTCGAAAAATATGATCCCAATTTAAGTTCCTCACTTCAAGATGTGAATGTAATTGGAGATGATGATGATGGAATTATTCCATCACAAAAATATAATTATTATGGAAAATAAAAAAATATATATAGTATAAATTCTTTTTGTTATACAAATCCTCATCCCATTTTCAGATTTTATTCATATGTGTGAAAATATGTGGTTTTATGGTTTTATAGTAGGTTTTTTTGTTTTGGTTCCACTTGATTACAGTTTTGTAGAATTTCAGGAAATGAATATAGCATAATTTTTAGTCAATTTCGAAAGTTTACTTCAATTCTTCAGTAATACCCTTGATACACGGGCTTCATCGGATGATCATTCTTTCAAGAATGTACATTCGCGGCCCGTGTATCACCTTAAATTAAGTTTGAATGAGCATTCGCAGCTTCATTCGTCATTCGAAAGAATGAAGTGAAATCTACTTCATTTAATGAGAAATGAAGCTGGAAGTGGGGAAATTTCCATCAAGTTTCCATGAAATTTCCATTCTCTCATAAAATTTTAAAAATCGAACTGTCAACCTGTCAACTGTCTGTTCGTTAAAGTTTAAGTTTGTTGCTGTGAGGGAAATATATCAAAAATAAAGTAAGTAGAATGAATGAATTGAAAATGAAGTACCGTGTGTCACTACGAATTTGAATGTTCGTTCAAGGCCAATGAGACTGGAAGAATGTTCATTCGATGAAGCCCGTGTATCAAGGGTATAAGACGCTTAAAATGTTTTCTTGCGAAATTTGTAGTTCTCGTTCAACACGTAATATGTGTTGAAAAAACGAACATCATCAAAGTCGATAATAGCAACACCACCAACATCAACATCGTTGATAATACCTGAATCTGTACAACCTACTAAAAGAAGAAAATTAAGTGGTGAAAATGAGATACATATATTGTGATGCTTGTAAAATAGTAATAGCAAAAAATCTTTATTCAGCCCATGTGAGAACTAATAAGCATAAGGACAATATATGCATTGATTGTGATGATAACTTTAAAAAAATTGAAAGTGCATTTAAATCGCGCATAGTAAGTTATCGGTTAAGTGCGATAAAGATAAATCCAAGTATAGAATCATTTTTAACTGCTAACTCTAGCAAACTAATTACACTATTTGAAAAATATCGTGAAATTCAATTAACATATAAATTACATCTCGAGATTTTTGCTCTTTATATGAAGGATCAAACAAAAGAAGAAGAGGAACCTTTAAAGGATATTAAATCATTTAACACTAAAAATAAAATTATATCAGCGTCGAGTGATTTTCAGCAAATATGTGATGAATTTACAAGTGAAATAGTTGCAAAGAGTGAAGAGTTTCAGGAGCGAGATTCTGGATGGGCAATTGAACGTGTTTTATATTTAGAAATAAATATTAATAAATATGCACCCATTCAAGGTAACGTGTTTTATATTTTAGAAATAAATATTAATAAATATGCATCCATTTCAGGTTCATCATATATAGAACTACCTAAATGGATTAGAAGTAAAAAAGTTGGAACTAATGTTAGAAACGATGATAATATAATATGTGTTTCGCGTGGGCAGTGGCAGAATCGCAATATCCAGCTAAAATAACGTGGATAGAACTACATCATATCCAAAAGTTATTGATATTTTCGATTTAAGTAGTTTAGAATTCCCTATGGCAATAAAAAACATTGGTACATTCGAGCAATTAAATAGCATTAGTATTAATGTTTATGGGTAGAAAACGAAAAAATTATAAGTCCCTTGTATTATACTAATAATAAGAGAGAAAACCACGTAAATCTGCTGCACATTGAAGAAGTGGATAAGCAGCATTATTGTTGGATAAAAAATTTAGATAGATTAGTAAGTAGACAAATATCACAGCGACATAATCGAAAGTGGCTCTGTGATGGCTGGTTAATTTATTTTAGAAATGAAAAAGATTTGAGGGAACATAATTTACTTGAATGTAATAGAATAGTCACTGAAATTTAAAAACTATAAATCAGAATTAAGGGTACCCTTCACAATATATGCCACCCTGCCTTTGAAATGCGTTTTCCTGAAATATAAATATTATTTGCAATCCTTGAATTGTTAAACAAAATTACCAATTCTATAAATTTGTTGCTATTTGCCTTTATTTTCTCCTCAAATTCTTCTAACTCGTTTATTGTTGGAAACGGTAGGCATATTTCTTCAAAAATTGCATGTGTGCCTGAAGACGAAACTAATTTCCCCCTTAATTCAGTTTTTAAGCTCAATAGCTCGCTTGTGATATTTGTGAGGATCGCTGTTAGATCCTCACGAAGCTTTCGAACTTCTTTTAGTACTTGCTCATTGGAGCTACTGTGCACTTTGTCTACAAAAATTCAATTACTTTTCTAGAAATGTTGGTTATGATGGACTTACCTTTTTTTGGAAGGTTTTCCATTTTAGTTGCTTCCTCCCTTGCCCTTTTTGATGTTTCGGGTTTATTATAAGCAAAATTTGAAGAATCCATCTCGTCTAATCAATAAATAATTGAGTAAAAGCCGTCACAACAAATAACAAAAAAGAGTGGTTTAAAGGAAAATAGGTTATATTTTTTAATGGTTTTATTTTATAAATAGGAATGGAAGTTAATGGATAAAAGGAATGACAAAAATATTATTTTCAGACTCAATGTTAAATACAAGTATTTTTTTCGAAATATCCTCCAAAGAATGTCTTACTGTATCTGCATTTAATTCTAAATTATTACAAGAAAAAATATTAAATTCTGAAGAATTAATAGGATTATAAAAATATTGTGAAAGGTTTTGTGCCATGTAACTCTCAAAAACAGGCTTCGTTTGTTCTTTTTTTATGCAATGTAATTTATAAATTTCATTTTCCTGGGTAATGTAAAAGTTATTTGGATGCTTGATCGACAATTTAAAATCATTTATTATAACACTCTCAAAACTATAACCGTCCCATTTTCCAAACACAGGATTTGTTTTTAAGGGTTCATAAGAATAATTCAAACTTCTCTCGACCAATCGATTATAAATTTGAGAACAAATGAAACTTCCCTTTCTCACAATGTTTTTTAATTTATGTAAAAAATTTTCATATTTGAAGGAACTGAAATTTTCTAAACTCCCATAGTTTCTAACGTCGCCTGCTAAATGGGTTAGGCAGTGAAAATTATAAGTAAGGTACTCTTTCCCATACAAACCAGGTACGTCTTTAACAAAACTACAAAGTAGCTCATGAGCGCATGCATTGTTCCCAAAGCAATCGTCTTTATTTAATAGTATTCTGATTGCCAAAGATAATTTTAAAAAGTGTTTGTACCTTTCTTCATCTAATACAAATTTTAATATGAAAGGACCTGTATACAGTAGGAATTGACGTAGCTCTGTAGCTTTCCATCTATCTAAATCACATAAATTTCGGGGAGTCCTTGAAAATTCGAATGGTATTTGTGGTTTGATATCAAGAAGTAGGTTATCTAATTTTGAAACTTTATGGCTGGATAGAGAATAGTGGAACCCTTTAGATTTTACCCAGGCTACTAGCAAAGACTTGGTAACTCCTAAACACACAACATGCATATAGTCAAAGGGTACCTGCTTAATAACATCTATTGGTAAACTTTCCAACATTGTGGGGGCAAATTGATTGTGATGTTCTCGTTGAACACGTCTACGGTATGAATCGTTCGTACGCAGTTCACAATTTTCAAGTTGAAATATTATTTTTCTACCATACATTTCACCTCTTTGAGTGCATTTTATACAGCAGTAGTACCCTGTATGACCCTTGGTTTTTAACACAAATGACCTGGCCGGTGCATCAAAAATAAATGCTCTTAGAGTGACAGAAAACAATTTGTTGTTAAAAGTTATCCCTTCCTCAATAATTTGTTTTAATTCCGAAACAAAAGGAGATAAGTATTCATCAGAATTTTTAGGCTTGCTAAGTCCAGCGTATGTACCAACTAAAAACACGTAAGACGTTTCTACAATGTTACATAGAATCGTCCACACTTGTCTACGAGAACTTTTCGTAACAGGTAAACCATCAATATTAAAGTCCAACGTAAACGATGATTGGTTATATTCGTGTGAAATTAGAAAGTCTGTTAGACCATCTTTCAAACCATATTGGACATACTCGCCATCATCTAAGGGTACACTTGCTATTTCCCGCGGAGTTCTTTTAAGGGTTCGTGGATCCCGCGGAATGGAAGGTATTTTATCCGATAAAATAGAAAGTAAATCCCTAAATGCATCATTAGTTATTTGATGCTTTATGGCCCACTGACCCAACTTATTTGAAAAATCTTCATTTGCAGATGAAGGAATAGTTTCTTCATCAGATTCAAAGCTTGAATCCGAAAAATTTTCAAAACTTTGTTGCAATTCGGGTGTTTCAAGAGAATCGAATGAGGTTGATGGATGGTGTACAATATTTTGGGATGACGAGGATATAGGACTGGGATTGTGGGAGGTGTGACAGCTTTTACTCAATAAAGAAGACACCAAATCCTGTGCTTCTCTACGAAGTTTTTTTGTTGGATGCATTATTCTATATAAAAAACAAACACCCACCTGAAATTAGAAATTCACCATAGAACTTAGTCAAATAATTTACAATAAAACTATATTTCAAAAATTTAATTAGCTTGAAATTATTTTTAGAAAACGTTCTTATAATTTAAGGGTACCGTTAACAAAATAACCTGGGAAACCCTCAATAAAATGTTGAATGCACTTCCATACTTTGAAAATATTGTAAAGCCGGCAACTTTACAGAACCTCAAAAGAGGTTTTTTATTAGGGTACCAGTGTAATTAGTAGGTTTATTGCCGGTATAATTAGCAATAGAAAGACATGAGTTCAGTGAGTGAACGAATAAAGGAAGGAAATACAATACTTATTCCATAAACCAGGTACTGAAGTGAAACTAAATATATTTCTAGGAAAAAAAACCCTTTCGGATAATTGTTTTTATGTAATTTCTCTTCAGCGTCATATAGTGCGACAAACAAAGTGCAGTGGGCGAAAAAGTTTTGGAACAAATGAATTTGCCTTAGAAAAAGTACGATATTAATTAATTTTATTTGATAATTTTTTTTTATTATTTTATGTTATTTGATGTACCCATAACTAGTAAAATACAAAACATAAATTAAGAAATTCCAATTCCTTTATAAAAAACAGCCAACATAATAATAACCCTTCAAAATGGTGTGAATATGAATAGGTTTTGGAAGAACACAAGTTACATTAATTACCAAGAAATAGGCATAAAATAATTATGTAATTTAATTATGTTCAGTCCAATTGTAAACCATAAATAGTAGTAATTTTTGAACAGTTACGCTGGAAGGAAGCTTATTTAATAGTAAATTTATATCTAAATGGTGAATAAGGAAGAAAATACCAGTATCAACTAAGGGTCCTTGGCAATTCATCACCGGAAAAAATGAAATCTCGGGAATATTAAATTTTAGTTTAACAATTCATAACATTTGTAAAAGATTTTTTGACGACGGTGTTATAGAAGATAATGCACGATCTGGACGACTAATTTAAATTACAAAAACATAAAAACAATTATTCGGAAGGGTTTTTTTTTCATAGAAATATTGAATATGGTTTATGGAATATTCTAAATTGTTAAAATTAAATTTGTTATTAAATGATGTTGGATCTTTTGTAGATGTTGAGCCTTATAATAATTAAAATAAATAAAAAAATTTAACAAATGGTTGTTTTTTATTTTTAAAAATTAGGCTACACGTACCAAAAACGAAAAAAAGGAAAAATTACGTTGAATATACAGGGTGTATTGTTTAAGTTGACAGACCGGCCGGCTGTGGATAGGTTTTGGATAGACGAGCAAAAATACGTATGGGAGAGGGGGTGAAATCGTAACGGTTTAGCCGCTAGGGCGTTTTGAACTTTTTTTGGTAGAGTTTTACATATCACTCTATATTTTTGTAACCCTATAACCTATTTTCATTAATAAGGTACAAATGAAGGCAGAATACTCCCACCTATCTAAAACTGTAAAATTCAAGGTTCCACCCTACCAACTTCCAGAGTTATGAGTCGTCAAAGTCAAAACTTTGGTTTTTTTTAACTAAAATTTCAACTAAAACCACCTTTTTCTCCAACAAATACGTGATAAACCTACATTTTTTTCCAAAATTAGAAAGCCTTGGCCTTATTTGGTACTTTTTGACATAAGGCTTTTAACATCAAAATTGCTTATAACTTCAAAACTAAAGGCCGCAGCATAAAAATTGTCTGGACATTATTCATAGGAAATACTCCAAGCTCTCTAATTTTGGAAAAAAAAAATGTTTATCACGTATTTGTCGGAGAAAAAGATGGTTTTAGTTGAAATTTTAGTTAAAAAAAAACCCAAGTTTTGACTTTGACGACTCATAACTCTGGAAGTTGGTAGGGTGGAACCTTGAATTTTACAGTTTTAGATAGGTGGGAGTATTCTACGTTCATTGGTACATACCTTATTAATGAAAATAGGTTATAGGGTTACAAAAATACAGTGATATGTAAAACTCTACCAAAAAAAATTCAAAACGCCCTAGCGGCTAAACCGTTACGATTTCACCCCCTCTCCCATACGTATTTTTGCTCGTCTATCCAAAACCTATCCACAGCCGGCCGGTGTGTCAACTTAAACAATACACCCTGTGTAAACTATGTTTCAATATTGGCCTGAAGTACTAGAATGGATTAAAGCTACTAACCAATTTATAAAAGACCACAAAGACTCTTTAATAATAACAAAAGCCGACAAAGGTGCTAAAACAGTACTAATGTATAGACATGACTATGACACTAAAGCCGTCGAAATTATTAGCGATGAAAATACTTAATCAAACTTTCTAAATTATCACTCAACACAAATTCTATTGCTGACTACAATACAATTTCTGAAACTATTTTCACTAAATTTCCATACGAAAATAAAACCATTTTTGCTTTAAGCAAAATGATCAGAAATAGTAATATAAACTAAACATAGCTAGTTGACATAAATTTAAATTTATAGAAGCAAAAATTTTAGACTCAATCATTATAATAACACTCATTAAAGAAACTTTTTACATTAACAATATAACAGCAACATTAAATAACCACACTGACTTTAAGAACAATTTAAAATATATTAATAATTTCATCAATAATTTCGTGAAAATCACTTTTAATAATTTTAAAGCTCAACATCATTTTTAATTTCTACTTAAAATTAAATGATTAAATTATTTTAAAATATGACTTACCACAAATTAAAATTAATTAACACAAAATTTTATTTCACTTTCACTAAAAATATTGCTTTGAAATAAAAATCACAACTGCACGGGTGCACTCTGCACTGGGTACTGCGTAAAACTAAAAATGACGCCGCGCATGCACTTGCCGATGACGCATCCGCGCAGCCCTGCATATTCATGTACACGCACATTGATTGAAAATCTCTCTGCCGAGCAAAACCTGGAAGGGGAAACAAACAAAACCATCAAAGTAGCGTGAAAGCTTTCGGAGTCATTTTAACGATTGTTTATCGAATAACTCTCGTTTCGAAAATAGCCCGAGAAAGCGAGGAGCCGAGAAATTGTTTGCAGGGATATGAATCACCAAAACGAGCATTTAAAAAAATTTGCAGTTTTGTGGTAGAACATGAGATTAGTGATTTATAATTTTTTTTATTAGAGACAGACAAAAGAACAGATTTAAAGGTGTTGAAACGAAAATAAATAGAGAACAATAATTTAATATCGTGATGGATGGGATAATTCTATCGAAATCCGTAACCTGCTCAATTCCTAACAAACATGCCGTGACCATGAGCGTATATTTCAAATTCCTCAATTTATGATTTTTCAGGTCGGGCTGCGCTAATAATTATGAAATGTAGGGATAAGTTATGTTCTGGAATTATCAAATTTTCAGAATAAAAGAAATTTTCTTGTTTCGACTAATATTTATTTTTTCATTAGTGCATTTTTTTACATCTTACAAACTATTGTTTCTTCATATGTGAGCCAACGTATTTAATTTACTATTATTCGTCCTTTTCTTCTTATTAACTATCCACGCGCAATGCTTACGAATTAAAACTTTTATCAGGAAACTTAATATTGCTTTTCTATGTAGAAAACAAGGATGATTTTCTTGAAACCAGAATTTATATTCACTATCATTTGTGCAAGATATGCTTTGTTCAATTATGCAATGTTTTATTTTCCGTATTTGTATGTTATTAGTGAAAATTTTTTCAAATACTTTAATATGTATCTTGCATATTTTGAAAAATAAATCAGAAGGTGGACATAAGCTTCCAAAGTCACTACCTGACGTTTTATAATTTTTTTTTAGTATAAACATTTCAGAAGGGAATGATATAATTTCATCTTGTTTAATTATGAGTTCTCTGCAATGTTCACACGTGATTCGGTGGGCAATGTAGCCACAAACATATCTTGTTGACGTTATTTCGATAGGAATATTCTCCGAATTAAAATAATTTTCGTTTTCTGCATATACATCATTATAAGTAAAATTAAGAAGATTAGTATTTTGAACTTCTATTGCACTTGAACTTTGAATTTCACTTAAAATTTCTCCAAAGTCAACTGATAACATTTCGTCCTCATCTTCCATGCAATTACCTTTAGAGGTGAAATGCAGAAATTTCATTGATAACATTTTTGCTACAATTATATTGAATTCGTTAACCGAAGGATTTTTACAATTGCCCCCTTTTGCCCTTACATAAGAAAATGCATTTTCCAAAGGATCCTGGTTGAATCTGCTGGTCAATATAAAAAATACTTCTCCCTGTGCGAAGATTTCATCTGCTAGAGAAAGAATTCCCCTCGTGCCCTTTGATCAAAATAATTTTCGTTTTCTGCATATACATCATTATAAGTAAAATTAAGAAGATTAGTATTTTGAACTTCCATTGCACTTGAACTTTGAATTTCACTTAAAATTTCTCCAAAGTCAACTGATAACATTTCGTCCTCATCTTCCATGCAATTACCTTTAGAGGTGAAATGCAGAAATTTCATTGATAACATTTTTGCTACAATTATATTGAATTCGTTAACCGAAGGATTTTTACAATTGCCCCCTTTTGCCCTTACATAAGAAAATTCATTTTCCAAAGGATCCTGGTTGAATCTGCTGGTCAATATAAAAAATACTTCTCCCTGTGCGAAGATTTCATCTGCTAGAGAAAGAATTCCCCTCGTGGTTTGTATTAATCCATCAATACAATAAACCCTGTTTCCGGTGTACTTGATTTGTTGCAAATATATTATAAGCTCTTCCAATTTTTTCCAAACAATATTTTCTTTTCTTAATCCACTTTTGAAAGGATTTGTATCTTTTAGTACTTGGCTGTTCAGGCAGTCAAATAGTATATTAATTTTTTGAATAAATTTTGCTGTTGACAATGAAACTTGTGGTGAGTTTCTTTTAAATTGTTTGTTTTCTGTAGCTGATAGAATAGCAGCTGCAACAGTATGACTCAACACTTGCGCAGCTAGTTTAACTCTCATTTTTTCGAAGGATGTGGGTTGAATATGCGAACTAGTTAGCGCAGTCATTTTGGTTGTCTTACCTTTTTCGAGATCATATATTTCACGTACTACATCAAAATTTACTGTTCCATCAGGAGTTTCCAGATTACCTCTCAAAAGTATATTTCTAATGGATTTAATTAAATGAGGAACATCATACAATAAATAAATTTTGTTGCCATTATGATGGAAATATGGATTCTCCAGACTCGCTTTCAAAATATTATAAAATCCACGATTATTTGGTCCTTGGTCACAAGTTATGGCTTTAACATCAAGGCCAAGTAATCCAACTTGCTCCATAAGTTCTTTAACAATTCGTTCCAAATCATATGCTTTTATAGAGCTTGCTGAAACTACATAATGAATTATGAACTTCCAATTGGTAATTAGTCCTCTCAACATAAAGACACAGATGGCACTGCCAAGTGCATCTTCTCTTTTAAATCCCAAATCCACTAAACCGTCTATAATGTCTACTGATGAATTGTATGTCAAATTGTGTCTAATCGAAACTTCATCGAAGATTAAAATGCATTTTTTTTCAACAATGTTCATCTTTTTCACTGCATTTTGAAGAGCGTTCATGATGCACATATTGTTTCCTGGTTGCAGATTTTTGATTAAATTCCAGCGATTTAATGAGGACAAACTTGGCAAATTCAATTTGAGTACATTTCTTAAAAATAAATACGCTGAAGTAGATCGATAATATAAATTTTGTGCAAATATTTTTTCGTCGTCATTCCACGAAGTTATCGGCCTTCGTCTTAAAATCATTTTACACAAAACTTTTTCATTTTCGGTTAACTCCATCGAAGTCACATGATCCTCAATACTGAAATTTTTCTTAATTTTAACCTTATTCCTTAATCTAATCACAATTTTGTTTAAATTTGAATTTTGCTTTTTTAAAAAATTATTTTTTTTTTCTATAATGGTTAATAGCTTCCGATAGTTTGGAACACTTTTTGGAATAAAATTGCACATTCTTTAAATTTTTTATACATGAACTACACAGTGAAGGAGGAGATTCGGATCTCTTCCGTTTATGACCAGGAGATCGAAGCAAAGTTAATGGTATTTCGCGTTCTTCACTATCGAGCAAGGACCTAGAATCATCTGACTCCAAAGATCCTCCTAAATTCAAATTCGGTATAGCACCTCTTTTTAAAAACTTGCTACCTTTTAAGTCTGAAGAAAAATGTTTGTCACATAAAAACAATAATGACGACCTTGCAATAATTTCCTCAGACAAATTACACTTTTCTACCCACAGTTTGAAAAGAGGGCTGTCAAATCCCGGAAATTTGAAAATCCTTGTTTCAGGAAATTCCCTTCTAGATCGCCCGCAATGTGGTAAGCAGCACTTGTTGCCGGCTTTAGAAGATTTCAATTCACTTTTCGTCTTTTTGACTGTCCGAATTATCCCATCCATCACGATATTAAATTATTGTTCTCTATTTATTTCTATTGTTTAAATTCAACACCTTTAAATCTGTTCTTTTGTCTGTCTCTAATAAAAAAAATTATAAATCACTAATCTCATGTTCTACCACAAAACTGCAAATTTTTTTAAATGCTCGTTTTGGTGATTCATATTCTTCTTATTGTGTATGCTTATTTGTATGCTTATTTGTGTGTGCAGTGCACTCAAGCCCTTTTTAACCGACTTCAAAAAAAGAGGAGGTTACTCAATTCGACGTGTAGGTATTTTGTGGTCCTGTTCACGCATAACTTTGTAACCCAATAACTTTTTTGCTTTTTTTTTTGGTTCATTTGAAGGGGGAGCTTCCCACGGTGGTCCCGTTAAATTTTTTCTAAATTCTGATAACGGAGTTCGAAGTTAGGTAGAAAAAACTGTTAAAATTCAACCTGTTAAAGTTCAACCTAAACATTTCATGGGCACCGAACAAATTACTTTATTGTTGTCAATGTGGCAGCAGCCCGGTGGCGGAGTGGCTAGAGCGTCGGATCCTCGATTCAGCGCTACAGGTTCGATTCCGGTCGGGGCAGTAGGTTTTTTTCTTTTTCTCTTTTTCTTTTTTCTGAAATGATTTATTAACATATTGGTCAGCGGCCGATAGTACTTGACATAGCGCAAAGGGCTAAGCCAAGTATTCTTGTCTGTGGGATCTGTGGGGTGCGAGTTCGATCCCAAGGGCTCGCGGTGATTTTTTTTTCTATATATCGACAAAATAATTATTTTTTAATTTCCTTCGGGGAATTTTGTTCCATATTAAACAAGTTTTCGACGTGAATGCGTCTGTAAATTTGCTTCCAGAACAAAAGCCGATAAGAACGAAATTATGGCGAAATTTGCAGCTCCAAAAACTATTGTCGATATCGAATACATAAATATACCATGACGTGGATGAAGAATCAAAGAAGTTTATTGTTTACATTTAATTTCCCCGATATCAATGGCAACTTAACTTTTTATATGCCTTATATTATCTTGATCTGTATGTGTGTATAGTGTAAACAAATCTTGCAACTTGATTTTGACCCAGTTCCATATAACCGATCAACTGCAAATTTTGCACATACGTATAGTTCGCATGACAATACAATCTGCAATCAAATTTTGCAATTGCGCTCCCCGACCCCAGACATGGGTATCAAATGAAAAGGTGTGACAAGTAGAATACACTTCGCTATGTGGCGTCGTAAAAACGTAGGCTCCTTGCAATGACAGGCAATATTAAAAAATGAATGGACTAAAAAGCACGAAATAAAAAAAATTTTAAAAACCGACTTCAGAAAAAAACCCGCGATGCACAAAAAAGGATGAAATAATTGTTTGTAATTCTTAACAACATCAATCCAATAAGAATGGATCTAGAAAGAAGAATCACTTTTGAAGACGGTGCCAGGTAGTAGTTGACTTTGATTGCACTAACTCTTGCTTCGGCAATTGTTTACATTTCTTTGTTAGGCTTAATATATCACCCACATGTGTTAGCACCGTCTTCAAAAGTGATTCTTCTTTCTAGATCCATTCTTATTGGATTGATGTTGTTAAGAATTACAAACAATTATTTCATCCTTTTTTGTGCATCGCGGGTTTTTTTCTGAAGTCGGTTTTTAAAATTTTTTTTTTTCATTCTCAAATTGCGCAGGCGACGGCAGCCAAGCAGTCTGCTTGGAGATAGCTTCAAAGCTTTTTGAGAATCGCTTCTCCATACGCGAAAAGCTCAGCGCAGTCTTATGCCGAGATTTGCCATCTGGAAAATTAGTAAATCCACTTGAAAATCTCCTTAGGACAAAATTTTGTTCGGCGTGGCATATCTGGGTATAGTTATATTGTCTGTGCTACAAACTTCGTAAACACAGTTTTATGATAAGACTTACTGTATAAGAGATATTAGTAAAAAACTGATTTTCCTGTTTTTAGGGGGTTATTTTTGGGGGTAGCGTACAACCAATTTTCCGAAACTTTTTTTTAACATATTCTACTCACTAAAAACTATTATTTACAAAAAAAAATAGAGAGTGAACATTTTGTTAGAGATCAAAAGCCCTAACAAATGGACTAGTCCAGTTGTCAGAGACTTAGACCCAGCACAAAATGTGATATCTCTGAAAATTGGATCATAGGTACTTTTTGGGGTGTAGAACACAATAAAAAAAACTTTGATACTCTAAAGTGTATGCTAACTTCACAATTTCGAAAACAAATTCGAAAATGTGGTTTTCGCGTTATATCTCGAAAAAGAAAAAAAAAGTCGAAAAACTAATTACACCACGTGAAAGAGCGGAAAATTCTACTAAAAGCTATGTTATAACTTATTAAAAAAATGTTTGTTTATTATTATAAAAAATTATTACAAATAAGAAAGCGAGTTCGAAAATTCGACGCGCGCCAAATCCCAGAATTCAAATATTCAAGCGAGGCGTTCGGGGAAAAACTGAAATATCTTTGCCTAAAATCCACCAAAAACAAAAAACAAAAAAAGCATTTTAAAGAGGACACTCTAAGCTTTTCAAGGAAGTCATTAGTTTTTAATTTTATTGTTTTTTTCTCATAGAAAAGTTGACCGGAAGTTATAATTTCTAAGATTTTCACTGATTTTTATAAAACTGATTCCTGCAACTTAAAGTTAAGCTTAAAAAAATTATTAAATATATAAAATGAAAGATAAAATCCTGAGCTTTAAGAATATATTATTCATTTTTTGATTAAGCATTCAGGTTAAAGCAAACATTAATTAAAAACACGTTAAAAACAAAGAACATTCTTTGAAATATCATGAAGAAAAAAGACGCGCGCAGCGACGCCGGCAGCTGTATTTTTGGAGCGCGTCTTTTGCTGCTGTCTTTATTATTGCGCCGCAATAACGGCTCCAAAAACAGCACGGCTCCAAAAACACTCATTGCTGCCGGCGTCGCTGCGCGCGTCTTTTTTCTTCATGATATTTCAAAGAATGTTCTTTGTTTTTAACGTGTTTTTAATTAATGTTTGCTTTTAACCTGAATGCTTAATCAAAAAATGAATAATATATTCTTAAAGCTCAGGATTTTATCTTTCATTTTATATATTTAATAATTTTTTTAAGCTTAACTTTAAGTTGCAGGAATCAGTTTTATAAAAATCAGTGAAAATCTTAGAAATTATAACTTCCGGTCAACTTTTCTATGAGAAAAAAACAATAAAATTAAAAACTAATGACTTCCTTGAAAAGCTTAGAGTGTCCTCTTTAAAATGCTTTTTTTGTTTTTTGTTTTTGGTGGATTTTAGGCAAAGATATTTCAGTTTTTCCCCGAACGCCTCGCTTGAATATTTGAATTCTGGGATTTGGCGCGCGTCGAATTTTCGAACTCGCTTTCTTATTTGTAATAATTTTTTATAATAATAAACAAACATTTTTTTAATAAGTTATAACATAGCTTTTAGTAGAATTTTCCGCTCTTTCACGTGGTGTAATTAGTTTTTCAACTTTTTTTTTCTTTTTCGAGATATAACGCGAAAACCACATTTTCGAATTTGTTTTCGAAATTGTGAAGTTAGCATACACTTTAGAGCAGCAAAGGTTTTTTTATTGTGTTCTACACCCCAAAAAGTACCTATGACCCAATTTTCA